>CM077002.1:11085000-12285000 GCA_039090855.1 Macrothele yani | reverse complement strand
AAATCTTGCCGTCTTGGTTTGCAAATAAATATGATATATACACAATTTCGATGGGTTAAAATACTGTTGAAACTACACTGAAGATAGTCTAATGATACAGTCGTTGATGATGGGAATAGAGTGTGTTTTATTTTTTAGAGGATGGCATATCCTTGTATAATAATGTTGACGGCTGTGGAAACGTGTTTCTAGGGAATGAGGTTTACAAGTGCCAGTGTCTTTCAAAACAGTGATGCTTTATGAAGGTATTTTAAAAGCACAAATACCATAAGCCGAGGATACAAATATAACTTTAATTACGAATAAAAATAAGTTGTACTTAGCATTTGTGACGTATTACGAAAATCAGGGGAACTGTCCAAATAGGATGCAGACCCAGCCGCAACATGTGCTAGTAGCGTAACACGGTTTCGGACCAAGGAGGTAAGAATAAGATATATGGAGATTCCTTCCTCAGTGAGGCAGAACTACTTTGCATGAAGCTATAACCCTCGAGTTGCGGCTGTTGAAGTGTGAGAAAACTAGTGGTTTTCAACGCATTTTGTGTTGGCCGAATCGCATTCTTTCGTTCCATAATATGACTAATTTTGTGACGTAACGTTGTGCCGTTGTGTGAAAAATGCTGGATTTATAAAATTCGTAATTAGTTTGAGAACCTTTCACTTTCTAACTTAAACTGAAATTCATGAAAGTTAGTGAAAGTTAAAAACAAAATGTTTAAAATTAAAAACTTCACTCCGCTTTGAATTGCAACTCTCTCCGGTTTTGGAGTTAATACGACTTCCCGAGACAAAAACTCGCATTTTAAAACCGCAGCTGTTGAAAGATAAAAATATCACACAGTCAAAACTGCATGAAATTATGTAAGGTATTATGTAAACATCATCAAAATTCTGACACTTTCTGGCCACACAGTTGAGAGACCCAATGCATATCCGGAAGACGTATTCTATTCTCCTCGGGTCGGACACTCCAAATGGTGTAAAGTTTGTAGAATAGTTTGTGTTCAAATCTCGTAGACGAAACCCTGAAATGTTTCTTCGTGACAGGGATAGAAGTTGTCACCTATACACACTGGAACATAAAAAGACGCGTTGCTGGTACGCTAATAAGTGATGAATGTACTTGTTACCCAAAAGATACTTGACTTGCTTGAAGCACAGTTGCAGTTAGCTGGAATCCTCTATTTTAAGACATTTGGGTATACGTACAGTTATTTTCTATTTTTTTTTTTTTTTGATTGGAGGTTTAACAACCACCGTGAGCAACTCAATGGGCTATAAGCAGTCGCCCGTCCCTAAATTAGGGTCACTGGTTCCAGGGAAGGGAGAGAGCCAGTGCCGTACGACAAACACAACATCCATGCCTCACCGGGATTCGAACCCGGACCCCTTTCGGACGAATGATCAGAGGCCATCGCTTAGACCACTGCGCCACCGGGGCGGCCAACTACAGCTGTAACGTACCAACGGAGCTAGTCAATGTCAAGGTCACGGTAGTCCTTTCCGAAATATCAACCTTTCGCAGAAATGGAGTTATCAGATCTCCGGCACTCTTAAAACATGTGAGAGAAACCAGATTTTGACAGTTCCTTCAAAATCGCCTCCGTCCGTTTGGTAACCTTTCTCATGGGAAATGATGATCCCGTACTGAATTTTTTAGCTATATAAAAAGAAAAATATGACAGGGGACACGACCTGGCTGTAGAGGGGATGTAATAGGGACAGAAATGTTGTTTATAGCTAAGTATTCCGTTACCAAATTGGCCACATGGAGTCTGGCATTGTCATGGTGAAGTTCCCAACCACCTGCGTGCATACTAGGACTTTTTGTGGATATGCTGCCTCAAATATCGCAGAACAGCGATATAAGAAGCACCTATGATGGTCGTATGAGGTGGTATGGTATCTTAATAAATAATCTCGACAGCATCAAACAATATGATGATCACTGTCTTGCCAGCGGGTGGCACAACCTTAGCTTCTTTTAGTGTGGAAGAAGAAAGTGACTTTCACCCAGAACTTTGTTGCTTTGACTGCGGAGCATAATGATGTATCCAGGATTGATCTCTGGTTATTATGGTATCCAGGAAAGCATTATGAAGCTCTTCAAACTTTGTTTTCCACGTTCGGCAGATATCAGCGCACCTGAATTTAATCGGATGTTCGCAAACGTGCAACCCCCGTGCACACAGACAGGTCATATGCAAACGATCACGCAATATCACATCGTGAGACATTCACTGTAGTTCTCTCAATTGCTTCACTGTCACTCGACGATCTTCTCACACCGTAACAGTAGCAGTGTTGATCGCTTAATCAGTAACAAACGTCGCCGGACAGCCCAGCCCACCTTCCTTGCTTGTTGATTGATGGCATTCTTGAAATTCTTTAAAACTCCTAAATGGTGTTGCACGTGGCAGAACGTTTTCCTCATAGGCCTCCTTTTACATTTCCTATGCTTCGGTGGCTGTTTTGTTACGGCGATAACAAAACGTCTACGCAGCGTACTGCTCTTCCGTTCTCGCAGCTATTATGCACGCATTAGAAATCGGATATGACTTCAACTTGTCTACCGAACTGCCAATAGACACCTTTCGCCACGACTCAGTAAACAACAGTCTTTTTAAGTACCAGTACAATTGTAACGTACATCTTGTCATTGCCGTGCTACTCCTTTAGCCTCATTCTTTTTCTGACAACCCTCGTACACGTGTGCACCACACGAAATAAATGAACGCGCACTTACACAGTTTCAGAAAAAAATCTAGTGCTTTATTAGTACAAGACCGTGGGCATACTGAAGCTCAATATGAACAGCTCACAAGAGCTGATTTATACCACAGGCAGCTATGGGGCAAATTAGCAGGCATGTTGCACTCAAATAAGGGGAGAAATACCCCCACTTGTTACCGCCTCACGCACGTTGCGAGGTATGGAACCAATCACAGATGGCACACGATTTGGATCACTCTTCAGCTGATCCCATACTGCTAGTGTGATGGATCTTCGCCACTTGTACTCCGGAGTGTTAAATTAACTCCTTTAGTCGTGCCCAAATCTTCTCTATAGGACTGAGGTGCGCACCATTACTTGGCTTTAAAAATTGGTTTTGGAGTTAATAAGATCCTGACAAAACTGCTGTTGTGGATTGCGGCGGTATCATGTTGCTGACAGCAGCAACTGTGTCAGCAAAATGGTAATGGAATACGTCCGTCCAGTAGAGACGTCTTACCAATAGATCAAATCTCCAACATAGATTTCCCTTCCGTACTGCAACGACATGGCCATTCCGTTTTTTGTATACCGAGAGATTGAGCAGTAACTGCAGTGATAATATCAATAAATCAGAATTTCACGCAGGTACATGAATATGCATGGATGACGGAAGAGAATATTACACCTAAATGCGTGACTGAATGGACTTGAAGGGGAACTAGCAAGAGAAAAGAATCAGGCCCAAAGTTCAGTCGCGCAGACAACGATTTTCAGTTTTTCAATAGCATGGCCAAAAGATTCATAATTTCCTGATATGCGAAAAAGTGAAAGATTTTCAACCATGCTTGAAAACGAGAATTTTAAGGCTAACAATAGATGGCTCAATTTATTTCGTGACCGTCACGGGATATCGTTTCAAGTAATTAATGGCGAAGAGACGTATGTGCCCATAGATGTTGTCGAATCGTGGAAGCAGCGTGAACTAAGAAATATTGAGGGAAATATTCTTCTGACAACGTCTATAATGCAGATAATACAGGATTGTGTTTTCGCCTCATGCTAGAGCACCCTTGGGCCTACCAAGGAGAAAAATGCAAAGGAAGAAAGAAATCAAAACAGTAACCACCGTGTCGTTGTGTGCAAATTGTACCGGAACGGACAAGTTGTAACCCCTAGTCGTAGGAAAATCTGAGAAACCAAGATGTTTTAAAAAAATATAAAGCTTACCTGATAAAAAACCCTTTAACTTACAGTCAATTTTATTTTTATGTAATGAATTGTAAACCGTAAATGTCAAAAGTGAATTCCTGCATTTTAAAATTGACCATCTTAAAGTTTAAAACAAATTAATGCATGATCCCTCGTTTTATTTTAAAATAAAATTTAAAATTACCGCACAATGTTTATTTAAAATTTAAATTAACTTTTACAATTATAATATTTAAGCACATTTGCTATTTCCTTTTAATGTTTTTGTCAATTGATGACATTTTCTTTATGCACATTTCAGTTGATTATACGGGAAACAAAATAGCATGGATGACGGAAGAGACATTCAATCGGTGGCTGCGGGATGTTGGCAGCACGATGAAGAAGAAAAAGAAGAAAATTGCTCTAATCGCGGGTAATAAATTTATTTCTCCACAATAATCCACCAAAAATGAAAAATATTAAATTTAACGACTTTCCACCCAATTGCTAATCAGCTCAGCAACTTCTGGATTTGGGCATGATTAAATGTGTGAAAAATGCTACAGAAAACGTCAGATCGAAATGATTTTTTTTTCAAATTGGAAAATAAAATAATCCAGCCCTATGTCACAAATGTTAGATAGGCGTATAACATGATATCCGGCAGTTGGAGTTCTGAACAGCCATTCACCATGCGAAACTACTGGGAGAAGACAGACTTTAATTTCAGCCTTAAAACGAAGAGAATGTTTTTCAACCGAATCTGTCTAAAGAAGAATAATGTGTGTTGCACTGTAGCAATTCTCTTAGTGATAAAAAACATCTACGAATATGCACTCTCCTGTAAACACAGAGGTTTATTTAAATTTCGAGCAAGAGTTATTATTGTTTAGTGAGAGCACCGATGATGATATAATAGCAGGACTGAAGCAAAATTACGATGAAAGCGGAGAGGAAGAGACGAAGTGTTTGACGAAATCCTCACCCAAATCAACAGCTGTGTATGCTGTTACATTAATTGAAACATTACGGAATTTCATTCCTACGCTACCAAATGTCCCAGACGTATATCTGAATTCCCCAGATGGTTTGAAAAATATGTGTATAGCTGCTGTATTTTTTGCAAAAGCCAAGCGAACAATAATATCCGATTATTTACTCTTGTTAATGAAATGATAAATATTTCTTAGTTCATATTTAATTATCCAGATTCTGTTTTACGTATATATAACTTGATTATAGAGTACTATTTTTATTTCTGTTTCTGTGTATTTTGTATTTTTGAATTAAAAAGTCCCACTTTCATTTTTATCAATGCACACATGCATGTTTAGATTAATAGAAATGTAATCAAAATACACGCGTTACATTTTCCAACTGGAATTAGATTCTTATGGTTTATGTTCATCTACATTCCTAATCTTTAATGTTATTTAATAACTTAAGTTTTACATGATATTAGTTAAAATAGTATTACGCCCATATTAAATAACGCAGAGACCTCTGCGAAAGCATGAATCGTTTATGAAAATCAGCTGGTAAGGAGGTCGGTACTAGCAGCATGTTATATGGGTAGACTTACTCCTGGCGAAAACTTTTGCACACAAATGAATGCCAAATACCGCGTAAGGCCACTGCTGGAGTTCGCGTGCTAGTACCGGAACCCTCCACGATCATGTAAAACACCCCTTCTTAAAATTAGGTGTCCGTTCTTGTTTGACATGCTGCCAGTCGCAGGCAGAAAGGATCTTGTTGATTGAAGAGGATTACGGATAGAATCTAAAATATCCCTTTGCCGGACAACATCGTTGCTGAAAAGCTATCTAGTAAATACGATGGGTAGCCCTGCTGTCTTTCTCACTAGTGCCGAAACCTTCCACGATCCCTCCTCAGAAGCAGGTATTCGATCTCCTTTGACTCACTTCTCTCAGTAGTAAGTAAAAAGGATATCTCTTGAAGAATACTATGAATGGCTGCTAAAATATCTTTTGGTAGATATTGTCATTGCTGAAAGCTTCTCCTGGGTTTCAGTGCTACTGTTCTTGTGTGACTACCCTCCTAAAAAAGCATTCTTCTGAACAAGCATTCGGTCTCGTTTGACTCGCTCCCAGTCTTCAGTAGCATGCGAAAAGGATGTTGTCTCTTGAAAACGCCTGTAGATGGGGCATAAAGTATTATTTGCTGGATGTTCTCGTTTCTCAGTAGTTATCCTGGGTTTCATTGCAGTCGTTCTCATGGAAGTACTGTTACCCTCTATTAACTTCTATACTCTTCTAAAAAAGCATTCTTCTAAACAAGCATTCGTACTCGTTTGACTCGCTCCCAGTCTTCAGTAGAATGCGAAAAGGATGTTCTCTCTTTAAAACGCCTCTAGATGGGATATAAAGTATTACTTGCTGGATATTCTCGTTTCTCAATAGTTATCCTGGGTTTCATGGCTGTCGTTCTCGTGGTAATACTATTACCCTCTATGAAATTCTATACCCTTCTAAAAAGCATTCTTCTAAACAAGCATTCGTACTCGTTTGACTCGCTCCCAGTCTGCAGTAGCATGCGAAAAGGATGTTCTCTCTTGAAAACTCCTGTAGATGGGGCATAAAGTATTATTTCCTGGATATTCTCGTTTTTCAGTAGTTATCCTGGGTTTCATTGCAGTCGTTCTCATGGAAGTACTGTTACCCTCTATTAACTTCTATACTCTTCTAAAAAAGCATTCTTCTAAACAAGCATTCGTACTCGTTTGACTGGCTCCCAGTCTTCAGTAGCATGCGAAAAGGATGTTCTCTCTTTAAAACGCCTCTAGATGGGATGTAAAGTATTACTTGCTGGATATTCTCGTTTCTCAATAGTTATCCTGGGTTTCATTGCTGTCGTTCTCGTGGTAATACTATTACCCTCTATGAAATTCTATACCCTTCTAAAAAGCATTCTTCTAAACAAGCATTCGTACTCGTTTGACTCGCTCCCAGTCTTCAGTAGCATGCGAAAAGGATGTTCTCTCTTGAAAACTCCTGTAGATGGGGCATAAAGTATTATTTCCTGGATATTCTCGTTTTTCAGTAGTTATCCTGGGTTTCATTGCAGTCGTTCTCGTGGAAGTACTGTTACCCTCTATTAACTTCTATACTCTTCTAAAAAAGCATTCTTCTAAACAAGCATTCGTACTCGTTTGACTCGCTCCCAGTTTTCAGTAGCATGCGAAAAGGATGTTCTCTCTTGAAATCTCCTGTAGATGGGGCATAAAGTATTATTTCCTGGATATTCTCGTTTTTCAGTAGTTATCCTGGGTTTCATTGCAGGCGTTCTCGTGGAAGTACTGTTACCCTCTATTAACTTCTATACTCTTCTAAAAAAGCATTCTTCTAAACAAGCATTCGTACTCGTTTGACTCGCTCCCAGTCTTCAGTAGCATGCGAAAAGGGTGTGCTCTCTTGAAAACTCCTGTAGATGGGGCATAAAGTATTATTTCCTGGATATTCTCGTTTTTCAGTAGTTATCCTGGGTTTCATTGCAGTCGTTCTCGTGGAAGTACTGTTACCCTCTATTAACTTCTATACTCTTCTAAAAAAGCATTCTTCTAAACAAGCATTCGTACTCGTTTGACTCGCTCCCAGTCTTCAGTAGCATGCGAAAAGGATGTTCTCTCTTGAAAATTCCTGTAGATGGGGCATAAAGTATTATTTCCTGGATATTCTCGTTTTTCAGTAGTTATCCTGGGTTTCATTGCAGTCGTTCTCGTGGAAGTACTGTTACCCTCTATTAACTTCTATACTCTTCTAAAAAAGCATTCTTCTAAACAAGCATTCGTACTCGTTTGACTCGCTCCCAGTCTTCAGTAGCATGCGAAAAGGATGTTGTCTCTTGAAAACGCCTGTAGATGGGGCATAAAGTATTATTTGCTGGATGTTCTCGTTTCTCAGTAGTTATCCTGGGTTTCATTGCAGTCGTTTTCGTGGAAGTACTGTTACCCTCTATTAACTTCTATACTCTTCTAAAAAAGCATTCTTCTAAACAAGCATTCGTACTCGTTTGACTCGCTCCCAGTCTTCAGTAGCATGCGAAAAGGATGTTCTCTCTTGAAAACTCCTGTAGATGGGATATAAGGTATTACTTGCTGGATATTCTCGTTTCTCAATAGTTATCCTGGGTTTCATTGCTGTCGTTCTCGTGGTAATACTATTACCCTCTATGAAATTCTATACCCTTCTAAAAAGCATTCTTCTAAACAAGCATTCGTACTCGTTTGACTCGCTCCCAGTCTTCAGTAGCATGCGAAAAGGATGTTCTCTCTTGAAAACGCCTCTAGATGGGATATAAAGTATTACTTGCTGGATATTCTCGTTTCTCAATAGTTATCCTGGGTTTCATTGCTGTCGTTCTCGTGGTAATACTATTACCCTCTATGAAATTCTATACCCTTCTAAAAAGCATTCTTCTAAACAAGCATTCGTACTCGTTTGACTCGCTCCCAGTCTTCAGTAGCATACGAAAAGGATGTTCTCTCTTGAAAACTCCTGTAGATGGGGCATAAAGTATTATTTCCTGGATATTCTCGTTTTTCAGTAGTTATCCTGGGTTTCATTGCAGTCGTTCTCGTGGAAGTACTGTTACCCTCTATTAACTTCTATACTCTTCTAAAAAAGCATTCTTCTAAACAAGCATTCGTACTCGTTTGACTCGCTCCCAGTCTTCAGTAGCATGCGAAAAGGATGTTCTCTCTTGAAAACTCCTGTAGATGGGGCATAAAGTATTATTTCCTGGATATTCTCGTTTTTCAGTAGTTATCCTGGGTTTCATTGCAGTCGTTCTCGTGGAAGTACTGTTACCCTCTATTAACTTCTATACTCTTCTAAAAAAGCATTCTTCTAAACAAGCATTCGTACTCGTTTGACTCGCTCCCAGTCTTCAGTAGCATGCGAAAAGGATGTTGTCTCTTGAAAACGCCTGTAGATGGGGCATAAAGTATTATTTGCTGGATGTTCTCGTTTCTCAGTAGTTATCCTGGGTTTCATTGCAGTCGTTCTCGTGGAAGTACTGTTACCCTCTATTAACTTCTATACTCTTCTAAAAAAGCATTCTTCTAAACAAGCATTCGTACTCGTTTGACTCGCTCCCAGTCTTCAGTAGCATGCGAAAAGGATGTTGTCTCTTGAAAACGCCTGTAGATGGGGCATAAAGTATTATTTGCTGGATGTTCTCGTTTCTCAGTAGTTATCCTGGGTTTCATTGCAGTCGTTTTCGTGGAAGTACTGTTACCCTCTATTAACTTCTATACTCTTCTAAAAAGCATTCTTCTAAACAAGCATTCGTACTCGTTTGACTCGCTCCCAGTCTTCAGTAGCATGCGAAAAGGATGTTCTCTCTTGAAAACTCCTGTAGATGGGATATAAGGTTTTACTTGCTGGATATTCTCGTTTCTCAATAGTTATCCTGGGTTTCATTGCTGTCGTTCTCGTGGTAATACTATTACCCTCTATGAAATTCTATACCCTTCTAAAAAGCATTCTTCTAAACAAGCATTCGTACTCGTTTGACTCGCTCCCAGTCTTCAGTAGCATGCGAAAAGGATGTTCTCTCTTGAAAACGCCTCTAGATGGGATATAAAGTATTACTTGCTGGATATTCTCGTTTCTCAATAGTTATCCTGGGTTTCATTGCTGTCGTTCTCGTGGTAATACTATTACCCTCTATGAAATTCTATACCCTTCTAAAAAGCATTCTTCTAAACAAGCATTCGTACTCGTTTGACTCGCTCCCAGTCTTCAGTAGCATACGAAAAGGATGTTCTCTCTTGAAAACTCCTGTAGATGGGGCATAAAGTATTATTTCCTGGATATTCTCGTTTTTCAGTAGTTATCCTGGGTTTCATTGCAGTCGTTCTCGTGGAAGTACTGTTACCCTCTATTAACTTCTATACTCTTCTAAAAAAGCATTCTTCTAAACAAGCATTCGTACTCGTTTGACTCGCTCCCAGTCTTCAGTAGCATGCGAAAAGGATGTTCTCTCTTGAAAACTCCTGTAGATGGGGCATAAAGTATTATTTCCTGGATATTCTCGTTTTTCAGTAGTTATCCTGGGTTTCATTGCAGTCGTTCTCGTGGAAGTACTGTTACCCTCTATTAACTTCTATACTCTTCTAAAAAAGCATTCTTCTAAACAAGCATTCGTACTCGTTTGACTCGCTCCCAGTCTTCAGTAGCATGCGAAAAGGATGTTGTCTCTTGAAAACGCCTGTAGATGGGGCATAAAGTATTATTTGCTGGATGTTCTCGTTTCTCAGTAGTTATCCTGGGTTTCATTGCAGTCGTTCTCGTGGAAGTACTGTTACCCTCTATTAACTTCTATACTCTTCTAAAAAAGCATTCTTCTAAACAAGCATTCGTACTCGTTTGACTCGCTCCCAGTCTTCAGTAGCATGCGAAAAGGATGTTGTCTCTTGAAAACGCCTGTAGATGGGGCATAAAGTATTATTTGCTGGATGTTCTCGTTTCTCAGTAGTTATCCTGGGTTTCATTGCAGTCGTTTTCGTGGAAGTACTGTTACCCTCTATTAACTTCTATACTCTTCTAAAAAAGCATTCTTCTAAACAAGCATTCGTACTCGTTTGACTCGCTCCCAGTCTTCAGTAGCATGCGAAAAGGATGTTCTCTCTTGAAAACTCCTGTAGATGGGATATAAGGTATTACTTGCTGGATATTCTCGTTTCTCAATAGTTATCCTGGGTTTCATTGCTGTCGTTCTCGTGGTAATACTATTACCCTCTATGAAATTCTATACCCTTCTAAAAAGCATTCTTCTAAACAAGCATTCGTACTCGTTTGACTCGCTCCCAGTCTTCAGTAGCATGCGAAAAGGATGTTCTCTCTTGAAAACGCCTCTAGATGGGATATAAAGTATTACTTGCTGGATATTCTCGTTTCTCAATAGTTATCCTGGGTTTCATTGCTGTCGTTCTCGTGGTAATACTATTACCCTCTATGAAATTCTATACCCTTCTAAAAAGCATTCTTCTAAACAAGCATTCGTACTCGTTTGACTCGCTCCCAGTCTTCAGTAGCATACGAAAAGGATGTTCTCTCTTGAAAACTCCTGTAGATGGGGCATAAAGTATTATTTCCTGGATATTCTCGTTTTTCAGTAGTTATCCTGGGTTTCATTGCAGTCGTTCTCGTGGAAGTACTGTTACCCTCTATTAACTTCTATACTCTTCTAAAAAAGCATTCTTCTAAACAAGCATTCGTACTCGTTTGACTCGCTCCCAGTCTTCAGTAGCATGCGAAAAGGATGTTGTCTCTTGAAAACGCCTGTAGATGGGGCATAAAGTATTATTTGCTGGATGTTCTCGTTTCTCAGTAGTTATCCTGGGTTTCATTGCAGTCGTTCTCGTGGAAGTACTGTTACCCTCTATTAACTTCTATACTCTTCTAAAAAAGCATTCTTCTAAACAAGCATTCGTACTCGTTTGACTCGCTCCCAGTCTTCAGTAGCATGCGAAAAGGATGTTGTCTCTTGAAAACGCCTGTAGATGGGGCATAAAGTATTATTTGCTGGATGTTCTCGTTTCTCAGTAGTTATCCCGGGTTTCATTGCAGTCGTTCTCGTGGAAGTATTGTTACCCTCTATTAACTTCTATACTCTTCTAAAAAAGCATTCTTCTAAACAAGCATTCGTACTCGTTTGACTCGCTCCCAGTCTTCAGTAGCATGCGAAAAGGATGTTGTCTCTTGAAAACGCCTGTAGATGGGGCATAAAGTATTATTTGCTGGATGTTCTCGTTTCTCAGTAGTTATCCTGGGTTTCATTGCAGGCGTTCTCGTGGAAGTACTGTTACCCTCTATTAACTTCTATACTCTTCTAAAAAAGCATTCTTCTAAACAAGCATTCGTACTCGTTTGACTCGCTCCCAGTCTTCAGTAGCATGCGAAAAGGATGTTGTCTCTTGAAAACGCCTGTAGATGGGGCATAAAGTATTATTTGCTGGATGTTCTCGTTTCTCAGTAGTTATCCCGGGTTTCATTGCAGTCGTTCTCGTGGAAGTATTGTTACCCTCTATTAACTTCTATACTCTTCTAAAAAAGCATTCTTCTAAACAAGCATTCGTACTCGTTTGACTCGCTCCCAGTCTTCAGTAGCATGCGAAAAGGATGTTGTCTCTTGAAAACGCCTGTAGATGGGGCATAAAGTATTATTTGCTGGATGTTCTCGTTTCTCAGTAGTTATCCTGGGTTTCATTGCAGGCGTTCTCGTGGAAGTACTGTTACCCTCTATTAACTTCTATACTCTTCTAAAAAAGCATTCTTCTAAACAAGCATTCGTACTCGTTTGACTCGCTCCCAGTCTTCAGTAGCATGCGAAAAGGATGTTCTCTCTTTAAAACGCCTCTAGATGGGATATAAAGTATTACTTGCTGGATATTCTCGTTTCTCAATAGTTATCCTGGGTTTCATTGCTGTCGTTCTCGTGGTAATACTATTACCCTCTATGAAATTCTATACCCTTCTAAAAAGCATTCTTCTAAACAAGCATTCGTACTCGTTTGACTCGCTGCCAGTCTTCAGTAGCTTGCGAAAAGGATGTTGTCTCTTGAAAACGCCTGTCGATGAGGCATAAAGTATTACTTGCTGGATATTCTCGTTTCTCAGTAGTTATCCAGGGTTTCACTGCTGTCGTTCTCGTGGTAGTACCATTACCTTGTATTAACAGCTGTAACGCGAGTTCCCAAAAACAGATGTCCAAACTCATTTGACTCGATCTCAATCTGTAGTTACGGGTGAAAAGCACCTTGTCATTTGAAGAAGCCTACCGAAGGCTCCTCAAATATCGTTTGGTGGACATCGTTGTTATTGAAAAGCTATAACGTAGAGGCCCTCTGTTTCAATGCCGTTTCAGTTCTCTCCTCTACGCACGAAATAGAGTTTTGGAATTCGGCTTTGGGAAACAGATGAAGATTCTGGGCAAATTTCTTATAATTAACATGTAGATTGACAATACCAAAGCTACTATTTCCCTGACACGTATCTTCAGAGCAAATGATTAGCAGAAGATTTGCTTACTTACTTTATACCTTAGTCAGGAGCGGTGGGATTGAGGTAATGCTACACAAAGTGCCGTACGATATCCAAATATACAAATCCGCCTACGTACACGTTGAAACGTAACCTTCGGATTTATTCCTTAATCATATATAGCTCGTAAAGGACGATTTCAGGGCACAAAGGGTCTTTTGGTGTAAATAGGAAAACAAAGGTTTTTGGCCTAACGCCCACAAAAGAAACTTTTTTTCCATCTTACCAGCAGAATACTATATAATGCTACGATAGCGTATTTGCTTCCAAATCATTGAATATAAATTTGAATCATGCGTAAAACAGTATTTTTGACTGTATCAGGTAATTACCGCATACCGATGCCTTACAACATGAATCACTTAGTTTGGATTTTCGCAATTATTGAACAAAGAAAAGCAATTTATCAGTTTAAATTTGATGCATACAGCTGTATGAAAAGAGCAAATATTTCGTGATCATTTAGTGTCCCGTTTCCCAAATTGTGGGACGTGAACCAATTTTTTGTAAGTCACGAAAATTTGTTTGAAATGGGAAATTGTTTTATTTATTTGAAAATAGAAAATCAAGAAAAACGAGGAAAGTGAAACAACGGAGCAAAAAATTAAAATGAGGAAAAAATAGGACGCAGAATCTATGGATATAACAATCGGGTTTCATGTTCGCACCGGTTGCGACTTCCGAGGCAGGATAGGCAACCCGCCGCAGCACAAAATGGCTGCTATCTAACAACCATGGCTCCTGTCAAACTTGAGAACATATTGCACGCTTCGACTCCTGGACGTTTCCGTGATAGCTATTTCTGGAACTTTCCACCATCATATTTAAGCAACATAAATGTCTCTCAAACTCCATCCGGGTACACCAATGTGTGCGTTAATTTCAAAGTGATGTAAATCAAATTATATCCTCTATGTGAACACGTGAATCAGCAGTTCACAAAGAAGGCGACGACGAAACAGAATGCGGACATTAAAGAAGAACAAAGAACTGCGCGGTGGAAGAAACGATCAATCAAAGAGAGACAATTCAATTCGAGAAAGGAGAACCTTTAACAACAAGTTCCAAACATAAAAAATAATTGCATAAACACCTCTCATTCATGGCAATTAAAGCTAGGTGTGCCGCAAACGTGTGTAGTCCTAAACACTGAGTCGTGGTTCCAAAAAGTTTCGGAAGCACTGATTTCGAGTTCATAAAGATCAAATATGGAAATACATAATTTCATAATAAAAACTGTGCATCAGGTAATGCAAACGTGCCTGTATTTTAGCATATGTATGATACTTCTACTTAAACCTGAAGTGGCCTTTTAAGCAAACCGGAAAACGTTCTTACAGTTTTGAGATACGTTTAAGAATAGCATGAAGAATAACCGTTACAATTTATTTGTGTCAAACTTTCAATTTGAAAGTAGATATTTTTTATAGGTGCTACTGCAATGAGTTACATTGGATTTCTGAAATATGGTCGTGAATAAATTTTAATTGAAAATCAAATACTGTATATGTGAGAAATTGCGTTAAATATCTTAAAGATGTGACTTTTCGAGCTAATTCTCTCAAGATGTTTAAATTTATGTAAAGGCCGATCTAGACGTTTCCCGTTCTCTGTAGTACGTAGTTTTAAATGGCTACAAGCAATCAGAAAAAGTTCTCCTCCAGGTGTAATAACCAATTTATTTATGAGTTTGCATTAATTTGTCACTGACAAAGAAAATCCATTTGTTAATATGTTGTGAAGCAGGAAATCCACGTGATGAAATCTTCATTTACGATACATCTCTCTGGCTATTTTTACTTTTCCTGCATTCTCACGATCTCTCTCCTTTCCACGGTGTATTTTTCTTCCTCCAAATATATCATTCTCTTTCTCTCTCTATTCTTCTTCTCCCTTCGAGCGTATCCTTTAATTTCTGTGATTTATTTTTCATCAATGAAAAGTTCCTTTGTGTCGACTTCAACCCGGTGCTACTATTCATGCTACTGTTCACATTCCATGCATGCGCTTCGAGAGAAACTGATTAAAGCATTTTCGAATCATTAGTCATTGCATTAATGAAAAATTACAGTAATGCATTAAATGTGTTTCCCTGAACAAAAATCTGGTACTTTAATTCTTAGTATGCATATATTCTGAAACGTTATATCACGTGTGCTAGAGAGTTGCGTTTCATGAGGATTTCAATAATGAAAAAAACTACTTGAAGAGATTGTTTTTATTGCTCCATGTTGTTTGAAAAATTCCATTGAAAATCGTGTACCTGTTACGTCTTCTGAAACTCAATATGATGACTAAATTTCAGAGAACCACAAAAACCATTAGTTTCAATTTAAGACGTGAGATAAGAGCCTGATGCTAATAAGTGTTCTTGTTTCCATACTGGGTTCATTGCGAATAGACTTGACTATTATACACTGACAAAACTCCGGTGTACCTATATGTGGGTAGGCCCACTTTCCTCCCAGAGAAGGGCAGTCAGATGGCAAGGAATTGAGTACATTTGGTCACGAAAGTGTTCCACAGGTATTTCCACTCATGCTTGCTGCACTGCTGTCCATAGTTCCGCAGCTTTCTTGGGTGAAGGACCCGAAGCTTTAAAGGAGCTTTTCATAGCGGCTCAAAGGTTTTCCACCTTGTTAATGTCTGGCAAACGTGGAGGCCATTCCAATGCGGGATTTCCTCTTCTGTTCATGTACTAGTCACCAAGATTCTGTTGGGAAGCCTGCTGTCTTGCTGGAAGAATCCACTGTCCTGTGAGCTCATGATGACCATGGAGGAATGCAGATGGTTTCAAAAATAGCCACATAGCATGGACCGTTCACAGAAGCATCTAGACGTACCAGAGGTTAAAACGTGTAACAAATGTACACGCTGCAGACAATAACAAATCCCATTATTTAGAACATTCCCTTATTGAAATGCCTGGTCGATCGTTTCCTGTGGTTTCCGCAAGATCCGCACTCTCACGTCTGCGAGAAATAAATGGAAACGGGACTCATCGGACCAGAACACCCGTCTCCAAGCATCCAAGGTCCAGTGACGATGTTCTTTGTCCCAGTTCAGGCGTACAGTCCGGTAACGTGGTGTAACCAATGGACTCTTGTGAGTCGGTAGTTCGCATGACTGATTTTGGCTAATGATTCTCGGATGATCTTAGTGGAGACGTATCTGGCACTCCCTCATTAAAGTCGGTGGTAATTTGTGCCATTGCCTCTCACCGGTTAGTTCAAACTATGCTAAACAGACTTTGACGGCGACGTTCACCAACTACCTTTCTCCAAGCGCATCGATGTCCAACATTCGGAGTTTTTTTCGGAAATGACGTTTTCTCGATGACGGTAGGTTATAGTGCAATCTACGTCATCAGAATCAAGAGATGAGAGCTGTTGTGAAAAACGATCTTGGCACAATGTTTTTGAGTGTACATTGTTGCGTGCTCTGTGAGATTTGACCATTGCTTATATCGATATTCTAAGGCAGAGTTTTCAAGTATTGTCATAATCTAATTTACCGTTGCTTAAAAAAGCGAGCAAAAATTGTTTGCTACTGACTATGAATAACAGAAAGGATTGCTTTTTTACGTTTTCCAACCGTAACTGAAAGAAGCGTATATACTCCAGCTTTTTCCGTCTGCCTGTCCGCACGATAACGCACGTATAAAAGGTTCGATTTCGATGAAATTTTAGTATGTGGTAGGGGACCACCTGGGGACGAACCCTGTTGAAAATGGGATTAATGGGGTTAAAGGTCACGACATAGGAGCAGGATCCATTCCATTGCCCTTTTGCGTCATAACGTGCGTAAATATGGTTCTATTTTAATGAAACTTTAGTATGTGGTAGGGGACCACCTGGGGACGGACCCCATTGAAAATGGGTGAAATGGGGTCAAAGGTCAGGGCATAGGATCATGATCCATTCCGTCGCCTTAATGCTTTATAACTTACGTAAAAATGCTTCGATTGAGACAAAACTTTATAAACACTCTGCTTGGAATCGAACACTCAGCTTTTTTCTGCTTGCAAACACTCTGCTTGGAATCGAAAAAGAAGCATGCAGTAGCTTTCAAGATGTCATAAAAAATTACTTAGAGAACTACAGGGACGCAAACTAGAAATAAATCATGAACACAATGTTTGAGAAGTTCAATGCATTGGGATGAAACTTGTGAGTCAAAGTACATTTCAAGGATATTAATACTGACTTTCTGGAAGATTTGTGGAAGGTTTCGCCATGATGTAAAGGAGATGCAGACATGGTACCACGGCGTAGGATTAATCAATACATAATGAGCTACTACTTCTGGATGTTGTATAGACAACCGCCTCTTGAAACACATAAACTAAGATTTAAGAAGCGCAGTTTTGATGGGAAAAGACAGAGATTTTATAAAAGCGATTATAAAACTCAACAGACATAGGAGAAAAAAATATTTACAAGTTTTTCATATGTGATGGAAGTACCTTCAATAACTACAATTCCTTTTTTACTACATTTTCTCTATTTGAAAAAATACAATATCAAACATGTGTGCCTACAGTGCTAAAGCAGTTTGTTAAATATCCTTAACCATACAGTACAACTAAACTCGTATTTACAATGAACACTGCAAATATGTGTTCAACCCTGACCAAAATCAATCTACATTTTAGTATTGAACATTTTGTAGAAAAATTATATCATTAGTGGTCATAAACTCTTAGTTACAAGATTTCATACTGAAATGAATGTTCGAATAAAAGTTCAGTCTAAATTATATATATTTTTAATTTAAGTAACATCCATATTACACCCAGATTAATCGATGTCAACTCTGTTATAGAACACACGGCATCTTGTAGTGTGTCATAACAGAATTTGTGGCCCTCTAAAGCACATTTTACTTAATCATTTTAGCTATAGTGTTGGTTCTATAGGGAGAGTTTTCCTTGCGAGTTACTTGGTGGGAATTTTTATATTTATATGACACACGCGATCAACTGCATCTACGGCTGAATCAGAGAATAACTCAAATAACCGGTTTGTTCTCGTAATCTGATGTTCTTTAGAAGTAATGTGGTCAAACCTAACTTGAAAACTTCCCAAGAACCAACCAATGTTTTTTTGCAGCTTTTGTACCTACAGTCTATGCATGATCTACGAAAATGAGTTTTTGATCGCTCAAAATGACATGCATTGCGTATAGAAAGAAATATGCGAATATATCCTATTTTATGAGCGATAATATTAGAAACAATTCGAAAGAAACTTCATGAAGGAACTTCTCTTTTCATTATTTTGATAACATTAAAAGCGACTGGTGTTGTAGATTACCTTAAAAATGTTGTAAGGTTACTTAAGCTAGCTGAGTGACAGTATACCTTCTACGTCTTTCTTAATTCCTAAAATATTACGTTGTTTTAGCATTCTGGACATATCAGATGTTAACCTGTAACATATTTACAGAGTTACAGAGAAATACTGATAACCACAGCAATTGTATTGATGCCACTTCTTCTAAATGATTATGGTTTTCCTCAATTCTATAGCAGCCAACTTGTACTATCAAAGCCATCCTGGTTGAATGCACTTTAGACATCAATTTCTTAATTAATAATAATTTCACTACAATTTTGTAAGCAAAATCTCTAAAAGGTTTTGCATTAAGTTTCCAAATGCTGACAGTTCAGTCTTGCAATGAACTGAATGCATTCGTTTCTTTAACAGATGTTATTTGTTCGCAACTATTCTTGTGAAAGTATTTTCCCAGAAGAACATTAAAAACCCTTTTTTGGTTGACTCTCCGAGAAAGGCAAGTTACTGGATCCATTTTACAGAGCCTTTTATCCCGTCGAACTTATTTAGTTTAAATATTTTCTGCGGTAGTCGTTGAGTTGGATCTTTACACACCTGACCAAACAATTATCCATTTTAAACAGATCTCAATATCGCAAATGTAAAATTTAGGTTGTTTAGGTAGTACCTCATGGAATATGTACCTGAAGAGAGATCTGTTCTTCAATAGGAAGTATTAATATAAAAATAAACAATAAGATAAATACTTTTCTCGAAGGAGAATTTCTGTTTAGCTGAAGGAGGTCTTCGGGAAATAAAAGGGTTGCATGTATACATTCCAGTAAGATATTTGTGTTTTGAATTAAATAAAGCGGTTAATTAAAAATTCAAATTCGTATTGAGAAATAATAGTGGTAAAATGTTGTTGTTTTTTTCGATGGGGAGTTTAACGACCTCCGTGAGCAATTCGATGTATAATAAGCAAATGATCGTCGCTGATTTCGGCCACTGACTTCAAGGAAGGGAGAGAGGCAGTACCGTAGGACAAACACATCATCTATGCCTCTCTAGTATTCGAACCAGGACCCGTTTCGGACGAATGATGAGAAGACATCGCTTAGACCGCTGAGCAACCGGGTCGGCATAAAATGTTTGTATAAATTAGCATTGTGAATTTTACGTGAAGTTTAATTTTTATGGATTGTATTTGGATTACCAAATCGTACCCACATTCTTTATGTCAATTTTGTAATGTAAATTTCTGGACTATCGCTTTTGGAATTCCTCCATAACACGGGTATTCTCGAATTTTAAAATTCCCTCTTGACTCTCTTCTTCATAGCTGGTTCATGAGTTGTGAAATTAAGATACATAAATCAAAGGCCGTATAATTCAAGCAGAGCTAATAACAAAATTAAATTACTTCCCAAAGAGGAATGATTTCAAGATTTTTGAATGACAATATTTTGTTTTGTTTGGACGTTCAACGACCAACGTGAGCAACATCGTGATCTGACGTAGCAGAGTGTCACCAATTTGGGGAAACTGGTTCCAGGAAAGGAACAGGGCCATTCTCTTAGGGCAAACCCACCATCCACGGCTCACCCGAGAGACGAGTCCAGTGACACCTCGGCGGACGGGTTGGACGAAAAGGTTTCGTACCACTTTGTGACTGGGGGAAGCATAATGATTTCTTTCTTTCCACCAATCTAGAAGTCATTGAAAGCGGATAATCGTGAATAATTTATATTGCTGGCCACTCAACGGAAAAAAACTGTGGCACACTTGCAGTAACAAACTGCTTTATTCTACAAGGGAGAATCAAATGAACATCTTAAATAATTTTTTCACACAATTTATCGCACAAATGTGGTGCACATCTATCATTTTTCAAGGAAATCTCCATTTCGTGCAATACAAGTCCTCCAGCTCTTACAAAGTGCTTAGTAGAAACAAATTATTTCGGCTGCGTGTGGAGCCAGTCATGCGCCACCTGCTACACCTCTTCATCTGACCTAAAAGGCTTTGCTTGGATCTCATCGTTGAGTGTTCCAAAGATGTGGTAATCACTTGGTCAAAGAATATCTAACTGATAAGAAGGTAAGGCTCAGCGAGACGTAACTAGCGCCACTATATTATGCGGCAAAGAATTACTACACAGAAGCCAACATTACAGGCTGATGCCGCAGGATGCCGAGCAGACTGAGTTAGACTGAGCATGCGTGTTTGTGTTCAAAGAATATAAACGCTTGTTTGTGTTGGCGTTTTGTTCAAAGGTTTTGTTGTTCTCATCTAGATCTGCGTTTATATTACAGCCATGAAATACACCCACTCCATTCCGATGAATAACAATTCATGGAATGGAGTGGATGAATAACAAGAACAAATTTGAAACCGTTTGAAACAAATATCCTGGAAAACCATTAAAACAACGTTTGCTGAAAAAAAAAGCTATCGTTACGTTGAAAAAAATAATTTATCAATTATATGAAACTGAGTTTTATGAAAAATACCTCGTAATATTGTAAAATGAAAGAGGGAAGCATTCGATTACACAATGCATACCAAACAGACAGCTTTAAGCATACACTCAATCGTGGCGAGTTAGTCCGGTCGGTAGAGAGCTCAGCTATCACGCCAGCGGCCCAGGTTCGAACCTACTCAGATACGAACGGATGTTTTTCCGATCTGTTGAGAAAATTTCTCCAGCGCAGTGCGTTTAATTTACAAACTTCGGAAGGGTAGAAAAAAATTGTAGCTTTGGGAAACTGCGGTTGTCTTTGCTTTTTTTTTTTTTTATTATTATTATGGCTGCTACTGGGAAACCAGCCTCAGCATTTTTGACATTTAAGGTATATTGTAAATATGAAATTCATGCCAAGCAACCTGGTATTACTACGGTGCTTAAAGTGAGAATAAAACTGCTAAAATTTCCTTAAAATAATATTAATTGCTAATGTATATATTTGTTTCACCAAAAGAAGGGACAGGAGGGATACTCAGAAAAAAACAACAAAAAAAATGCTTTAGTAGACCCAATGAGACCGAAGGAAACAGTCGCAGATCAAAGCTTAGCTTCCTTTCCGTGAAATAGGCTTCCCGTCCCGTGTCTCCTACGCTTTTTGCGCCTGAATGTTAACTTTCCCGCAGAGCATCTGCTGCCGCATTACATGGTGGCGCTGCTGTCGCCTGTTTTACATTATCTCTACGAGAGTTGAGCTTCTTCACGCGAAGCGTTTATATTCTTTGACTTGGTGACAGGTTTGGTGAATACGTAGGTTGTGGAAGACACTCGAAGTACAGGATTTTTATGGTTTTAACCGTTGCACGGGCAGTAAGAGGTCGAGCATTGGCACGTTGCAACAAGATACCAGTACTCAAAAATCCACGTCGTTTTGATTTGATTGCAGATCGAAGATGATTCGTAATAGGATCTGCATACGTGTCAAAACTAGGCCTCGTTCGTCGCAAAAGAGAGTCAGCAAAACCTTCCCTTCAGTTGGTTGCTTGCGGAACTTCTTCGATTTTGGTGAGCAGGGATGGCGTCTTTCCTTTCTTGCTCTCTTGTTTTCTGGCGGGTGATAGTGAACCCAGGTTTCATCTCCAGTAATAATTATCGGTAAGACTTTCTCTTTCAAAGCGCCGCAAAAGTTCTTGACAGGCATCAATACGTCGTTGTTTCAATTCTGGAGTCAGCTGCCGTTGAATCCACCACTAGACATTTTGCTGAACTGGGGCACACCATGGATGATGTGGTGCGCTTATCCCTGATTGAGGGACTAACGTGCGGCTATTTCATTCACCGTCACCCGGCGATTTCCCATCGCAATGCTTTCAATTTCTGTAATGGACTCTTGTGTCACCACTCTGTGTGCTTGACCCGGTCGAGGAGAAACTGTGACAGACCTCAAGCAATTTCAAAACTTCCTAGTCGATTTGTACACTTGCTGCAGTGACAGACATGCATCATCATAATGCAACTTCATTCAACGATGAATTGCAATAGGTTTCATGCCATCACTACTCAAAAACCCGATGAAAGAACGTTGCTCCTCTTTGGTGCATGTCTTAAGTGGGGCGGCCATCTTTACACTGCTACTGTGACGTCACTAAGCTTGTCTGAACCGTGCTGCAACCTGTAAGAAAATCTTTTAATCATTCATAACAATATTGCCAACTTACAGGACAATGACACTGTATTTTGAATTTTATCGCAGTTTTAATGTTTTCATTTGGCTCATGTGATAGTATCTTAACAAAATATAAATTTATCTTGACAATTTTCCAGCAATAAGTAATGCGATCAAAAAGTTCCGAGACTAGGTACGTAGCGCTCTAACAGTGGTAGTAGGCGGATGCGCGAGCAGCAGTCAGAAAAGTGACCTTCATGAGTCGTCGTTTCGAGTGGCGTCGTTCTCTGAACGTCGGGAGCTGTGCTACACGATATTTGGTGGCCACGTGCAGAACACAGCTGCGATTTCGTTATGGACTGCAAACTAGAACAACGAGTAAACATCAAATTCTGCGTCAAACTCGGCAAATCGGGAACGGCAGGCTTATGGTAATGAAGCAATAAGTCGTGCAAGGTGTTTTCAATGGCACTCGCGTTTCAAGAGCAGCAGAACGACACTGGAAGACGACGAGAGGTCAGGGCAACCGTCCACGAGCAAACACCCTAAAATGTGGAGAAAATTAGGGACCTGGTGCATGAGGATTGTGGAAGAACCATTCAAAACATTGTTACCATCGTCAATGTGTGATAGTGAACAGTGGAAGAAATTCGGACGTCGGTTCGGAACACAAACCGTATTTCTGCGAGGTTTGTGCCAAAGATGTTGAACCCCGAACAGAAGACGCTCCGTGTCGAGCTCTGTGAAGATCTTCTTCAGCAGGTGATGAATGAAACAACGTTCCTGTCGCGGGTCATCACATGGGACGAGACTAGGGTCTACGGTTACGGCCCGGACACCCGGATCGCAACGTAAAAGCATGCTCATCATGTCCTTCGAAATTCGTGTAGTTGTGCACCGTGAATTCTTCCGCCAGGGCCAGACCGTCGCCGCCCTTTTTTTACTGCGATGTTGTGCGGTGTCTTAAGAAGGACATACGCCCAAAATGACCTGAAATGTGGCACAGGGGCGACGATTTCCTGCTGCATCACGACAATGCAGCAGCTCACAGAGCGTTAGCCACACACGAGTTTTGCTGCCGCAAGAGCATGTCTACCTTTCCTCACCGCCCTTAATCGCCGGATTTGGCCCCCAGCGACTTCTTTCTGTTCCCGAAGCTGAAGCTCAAGGGCCGCCGTTTTGAAACTGTAGACGAGATCCAGCACGAATCGCAGATGGTGCTTGACACGGTTCGCGAACAGGAATTCTATGGAGCGTTTCAACAGTGCCAGAAACCCTAGCAGTGGTGCACGGCTGCCCAAGGAGACTACTTTAAGGGAGTACATAGCCGGATTTAAGTAACGTAAGTACTTTGTTGTATATCGGCCTTGTCTCGGAACTTTTTGATAGGACATCGTATTATCGTGAAATCTAATTTGACCGCCACGGTGGCACAGTGGTCTAAGCGATGGCCTCTGATCATTCGTCCGAACGGGGTCCGGGTTCGAATCCCGGTGAGGCATGGATGTTGTGTTTGTCTTACGGCACTGGCTCTCTCCCTTCCCTGGAACCAGTGACCCTAAATTAGGGACGGGCGACTGCTTATAGCCCATAGAGTTGCTCACGGTGGTCGTTAAACCTCCAATAAAAAAAAAAAAAAAAAAAAAAGAAATCTAATTTGTAACTGAATTTAAGTTATAGAACTATTAGGCCGAATAGTTTGTCCTTGTTTGCGGGGAAACAACGTTTCATGCATTGGAGCGTTACCAAAATAAACGCTTTTGAAATCTAAGAATTGAAATTTTTGTGCACCTTAACAATTGATGTCACAATACGGAAAAGAGATAAGCATAGATGAGAGGTGTTGATTTCATGGTGACTTGGAACAGCCCTAATCACTTGTAGAATCTTAACGAATGCTGGCACATAAATGACGTGTCGGTCATTGGCGGAAGTCCACAGGTCGTTAATGCGTGGTCGAGGGAAAGGTGTTTGACATTGATTAAACAGAAACATTTATTCTCTGAGCACAACATGTTGAATTCAGAGACACATTATATCCTTTCTGTTGGGAAACAGAACACAATGCGATGTGGAGGAACTGCACTAAATCGTTACTGAACCTACTACTTTGAAAGTGGTCAGAATACTTCTAATTGGGTTTTACTAACAACTCCTGCTTCCTGTAGTTGTAATCTGAATGTCTTAAAATCATATCCTTATTGCATAAATCACTGGCCGACAAAGTGAATTTAGGTTATGAAAAAATGTTTCTTGTTTTCTGTATCATTATCATCATCATTGTCAACAATTATCAATCCATTGCTGGACGAATGTCTCTCCAAGCCTCTTCCACAACGGTCTGTCTGGTGCCAGTCTCCTCCCTGTTACTCCCGCAGGATACGTTCGAATTTCATCCACCCATCTTTCATGTGGTCTTCTTCTGGGTCTTTTCCTGTCCCTTGGAATCCAATCTAAAATGTCGACTGTCCATCGATGGTCTGTCCTTCTCTCAGTATGTCCAGCCCATTCCCATTTCAGGGATTTTAATTTGATCATGATGTCTTCCACTCTTGTCATTTTTCTGATCCACGAGTTCCTGTTCTGTATATACATATATACGCTGGCGAAAAGTGAAAAAAGAACATCAAGAAGGAGACGTCTGATACCAACGACATTTATACAGCATAATAACGGAATAAAGAGGATAACGTGATCAAAACATTATGGCAAAATACAGCTGCATTTGCTGGTAAACTGAAAAACAACATTTCCATGTAACATGGTTAGTACGAGGTTGAACTGCCATGAACTGCGTCACACTGTGCAATTCTGGCATGGAGTCTGTCGTACAGATGTTGGATGTAAGTTTGGGGTATTGAGTTCCAAGCATCCTCAACCTGGATGGGTAAATCGGGGATGGCCGTGGCTGGCCGTGGATACCGGATCAGTCGTTGTCCCATAAAATCCCACACGTGCTCAATGGGGGACAAATCCGGTGAACGTGCAGGCCATGGAAGTTGTCTCACACCCTGAAGTGCATGTTGCGTTGCACGTGCCGTGTGTAGGCGTGCGTTATTTTGCTGGAAAACAACACGATGGATCGACCTTACAAATGGCAAAACAACGGGCTGAATGATGTTGTTGATGTAAGAGGTGCAGTTTAACGTACCCGGTACAAACACTAGTTGTGTACGGGCGTGATAGCTAATCGCTCTAGACACCAGGAGACCAGGTGTAGGCCCTGTGTGTCGCTGGCGGATGCAAGAAGGGTGGAGACGCTCCCCTGCGCGTCTGCGCCCATGCATACGGCCATCGGAGGCTCCTAAGCGGAATCTTCTTTCATCGCTGAACACGACAGATCGCCATTGCGATATCCAGTGCAGACGTTAGCGACACCACTGCAGCCGTGCCTGACGGTGGGATGGAGTCAGAGGTACACATGCCAGAAGCACACGTGCACGTAGCCCTGCATCCAGTAGACGGTTGCGGATTGTTCGCACAGTCACCTCAGGGGCAACGGCAGCTCGGATTTGCGTCGCAGTGGATGTTCTGCTTGACAACACCGCTCTTCTAATGCGTCGATCGGTCCGCGCATCAGTCCGTCTGTGACTCCCAGTTCCACGTCTCCTTGTGTGGGAATGTTCCTCGGACCATCTACGCCCCCATCGTACCACCACCGATACTTCCCGTCCAATTCGCTCCGCAATACGACAATACGACCACCCGGCCTTGCGGAGTCCGACTAGACGACCTCGCTGAAAGTCCGATAACTTCTGAAATCGTACACGTATTCCATGTCCAGGCACTGCAGCTTCTTCAGGGTCTTTGCACGTGTCTGTACGCCGACGACTGATTACATTCACTTGACCGTACTCCTTAAATACCACTAACGGTAATTTGCATAATATGCCGTGCTGTGGCGTAAGCGCTCACCGGTTGGTCTCGAAATTAACATCACACCTACGTAAACTCGACCCCATTAACATATGTAAATTTCATGATCGTCCGCCAATTCCTTCTTGGTGTTCTTTTTTCACTTTCCGCCAGTGTATATACTGAAGAGCAATTGAATTAGAGACAGCTGGGGTTATGAAAATGTGGTTATGTGGGCGGCCCTGTAAACGGAAACGACATGACGTATGCAGCAATTCGACAATATTTGGAGTGATGCGAAGGGAATCAATAAGAGTCGGACGCAGTATGGGTAAGACGAAGGATCTAAGCGCATTTGATCGTGGGCAAATTGTCTGGGTGCCCGACGACCGGATCACTCCATTTCGGAAGTCGTGCAAGCACTTGGAGTTTTACGAGCCACTATGTCATGGGTGTACGGTGTGTAAATGGAATCCAGTAAAACCATCCCTGCAAGGGCCAACTGCCGTGGACAACAGCGTGTGGATGAGCGGGGTCATCGTCGGCTAGCTCGCATTGTAACAGCAGATAGACGGGCCACAGTGCAAGAAATCATTCGGCAATTTAAGGCTGACGCACAAAAACGTGTAAGCAGCCACACCATCCAGAACGGTCTCCTCGCTATGGGGTACAGAAGCAATCGTTCCACGAGGGTACCGCTACTGACCGCACATCCCAGGGTGCAAAGATTAGCATGGGCGCTGGAACATCGCCACTGGACCCTAGACATGTGGAAAAATGTTGCCTGGTCTAATGAGTGGAGATTCACGTTGGTACATGCGGATGGCAGGATACGAGTACGGCGCAAACCACATGAAGCGATGGATCGTTCTTGCAAGCAGGGTACTCTTCAAGCTGGTGGGGGTAGCATTCTCGTCTGGGGACTGTTTACGTGGCCTGAAATTTGACGCCTAGTACGTGTGACATCATCCCTCACAGGTCAACGTTACCGGGATATCCTGAACGACCATTTGCTCCAGTTTGTACGTCTTCAACATCCCACTCTCATTCTGTAACAAGGCAATGCACCCTGCCATCGCTCCCGAATTGTATCCGAATGGTTAGATGAACACTCCACCGACGTGGCCTTGATTCCTTGGCCATCTAGGTCACCTGATCTCGGGCCCATCGAGCACATCTGGGATGTCATCGAGAGAGATGTTCGAGGCTCTGACTCCCCTCCGTCAAATCTTCGTGAACTGCGGGAGCTTGTTCAGGGGTCGAGGATCCGTATGGCTTCCCAATGCTTCCGGTGTCTTGTCGAGTCCATGCCGAGACGAATCACCGCCGTCATCAGGGCAAGAGGTGGTGCTACACGTTACTAGACAGGTGTTTCTAATTCAATTGCTCTTCAGTGTACATAAACAACGCATAGCAAATGAAGAATTGTACATCCGACACCGCTTGGGTCGAACCCGAGAACTATCGATAACTAGCGCGAGTGCGTTCGCTTTGTACAATTTTTTAGTTGCTATGCGTTGTTTATATAATAACATGAACAAAGCGATGTCATCGTCTATTTGCATTATCTCCACGTCTTTCAAATTTATACACCATATTTATACCTCCATTGATTCTAGGTAATAAATAAAACCAGCGACATCAGACAAGTACCCAACCCACATCTCATCCTGAACGCGATTCTATCTTCGAAGAATGATCTGAAGCTAGAGCCTCATGCCTTTCATCCACAGGGGCGGTAGGATCTGAAACTTCTTGGGCCAATCTGTTAAGTCTCCAATGTCTGTATGACAGTGGAACACATATCCTGAGGGAATTAAGTGCTCCAGGATAAAATGGAATGCCACAGAATCGCCATGTTCGATGAAAATATAATTATACCATATATTGTTTCTTTGCTTACATGGACAAGAGTTTTGACAGCTGGAATAGAAATGCCAAATGCATCATAGCTATCTAAGTTTACATAGAAAAATAATGAAGCACCGTTTTCAGATTTTGCTCTGATGTTTACTTAGAATATGGTTTCCGTTACGGCATTGCCTCCAGAAGGTGAGCAAAAACAAAAAGGAATCTCCTCCGACAAAAATGCCCGTTTCTTAAAAGGAAATTATTATCATCAAAAATTCGAAATCATTGCGCGACAGGATCTATCGTATTTACATAGCTTTCTGTTGAAACATTTGAATCATTTGGCTTCGAACTAATTCGCTACACCAGACGGAATCTCTGGTTCTGTTGCACTTCATGAGGATCAAACGCGCGAAAAATAAATCGTCATTAAAATATATTAAAATGTCATTTCAAAGTGGCTTCCTGCGTGATGAGGCGATTATAAATTTAAACAAGAAAGATGACATCGAATTTTCGGGTGTAATAAGCACGTCTTATGAATACGTTCTGACGCAAATTAAATTTATCAAAGCTATTCAAAATCAATGGAACCGGTATGGAAAACAATAGATCTGACGAAAGAAAGAAGATTTTCAATCAGGTTTTTAATCTCTCAGATACTGCTGTAAACGGAATCCTGAGCTTACGAACTCTTAGAAACAGAGATATCGATAAAAATAAGATGTGACTTTACGTCCCCTGGTGGGAAAACCATGCATTATTTTAGGAAGAAAGTATTCTCAAAAGATGTATCCATATAAGCGGTATCGGTCGAAGAAAAAAAATTAGTCTAGTTTTCAGGAGCCCAGATTTTGCAAAAAAACTTCAGAAGCAGAAATTAACACTTATGACCACTGGTGGCTAAACCATTCTTTACCAAACATTAGAAATTATGTGAAAAATGTTTTCCATCAGGTCTTGTATGCGATACAGGAAGAATTTTTCAAATCAGATCTTTAGGAGCAGAAATAACGCAGAAAACGCAATTTACCTTTGTGCCCCCTAGCGTAAAGTCTATGATACACTTGAAAATTTTAAATTTATAGGAAAAACATTTCGCACCTAAAACACTATCTAACAAAGAAGGAATTTTTCAAATCGTACGCTTAGAAGTAGGGATGTATTGGCAAAAATAAGATATACATCTACGCCATCTGGCGTAGAAACCGTGTATTTTTTCAAGAAGAAAATTTTCCTAAGAGGTTTGTTAACATCAGGAGTAGTATCGTTCAACAAACGACTTTTTTTTCAATCGAGTTTTTAGAAACTCTTATTTTGCTGCAAATACAACAGAAGCGGAAATTAAGACTTACGCCACCTGGTGGCCAAAACCATTTCTTACAAAAATTAGAAAATATGTGCAAACGATTTCCCATCAGGAGCGGTAAGCGGTGCAGAAAGAATTTTTGAAATATGAGATTTAGAAGCAGAGATATATTGGGAAACGCAATTTACGTTTACGCCCTCTAGCGGAAAGTCTATGAAAGGTGTGAAATTATATGAACCACATGTCACACTAGAAACACTATGCAACAAAGAAGGAATTTTTCAAATCTGACACCTAGAAGTAGAGATATTGACAAAATAAAGATATACATTTACGCCCCCTGGCGTAGAAACTATGCACTATTTTAAGAAGAAAAGGTTTCTAAAAGGTTTGTCGACATGAGTAGTATCTGTCAACAAACGACGTTTTCTTTCAATCGAGAATTTAGAACATCATATTTTGCTGCAAATACAACATAAGCGGAATTTAAGATGTACGCCTCCTGGTGGCCAAACTATTTTTTTTACAAAAATTGGAAATTATGTGCACACGATTTCCCATCAGAAGCTGTATCCGGTGCAGGAAGAATTTTTCAAATTGAAGATTTAGAAGCAGAAATATAGAGGAAAACGTAATTTACCGCTACATCCCCTAGCGGGAAGTCTATGAATTACTTGAAAATTTTGAAATTACATGAAAAACATGTCAAACGAAAAACACTCTCTAACAAAGAAGGAATTTTTCAAATCGGTCTCTTAGAAGTACAGGTGTTGACAAAAATAAGATGTACATCTACGCCTTCTGGCGGAGAAACTGTGGAATATTTTAAGAAGAAAATTTTCCGAAAAGGTTCATCGATGTGAGTGGCATCAGTTCACGAAAGAACTTTACAATCGATATTTTAGAGCTGCGATTTTATGGCAAAAAAGTCAGAAGCAAAAATTAACACTTACGCCCCCTGATAGCCAAGGTATTCTTTACCAAAAATTTGAAATTATATGCAAAAAATTTTACATCTGGAGATGTATCCGCTGAAGAAAAAATTTTCAAATTAGAATTTTAGAAGAAGAGTTATCGAGGAAAAATAATTTACTTTTACGCCCCCTAGCGGAACATCTATACGTAATTTGAAAAAGTAACTATATCTAAATTACTCTTCGATATAAATGGAATTGAAAGCAAATTTTTTTTTTCAATCGGATGTTTAGAAGCAAATATGCGGAATAAAACGTATATTTGAATTCGACATCATCTGCATTTACGCCCTCTACCGGCGAAATTGTACATGGTAAAAAAACGAAATAAAGGATCACCATTTGCATATTTCAAGCTTCCCAATGCAAAAAGAATTTTTCAAATCGGACTAATATTTGCAGAGATATCGTGGGTACAAGCGGACGGACGGACTGACGGACGGAAAAACCGATAAGAGAAGCACGATTTTTTTTTTTTTAGAAAAGACGTGCTAAAAATGATGTTTAGCTTTGAATTTATACTGAAAATAAAATAACGTATTCATGAACAGCATAACTAAGTCTCTCTGAAGGAAGGTTTTCAATGCATGATTTCGATTTTAATATATGCTAGTAGAACAACAACATTGAGATTACAGAACTTCATCGAGAAAATACTAGTTATCAAAAGATAAACTGAAATCTTTATTCGTGGTTTAAGGTGGACGTCTAGTGTTTTTGCTCTGTATACTTCTAATGTACAAAAAAAATCGACACTATTTGCTCAGCGAAGAAAGATTTCCCTTACATCGAAATGGGCGCATTTATATATTAAACAAAAAAAAAAAAACGTTTTAACTTAGATTGTACAATCGGTATTTTTTGCAAAACACTTTCCTGAACTATATTTAAAACCAATACTTTTACTTCGAGGCAATGGTAAGGAAGAGTGGTGCCACCTATAAGCAAGTATCATAACTACATCGAAGGAAAGTTATTCATTTTTAATATAGTTCAGATGAGTCTTGTGCAATTTTACTGCGTGTTGATGTAATGATAAATTTAAAAAATGATATTTTTAGGTGAGTCTTGTGCAATATATATTATTAGCACAATACTAACCTACAAAATAATTTCATATTTCTGTACATAAATGTGCATATGTGGCACAGGAATTCATTAAGTCTTCCTACATTTCATGGATAACAGTTTTCCTTACTTGTTCTCGTAAAGCTGCATATCTATTCGTCACGATGATTCCGGTGGACTGATTGTCAAAGCTCTATTCAAATCGCATAAACCTATGCTTATTGAAGATTTTTGTGAGCCCAATATACATATTTCTCTAACTAGCTCCGTAGCATGCAACAAATTTTATAAATTACTTACTGTTTTCGACATATTGGATGGCATCTTTGCTTGAGAGCTGCAAATGTATTGAGCAATGCTGTGGTACGTACATCTTAAATCCCCAATTCATCTTATATTTTCAAAGGATTTGGTCACTGCATTTTATTAGTCGGTTTATTGCTATTGATCGTAAGTTTTTCTCTAAGACTGTTGCAGAATGAGAAACAAAATTTTAAAAATCTATCTACCAATTGTGCTGAGTACAAGTCTAAAGAAAATATTTGCCCGTAAGCTTATTTCTATGGCCAAAGAAGATTTAATATAAAGAAAAAAAGCAAGGAGAAATAAAAAAAAAAAAACACGAAACTTCTGGCAAAACTGTGTCTACATCTGGAGTCAGGCAGATATTGATGAATCGTTGCTCTATCTTAAAATCACAGGTTTCATGAGAGCAGTGTATCCAGCTGAATCCTATGACAGATTATTTGCTGTTAGCTTCACTTCCTGTTGGGCTTCCGTGTAGGTGACACGATTTAGGTGTTCAGACTGATCTCTCTGATTTGTTTTCTTCTTTTGGCGATTTTGTTTTGACCTCATTTCGGCTGGATGCTCTTTTTTTTTCTTTTCCCTTATCTTCTAACAGCGCAGCAAGCTGTAAGCGTTTATTCCGCTTTTCCAGTCAATTCTTCCACAATGCGTTCTATACACAATATCAGTACAGTTCATTTCTCCCAATAGAGCTTTGAATAAATAATATATCTAGTGTTTTTTTTTTTTTTTTTGCACATGCAATTGGTTTCATATAATGGCGTACCTACGTAACTTTTCAGACAATCTGGGAAGCTTATTTCTGTAATGTGATTAAAACATATAACTGCTCAAGGTATTCCCTCTTCTTAATGTTGCATCCACAGCCTCCCCACACATAGATACAAAATCTCAGCTTTTCTTTAAGCTGAAAACATAGACTAAATGGAAAACGATAGCGACAATCTTTTACAATCTTCCGCCGCACAAAGCATTGAAGGTAAAAATATATGTTCTTTGTTGAATCAAAATTTTTAAATTGGATAAAATTGAGATGTCCAGCCTCTAGGGATGTCATTCTTCGCATATGCAATTCTTTCTAATGTCCTTCTTCATATGTCATTATTTTTATCTACCGGTTGTGAAAACACAAATTTGCCGGTGACGTGGGTCGAAGCCACGTATCCTCGCTCCGGAGTGAGTTCCTCTAACCGACTAAGCTACACCGACGGAATGTATCACTGCACATTTGTCGTTTTAACACGTGCTTCAACTCTGTAGTAGGTCACACAGCTTCAAAGAAGTTGCAGACGTTTCCATGTCCCGATTTTAATTCTCTTTCATGTTCTCAATTTTACCTCGATGTGATAGTGCCCCGTGTATCTCGTTTGATTTATATTTATGTAATAACCACGAAAATACCTAAACATAATTTTATCCAATCAAATTACAACCCCGCTGATGACAATTCGACCAAGAAACTCACGATTTCACAGCTGACTGGGAGATATATAGGCTTGGTTGAAAACAGAAATTTTGACCGGTATTTTAAGGTAAATCTGCCTAAATACATATGTTGCAGCTATTGGTCCTTCTGTAATACGTGGTGCGTGACTGGCATAATACACATCGCAAAGGAAACTCCTACAAACTGCACTTTTACTACATTCACATTCACTCATTGGTTTGGCAGCCATAACATTATGACTGCCACACCAATGCAATATTGTGTAGCTCTTTGCCTCTATAACCGTTTGCTCCAGGAGAGGTGTCGTCTCTAGTAGAAAATGGATGGTGTCTTCAAATGGTTTCCACAAGCTGGTTAAATGTACGTGCCAGAGTTTTCTGAGAGAGCGAGGCAGTGATATGGAACGCCGAATGTGACACTTAAATTCATCCCACAAATGTTCAATAGGATCCAGGTAATTCAGCTTGCAGGATGTAATATGATCTTCAGATCATCCTGCACAATACGTGCACTGTGACACGGATCGTGGTTCTTCTGAAAGAGTCCAGTACGATCCTGGTAAACGCTCAGTATGTACAGAAATACTTGGAAGAAAGAAACCCCATATATGACATGGTTATGAAGCGTTGTCTAATGCGGATTAGAGAACCCAGTGATGTCTTTGAGAACAATCCATTTGAAGTCGTACACCAGCTGGGAGTCGAGTAGGGAACCGCCCATCCACAGGTTGGAGTTTGAAACTAGGTTAATTGGACTGGAGATTTCATACGAATCGTCCACTCTGCAGAGCGAGTGCTCACTTAACCATTTCAGGCTACCTGTCGATAACAGCTGGTAAATACATCCACATGAACGGTTCGCCTATTTCTTAGGTTCATCCGGAAAAGCATTCGTTGGAGTTTGTTTACTTTTGACGCTTTGGTTGTATTCTGCCATCACCAGAGAGATCGTGAGTCCTCTGTCGTCTCGGACAACACGTACCAAATGGCGTTTACCTGAATTTTCAAACAATTGTGGTCTCCGATATCTGGTACATTTGGAGGATGTGTGCCTTTTTGTACTGTCTCACAGTACGCTCACAATGGAGGCCTCGAAACAGCCAAAAGGGCATGCTGCTATAAAGATGCTGACACATCTTGTCCTCACGAAGTTGGTCATTTCAGCTTCAGGCTGCTATGCATACTTCCCATTTCTTTTACGCAGGCTTCGAAATGCTGAACTGGAAAGGTATTTTCATGCAGTTTGTGTAAATTGCCTGCATTTAATTGCCATTACTGTTGCGTGTTGTGAGACGCGTCTACACGTGGAAGCAGGTAGCGATGGTCGAAATATTATGGCCCGATGTTGCAGAGAAAAGGTCAGTATGCATTCCATTCTGTTTTCATGGCAGTTTCAGTTGCAGCAATAGCTCACTACTGCACCTACAGGTGAGTAATGCTCTTATAAAACAAAATCAATGGCTATGATAGAGTTACTGCGCTCACAAACAGTGTATATTCATGCAATTTCGCAAGCACAATGTAGTTTGTCAGACATAGAAAATACCTATACTGATATATTGTACTAGGAAGCATTTATTACCTTTCCACCATGAGAAACCAGGAATATCGTGAAGATTCTGCACATTAGACGACACGGTGATATCATGTTAAACCTAATATTACTGTCATAGTTAATTCGTATGGTACGGTCAAAACGATTCCACTGTAACACCATGACATATTCCAAGTAACACTTAACTGAATGGAACGAGATATTCTCAGGGAAAAAGCGAAAAGTAAATGATTGTTTGTAAGCTTGATAGCGTCCTTCGGATCCTGAAAAAATTTTGTAGCCAGCCTTCAAGAAACGAAGACAGCGTGACAAATATGTAAACAAACTAGAGAAATTGACCCAAATGCAACCGAAAAATGCGGTAAAAGTCTTCGCCAGTTTTACAAACGCTGCCCAACGATTAATGTCCGGCCTAGTGCATGTCTAAAAACAACCTTTTTGTGTACAAAGTGTAATATTGTGCTGAAATGTTTTTCCCCTGTGATTATCTTGAGTGAGTGAGGGCTGTTTGGTGGCGAGGTAAAACTATCCACTAAATTATCGTAAATATCACCGATATCTTCCACGATTCGCCGTTCAAAGAAATAACCGGGCCGCGGGTATCCTAGTGGTCAACGTTCGTGACTGCCATGGAGAAGACCACAGGTTGGATCCCAGGCAAGTACGAACGCTCGAACTACTAAATATCCGCTGTGCGTCGGATGAGCACGTTAAGCCGTATGACCCCGGTAATAAATAAGGGTGCCTTCCTCCCCATTTCTACCTCGCTTCCGTGTCCCGTTCCTATCGGGCACTCTAGTCCCAATCTCCTAGCTTCCTATTTCTAAGGGTTGTTTAAGACCTGCTGTCATACACTCCTTTCCTAAAATCCTCTACTTATGATCTGATCTGATCAAAGAAACCACCACTTGAGCTTTCTCTGTTGGGTATTTATTCCATGGAATTCGTTCCCAGAGATTTTTTGTATAGGATTGAGGTCAAGAATTTGTGTTGGCCAGTATAACTTACGATGGCAGTGTCCTCAAACATATCTGTAACAGCATGGGCAGTACGATATAGTGAGTTGAGCTACTGTCAGATGTATGGGCTCTCCCCAAAGCACTACTACATTAATGGTAGCTCATAATTGTCTATGACTTCATAGTAGAGCCCAGAATTCATGGATTTTTCAGAATGACTATTGGGTCGAATCCGATTTACGAGAAATAGCTCCATACTATTAAGCAGCTACCATCGAGCACCATGGTCGTGACGAAAAAAACGCTGTGAGGCCCGTAAGGTACTTCTTCTTGGCATTCGCCACACTCAAGAAAGAATATCAGAGAGACAGACTGAATACTGTGACACATCAGTCCAAATCACGGTTTTCCATTGGTCTACGGCCAAGATCGATGTTCTTTACATCACACTAATATGCGTGTAACATTGCCAAAGTGATTACAGGCTTAAGGGATGGCTACTCATTCGTCGTTCCGCATTGAGTTGAGCATCATAAGCACTATACTGGTACTAACATCAGTCGCAACAGTCTCAGGAAAGTCTCTGCAAAGCTCTTTTGTCCCGTTATGTTTTAGCTTCGGCTGTTTGTGAGGCTGTTACTTGGTATATTCAGTCCCAGACAACTTTCGTTTTTTTGTGCAATCACCGACCGTTGATTTAGCGATCTCCAAGGCAGCTGAAATGTCACGTACGAAGATATTGCTTATCTGCCACTGGATTAAAAAGCGCGCTGGAAATCAGTTACGTTTCTCGATCAAGGCATTTTGCATTCGCAATGTTCAAACTGTCTCACCATAGCCCTGAAAGATTTTTTTTTTAATGTGGACTGTAAAATGGTACTTGTATAGCACTTAATTCACCATCAATACTGGGGTACTCGGATATTAATTATATCAGGTAGTGTATGTCATACACAAATGAAATCTTTCAATTCTGAGAACGAAACCAGTAGCCTTGTGGTGTAACTGATCAGATGAATTATTCTAATTGTAATGGCTTACTGCACTTATGGACATCTACAAAGTATTTTAACGCTGCATTTGCATTTTTAAACGCTTCCTTAAATGCATACATTACAGACATATCACTAAGCTGTTCTCTGAGATTCAGAGGTTAGCTCCAAAAAGAAATACAAAGTACCAGATTATTTTTACTTACTGTTGCCGTAGCAAACTTTTCCATTTACAGAGATCTTAAAGTACAACTCGGGCTGCACTGACATCCATCACACGCCGTACACAAAATTTTCTATATTTCATACTCATAATCTTTTTTCTCATGCAGACATTCCTGAATCTGATCCTCGCATGACTTCCTTGGCCTTTCTCTGCCTTTCCTTCCTGTCACGTGGGCTAAAAATATTTTCTGAGTAAGTATCTCATCCCTCATTCTTTCAACATTGCCAAACCATCGAAGCATATTGGTCTCCACCTTGCTAACAACATTTTGCTTCACATCACACAACTGCAACACATCTTCATTCCTCATAAAATCAGAACGTGTCTTGCCACAATCTCCCCCGCCCCCACCCTGTAGGTAACGCATTTCTCCAGTACACAAACGACTTCTATGTTCTTTCTGTAGTACCCAGGTTTCACTGCCATACATCAGAGTAGGAACAAACTTCCTTAAATTGAAATAACAAAATGTGACTCCAAAAGAAGTGGTTCACTAGAAGGAGAAGGTATAATTTATGTAGAAAGCTGATTAACACATTTGGAGAATTGATGAAAGGAAATAAATAAGGAGAACCTTGGAATTTCAAGATACTTCCTGATAACGAAAGTACATATTGTGCTAGTGTTGCAGTGACATGCATTAACTCGAGAGTGTAAAAGCAGTTAATTAACTCTTGACACGAAATTAAAGTTGCGTTCAACATGTCAGCGTTTCAGTTTTGGACGAAAGGCATGCCTTACATATTAGCACCTATAATGAATTAGCTTTATTTGCTTTCCGCTAAGCTAATTATTATGAATGATTCTCTTCTTACCAGCTAGCTAATGATATACTTGCACTAAGCTTCAAAATAATGAATTCCCAAAAGGGTGTTGTTACTAGTTAATTACGAATTTAAACAAAGTCTCAACGCTGGTTATTTATAGTAAGTAATAAAAGTTATAAACCTAACAGCCAGACAGAGGTCTGACAAAAACTATGAATTGAGAAAGACTGAACTTACTGAAAGCTTCTTTATTAGAATGACTCTTGGTCAACTAAGGCACTCATAACTCTTGTACACAATAATGAATAATCTTTCCTCCTCATAACAACACACAAGCTCACCTCCTAACAACACACAAGCTCACCTCCTAACAACACACAACGCTCACCTCATAACAACACACAACACCTAAGTCTCGATGAACGCGCCTATATACTAGCTACCACCACGTCATGACTTACACTCATTGCCAGATCACATTCAGCGGGTGAAATAATATTTCGTTCAGTAGGAAGATAATTTACATAGTAAAATAAAATAACCAGAGATAGTAAAATCAAAAGGAAAGTGAATATAGAGTATACGTTACACACCGCTACTGACATTTTGCAAGAGATACTTTTATATGGCTTCAATTTTTCTCACAGTAAAATCTATATAGATGAGGTAGCTACTACTACAGTAATTCATAGACTTTCGTCATAACATGAAACCTTACCGAGGGACGTATTTTAATCTGCCAATATGCAGCGAATAGCTCCATATTGGCAGATTAAAAATTGGCATATTAAATACACACCACGGAAAGTTATATGAAATGCTTCTTCCATTTATGCTTCTGCAATACATTTTTGAATAGAAAATCAAAGTTAAGACGCTAAGATATTTTTCATGCAGCATTAAAAGGCGAGAAGAGCTCTTCAATGTAACATTGGGAGAATGATGACTTTATTTATTTATTTATTTTTGATTGGAGGTTTAACGACCACCGTGAGAAACTCAATGGGCTATAAGCAGTCGCAATGATGAATTTACTTTTGAAAGCTTTATATCTTTGTTTTAATATTCGGGGACTCTCACATACAATATATAAAACTTTAAAATTGGTGCATTTTCAATCCAAGAAGTTAAGTGATGAGTATATTGATCCTGCTCCGTGTTAGTGCAGACTCCAGAGGGAAAGAAGTAACTTACTTAGCGCGTTTGCTGTGGGCAAACGCTACGATGCAATCCCCGGTCGTAAGAAAGCACAGGTACGAACACATGAACAGGTGACGCGAACTGGGGTCGTACTCAACGGATCGTGCTATTGAACACCTTTAGGAGACTGGTTCGCCGCGAACAATTTTCTTTTCTTTCGTTTCTTTGGGCACATGGCCTTTATTCCAATAGACATAGTACAAGACAAGGTTTCAAGAAAAATCACATGCACAAACACAAATCACATTAAAGTACAGACGCAAAACTGGTGAAAGGCAGATACAGTGGTTTTCATTCAGCTCACATTGTGCTTTCGGAACACAGTCCCTTAGGTCTTCGCCGGAAGCTCTGTCCCGCCAGCAGTTGTTCAGCTGTAGTTCACTCTCTTGCGCTGTATCTCTTTTTCCCTCTTTAGACTTGAGCAGTCCGAATCGAGGCTCGAGTGGTTGATGTGCAATCTCAGTGTAAAGCGATCATTTGCTTTGATGCAGTTAGAGCATTTAGCTTCGTGCTCCCACTTCCAGTGTTTATGCCCGGTTTGCCCACACCGGGCGCACGTAATGAAAATAAAAGTCAAGAAACCAGTGTTGTTCGTATGCATGTTGTACGTGCGATCTAATAGTAAATCATTGCTATCAAACAGAAGGCTTTCCACGTTTTTTAATTAGTGAGTCATGAAAAAAATTATCAACGGCTGACACCGGGAATCGAACCCAAGGTCTTCCAGATACGCGCCGTACATGATTCTACTGGGCCACAGCGGCCTCGAATTCCTCCAGACTCACATACAACTAACTGCCAAACCACTTTTGGCTGGTTGCATCTTGGAGCCCCGCACAGTGCTGGGGGTTCACCAAAGATGGTAAGCAGCAACTAAACGAATAACTAGGAGGAGAATGAATAATTAATATAGACAACAAGAATAAAAAAACGTGGAAAGAGCGATGACTTCTGTTTGGTGTTCCTGGTCAACGTCACTTGTGCGTATTAATAAATCATTGCTACTTTTTAAAACGCAATGTGTAAATTTTTTTGTTTGTTAAAGGCTTAACGACAACCGTGTGCATCGCAATGGGCTATAAGCAGTCACCCATCCCTGATTTAGGGCTACTGGTTTCAGGGAAGGGAGACAGCCAGTGCCGGAAGACCCACATACAATTCATTCCTCACCGGGATTTGAACCCAGAGCCACCACGGACTATTGATCCTACTAAGCCGACGCTTAGACCACTGCGCCACTGAGGCAGCCAAATATCAGTTCAAAAGTGGCTCGAAATAAAAGTTTCAAATAAAAAATTCAACGAAAAACAAATTCATAGTTTTAGTTTCGAATTATGTACACACACGCGTTGTGTGAACGATATGTTATTATGTTTCCAAGAAAAATCCTCAATTGTACAAGGTGATTCACTCGGGACTGAACACTTATTATGTGGAACATAAGATGCGTCGCATAAATATAGAGACAGTATACTTTGCGCCGTGAACGCAATGTGAATATAGGTAGGAAGCTGAAGTGGTACCTAATTAGACATAATCTTACAACAAACATTCCGATTCGTCGAGATGACCGGATTGTGTGAAAAGAACACCACAAAGTGAAATAGTGTCATTTTAGGTGTCTCGTAAATATAAAGACAATTATGTAAAGTAGCCACATGCAAATGAGATGTACAAATTAGCATGTCGTACGCACGCGCATGGTCCGTAATTCGGTCCAGCCTACAAAAGACAGCGGACCTGTCGCCAGACCTTTCATTTGCCGAAATGCCACGCAACAGTCAACTTTCTGGTGAGGAAGTACATAAGATTTGGAGACTGAGAGCAAGAGAAGATTTGGAGACTGAGGGCAGTCAATTATAAGACTTTATCGAAACGCGGTGCGTTAACTCCCAGAAAACTGCCTGGAAGGCCTCGAATAACAACCAAACGAGATGATCGTGGCATCATGCGTTTAGTTTCATCCCAAAGGTTGTCACTACGTCAAGTTTCTCGGACTGTTGGTGTCACCGTCTCAAAGGACAAAGTTCATCGACGAATCAAGGAAAGTAGCAAGATTGTGCTATGTAAAATGCGCCGTCTGCCACACCTCACTCGGCGCCACAAGGAAGCTAGATTGTTATTGTCAAGCAGCCGCATGCACTGGACAGACGGACGAGTGGATCACAACTACTTTCTCCGATGAGAAAAAGTTCAATCTGGACGGCACTGACGGTTGGAACTGCTATTGGCATGATTTACGACGCGAGCCACGCACCTTCTTCAGCAGACAGAAAGGAGGGGGATCTGTGATCGTCTGGGGAGCTGTTGCGTTCAATGGGACAACGGATTTCGCTGCTTTCTTGCAAGGCAGGCAAAACTCCGAAACGTATCAGGACATTCTCAGCAGCCATCTTCTACCGTTTGTCGAAACTGTTCGGGGTGTTGGTTATCTGTTTCAGAAAGACAATGCCTCTATCCATCGGTCTGCATCAACGAAAAGCTGGGTTAACACTCATCATGTGACCGTAAAAGATTGGCCAGCACTCAGTCCAGATATGAACCCTATCGAGAACCTCTGGGGTATCCTAGGTCTGGATGTGTATGCGAATGGACGGCAGTTCTCAAGTGTGGTGGCATTGAAAGAGCAGATTGAACGAAACTGGTACCACTCCTTCTAGAACACTTACATCACTTGGTGGACAGCATGCCCAATCGGGTTTTCAGTGTTATTCGTAACAACGGCTCTTCTATTCATACCGGAGGTGCTCATAACTAGCAAGTCTTTATATTTTTGAGACAGCGTATTTTCTGGTTTTTTTTTTCTTGTACTTGGCGTTGGAATTGTTATGTTTCCGTCAAACTATTGTGCAGCTGAATGTCCTATGATATTTTTGCTATAAATATGAGGTGTACATTTCAGCTCGTTGTTGCTTCTTTTTTATTCGAGAATTTGTTTTGTATCTATATTTATGCGACGCACTGTATGAGATGTGGAATATACGATGAGCATGAAACCCGAACGTAGCGGTTGTTCATTGTCTGACAAAGCAGTCGACATGCATTACCTGTGAATAAAATGTCTCTCCGGCAGCTGGGTGGTGCAGAAATGAGGGGCCATCTGCCTAATAGTGGTGGAGTAATAGCGTGTCTCCGCAGACAGTTTAAGTGAGGAGGTCGGATGAAGATGGTGTACTCAGTTAAAGAGCGTGTGTTCGTTGTGCGTCAGTAATGGGTAACGAGTTCCTTCAAACAATGTCAGAAAGAGTTTCTGAAGAAATTTGGTGTGCGTAAACCACCAACCAGAGACACCGTTCCGAAATCGGCGATGACGCTGGAGAGAACGGAAATCTTGGTGGATCTGCATACGAGCGGAAGACCTCATATGGCGGAGGACACAATAGAGGATGTGAAGCAGTGATTATTGCCATTCCCACGAAACTATTCTCGGAGGTTATCCCAAGAAAGCAGACGATTGAATTCGACATGTCAAAAAGCAGCCAAAAAGGCGAATATTAAACCCTACCGTATCACGACTGTGAACGAGATACAGCCACCGGATTTGGTGAAGCGATTGACATATTGTTAATGGTTTGGTAAAATGTTCTCCGAGAATCCCGCCTTGCTGGGCATCACATAATTAACTAACGAAGCATGGTTCCACTTAACCAGCTATGTAAACTCGCAAAATACACGTGTGTGGGCCAGTGATAATTCCCACGCCATTCATGAAGAGCCATTGCATCCATTGAAAATCGGTGTCTGGTGTGCGGTGTCCCGACGCCGTATCATTGGACCAGTCTTCAAAGATACGGTGAATACCGACCGATACTTAGAAATATTTAATGAATGTGTGGATCAGCCGGATGATCTGAAACTTTCAGATGGTTACTTTCAACAGAACGGTGCAACGTGCCACGCCTCCAATAAGAGCATGGCAAAAATTCGCAGATTTTTCCAGGACAGGATTATCTCCAAAGACCTGTGGCCGCCTAGGTCTCTCGACCTTGTTATTTCTGATTTCATTCTCTGGGGGCTTTTAAAACGCAAGGTCTATTCGAACAAGCCAAGGCCGATTGAGGTACTGAAATACAACATCACACGTGAAATTACTGCCATCAGCATTGCTACGCTACATCGCACGTTCGGCAATATGGAGCGTCGGGTTAATATGAGCCTGGACGTTGGCGGTGGGCACTTCTAGCATCTTCCATGAAACATTCCTTTTTGTCATGAATCAAGGTATGTTTTACATTAATTTCATTCAATTGTGCCTTTGTAATCACGAGTTAATTAAAAGAATAAGTGTTCAGTCCTGAGTGAATCACCCTGTTGCAGACGTTCAGTACAATAGTTACCCTACTGTTATTGGGCTTGAGTAAATATCTGTTCGTACAAATCTGTCAACTCATGATCATTCAGCTCAATTTAGTTTTGGAGTTTTGTCACGAGCTGAAGGCACATGATCTAGCGTTAGCTCCAGATATACCTTCCATCGCAATATTGATTCTGCAGTTTGCATGTTTGGCTATGAGGAAAAGAATCCATTTGTGAAGCACTCATATCTTTATTACTAAAACATTGTTACGGAAATTAATAAGTTTGATTTTTTTCTGTTTAGCAGTTCATAGTACACACGGTAAATAAAAGTTTGCTTGCGCGTATTTACACTGCACCCTGTTTGTTTGTTGTTCGAAGAAAAATTTGTTTAAAATCTATTCATAAAGTCAGAACTAAACATTCTGTCACTTGTTCTTGCGTTGGAAATTCGTAATTTTCACTTTTCCCTGTGTTACTCTGTATATTTCTATTTCCATAGGTTGCAAAACGGTTCAAGGAAAATTTTAGCGTTCGAAATTGAAACTTGAGTTCTTCTGTATATTATCCACGAGCTAACAGTGAGATGTGTCTCATTCCACTGCTGTAACTAGTGTAATCGTCTGGGGCCTGTTTTCATGGTGGGTATTGTGTTTTTAAATCCTGTGGATTAGCATAAGTGATAAGAGATATGTTTACATTATTGCACACAAGACATGCACGTGCATGTGCATGGTGTTTCGTGATAGGCGAGACAACCTCCAGCAGCAAAATTACCTTTGCCACAAAGAATCGTCAGAAGGTGGTTCCAGGAGTTCGATATTGAGACTAAAGATGCTTTAATGGCACTCACAGTCTCCAGATCACATCCTAATTGAACGTGCGCGGGATTAGATTGAAAGAGCCACGCATATCCAATATTCTTCTTCCGCAATCCTTCCCCAATTAACAAACACCATCACATCCACTGGGCTGAACATCCGTGTAGAAATATATAAGCACCTCATTGAATCATTGCCGCACCAAATTGCTTGTCATTGAAAACCAAGGTTGCCACAACACCTTATTAGATACGTGTTCTTAATATTTTGGTCTATCACTGTCTACACTAATATATAATCATTTTTGTTTCTATGTTTGCGTGCTGCAAAAATAACATGTAACATTAATGTTTAAAATATTATAAAATCTTCAAATCTAACTGAGAAACAAATTATATGTATTAGGATGGCTAGCAATAGATGAGGTATCAGTCTAAAGTCAACCGAAAAATGACTATGGTCCTAATGGAAATCGCAAGAACACAGGTAGTTCTGAGAAAAAAGCAACACATGATGAAAATACCTTAACCAACAAAAATGTTAATGCAAAAAAGGAAGTGAAGATAAATCAAGAAAGTGCAATTTCAATAGCTAATTAAATGGACCTAGGAAAGGCAGTGTGGAAAAGTGTCATTGAAGACATAAGTAAATTCATTAGTGTGCTATTGAAAAACGTAATAGAGAACAAGAGCCTAAAGAAAAGGAAGGGTCATCTTAGCAATGAAAAAAATATATATCAATCAGAAAAGAAGATGACACCCTAAAAAGAAATAGTGGCGAAAGCATGAGTACCATTAAAAAATTTCTACGCAAACGGATACGAAACATATTGTACATTTATATCAGGAATAAATGAAAACAAACAAACTTTAAAGTGCCTCTAGTTCTACCGGTAAAAGTTGCGCATGCATCAAGAAACGTGGCAGAGCTCCAAGGAAAATATATTTAGCAGTGAAAATGTACAGGTAAACCAGCCAGCCTCTTGAGCCCACATGGCGTGTAAGCTCAAGAGGCTGGCTGGTTTAGATATTATGATGATGTGCTTCGTCTTTCCTTTTAGGAAGGTTCCCTCTTTCTTTTTTTTTTTTTTTTTTAGTTGGAAGTTTAATGACCACCGTGAGCAACTCAATGGGCTATAAGCAGTCGCCCGTCCCTAATTTAGGGTCACTGGTTCCAGGGAAGGGAGAGAGCCAGTGCCGTAAGACAAACACAACATCCATGCCTGACCGGGATTCGAACCCGGACCCCTTACGGACGAATGCTCATAGGCCAGCGCCTTAGACCACTGCGCCACCGGGGCGGCCCTCTTTCTTTGAGTGGATGGTTTCGTTCGGATGAGAATTTCTTTCCCACATCCGGCTTGTGTTGCGGTTTCTTTTTGTTGATTCTTACCGATTGGTAAGATTCTAGAGCACATTTCACTCACTGGTTGTGTAATTACTTTTATTTGTGTCAGTTCGGTGTATATATTGCATTGTTCCTGCTGGCGTAGGAAGTACTCCCATGTGGTGTTATATTGCATTCTTCCTGCTGGCGTAGGAAGTACTCCCATGTGGTGTTATATTGTTTGTGGTACTGATTCTAATGGGTTCGTTGAATTTTGCTATAGCGGTGTATATGTATTTCCTATGCCTGTGGTGTTTATTCAGTGTGCACCGTGACGTTATGTTTTGTTCTGTACGAGGGCAGGAAGTCCACCTCACTTATCTTGCTGTTGTGCGCTGTGTTTTATTTGGAATGTGTTTTGTTTGCGTGGTACCTGTTTGCATCTTGTGTTCTACTGTGCTTTGGCAACTGTACATAGTTTGACTTTTCCCGAAGTGTTGTATGGTATGATGATTTATCGGGGTATATTTTTTGGAACGCATTATTCAGTGGTCTATTTGATTTCGTGTGCCTGCCAGTGTAGATACTTATCATTAGTAGGTGCACTATCTTTCCTTGTGGAGAGTGTATTTTGCAAATCACTTACGTGTTGTACGTGAGTTTTTTGTTTTTGTTTTATTGTATATATCGTTCTTAGAAACCTTGCTGTTTCTCCTTGGTAATTGTTGATATGTGCTTACTACTGATATCTTGTAATAGCTTTTGATCTTCTCCGGACTACATTGAGTTCCGGAGGTTGTACATACTGCATGATATATTAACACAGTTGTTTTTGTCACTTTCTTTATCAACTCGTGCTTCTATACTGTACGTTTTGCATCACGATTGCTACGAATCCACCCACCACTGTTCGAATCTTAAATGCTCTTAGGCGTTTGTTTTGTGTGAAGTTTTTGTCATTTGTGTGTTTCATGTACTATAATGAATTCAACTTCTTCTACGCTTCTTCTAATGCTTGTTGTTTGTTAATTATATCACGAATAAACTTTCCTGCTAGTAGTGTAGTAATAATAATAAACAAGCTTTTAACTACTAGTAATGTTGTAGTAGTGATTAAGATGAATAAAGTCTCATGCTGGTTGTTAATAATAACAACTAATGAAATAAACCTAACAGCCAGACAGAGATCTGACAGAACTATGAACTGAGAAAAACGTACTTACAACACAAGCTTTCTTCAGAGAAAGTCCTGGTATCCTCCAACATACACGAAGCTCTACTCACATAAACGAAGATCTCTTTACACATAAAAGCTCTCTCACGTAACACAAACAAAAAGCTCTCTCGCACATAAACAACAGCTCTCCCTACGCACATCAACAAAAGCTCTCCCTACGCACATCAACAAAAAGCTCTCTTAATTCTCGTTGAACGCGCCTATTTATACTGGCTACCACCACGTCATGACTTACACTCATTGCTAGATCTCATTGAGCAGGAGAAATAACATCTCGTTCAGTAAGAAGATAATTTACATAGTAAAATAAAATAACCAGAGATAGTAAAAATCAAAAGGAAAGTGAACCTAGAGTATACGTTACAGTACCTATGTGCTCTTCCTACTGGAGTAGGTTGTACTTTCTTGTGATGTCAAGCAGCCGTGGTGTTGCCTTTTCTCGGACTGGTGGATTAAACCCTGCGGGTGCAATTGTAGATATCTTTTGTAGTGTTTTTTTCAGTGGTGTTACTTTCTGCTTGTGCTTGACCGAATCATCTGTTTCTTCTTATTTAGTATTGTGCTCTTGCAAATTTTACGCACCAGTCATGTCAGCGCGCCACCTATATATAACCGTATACATTGTAATATGGTATTTGTACATTGCTTGTACTCCTCCTTTAATGTTGTATGACCTGTTGATTGTTATTGCGTCCTTAGAATCTATTACTCTGTTTTTCTTGTGCTTGTCATGTGTGTTTCCTCGAGTCATACCTTACCTTTTAATTTGCTGTGCTATCCTTCCAGACTTGGGACTATTTTTTTGTACATATCTTTTGTCTTCACTGCGCATGGTATGATTATTCCTGTAATTTTTGTTGGTGAATCTGCTGTATCTTCTTTGCACCTGTGATTTAATGCCTGTTGCGGAACACATGTCTTTTAATATTATATTTCCTTTCCGGCCTCCATGGAGGACCGGCATTTATATATATTACATGATCTGTTCCCCCGATTTGGTTCTCGTTGTTTTAAATGCATCATTTTCCTCTGTCATGAACTTTTATCAATAAAGAATATTTTGAACTCCAAGGGAAAATATATTTAGCCGTGAAAATGTACAGGTAGGCACTGAAGAAGAAAAACTACATTTTCCCAAGTTTTAACTTAATGGCTCAATGAAGGGGAGATTTCTTGTGACTGAAACAATGTTACACTGATATTGCTGCATAAGAGACAGGAGGGAACATCGAGGATCTTGGGAACTACAGATCTTTCCACTTCTTCACGAAAGTACTTGCATATCCCTTGAAGAAAACACAGCCCATGTCTCAACCCTGAGTACAAGATGGATACAGCAAAGAACACATCCATAAACAAGAAAGATGATACCGAATTTTCGGGTGTAATAAGCACGTCTTTTGAATCCGTTCTGACGCAAATTAAATTTATCAAAGATATTCAAAGTCAAAGGAACCGGTATGGAAAACATGAGTATCTGACCGAAGAAAGAAGTTTTTCAATATGGTTTTTAATCCCTCAGATATTGCTGTAAACGGAATCGTGAGCTTACGCCATCTGGTTGCAGACGTGTGCGTTAAGAAAAACATGCATTTATATAAGAAACATTTCGCACCGGAAACTCTCTCCATCACCAAAGATTTTTTCAAATCGGTCTCTTAGAAACAGAGATATCGACAAAAAAAAGATGTGACTTTACGTCCCCTGGTGGAAAAACCATGCATTATTTTAGGAAGAAAGTATTCTCAAAAGGTTTTTCCATGTGAGCGGTATCGGTCCAAGGAAAAAAAATGTAGTCGAGTTTTGAGGAGCTCAGATTTTGCTACAAATACATCGGAAGCAGAAATTAACACTTATGCCACCTAGTGGCCAAACCATTTTTTACCAAACATTAGAAATTATGTGAAAAATATTTTCCATCAGGTCTTGTGTGCAATACAGGAAGAATTTTTCAAATCGGGGTTTTAGAAGCAGAAATAAAGCAGAAAACGCAATTTACCTTTGTGCCCCCTAGCGGAAAGATTATGATTTACTTGAAAATTTTGAATTTATAAGAAAAACATTTCTCATCGGAAACACTATCCAACAAAGAAGGCATTTTTCAAATCGGACTCCTAGAAGTAGAGATATTGACAAAAATTAGATATATATCTACGCCCCCTGGCATAAAAACCATTCATTATTTCAAGAAGAAAATGTTCCTAAAAGGTTTATCGACATGAGTAGTATCGGTCAACAAATGAATGTTTTCGCAATCGAGATTTTAGAAGCTCATATTTTGCTGCAAATACATCAGAAGCGGAAATTAAGACTTACGCCACCTGGTGGCCAAACCATTTTTTACAAAAATTAGAAATTACGTGCAAAGGATTTCCCATCAGGAGCTGTATCCGGTGCAGAAAGAATTTTTCAAATCGGATATTTAAAAGCAGACAAATAGTGGAAAAAGCAATTTACCTATACGCCCTCTACCGGAAAGTCTATGAATTACTTGACAATTTTGAAATTATATGAAAAACATGTCACATTAAAAACACTATCCAACAAAGAAATAATTTTTCAAATCGAACTTCTAGAAGTAGAGATATTGACAAAAATATCATATACATCTACGTCCCCTGGCGTAGAAACCATGCATTATTTTAAGAAGAAAATGTTTTTAAAAGGTTTGTCGACATGAGTAGTATCGGTCTACAAACGACGTTTTTATCCATCGATAATTTAGAAGCTCATATTTTGCTGCAAATACTTCAGAAGCGGAAATTAAGATTTACGCCCCCTTGTGGCCAAACCATTTTTTTTTTTACAAAAATTAGAAATTATGTGCAAACGATTTTTCATCAGGAGCAGTATCCGGTGCAGAAATAATTTTTCAAATCGTAGATTTAGAAGCGGAGATATAGGGGGAAACACACTTTACCTATACGCCCACTAGCGGAAATTCTATGAATTACTTGAAAATTTTGAAATTATATGAAAAACATGTCGCACTGAAAACAGTATCCAACAAAGAAGGAATTTTTTGAATCGGACTTTCAGAAGTAGAGATATTGACAAAAATAAGATATATCTCTACGACCCCTGGCGAAGAAACTGTGGACTATTTTAAAAAAGAAAATAATGCGAAAAGGTTTATCGATGTGAATGGCATCAGTCTACTAAAGAAGTTTTTCAATCGATATTTTAGAAGCTCAGATTTTATGGTAAATATATCAGAAGGAAAAAAAATTTAGTCAGAAGGACAGATCATCGATGGACAGCCGAAATTTTAGATTGGATTCCAAGGGACAGGAAAAGACTCAGAAGAAGACAACATGGGAGATGGGTGGATGAAATTCGAAAGTATGCGGGAGTGACATGGAGGAGACTGCCACAAGACAGACCGTTGTGGAGGAAACTTGGGGAGACCTTCGTCCAGCAGTGGATTGATAATGGTTGACAATGATGATGATGATGATATCAGAAGCAAAAATTAACACTTACGCCCCTTGGTGGCCAAAGTATTCTTTACCAAAAATTTGAAATTATATGCAAAAGATTTTCCATCAGGAATTGTATCCACAGTAGAAAAAAATTTCAAATCGGAGTTTTAGAAGAAGAGTTATCGGGGGAAATGTAATTTATTTTACGCCTCCTAGCTGAAAATCTATGCGTAATTTAAAAAAGTAACTACATCTAAAATACTCTTCTACATAATTGGAATCGAGAGATAAAAGCATTTTTTCAATCGGATGTTTAGAAGCAATTATGTGGAATAAAACGTATTTTTGAATTCGACATCATCTGCATTTACGCCCTCTAGCGGAGAAATTGTACATCGTGAAAAAAAAACGAAATGAAGGATTTCAAGCTTCCCAATGCAAAAATAAGTTTTCAAATCAAACTAATAGTTGCAGAGATATCGTGGGTACATACGGCCGGACGGGCGGACGGACTGACGGAACAAACCGGTAACATAAGCACGATCTTTTTTTACAAAAGACGTGCTAAAAAAAAAGAGGAAATGAATGCAAACTCCCACTACGCATGCTTTTCATTGACTGCTCAGAGGATTTTGATTCCGTGAAATTATCATCAGCTATAGCGTCTTCGAAATCTACGATATTGAAGATGCGTACGTCAAAGTTATTAAAAACATGTGTGGAAATGCACGAGCAAGCTGTTTGAGAACACAGCATGCCTAAAAATTAGAGAGGGAGTGAGCAAAGCCGCGACACCATCTCCGGAGTTCCTTTTTGTTACATTACAGAATTAATTTGATTCATTGAACTGGGAAGAAAAGTGGATAATGATTAAAACAGAGCGCTTAATCCACCTTTTATTTGCTGAGGATTCAATCATTTATGAAAGTACCTCTCAAAACTGCAGAGTACTATCCAGAAAATGCTAAATATTGCAAAGAAGTGAGATTAAATATGAAATTACAGAAAACAAAGCTGATGCATAAAATATTTGAGAAACTGAAAATTTAAAGGCTAACGTGGAAAATGTACTAAATGCAACTGGAGCCTAGAACCGCGTCGGATAACGGATATCAAGCCAGCGCCATATACAAAAAGGAAGTAATAGGTGGCTGAAAATTTACGAGGTCGTTATTTGGGAAAAAAAACCAACAGTACAATTTTCATTAGCAGTTTTCATTAGAAAACAAAAAAAAGTGTTTAAGTCACAATTATCCTCATAAATCTTACTTACATATTGAACAGAGACATGGAGCTGGGCAACAAAAGCTACTCAGAGTCCCTAGAAAACTCTTATAAGCATGGAAAGATACACAGTTTTTTTATAAACGAGACAGAATATGAAATTCGTGGATTAAGAAAATGACGAGATTTGCTGATGTCAAGATGAAAGCAAAGATGCTTAAGTGGCAATGTGTTGGGTATATTGCTGTAAGGCCTAACCATAGTTGAACAACTGAAATACTAGGGAGCATAGATCTCAGCTTTATATATTGTACGTACCTCCACACTCACAGCGCACCTTCTTGCGTAACCGTTCTTTGCCTTTATGCAAATATTTTGTAGTTTTTCTCTTGACTCTAGGTTTAACGACCACCGTGAGCAACTCTGTGGTCTATAAACAGTGGCCCGTCCCTACGTTAGGGCCACTGGATCCAGAGAAGGGATGTCCCACTGTCCCACCTGGGCGGCAATTATTTGGTAGTGGCTGAATACCTTTGATAATATAGTGTAAATACATGCAGATTTTCCTGCCGGGCGACGCACTATGTAATGCAATGCATACAATATCTTACATGTCCTGCCTTATAGAAATCACACACGTAGGTTGCAACTCCAATCTGCAATGCTCGCGGTATGTATTTAAGTATTTCCCAAGAACGACTGATATGCCGTGGTCCGTGATAACGTGCACAATGAAAAGTTTGCAACTTATGTGAAAAAATAAAGGTAAATGTTTTTAAAAATGAAGGCAAATGTTTTTAAAAATGAAGGCAAATGTTTTTAAAAATGAAGGCAAATGTTTTTAAAAATGAAGACAAGTGTTTTATACATGAAACGCTTGCATGTACTTGCACTCTTGCGTATAGGAATTAACTCGATTTTTAGAGAGTGTAGTTTTTCGTATGCATAGGGTAAGAAGAAATGTGTTTTATGCATGAAGATGTTGCATATACTGGCACTTTTAGGGCGATATAGAAAATAACTGAATTTCTATAGAGTGTAATTTCGGTTATGCACAAAGTAAGAGGAAATGTGTTTTATGCATGAAGCTGTTGAATGTACTGGCTCTCTTGAAGCGATATAGGTATTAACTCGATTGTTAGAGAGTGTAGCTTTGCCTATGTATAGGGTGAAAGGAAATGTGTTTTATGCATTAAGCTGTTGCATGTACTGACACTCTTGAGGCGATATAGAAACTAACTGGTATAGAGCGTAGTTTCGCTTATGATAGGTAAGAGGAAATGTGGTTTATACATGAAGCTGTTGAATGTACAGGCTCTCTTGAAGCGATATAGAAATTAACTCGATTTCTAGATAATGTAGTTTTGCTTATGCACAAGGTAAGAGGAGATGTGTTGTAAAAGATATATGAAACTATATTTGTATGAAACACATTTCCTCTTCTATGCATGAGCGAAACTACACTCTCCAGAAATCGAGTTAATTCCTATACCACTTGAAGTGATATAGGAATTAACTCGGTTTCTGGAGAGTGTATTTTCGTTCACACATAGGTTAAGGAGAAATGTGTTTTATATATGAAGCTATTGGCTGTAATGGAACTCTTGAGAAGATATAAGAAATTACTCGTTTCCTACAGAGTGCAGCTTTTCTTATGCATAGGGTAAGAAGATATGTGTTTTACCCACGAAACTGTTGCCTGTAATGGCACTCTTGAAGCGATGTAGGAATTAACTCGTTTTCTATAGAGTGTAGTTTTGGTAGGAGGAAACTTTAGGAATCTGCACGGTTGATTTCTGCAGACCATATGTTGAAATTAGCCGAATAAACCCATGCTGTGAAGCGCGGAGTTCAGCAGTAACATTACTGTGTTTTCAGTTTTTGTTGAACAGTACTTGAACCCTAATCGCAACGCGTGCACTTTAGCAAATCGTGTATTATTCACCTGCGCGTTTAACTTAATTTCATGCTCCAAAACCCTCACGCTAACTGGGAAACCAGGCATTCGACGAACACCCTTCATAACTGATTAAGGTCCCGGGTGTTCACATATATAACTGATTGACATAATCACATGCCGCTTCGCGGGGCTTTATTCGACTTGTTTGATTAAGCTGTCAGCGGTTATCCGCTGCGAATACCTATCGCGACAGAAATGTGATAGATGATGAAACCTGCTTTATATGGTTATTGATTCCATAAACACTCCTTCAGTCACGCCAGCAGGGGGAACTCCATAACAACCAGCGACAATACTGAAACAGATGTTGATACTTCGAGGCATCACAAACCACTCAACAAGGGAAATCATGACAGTAACAAGGCAGCGTCCTACAGAGAAAATGAATATTTAGAAATGCATAACGCTTTCATTTCCTCGTGAAAGATTGAACGTCTATGATAAACAGAAGTTATTTTGAAAGGAAATTCTATGTACTCGCTCCCAGAAGAAGAATCCCATCTGAGTTTCACAGCGATTTCCAAACTGAGAAGAATGGCAGATAAAGAATGCTTCATCATCATAAAAGGCATCTCTCTCTATATCAGCCACTTATTCTTTCTAACAGTGGGTAAAGCTAACTTGATTGTATAATATTCAGTGCATCTATTTTTGATGAGAGATAAAAGGAACATGTGAAATTTAAATTTCCCAGCTTTCTTCTCATTTTGTCTGACATTGCTTGAAGTGCCAGTGGAAAAGACAATCATAATTTTTCCTCAAAAAGAGAGGCACGTTGTTTTAAAATAGCAGAAGAAGATTACCTTTGCAGACATGAGTGATAGCGGCACACTCCCATCACAATTTAATTTTTGATTAAATGTACACTGAAGTGCCAAATGTCATGGGGTTTTTATCAGTTGCGAGGTGTAATTTCGTCAGGTTGAGCAACCGCCTGTAGGATTATGCAAGCCAATGTAAATTATCGAGGTATGGTAGTGGTATACAGATGGATGGAACATTTGATTTCAGAAGTTGTGCGAACATTCAACATTCCTCGATCCCCAGTGTCATGTGTGTACCGAGAGTACCTCATGGAAGACATAACCTCCCACCGTGGATGTCGCACTGGGCGACCACAGGTGCTAAATAACCTTGACCAACGGCGTCTGACCAGGATTTCCCATGCTAACAGACAGGCGATACTGGCTCAAATAACACTCACATTCAATCCATTAGGTCAGTGCAGCGTAATTTAGCGTCCATGGGGTATGGGAGCAGAATATCCTCCAGAGTGCCTTTGTTAACTCCACGACATCGGACACAGCGCTTCACTTGGGCTCGTGAACCAGGTATTTGGACCCTGAAAGACTGGCAACAGGTGGCGTGGTCCGATGACCCAAGCTGCCAGTTCTTACGAGCTGATGTTAGGGTTCCGATGTAGCGCAGACCCCATGAGGTCACGAGCCCAAGCTTTCAACAAGGCACTGTGCACGCTGGTGGTGGTTACATACATGTGTGGGTTGTCTTTACGTAGCACAGTTTAAGTCCTATGATCCTCGTAAGCACGTCATTAACCAGTAATCGTTTCCTTGCTCTGCTGGGTGACCTCTTGCAGCTCTTCATAGACTTCATGTACACCAACAACGATGGGATTTTCCAGGCGGACAATGCACCATGTCATCGGACCCAAGCTGTACAAAATTGGTTCGAGGAACATTTTGGACCGTTCCAACGGATGGTGTGGCCACCACGTTCGCCCGACATGAATCCAAAAGAACACTTATGGGGCGTGGTGGAAAGGTCCATTCGCACCCCAAATCCTGCACCTACGAATACCAGATAACTGTGGGCTCCTGTTCAGTCGGCAGGGCTCAACATCTCTCCAGAAGTCTTCCGGCTACTTATGGAATTGGTGTCACGTCGAGTTGCTGCCCTTCGCCGGGCTAGAGGAGGTCGTACACGATACTAGGTACGTATTCCATGGCTTTTGACACTTCAGTGTATATAAAAACCTTTGCTAGTGGTACTTAAAAACGCTGATGCACTTTGTGTCTTATATAATATTATGTTATAACACAACAACCACTGTACATTCCAAAAAAAGAATGGAACATCACCACGATATATGAGTCGTCATAACAGACAGACGTCAGTATAATCTTACAGTTCATTTTCCTATTTTTCTACTTTTATGAGTTATTTATTGTGGAACGTTCTTACTGCGACAGAAAATGAAATAAACGTACTAAAGAGCAACCATTTGATCACATTGAAAATGGATAATCTATTTTGTTTTTCCTTTCTACGGAGAGAGTCAAAGATAATTATTTATAACCTGAACTTAAAATGCAGAATTCCTCTCATAGACAAATGCTAACAACACTAAGTCTCTTTGCTATTTTATCACAGCGTCATGGTAAACTAATACTCTCTCCAGTTCCTTAAACTGTCATGAAACATGGCATAAAGTGAATTCCACCGTACCCATACTTGACATCCTTAGAACTACCTTTTTTCGCAACGTAAAAAAGGAATATAATACACTATCTACGAACAAGTAATTGGACACCTGTGATAGCAATGGAAAACGAAGTTTATTCGCCTTCAATAGTTCGTGGAGCCTCCACGAGCGGCGATTATAGCTGCGAGCCTCCGGGGCATACTCTCAACCAGGCGTTGTACCACGGCTAGCGGTATTTTCTTCCACTTGGCTTGGAGAAGACAGGTCAGTTCCTTCACGGAATTCGGACGGTGGGGGCACCCCTTAAGTCGATGGTCCAACTCGTCCCAGAGGTGCTCGATAGGGTTATGGTCCGGGCTCTGCGCAGGCCAGTCCATTCGATTAACCCTATTGTCACCATACCAAGCCATGGTAGACCTCGCAACATGACAGGTGGGATTGTCATCCTGAAAGTAACATGGGTCCACCCCGTAAAACTGCCACAACGTAGGAAGCGCATGTTCATCCAAAATGGTGCAGTGGGTCTCGGCGTTGAGTCTACCAGGAATTGTGACCAATGGTCCCGTGCCATACCAGGAGAAACACCCCCCATAGCATAATTCCACCGCCGCCGAACTTCACAGTTGGCACAATACATTCCGGTAGGAGGCGTTCTCCAGGCAGACGCCAAACCCAGACCCTGCCATCTGAACAGTAGAGGATGAACCTTGATTCGTAGCTCCAGATAACCTGTTTCCACTGTTCAACGGTCCACTGTCGACGTTCTTTGCACCACGTTAGCCAAGCAGCGCTATTGGACATGGTGATCAAAGGCTTGTGAGCGGCAGCACGTCCATGATAACCAAGCAGGTGGGCTTCCTGACTGATGGTATTCATCGAAAGAACACTCCCGGATACCTGTTGAAACTCCTCGCGTATGTGGCCCATCGATTTGGTGCGGTTCTTCCGAATTTCTGTGGCCAGCACCCGTCGGTCTCTAATTCCCCCTTTTGTGGGTCTGCCGGGTCGGGGCACATTATGACAGTCACCTCTCATCTTCCACTTGCCAATCACGTAGGCCACTGTCGATTTTGGGTACTTCAACTCCCTGGATATGTCACGTATGGATCGGCTATTTCCCTGATACCCGTCGATTACACCTTTTTCCAAAATCAGAGAGCCCCGAACTGCGTGGCATCTTGCATGCGAATGGTTGCGTTGTTGTTTCCCACACGATATTTAACGGAGGCGGCCGTGATGTGTATCAGGACCGCAGATATCGTCGATTGCAGGGGTGTCCAATTACTTGTTGGTAGATAGTGTAGTAGTCGTAGTAAAACGCTTGTTACACATAATTTGACCAATCACAATAATCCTGCATTTCTTGAACTAGGCTGACGTCAGATATCGAGGTGTCGTCTCAGCAGTCCTTGCTTTGGGGAGCTGAGAAAACATGGAAACAGTTGCCCAAACACATATGAACAGGTCCGAAGTAAACCAGATCGCTAGGTCCTATATTCAAACACATATCGTTTGAAACGTTTAATGATGGCAAGGGAGAAAATCTGAAACATGTTATTATTAAGGCATCCACACTCTCTGTTAATTTGAGTTGCGAATAAAGTGCGTGAGTAAATTTTAAACTTTTTTCGGAAAGATTGAAATACACAGATTTAAGATACTTTTGTTTTCTGTAAGGTGCAAATGGTTTGTGTATTAGGTTAAAAACGAAAATATGTAACCATAAATGTAGTCATGTTAAAACTGGTGGAACCGAATTCGTCTGAGCAACAAACAGTCGAATCCAGATGAAATTGTTTCAAACTCTGAACGCCTGGTAAACACAAATAATTGAACATTATGTTATGTCTTCTGATGATGATTCTATGAGATATAGCGGCACTTGCTTGGCCAACAGTATAGTATACCAAGACGAGCAGCATAATGTGTAAGGATCTATATGTTTCTCGTTGGGCGTAGGGATAACAATTCTAACTTGTAAAATGTCCAAATTGTATTGAGTACTAAACATGAGATTAGCAGGTCATGCTGTGTGGATTCTCAGACTTAAAAATAAAAATGTGGACTAAAGATGGGAAATGGAATTCAAGAAGCCTGCAGTGACTAAAGTGCATAGGGAAATCATTGAAGAGGCAGAAACATATTTTTTTGGAAATTGTGGTTCTGATTTTACTTGTTTCGACGTTTCACGACCGCAGTGAGCAACTCGATGAGTTATAACCAGAAATGAACCAAAGTGGATATTTTCCTCTTTTTGTACGTACAATGTTGTAAAAATGTATTATCAATTAGATTCGGGGAACCCAAATCTCGGCCTTCCCTTGTTAGAGTTGATCGGGCAAGGTGAAGCACGGGAGAAATTTCCCGAACTGACTTGTTACTAAGGCACCACGTCGAGAGTAACTGAGCTTTGCCGAACGGTACATTCAACAGTTTATACTTATTTATGATGTTTTTCAGGCCACACGTGTCTTGATATACATGTATGCGCAATGTCTGTAACGTCTGAGGGCAAATCCACTACTGAAAGCGGTTGTCCGGATACTTTTGGTCATGTAGCGTATTGCTATAGTGGATATTAAATCTTCCTGAGATTCAGATGTTTATTTCCATTTTTGTGTAACATATTATCCATTCAAATCAACAACCTCTTCAAGACGTTAAGGAAAGACATTTTCAAATAAAAACAGAACGTGCGAAATAGAAAAATCGTGGAATTAAGATAGAGAAAAACCCAGAACCAGGCATCAAAGTGAGCATAACAAAAATTGAAGATTTCATCAGGGATTTTCAGCATGATTTTATTAGGATTCACGTCTGGAAAGTAGAGAAGAGAAAGTTTTCATGGTAAAGAAAAACTAAATGTATAATCAAGGGAAATTCTTAGAGTGAAATCGTTAAAGGATTAAAGACCAGAAAAACGTGAAAAATGTAAAATTTGCTGAAGAAACGCATGCGATTAGATGGAAGAAAATTATCGAAATAGAAGTAACTTAAAGAAGGCGCTTAACGAACTGAATGAAAGTTGCTTCAATGAAGGAAATTATTTTATAATGCATAAAGAACTTAATTTTGTTACGTCGAAGCAGAGCTCCACGAAATGCGTAGAAGAGCTTTTTAATCATGAGAATTGATATAATGTTCTTGCAACACTAGAAGTAGTAGAATAAAACACTGTGAGAAATTAAATTAAATTAAATACAAAAATGTTTCACAAAAATGTGTTTTGTTTTATTTCGTCTCATGCCGATTTACTCTAGATATGATCCATCTTCGTCAGGACGAATAAAACGTTTTCAAACAGGTATGACCTCATCAGAGGTTTTGTCGGCCACTGGTTTCAGCCAATTGTTTTCACATTCTTGAAAAAAATAGTAGTGAACGCCATTCCCTAAACAGTTTGTAATGAAATTCGTATACGAGTGGAAGAACCCCAAGGTATCAAGCTTAATGGATGAATCCGGTTTGTAAATGGGTTTTGCTATGGACGATGGCGACTTCTTTAGTACAGAATTTCGTAAGTAAAATTTGGTTTTATCCAAACGGAAGCGCAAGGCTATGCTAAGTTGGCTGATATACAAAATATTACATTCACTTGGAATTTGGTATATTCCGAAGACTTGATATCTTTAACAGTGCCCTTTTGATTTTAAAAGATTTAATTTTGTTTAGGTGTTTGGAAAAATCTTGATGTTAAGTGTCGAGAATTTTCGAAATTCTGAAGCAATATCAGAAGCAAATACTAAAACGATAGAATTTGCTCGTAACGGATGAAATCCGGAGTCAGTGTGTGCAAGTTTATTTGGGTTTACTAACGTGCTTTATTCCTTTAACGACCATAGCGCCCAAAATGCCCGTACATACAGACGACCATAGCCGTCCGAAACGCCTGTATACAGTGATTCAGATTTCCTACTGTTACCTGTTCTTTAGTTTTGCACGACCTATGAGGTATCATCAGAGGTCACGATCATTCATCATTATTTTTATTAAACAAGTTAGTAAAATCATGCAATGCATTGATTATGATACGCTTTCCAACATACCAGAAATCATTACTCAAGTTATTACTCAAGTTATGAGGATAATGGCTGTGGAGTACATCTCGCTCCTGTGTCCTGACGTTTGGAACAACATGATAAAATTTTGTCGCAATCGAAGCATTTTTCCATAAGTTATGGCGCATAAGAGCAATGAAATGGATCCCGCTTCTATGTCCTGACTTTTGACTCCATTCCGCCTATTGTCAATAGGGTTCGTCCCCAGGTGGTTTCCTACTACATACTATAATTTCATCGAAATCGAACCATTTTTACGCGAGTTATCGTGCTGACGGACGGACAGACAGACGGACAAAGCTGGAGTACATACACTTCGTCAAACTACGGTTTGAAAGCGTAAACAAAGAAATGAACCAACAGAAAGTTTCCAGGGTTATGGTATTTAGAGTGATACAAGATTTTGGAGTAATGGCCGTTAAAAGGTTAAAGCATTGTTTTCTGTACGAAGGTTAGTCAAAAATTATCCTCAGGGCAGCTATAAAACTAATTTCAATCTAGAGAACTTACAAAAACATCGTTTTTCAATATAGTCTCCTTGCTTTCAGGAGCACTTGTTCCATCGTTGTACAAGCGTCTTATACCCTCAGAAAAGACGTTTTGAACTGAACAGCAAGCGACACATGGACCGCATCTTTCAGTTCTTGGTCCGAAGTGAATCGACGGCCCCTAAAGGCCTCTTTGAGTGAACCAAACAATGATAGAACCATGACTGATTTGCACACGATTTTCAACTTCATCAATAGTCACTCGACTCTTTAAGAGAACCATGTCACATACGAGCTCAATGTTTTAACTTTATGCGTAACTTGAAAAAGTAACTATGCCTAAAATATTCCCCGACATAATTGAAATCGAAAGATAACAGAATTTTTTCGATCGGATGTTTAGAAGCAAATAAATGAAATAAAATGTATTTTGAATTCGACATCATCTGCATTTACGCCCTCCAGCGGGATAATTGTACATTGTAAGACAAAAAAAGAAATGAAGTATCATCATTCGAATATTTCAAGCTTCCCTACGCAAAAAGAATTTTTCAAATGGGTCTAATAGTTGCAGAGATATGGTGTCTAGAGACGAACGGACAATCCGAAAACATAAGCACGATCTTTTTTTACAAAAGGTGTGCTGAAAATCTGAAATATTGATATTAAATTGAGATGTTCTTAGTTATCAACTAAATGCTTTTGTAAAATATTTATGTTTATAAAAAAGATATCGGGAAGAGGAGCTTCCCTTCCCAAGATTATCCACTGAATCATGGGAGTCTGTAGGGGTATCATTATGGAAGTCATTCTTGCAATGGGACAACTAAAATTTCATTAATTGCTAACGAATGCTATACGCATTAAGAATTCTAGCATGAAAATCACCTGACAAGCCATATGAGATAGGAATATATTTTTCCACGCCTCTAGTTCCCAAGTTAAGAAAATATCATTCTCAGTCTGACATGAACAGAAAGATATATGAAATCAAAGTTAAGGATTTGTTCGATTTCAAATGACTGTATTTTCAAAGTTACAAATACAATGTGAGTAGTGATAATATAAAAAAGAAATACTGTTCAAGTTCTGTTTTGCACCTTATAAATATTAGTTGATAGTCTCTTACCTTCCACTCTTGCTCCAGCATGTCCGGTGTTATTGACTCACCCGCAGAAACACTACGTTTTTTGAGCTTATCGAAAGTTGCAGGAAAACTGGGACGTATTCAGTATCCTTAACGAACCCCCAATAGGAGAGGTCACTCGGCGTAAGATCTTGTGACCTAGGCGACCAGTCCTAAAGTGAGGGTGCACTTCGTTGAGGAAACGGCGAACAGAGCAATATCAATGAGGCGGTGCCACAGCGACTGTGAAGCCTCTCGCAGTGGCCTATGAAACACGGATATTTCATTTGGTGTTTGCCAAGGTCATACACCAGTTGCTCTAAACAACTTTTTAACAGGGGACACATTTCGTTTATTATTTTTTTTTATTGGGAGTTTATCGATCACCGTGAGCAACTCGGTGGGATATAAGCAGTCCCCGATTTAGGGCCACTGGTTCCAGGGAAAGGACAGAGCTAGCGCCGTAAGACAATGCAGCATCTATACCTCACCGGGATTCGAACTCGGACTCATCTCGAAAAAATGATCAGAAGCCTTCGTTTGTACCACTGCGTCACCGGGGTGGCATTTTCTTTTCATGGAACCGGGCCACAGGATGTGAACACGTAATTTGGAAAATATAAGTTACATATCATAATGATGCTCATAAAAGCATTATTTTTAGTTTAAGATTTATTAAAGGTAATGTGAAAATTATAAAATAAAATTTACGTAGAGGACAAATGAGAAAAATAAAGAACATATTTCAGAAATTAGTTACTTGTATTAGCGTAAAATTGCAAGAGACGATTACGAATAACTTGCACTTAAATAAGATATTTCAGTTTTCCGGTTGTCCGTTCCAGGAGGAAACGTATGATTAAAACTCGCAAGTTCAGTACCGAAGTAGCGCCTTATATTTCTTTGCATACAAACACAATTTCGTTGCACGCTAGGCATAAAGTAATAGCCCCTTTTCTCCTCGGTAAAATAGACAAACACTTCTCTATCCACACACTGTCGAACTCACGGTTTTCACTGTCAACCTTTCTCTTCTTTAGCGTTGAGAACAACATTATGAATGATCACAAGATTTAGAGCTGTTGTGCTCGGCGCTACACGAAACACTATACGGAATAAACCGCGGGAACTGTTAGCTCTAAACGCTGCCACCGAGAATTCGTAGATGTCGCGTTGATTGGAGAACCGAACCCACGATATGCGGGTTATCCATCCTCTCTACTGTGACCCCAAGCGGAGGTTTGCATAAGAGCGTCAGAGGCTCCAGCAGAAAACCACCGAATTACGTTTCTTATTTTTCACCTGTGAATGAATATTCTGAAACCTTTAAACAGAGTCACAGAACTAAACCAAGCAAACATGTTTATGCTGTTTTACATTATCAATATTAATAAACATTCTTTTTTCTTTGCCTTTGGATTTTATAGATTTCTTTTCGGTTTAATTGTTTTTCAAAGGCCAGACTAACACCCTTTGCTGGTCGCATTTGGCCCGTGAGCCGCCTGTTGAAGGCCACTGTCATACACCAATGATTGGTATAGAATTATGTTATTTTCAAATCAGATGAATCATATTGAATAACCATGTTTTTTTTGCGCGATGTGGTGGAAACGTTTGCATCAAGAGTGTATGAGAAATTAAGTGAATTGAAAACGTGCTTAACAGAAAATGAAATCAGTCAATAAAATAAGTTTCCGAGATGTATTGGAAATGCAGATACATCCCTTTAAATCCAAAGAGTGTTTACAACGCCTACACATAGAAACTTCACATGAACAATAGTGTATAACACAATTTACATGTGCACGCTGAGATATCCAAGTACAAATAAAACAATCCAAGTTGCGCTCGATAAAAGCTAAAGGAAATTCCATTTAAACTTCAATTGAAGGTACTATATTGTCATGTAGAAAACGCAAAGTAGAACGTTCCTTAATTATAACGGAGAAACAGTATTCAACATGTGTCTCGTCTGGAGAAAACTGCATGGCATAACTGCGCACTGAAAAACTCTGGCTCTATTTGAAGTTACTGTATAAAAGCAGACCATTACATTGATGTTAATGAAAATTCTGATTCCATGTGACATTTGGTATTGCATTCTCACACGTGGAGATTCTGACACAAAAGTAATCAGTATGCTCCTGCAGAAAGGATAGATCTACAAAGTGTCGCACTAGAATGTACTGCGGCAAAACTGAACATTCTTGATCTAATTATTTTGCAGCAGCTACTAGCACATACGATCACAAACAAATTAAAAAGGCTAAAATAAGATGTTGATAGGGGTACAAATGATGTCCTGTAGAAATAGGATGCCGAGTTTTCTAGGCTTTAACACTTTAACGACACAAACCGCAAAATTGTGTTTGCACAGAACTTCATAACGTCCGAAACTATGTGTTGCAACTTTTGGAATATTTGTCTTCCCTTTTAACAGGTACTGAACCCCTCGGTTATACATTAAGGGCGTCTGCTGCTCTTCCACCCCTCTCTCACCCCTGTACCTAGTGGAGCCAACTTTGAAGTCAGTTGCTTCTGCCACGCTCTCTAGTGTCTATATCCACTGTATTCTCTCGGTCTATCTACTTTCTTATTGTGAGTCGCTAGACTTCACTTACCTATTTCAGATTGCGCATTCCTGCATGAATGTCCATCTAGATGTAGATGGCTAGGAATCTTCCTCTCTGTGAACGGAAGTCATACATGACTCGATTGTTGAGTCATTTGTAGTGATCTCTAGAGGCGAGCAAGATACCGACTATTCATAAACCAGATGGAGAATAAAATTAATTTTAGTTGAGTTCAGTCCTTTGCTTTACTGGTAAAAATATTAAGGATTAGTGCCTGTCACCAAACGAAATTTCCGTTCCGTAAACTTGACGTGCGTTGATCTTTAGACTCTTCGAAGGCACAAACACTGCATTATTTCACATTGTAGGTATCAGATGTTTTGAGAGTGAAAGAAATCACCCTGGAAGAAACCAAACCTTGGTTTATATCTTTATTTAGAAACAACTATGGTGACAGAGACAGTTATCTTTGCAAATTCCACAGAGGCCATATGGCAACCCCGTGACGCAGTGGTCAAAGCGGTGGTTTCTGACCTTTCATGCGAGATGTGGCAGGGTCAAATCCCAGCAAGGTATGGATGCTATATTTATCTTGCGGCAGTGACTCTCTTTTTACTCTGGAAGCGATGGTCTTAAATTAGAGACGAATGACTGTTTGCAACCCACCGAGCTGCTCGCGGTGGCCGTTAAATCCAACACAAAATTAAGTCCTGTAAATAGAACTTTTAGGGGTAGAAACATTTTCTCACTTTACCTCGACAGGCGATTCGAGGGGACGTGCAGATTTCTTGTACTGGAATTTTGGACGGTATAGTCATTAAAGGATTAAATGAAAATCAGCTTATTAATTTTGAGAAAAGCTTCTTCTGTAAGGATTTTATTTTACATCATTAACAAAGACGAAGAAAAGGCTCTCCTATATACTGATACTATTTTAGCTGTGACGGAATAACTTTATCTACTGGAAGAGATATTTGAAATAAAAAGTGAAGAAAAAAAATGAATCATGGCTGGCCATCTTTTAAACCAGATGAGATTCTTAATTTTTTGAGTATGAGACATAATCCTGCTTAAAATAGAGGAGATTTATCTCAGCAGATAGAAGAATTTTGTCTTTTAAGCTATAGTTCTTGAGTACGGAAGATGTACTAAGGTTTCTGCCAACATGTGCTAAACACTAAAGCAATGTTCAAAGCAATTTCTACAGTTAAACAAATTTAACTACACTTCGTTACATCTGATTAATATCAAAGGACATTACTAACGGAGAAGTAAATGCTACTACAAATTTTTTTAACCCTCATGTCATATTTGGAAACTCCTAAGATAAATACATACTTGTTAGAAACAAATTAAATTTCGTTCTATATATTGCGGATAAATTATTCTTTTGACTTTAAGAAAAATATTTTTTGGAGTTATATAAAAGAATGTTGCTCCATTGTAACCCAGAATAATTCCACTTTGGGGAGCAGAAGAAGTTTTTCCTTGGACACTTTTTTCTTTTTTCGATCAGCGATACAGTCAGTCTAGAGACTTTAGAAAGTATTGAAACGCTTTCTGACGTATAGTTGTCATGATATTCCGAAACGAATTTACTACATCTGTGAGCCATAACAAATCGAGATTGTATTTAATCTTGATTTATGACGCCTTTGAGCTGCAAATGAAGTTGCGTTCGAAACTCCTTCGCGAAGTGCGTCATAAAAATTTCGAAGTAAAGTCATCTTCAGAAAAAGTAATATCTTCAACAAATTTGTAAAACATTTTTTTAAATAAATTTCTCTCTTCTGCACGTCAGAAGCTAAATGCGAACTTTACGGCTCGTAAGAACACCAGAAGAGAAAGAGAGAAGAATGCGAGTAGTAGAAAATTATGATATCGAATTTCGTAAAGATATCGATTTCAAGTGACGTAAAACACAAAACCGAAGACACGAAAATCCCCGTTTTCTTGAAAAGGTATTGGTTTTAGTTTTTTTATGTGTTCCAACGGAAAGCGATACAAGTGGGTATTAACACTTATGGAAGTTTCTAGGGACATAAAATCAATAAAATTGAAAGGGAGTGCCAACTAGGGACGGAAATTGACAAAAGTGGCCCGAGATTATGGCAAAAACTTTGTGGAACTTTTGTCTTTGGAGACCACATTTTTACGGTAGATCGCGTAAAAGAATGAGATCGAAGAAGTCACGGATGAAGAACTGAAGGTGACGATGGTTATATTTTCCAATTACCTGCAAGTTCACGAATCCGTAGAACGAAACAACACTCGCTGATCAAAAAATGAAACAATTCCTACCTACTATGAGTCTGCTTCTTTTGCGCGATAAATTTATAGCAAATATCGTTAGAAGAGGAAAACATCTATATTTTCATTTTTGTTCATTCTTTCTTTTTCTATTCTATGCGGTCGTTACAAGAGAAAGTAACAAATGAGTAGTGCTGCCCTGCTATCAATCTTACGTTCAATAACAGTGAGTATTGCACTCTTATACAATGCTAAATGTTTAAAGACAATTTGTAAGCAAGTTTGAGGGAGCGATAAGCTTTAAAAGGGTTGTAAACTATAGGAATCTACATGTAGCAGAAACAGTGGGCGTATCGAGCACTTGGTATGAAAATACACTTGTATTTCTGAAACGAACAGCAATAACTTTTCAGAAGGCAGATAATATGGAAAAATCACGATTTTCCATTAGGAGAAAATGCTATAATTATTATAAAACCTGAGAACCCAGTTAAACATAGATGTAACTAAAATAGAAATTTAGCCCTGTTTCTCTCACAAAATACCAATCGGGAGAAATGGGAAAATGTCATTGATCAAGAATAACGCAAACCAATGAACAGTTTTGTCTGCGTTTGGTTGTAAAGGCATTGTTTCAGTCCGTTTTCTAGACAAAATGTTCTGGCTATCCTTACCAAGGTACTGATGGCGCAAATAAATATGCGGAAAGCGAAAGGAAGAATCCTGGGAATTTCCCTTTCTATCTTGGGTCATTGGGTCATTGGTTTCCGTTATTGTAAGAATTAGGACTATTAATACCAACATAACACTTTTCTTTTCCCGGTAATGTTTTCAATCTTGGGTCATTGGTTTCCGGTTTTGTAAGAATTAGGACTATTAATGCCAACATAATACTTTTCTTTTCCCGGGAATATCACTTAGACTCGACGGTACGACTGATCAGAAATGGAAGCATCAGACCAGTGTTCCTCAAAGTGTTATTCACGGACCACTGGTGGTCCATGACGTTCTATTAAGTGGTCCGCAGGAAATTTCAGAAATAAATTAATGAAGAATGTGAGAATCTCTCCTCTTGAATTTGGGGAGAATGCTCGACACGAATATCCAAAACTATTAGATAGAACCATTAAACATCTTCCGTTCCGGGAGACTCACAACTGTGAGTTTGGATTTTGGAATTTAGTTGAAATTAAAAGCAAGAAAAGAAATAGATTAGATGTGGACATTTTGCATTTAATGTAACACTTGAATTGTATGGATAATGTTTTTGCCATGGCTCATGGGCGTAACGAGAATTAAGTTTGGGGGAGGGGTTTGCTATTTTGCGGATAAGGTTTAAGTAATTTTCCGTAAATATTAACTGTTATAAATTTTACTTTTGACGTTTAAGGAGGGTGTGACCTCCCCCAATACCTCCTTTGACCAAGCAGATGCTTTGAGCACATTGCCAATTATTTAATTAAACGAAATATCTCTTTTTTACGCTTTCCAACCATACGTTGAAGAAACGTATATGCACCAGCTTTGTCCGCCTGTCCGCACGATAACTCGCGTAAATATTGCTCGATATCGATGAAATTTTAGTATGTGGTAGGGGACCACCTGTGGACGAACCCTATTGAAAATGGGTTAAATGGGGTAAAAGTTCAGGACATACGAGCGGGATGCATTCCGTTGACCTTATGCATCATAACTTGCGTAAGTAAGGCTCGATTTCGATTAAATTTTAGTATGTGAAATGGAACCACTTGGATACAAACCATAGTGAAAATGAACGACATGGGGTCAAAGGTCACGACACAGGAGAGGGAATCCATTCCATTGCCCTTATGCGTCAAAACTTGCGCAAAAATGGTTCGATTTCGATGAAATTTTAGTACGTTGTAGGGATCACCTGGGGAGGAACCTTATTGAAATTGGACTAGATGGGGTCAAAGGTCACGACATAGGAGTGGGATCCATTCCATTGCCCTTATGCGTTATAACTTACGTAAAAATGTTTCCATTGTGACAAAACTTCAGTATGTTGTTCCGGAAGCACGTTGAACCGGTTCTGTTGAATATAATCGAAATGGGGTCAAAGGTGAGGACACAGGACCCAGATTTATTCAACAGCCATTATCCTCATAACGTGAGTAATAACTTGAGTAATGATTTTTGGTATGTTGGAAAGCATATCATAATCAATGCATGGCATGATTTTACTAACTCGTTCTTCATACAACTGATAAAATCAAATCATAACTCACCAAGCTCTTTTTTTCTTTATCAAATACAGGTACTCTAAAAATCACTTTGTTTCAGATAGGGTTGGCAACTGACCGGTATTTTAAGCTCCTGGTCGGAATTTTTGACGATTTTCTGCCGAAGGCAGGTGGAAACTGCTTACCAGCCTTATTTGGGGACGGTACTATTTTCAAGTAAAAAACAGCGGAAAAATTGCTGAAAAAAAGCTTAAAATTTACCAAAAGAAGCTAAAATTAACTAATAATTACATTTCAAGGGGAGAAGTGAGGTAAATCGAGACGAAGCACATATCTATAAGCCAGCCTATTAGTCAAAAAATCGGGGGACACTCTGGTTGTGCTTTTCTTGGAGCAAGGGGGTGGGGAGGGTTCTTAACTCACCAGCCGATAAGGGTGGCCGGTAGATCCAATATTAGTAACAAGGGTTGGCAACCTTAGTTTCAGACAATATATTTTTAACTTTTAAATTTCTCCCAGGGACGTTCCTTTAACTTCTCCTTTCCCACGCTTGGTGGTGGTCCGTGATAAGTAAAGAAATGCTTAAAGTGTTCCATGAGTACCAAAGTTTGAGAAACACTGCATTAGACCATTGCACAGTTTGGCAAATGCAGTATGGCTACCGCTTTCAAATGCATGTTTCGGAAACTACGCTATAATGCTGATTGTAGTAGTAAATGCTATGTACTAACTTCAGGAAAATTTTCCTTTGGGAAAACCTGGTGGCATATGAATTGAAATTGATCTGTGTCACGGAAACACTGAATTAGCTATTATATACGTAACCAACATTTCAGAAAATTGTGTACTTCTTCCATCTTCGAGCTAGAATATAATTCACACCTCCAGATTATCGTAGGAACATACCAATGTTATATCACCGTGATCAGAACAATTCCAAACGAGTAAATTTCACTGTGTGGAAATCTAAAGAAATTTACAATTGCTCAAGCCTAGATGACCGCATTCTTCTTAATTTGAATTAATTCCTCACTAATACCGGTTAAATTTTGATATCGTTGTAACGGCGTTGGAGAGATGTTAAGAATGCTTACTCTAGCTGCAAATAATACAGTAATTATTTCAAGTTGAAGATTATCTTTCGATGAGAGAAGCCTCAAATTGTCGTGGCTTCAAAAAATAATTAATAAAATTGTGTTGCTTTCGTGAGACTTGAGAATTATTATGTATGTTGAGAATCTGTTGCATTTCGATGTCGAAATACTGGAGAATTAGGTGTGAAGTGAATTATGTTTTGATGACCTAAACTTGTATACCTATCCAGACCAACAAAGAGTAGAGTTCGTAAGAAAACGTGGCGTTTTCTGATCGTTAGCATTAGGGGTGTGTAAACGTTTCCTCCGCTTTAAGCAGAAAGGAGACAGGAACAATCAGGAAATCAGTGCACATTTACTCAACGAAATATTGACCGATTGCATCAATGACCTTTTGCCATTTTTTAGGCAACAAATGAATGCCCCTGTAATAGAAGGACTCGGGATTTGAGCTGAAGAACGCAGTGACGAAATTTTCCTCTTCTGGAATTGTGGTGAACCGTTGTTGAGCTAGAGAATGTTGCACAGAGCGAAACAGATCAAAGTCTGAGGGTGCAATGTCTGGGGAATATGCCGGATGTGGTACAACCTCCCAGTGTAACTGTTGAAGGGTTGATTTCGTGGTGGCACCGATATGTGGTCTGGCATTATCGTGTAACAGGATGACTGGATGGCGTCCTTTACCAGTTCATGGGCGTTTTTGCTCGATTGCGGCGTTCAGTTTCATCAACTGATCGCTATATCGTTGTGCAGTTATTGTTTTTCCCGGTTTCAATATTTCGTAGTACAGCACTCCATGCCATATCCCACCACACACACAACAGTACTTTTCCCCCCGTGGATATCCTGTTTCGCAGTGGATGTTTACGGCAGGTTTGGGTAGACCCAGGATCGCTTGCGTCAGAGATTGTCGCAATAAACCCATTTTTCATCCCCGGTGACAACCTTCCACAAGAAATTCTTCCCTTGAAACCTCTTCAGCCACGACATGCAGATGCCCAATCGTTGACCTATATTACGCTCCGTTAAAGTGTGAGGAGCCCACTTACCAATCTTCTGGATCTTCCCCAAGTCCTGTAGACGCCGTACCACCGTCGATTGAGCCACTTTCAAACGTTTCGCCAATTGCGTGGTCGATTGTGTGGCATCCTCTTGCAACAGCGATTCCAGCTCCTCGTCTGCGAGTTCCTGTAGTCTACCTGCACGTTGCTTGCCTTTCAAGCTTCAATCACCTTTCTTAAGGTAGGTCACCCCCTTAAATCATTTTTTTAATTTTTTTATTCAATTCATTTAAAATTTTCAGATTATGTGCAACACGTATAACTAAAAAAAATTAGGAAGAAAAAAATGAAAAAAAAAGACATTAATTAACTTTAAATTTAATTAAATTAAATTTATTGATTTTACGAAATTAATAAAATATCTGAAACGTTTTGATGTATTTAATCAAGAAAGGTGCCAAAATGCTCGTTAGGATGATGTGAATGCAATAAACTAAAACAATGAAGTTAGTGAAATGGAATGTAAAGTTATACTTCTATATATACAGGATGTATTCAAAACTTTAAAAACGTGTATTTATCAGGAAAAAAATCTCTCTTAAAAAAAAGTAATCATGCTACAGTCTTCATTTTAGTTCATTGCACAGCTAAATGATTTGTTTTTATTGGAGGTTTAACGACCACCGTGAGCAACTCACTGGGCTATAAGCAGTCGCCCGTCCTTAATTTAGGGTCACTGGTTCCAGGGAAGGGAGAGAGCCAGTGCCGTAAGACAAACACAACATCCATGCCTCACCGGGATTCGAAACCGGACTCCTTTCGGACGAATGATCAGAGGCCATCGCTTAGACCACTGCGCCACCGTGGCGACACTAAATGATTGATAAATATGCTGTTAAAATTTTAAGTTGTTAGTGTTGGAATCACGATGAAAACATAATATTTTCAGTAATGAGAAAACGCAAAAAGAAAAGCTCAGTGGCTCTTAAAAAGTAAATGTAATTTTCAAAGGTCCTCAACCCCCCCCCCCCCCCGTCTGTAGGTTTCATTTTCAGTATCAAGGTGGATTTCTTGTTTTTTTCTTTCTGCTGGCTCTATTTTTTTTCCTTTCCAATTTAGAAGCACGTGTTGGGGCATTTTGTGCTTTCACCGAACGCTGACAATCCAAATGACCAAAGCCTTTCAGAATGTATTGTCCTGGAGAAATACCCAATGAGTCCAAAACTCTAACGAATCCATTATAACCATCATTCAATGTGATGACAGCATCATTAGCTCCGAAATGTAAGGTGTATAGTCCTATAAAGTTAGTTTTTGGCAAGCGGCTCCAAATCATGCCGTTGAAACATTCATTAATGTTCTGCGTTTTACCGTGAAGGTACTTGCTAAGTAGTTCTTGTTTACATAATTCCATGTATTCCGGCTTTACCTTGTTTAAAATGTCCTTGGGTAAACCCTTACCATATTTAAATTTAATACTTGAATAAACTAATGATTGTTGATACTCGCACCATCTATCAGAACCTGATGGACATTGTCCATGCATTGGATTTTTCTCTGACGATCTGCAGTGAAATAGTGCAGCTACTGTTGCTTTCTGCATTTCAATCAAATTTCCTACGTTGCTTCTAACTGCTATCCCATAATAATTTTGTAATTTGTTAATAAAAGCATCAGTTAGCTTGCCTTTACCTCCTAGGCCCTTCACGTTCTTCTTGAGCTTTCGTAATCTAGCTCCTACTCCCTTTTAAGCATGGCCAATGTATTCCAACTTTTTAAAAGTTGGAATACATTGGCTTTTTAACATCTTTGTAAAAATCTTTTATTTCATTATAGCTTTTTGTGTGTCCATCACCATAATATTCTGTAAAGGTTAGTTGTTTTCTGGTATTTCTAAAATCCTGTAAACTCCTACAGGCTCCATATTTAGTTCAGAACCTTCATAATTTTTTGTGCCATATATGTTGCTCATTATTTGGAGTTCTTTTACATTTCTTACAAACTGAAGACAGAGCTTCTACATCTAAAACTTTATTTTTATCAACAGATATAACTGGCACACTACCATTCAGAGATGCATGTCCTCTGCGCTGCCATGCACCATCTACAGAAAAAGGACATGATACTAACGCTTCTTCCAAAGAAGTATTTGCCCTTTCTATTTTTACTTCCTCTGCAGCAGAAATCATAGAATTATCTGCTACTTTTTTGCAACTTTACCAATATTTTGTGACATTCGGTAATATGCAGATGAGTTCACAGGATTAGGACAGTTCACGAAAGTACAAAATCTCTTTACGGCTGAATATCCTTTGTCTATCTGTCTCATCGCAAAATCATGCGTATGTTTTGTTCACTTTTTAGAAGTATGAAACGTCTTTGAAAATTGACAGGAATTACAATAAACAGTGAAAAGGGACGATAGCCCTTTTCGATTTTCCTCTGACAGCTTTAAACTTACGTGTAGGGACTCTGGGCATGAAAGTGACACAAATATGCTGCTAAGAATTTCCATATCCATGAATCTGTAGACAGAACACCCTTCTGTTGTTTTAGGTGTTTGAGGAACAGAAACTGAAATGGGTGGTAAATTAGGAGCTTTTGCGTCATCAAAATGTGTTTGTAGATCGTCACTGTTAACACTATGCTCTGAAACAGACTCAGCAGATGTGTAGCGGTTACCCTGGAAACTTCGTTTTTCCCTTCTTTCAGAGCAAAATTTAGCCATAATACAGAATAAAAACTTTAGATAAATGATACTAAAACACTGAGGGAAGAATATAAAATTAAGAAGCACAAATGCTGTAAAACTATTTCAAAAGGAACGCTTACTGAACAGTGATCGCTTGGTTTGCAAACTAAACAAACAACGTAATAGACGCTACAGTTACGGATAAGGGCTTTTAGAAAGAGTCGCCAGGTTTGAAATTGTAAAACAAATTACAAATATTTGGAGAACTGACAAAGAGTTATAGATTGTACAGCCAAACTGTCAAAAAACTGATATAGGTTTAAAGGCTAACTCACTTCCGGTTTTGATTTTCCTTACTGTATTCACTTCAAGTTGGAACTGAAGAACAGGTTCTCTGCTTTAGAAGGCCTAACATCGGAAGAAGTGGACATCTCTGGGAAGTTAACAGAAAAGTAACCAAAGCTCTTATGGAAACAGCAACAAAATTAGCTGGGTCTAAGAACAAGTTGCATGTAAATAAATTATCAGGAAAAACGAAAATGTTGATGCAAAAAAGAAGAGAGATGAGGACAACTAAAGAAGATGTGACTTCCAAAGTGGAATATATAGAGCTATGCAAGACAGTACGAAAAAGTATCACTGAAGACGTAAGAAAATTCAACTGTGAACTAGTGAGGAAAGCAATTGAAAACAACCAAAGCCTAAAGATAGCAAAGGGACATCTCAGTAAGGGAAGAAAACAGATTATGGCACTGAGAAAAGAAGATGGTTCTGTAACAAGAAATAGAGGCGAAATTTTGACAAGAGTGAAAGATTTCTACTCCAAATTATATGAAAGGGATGATACATGCACTCCAGACATCATGAAAGATACCAGTACCAGAGTTCCTCCAGTCCTTCCAGCAGAAGTTGCACATGCAATCAAGAACATGAAGCGGGAAAAGCTCCAGGAGAAGATGGAATTACTGTAGACATCATACAAGAAGCAAGTGGAGAAATCGAAACAGTACTCGCCCAAATTTTCACTCGATGCCTTAATGAAGGAAAGATTCCTGAGGATTGGAACACCGCTACAATGATCCTGCTACATAAGAAAGGTGACATTGAGGATCTCGGAAACTACAGACCTATCAGCCTCCTATCAGTAGTTTATAAAATCTTCACTAAAGTTCTTTCACACCGCTTGAAGGTAACACTGGACATGGCTCAACCGAGAGAACAAGCTGGATTCAGGAGTGGCTACAGCACAATAGATCATATCCACGTACTGAGAGAACTAATTGAAAGAGCGAGGGAATATGAACTTCCATTGTGCATGGCTTTTATCGATTATGAAAAGGCCTTTGATTCGGTGAAACCATCAGCAGTTACAATGGCTCTGAAAACCTGCGGTATTGAAGATGCATACATTAATATTATTAATAACATCTATGAAAATGCAAGTGCAAAGATTAGGCTGTTTGAAAATACAACACACGTAAAAATTGAAAGGAGTGAGACAAGGTGACACCATATCTCCGAAGCTCTTTAATGCCACATTGGAGGGTGTTTTTCAGTCGCTGAGCTGGGAAAACAAGGGGATAAAGATTAATGGAGATTATCTAACCCACCTTCGTTTTGCTGATGACGTAGTCATTTTTGCAACTACCCCATCAGAGCTGCAGAGTATGATCCAGGAACTTGCTGACAAGAGTAAAGAAGTGGGATTAAAAATGAACTTTCAGAAGACAAAAAGTGATGTTCAATGCTTTTTACAAGAAATGAAGATTTATCGATTGATGGAGAAAAGCTGGAGATAACAGACACGTACGTTTATCTTGGACAGCAGATATCTAGTGAGGGTCACATTGATGAAGAAATTAATCGGCGTACAAAACTTGCCTGGAGAGCTTTTGGAAGAAACAGCATAATTTTCAAGAGCAATATGCCATTATGTCTTAAAAGAAAAGTGTTTGATCAATGCATCCTTCCAGTGCTTACGTATGGTGCAGAGACGTGGACCTTAACTAAAAGAGACATACAAAGGCTGCAGACAACTCAAAGAAGCATGGAGAGGTGCATACTTGGTGTAACCAGGAGAGATAAGAAGAGGAACTCGTGGATCCGAAAATGACAAGAGTGGAAGACATCATGATCAGAGTTAAATCCCTGAAATGGCAATGGGCTGGACATACTGCCAGAAGGACAGATCATCGATGGACAGCCGAAATTTTAGATTGGATTCCAAGGGACAGGAAAAGACCCAGAAGAAGACCACATGGGAGATGGGTGGATGAAATTCGAAAGTATGCAGGGGTGACATGGAGGAGACTGGCACAAGACAGACTGTTGTGGAGGAAACTTGGGGAGACCTTCATCCAGCAGTGGATTGATAATGGTTGACAATGATGATGATGATGATGATTCACTTTTAAAGACAATAACTTGGGAAATTATTAACGTAATTGAATTCTGTTAGAAGTTTCTGGTAGAAAAATGTTCTAAGTTTATTTATGTGTAAAAAAAAATCGATATTTTTTAAAAATTTAGCATATTTCAAGGTGGTGACCTACCTTAAAAATGGCAAACCATTCTCTATACGTCCGCACACCCATAGCTGTTTCACCATACGCCTGACATTGAACCATATGCTTCACTTGCACGTTTCCCTAAATTAAGCACGAATAACAAACAGTGCCGCGAAATAACTTGATCTACCACCATGCTTGGCTTCGTGCATGAACTGACAGCACTGGTCGCCGTCCAGTTAGACCCATAAAGCGCCCCCTAGCGGGGGCGGCGGTAACTTTTACCTACCCCTAATATTATACATAGCGCCACTTGCTTTAAATGTTTAGTTAAGATATGCGGAGCTCGAATTTACGTAACGTATCGGCATGAGGAGTTTTTACATTTAAATAATGCTAGTGTTTAAGGAGAAAGGAGATAGGAACAATCAGGAAAATAATATTATATATTATATTATATTATTTTCCAGGTTTTACTGTGGTTTTGATAGCAACATCGACATTTAACTGAGATCTGAAACTAATCACAATAAAGACATTAAACTAATTAATTTGTGATGCGGAAGTTTAGCTAATTACTGGGATTTTAACTCTAGGGTGTCTAAGGGATGAGTTTATGCATTAAGTATTTTGCTTTGAATAAGCTATTGAGAGCGAGAGCATCGGCTTCTTGTTACTTGTGCTGATCCATAAACGGAAGCATAAAGTTTAGCATAGCGAGGAGATGAGTGGATTTTCCAGCGGATCCTTCTTGCAGAGGCATCTTGAAGATCTGCGAATTTGGAGTCCAGTTGAGAAAGATAAGAAACTCCTCCGCGAACACTGCATGGCGCCAATATCAGATAGTATTGGCGGCATGTAGAGTTCGCGGGCGAGTCTCATACATACAAAATCACGAACAACAGCACCACCGCCAGTCGTCGAGAGGGATTTTTCTGACGCCAGCTTCTTCGTTTCTTCTCTCCGTTCATCCTCTTCTTTCCTCTCTCTCTCTTTCTCTCGTCGAATTGCAGGAGATATTTCTTGTCTTTAAACAAACCTCCTCTTCCATGTCATCGTAGTCTTGTCTCTTCAGTTATGAAGTTTCAATAAATGGAAGGAGAAGAAACAAACCCAAACTATCCCTTTGAATTTAAATGATTTATTTTGTACCCAATTGAAGGTAAACGGATTCCTTCTTACGTAAACGGATAAAGTTATTCAGTTTTTCTCTCCGGAGATGTGTCTCTTGAATAAAATGCATGCCTCGCTTAAACGTAAATGCATTGCCAAGTAACGCGTAAAGTCTGTTTATGCATATATATATGTACGTATTTACGCATGTATGCATATTTCAGCTTGGGATTACATCTCCTTCTGAATCCAAGTCGGTTGTATTTGTAGTTCATTCGCCGCCTTTGTGAATGGAAGTATAGAATTTTGTTGAGTAAATTTATAGAGAACCATGTAGTTGAAATTTAGCAAGTGTATGTATGGTTTTGCCCAGCTGCGTAAAGGGCATTGAATTGGATTCAGTCGCAGTGTGTGGCATAAAACGAACGAAATAATTGAAACGGATATAAACTCTATACATATTTAAAATCCTGCGAGAAAGTCTTTGCTTAAATGCATGCTTAGAATTTCACGGAAAATTAGTTTTATTTGTATTTCAAAATCAGTGCTTTACGTCGATTAACTATGTGCAAAACACAAATAAAAGGTTCATAACGTTCAGTACAGTGCACTAAAATTGAGTGTCTCATTTAACCTATGCAAATATATTTGTGGATATTTTTCACATAATGCATTTTTCTGAGGAACTTTAGAGAGTTATACAATTCTACGAAAATGCACAAAATAGCGCAAAATGTTTATGTTACTATTTGATCGGTATATGATAATTTCTCATGGTTTTGAAATAATATTTTTTACAGAACTGGATGGCTCTATGTGGAGCGCATCCCTAGAGTACAAATCTCAATAATTTTTATATTTCTAGGAAATTTCATTTTTCTTACTTTTCAGACCGATCCTAAAAATGAAATTTTGTAGGACATAAAAAACGAATACTGTGGCAATTACACGGGGAAAACTGACTGCGTAGGCTATCGTGAAAACGATTATTGTCTTGGCAAAACGCAAAAAATAATAAGTTAGTAAACTCATGCAATGCCTTCATTATGATACGCTTTCCAACATACCAGAAATCATAGGAAAATGGCTTGGGTTTGAGGGGACTAAACTATGGTATAACGTTTGAAGTTCACATATATCAAAATTAAATCTCTTTGTGCCCGTGTTACCTATTTCTATTATCAAGAGCTAATACACATAAGACGTTTCATAATTAAAAATCCCATCTAAATCGGGCAATTTTTAAGGAAATTATCGTGCGAAAAAAATGGCTAACGAATCTTACGCATGCGCGCTGCTCGCAATTGTTGACAAAAAAACAATTTTGGCGGAACTGCTTTCACAGTTGTTACAGAACAACTTATTGTATTTCGTAGCAATCTAAGCATTTTTACGCAAGTTATCATGCACAAGGGCAGTAGAAAAATTCATTAACATCTGCAAATATGCGCTGCTTCGTGGGTGAAACATCTGCTGGTGTTAATGTTTTAAGAAAATGTAATGCTTTTCGTATGTTATGGGTAACTTAAGACAGTTTTCAGCCATTTTAAGTATGAAATGTTACCGAATATACCCAAACACCACAAATTGCGAGCGTCAAAATCGAAAAATTGTGAGAGAGAGTCAAAATTGAAGAATTGTGACCGTCAAAATCGAATAATTTTAAGTAACTGACAATGCAGGAGGACAGAAGTATATACTCCGTTCCTAAACCTTAAAATGTATTGTATTGACTAATGATTCGATTTTGATGCTTTCTTTGCACTTCGCTCCGTGTTTCCCATAACAGCATACCGAATTGTATCGAAATCAAGCAATTTCTACGGGCGTTATCATGCGCGCAGACAAACTCTCCCCTCCCCTATCCTGACTACTGATTTGTTCAGTATACCTCCAGAAAAACATACTGAAGTTTTCTCGCAATAAAAACATTTTTACGCAAGTTATTACTCAAGTTATGAGGATAAGGGCTGAGGAATAAATCTCGCTCCTGTGCTCTGACCTTTGACCCCATTTCGATTATATTAAATAGAATTGGTTCAGTATACCTCCGCAACAAAATACAAAAGTTTTGTCGCAATAGAAGCATTTTTAGTCAGGTTATGAGAATAATGGTTGTGGAAAATATCTCGCAACAGTCATCTGAGGTGTGAGAGTTAAGGACACATTCAGTTAATTATATTAAAGTTTTTGTCACATATGAGATGGCTATAGGTATAAAAATACATCTTTATCTAGTTTTGGTGACTTTTAACAGGCACAGACAGTCGAATTTGTCTTCCTTCCATAACATTGGAAATGAATGTATGATATTCTATGTCAGAACTATGCTTATTATTTTCAAGTGTGTACGTATATATTATAATATAACGTTCAGTTTTCATAAGTAAATATTGGTATTTTTGTCATCTAATACCGTCTGCCCATTGATCACCTCATCGCAGAAGTTTTTTCAAGTGTTTTTTCAATTAATTATTTTTTTCAAATTACAGTGTATAATTAAATGGTGTATCTCGCAGATGTATATTATGCAGGGGCATTTCATGGTGTCTAAATACTTTAAATTAAACGTGTGAAGCAGAAATTTGACGTTCATTAAGTCGTCACAGTTACATGTAAAATACCTTTTTCCTTGAATTGACAATAGTATACTTTTTAAATGAAATGTCTGTAAAATCTGTAATAACAGAGCCATGAGATTACGATTCGCAACGTGATGTATTTTCACAAATTCAAGAGCACATTTTTGCCGGATATATGCTTCTGATGAAAGAGTAGTGCTGTAGAAAAGATGGGTTCGGCATTGAAACTCAAATCCCTACCCCTGGCTCAACTGATTTGTCTCTATATGATTTCTTCATTTGGAGTTATTTGCAAGACAAAGCCTCTAGCAAATTTACCCTAAATTTGTAGAACATATTTTTAAATTTGAAATTTCGGGCAGAACTAGATGTAACTTAGTATCATATCATGTCACCGTCTTGGACATTGATTAATGTAATTATTTTAAACCATGAAGATTTTCCTAAATGTTTTCGTTTTCCTGATTTGTAGGATTGTATTTACACTTCCAGTTTTTGAATAATTATTTAAACTTGAAAATTTATTATCTTACCATGATATGGATTATTAGGTAGCACGAGAAGTTGGCAATCGGCTGAAATTCAGATTTAGTTTAGAACCCTTGCATTAAATTTCTTTTTCTCCTTTATGATTTTTATTTACTTTCTACGCTTAAAGAATGTATCAATCTGTCTTGCTTCTGACTTTATCAACGGCAGGAATCCGATAGATATTCCCAAAGACATCGTATTAATGTCTCCACCACCGTTAAAAGTGATTGGCTTTAAAGTTGTACAACGACCAATATTCTTCGAAGTGAACTACACCCATTTCTTTTCCCAAGTCTTAAATTAAAAGGGAACTCCTATAAATCTCTTAGCAACTGGCTGGAAGTGTCTTCCCAGTCTTCGTAAAATCACATTCGGAGATAAAGAAGTGAAATTTAACTTTAATCTCACACAGACTAATTATAAAGTCCTGAATGCGCGGCAGAAAAATGCGAAATATTGACTCCCTAAAGAAACAGGAACAGTAATGTAAACCGTAATTACAGGGACGCTGGCATTTTTTTAATGTTCTTATTTCGTAACTTGACTTCAACTTTTCCAAGTGATTCGCAAGAAGCAGTGGAGACCACTCATTGAAACGAGTCGTTACCAGCGTCAGGCTGTGCTGAAAAGAAAGTCATTCCGCATTTTTATTACTTTTTTTGCTTTAAGTCCTCATTCTGGCATGTCATTAGCTACAGTTGCGATAAATGAACCTTTGCCGACTTAAAATTACAGCGCTCGGGTTCTTTTAAGTCCGGCTTTTTTTCTCCTAATGTTTTTGGCTTCTTTCTACCCTGCCAAGGTCTTTTTAAGAATTTGCTTATTTGCTAGGTTTCTGCAGAATTGAGTCTCAGCTCATTACTAAACCACCGGTAAGCTTTACCTCACAAGACGTTTTTACTTTATTTGTAAACAAATACGGAGTTAAAAGGGAATGGACGTGGTTATCTTGTTTCTTGTACCACTAAGCACTCTGCTGACCGTCTTTACTCAAGATTAAACTTTTTTCGTGATTTCTCGGATACTCATTAAACAGAAAGCGCACATCATTTCTCTTCCACATCAAGTAAAATCTAATCTTAGCCTACGTTGCTTTTCACTTTTCTTCTGTTCCTATCTTTTCTAGAAAGAAATTAGAAAACCTGTACATCCACTGCACCAAAAATTTTGCAATGCGATGGGTTTTTTTGTCTCCTCGGCGAGCTTTAGTAGTGAAAAATGGAAACGTAGTAAAAAACATAACTACCTGAGACATTAGCTTAATAAGATTCCAAATTTGTACACTTGGGAAAATATTTTGTTTCTCAAATACGTTTAGCATTACACTTTGCAACATTTTTTTTGAGTTATGTTATCCGATTATGCACAGACGCTTTGGAATTTTAAAGTATGAGTCATAAAAGGAATTTAGACGATTTTTAAAATTTAGACTTTTATGGAACTAAGCAGCCAGAATTTCAAGACGGTATTTAAAGAGCAATTCAGAAGACAAATTTCGGGAATTTCTAATAAGATGATATTTTTTGCTGTATATCAGTAAAATACGTACTTGTCTGGTAGTCAGTTTTAAACATTTATTTCTAATTCTATCCCGTTTTGTGTGAGATATATATTGCGTTTCCCTGCACATATACTAATGCACAAAACATTATTCTCTCTCCAGTTCTGATATTACCTTGAATAACTAATATGCTGCTACAGTGGGCAAGTAGTCATAGGATTCTAACTTCACAACCCAACCAAAACAAGTAAAAATAAATATGGCGCTTTGGACGTTAGACGTACTTTGAGGTACATTTGAGGCGCTAATTTCTAAAAATGCCATTGGTTTGCCCTCATCAATTCTGGCTTTGGAGATACGGAATACACACCTTAGATGCTGATGAGCAGAAATATGATAAAGTGTATATTTTTAATTAATGATTGTTCAGTGGGATAAAGGAACAAAGTGGTTCCCTAGCGTGCGTAAGTTTGGCGACGATCCAGTGAAGCGAAGCTGGCAAAGAACAGAAATAAGCAGATAGCGAGTGGAATCGGAAGAATACGGGCAGAGTCTGTGTTGTGTCGCTCCGAGAATAAAGTGAAAGAAAATTACAAAAATGTGAATATATATGAATATAATATTCTAATTTATGATTGTGAAGTAATTGTCTGTTACTCTAATTGTGAGTTTGTGAGCAACTATACAACTAGAAAATGAAATGTGATCTATATATGTTTGTAGATTAAGCACCATGGCTTCTTCGTGAAAAAGCCACTTGAACCATCCAGATGTCTTTTGCTACATTTGTGGAAAATACACCCTGAAAGAAAATTGGAAACCTATTCCAGAGTTTGTGAAGAGAGCATATCTTTGATTGTTTTGATGTCCAGTTTTTAGAACAAGGTAATTATTGGGACTCCCCATATCGTATGCAAATCTTGCATGGAGTATTTGCGGCAATGGACAAATGGATAGAGGAGTTGCCTGAAATTTTAAATACCAATGGTTTGAAGGGAACCAATAAAAACACGATGACTGTTATTTTTGCTTTGTCAGAATTAAGGGCATCAATCGAAATAATCGAAGCTATTGGACATGCCCTGACTTAGATTCAGCAAGACGACCTTCTCCAAAATCAAATGACGTACCAATTCTATCTTTCAACTACTTACCGCACCTCCCAGACGATGATGAAGCACGCATGCCTGATGACGTCAAGATAGGTAAGAGAAGTGTAAAAAATGACAGTGATTTTGCAGGAACTTCATCAAGTGCTCAAAGTTTTAACCAAAATGAACTGAGTGACCTCACCATTGACCTGAACTCTTCAAAAGAGTCTTCTGAAATTTTGGCCTCTAGGCTGAATGAAAATAATTTACTTCATTCTGAAGCCAACATCACGTTTCATTATAGCAGAGAAAAGAATTTGCAGCCCTTCTTTTCTAAGGACAACAACCTAGTGTTCCGTAATGATGTCAGAGGCCTTCTGACGAAAATGGTTCTATCAAATTGATCTAATATGTATATTTCCACCTATTTCTGAGGGAATAGGTTGAAATAAACTGATTTTATAAAATGTGGTTGTTTTAATATTATGTAATAATAATAGCATGAATATTTGTCAAAATATTTTCAAAAATAGCAGATTATGCGATTAAAGATCCCGAATTTCGACAGCAGATCGTTTGAATCAGAATATAAGTTGGCTATGCAGTATCTCCAAACCGATAACTGATAGCGCAAAACTGATGTCATTTTTGGAATCAGCGTCCCAAATATATCCAATTGCTAAGGCACAAAAATGTGTGTTGGGTAGGGAGTTTGGTCAAAACTGAGCCCGGATGGCGCACCTATCCTACAGCGATGGTTCTTACCCCTTACCGGTATCAGCGCGCCCAAAAGAGGGACACGTGACTACGCATAACTCTTACAGTCCAACTTTGTGTAGCTCTTAGACTCCAGTTGGCTCATAGTGGTGAATAGACCCCCCAAAAAAAAGGTTAAAAAAAGACAAGAGTCATGGGTTTCTCTTCAATCTTAAAATGTTAAATTTTCTTCTGTTCCCGATTTACGTGTTTTTCTATATCCTTTAATGCTTTAAGTGACCCATGTGCCGGAAACAAATGTTGCCCAAAATTTTCTGCGCTTCCCTAAGAAAAACTGTAGCCACCGGGTTTTACGAAAGCTATGGTAAAACAATTCCACTCCCCTTCCCTACCCTTACATTTCATCAGTACCACAAATGAATCTATCACTGGCGATATGCGCTAACTTCCAGTCCTTTGTTCTTCACTCCATGACCCAAAGCATGATGGGGAAAGACTGGTCCCCTAAATTGGGCATCATGTCACTGAGTTAAAACAAGTGATTCAAACGTTTTTTCTCTCCAAAATAAACAAAGGCATCGCTCTTTCCACGTTTTAGCAACACACAGCAACCGAAAAATTGTTATTCTGTCACTGCAGGGGAATTGAATCCTAGATCTCTCGATATCTAGCCGAGCGCGTTAACCTTACACCGGTCGGAAGCACATGTGTAAGGCTAACGCGCTCGGCTAGATATCGAGAGATCTGGGTTTCAATTCCCTGCAGTGACGGATTAACAATTTTTCGGTTGCTGTGTGTTGCTAAAACTTGGAAAGAGCGATGTCTTTGTTTATTCCCTGACTCCACGCATTTGGAGGATTTTCACATCGGATCTCGTCTCCTCTTTCCTTTCTTAGGTTCGTTGGCATACCGTTACTAGCAGGCTTTCAGCCAGAAAGGATTTCTATCAATCATTCAATCGTCCACTGAAATTACCAATTTTGAATAACAAAGCTCAGGAGAGAGCTACCGTTTGTGATGCCTAGATTCACCACTCCAACCACGTTTGGTCCATTTCTTAGACAGCGAATACATTCGTTCTAGCTGATTTCAATCAATTTTGTTAACACCGAGTTAATTGGTTCCATTCGGTAAATGAGTTATATCAGACTCGGAGGACTTATTTTCAAATGCAACAAAATCACCCTCATATGTAGTCGTTATTAAATAGAAGACATCGTACATAAATAAAATATTATATCTGTCAGCATTAAGATTCTCAGATTAGGATTTTGGTATTAGCGTTTGAAAGGAGTTATCTCCTTTCAAACGTTAATACCAAAATCCTAAAAATAAGTACTGTTAAGTAATGTTTGCTAAGTAATGTTGCTAAGTAATGCTAAGTAACGTTTGCTAAGTAATGTTGCTAATTAATGCTAAGTAATTTTTGCTAAGTAATGCTAAGTAATGTTGCTAAGTAATGCTAAGTAATGTTTGCTAAGTAATGTTTGCTAAGTAATGTTGCTAAGTAATGCTAAGTAATGTTTGCTAAGTAATGCTAAGTAATGTTTGCTAAGTAATGCTAAGTAATGTTTGCTAAGTAATGCTAAGTAATGTTTGCTAAGTAATGTTGCTAAGTAATGCTAAGTAATGTTTGCTAAGTACTGTTGCTAAGTAATGCTAAGTAATGTTTGCTAAGTAATGCTAAGTAATGTTTGCTAAGTAATGCTAAGTAATGTTTGCTAAGTAATGCTAAGTAAAGTTTGCTAAGTAATGTTGCTAAGTAATGCTAAGTAATGTTTGCTAAGTAATGTTGCTAAGTAATGCTAAGTAACGTTTGCTAAGTAGTGTTGCTAATTAATGCTAAGTAATGTTTGCTAAGTAATGCTAAGTAATGTTGCTAAGTAATGCTAAGTAATGTTGCTAAGTAATGCTAAGTAAAGTTTGCTAAGTGATGTTGCTAGTTAATGCTAAGTAATTTTTGCTAAGTAATGCTAAGTAATGTTGCAAAGTAATGTTGCTAAGTAATGCTAATGCTAAGTAATGCTAAGTACTGTTGCTAAGTAATGCTAAGTAAAGTTTGCTAAGTGATGTTGCTAGTTAATGCTAAGTAATTTTTGCTAAGTAATGCTAAGTAATGTTGCAAAGTAATGTTGCTAAGTAATGCTAATGCTAAGTACCGTTTGCTAAGTAATGTGGCTAATTAATGCTAAGTAATGTTTGCTAAGTAATGCTAAGTAATGTTGCTAAGTAATGCTAAGTAATGTTGCTAAGTAATGCTAAGTAATGTTGCTAAGTAATGCTAAGTAACGTTTGCTAAGTAATGTTGCTAATTAATGCTAAGTAATTTTCGCTAAGTAATGGTAAGTAATGTTTGCGCACAACAGAATTTGTTTTTTATTTTCCTGCTTGAAATCAATGTTCTGTTTGCAATGTTCTTTTGCGCATTGTTATGCATTTAAACCACACACACATAATGTATTCCGCTAAGATGACATGAAAACTGGGCTTCATTAAAAACTTAATACGGAATTTTTTTCACAGTGTGAACCATATTTGGTTTACATTTTAATAACGAATTCGTCTTCGATGTATCACAACAAAAATTGCCAGAGATGTCAGAATCACTTTTCCGCCAAACATGAGGAGTTCATTGAAATTCGGCAATCGCGTGTTTTGTCTCAGTGGCGAATAGCTTTACAGTCATCTCCTGATTATCCGCGACGCGACTTTGCGGTAATAATTGTTTTTGTCGCTAACATGTAGGTAATTTTTTTTAGTCGCGGTAATATTTTTTTATTGCTGTAGGTAATAGTTTTTTTTATCGCTAAAATAAGTCTGGTATTCAGATGAACCCACCACTATCAGTAGGGCGTTAAGAAAGCTTCTCTCCGATGGAAATTGCGCTTCTGAAGAAAATTCAATTGCTAACATCATAGAGCTAACCAAATTAGTGAAATCGGTTCCCACAGGGGAAAATGTTGAAGTAACTAATATCGCCAAATGGCGGGATTGCGACATACATGACCCTAGACTTGAACATTTAACTGACGAACAGATATTTAATAAAATTAGAGGAATAGTAAATGAAAACGGAGGAGGTGAAGAAGATGAGGAGGAGATTTTACAGCTACGGGAGAATAATGAATCAGCATTGCAGGATGTCGACGGCCTGCTCGAGTACCTTCAAAGACAAGACGATGCGTTATTTGCCAACAAGCTGGTTTTGGCCCGACTACAGTCCCGAATCATACAAAACTGCTTTGTCGTAAAGAAACAGAAACAAGTAACTGAATATTGTAAGAAGATTTAAACAGATAACTTTTCAGTGTGTATTATGCTTGCAATAATAACTACTAAAACATGCCGCTATGTAATTAATAAAACCTAGCGCTATGATATGCGTGTAATTTGTAGACAAATTTATTTTTCCTGTAAAAAATTGGATTACTCGCGAATTTTATTATCCGGGAAACTCGTGCATCCCACTATCGCCGATAATCGGGAGTTGACTGTACTACAGTGAAAACGCCAAGAAAAACATCTGAAATGTTCTATTTATCTCAATTAACACAAGTCGGTAGATATCAAGATACATAACCCACTTTCTCAGTTTCTAAAAGTAGAAAGTAAATTTGAAGAGAAGCTACGCTGAATTTCAAGTTGGATAAAAGGTACAAGGCTTTTTGTGGGCTGGTTTTGTGAGAAAATTTTAAAGTTACACAGGGACCAATACTATACCGGTTAGCCAAAATATTAGAATCAACTACATAATATGATATAGGCCTTCCTCTCACCGCCATAATGGCTCTCACCTGACGAAGAATAGATTCAACGTGATGTTGGTAGGTGTATGATGATATTTTGTACCGAGGGTATAACAGAAGATCCTGCAGATCCCGTAAATTACTTGGCTGGGGTGATGCTGCTTGTACCCGTTTCTCTAACTCAAACCACAAATACTCGAGTGGATTCAAATCGGGCGAATTTAGGGTCAATGGCAATAAATGGAATTCCCCTTCATGTTCTTGCATCAATGTTGCATTCATTGTTATTTGACGCTGCGGAGTTATAGCCCGTTGGAAGAGATTATTTAGATGTTCTAACACAGGAAAAAAACTTGAATAGCTTAAAATTTAGATTATTTTTATCAGCATCATGAGTTTCATTTTTCGCAAAACAAAGGTACTTACGTATTTCATAAAATCTATTGCGAATGATAACGCTAGGGAAAAGAGGAGTTGAAATGAAACAATATATTTTAATTTCTGTTTCTTAATGATACCTTGTAAAACTATCATACTCAGGAATATCCTCAATGCATATAGAATATTAAATCCGTTTTTTTGTCGTGGTTTCGCCAAGTAGAATATTAAATCCGTTTTTTTTTTAGATTTGTCAAGCTTTCGCACTCCCCTGGGAGGTTTTTTCAAGGCAATGGTAGACATAAAAATGCAGGGATTTGTAACACGTAAGGAACGAAGATGATATTTGAAAATAACGTGGTTCACATCACGAGCATGTTACATGATTTTTTTATCACGCAATTACACGATGCGCCGCCATGTGTTTCCATCTTTTAATAACGCATGCCAAACAATTGGTGTTCAGTAGATACCATATTATTGCATGTTAGTTTGCTGGAGAGAATTTCGACTGTTTCCTTGATGGCAGTCTTTTTAAAGTTCATGTAAGGGGAAATTATTCTAATAATATTCCATACAGGAGCGGCCGATGGATGCATGAATTATCTGACGAGGGTTGAATTCTGAATGTCCTAGTTGACACTTTGCACGTGTTGTTTACATCTACTGCCTAAGGATCGCTTTGTCATTCCGATATATATCTTTTTCCGTGTTATCAGGATACAAGATCCTGACAATGGCGCCTTGCGGTCGCCGTGAACAAGGTGCAACAGTCTCCATTCCCCTCTGAAAACAATGAGTGGCGGACAGCACACGACTGGACGACGGTTCGTCGTTTTTACTACCTATGCACCACCTTTGATACGCACTCACTACATTGGCCCTTAAACAACCTACAAGCTACACCGTTACCGAGATCGTACTTCCGAGGCCCCGCGTAATCGCAATTTGCCTTTTATCAAACTCCTATAAATCGGCAGCTTTTCCCATTCTGACTCCGAACACTCTACTAACTCAAAGCCGATCCTCGGGTTGTATATATACTACTCTGTGAACTTCACTTGCGCCACCGTTCAGTCTCCAGGTGCGCTCATTTATCTAGGCTGGGGGGTGGTCATAATAAAATTATTCATCGGTGTATTATGTATGAAAAAATACCTTTTATTCTGCATCCTATACACACTGTTAGATATACCGTTGTAGAATACAGTCCCTCCAGAATAAACTTCAGATACTTCGTTTTGTATCATTTTCTCCCTGCAATGCGTGGGTATAAATCAAGAAATATTTAAATGTTTCGATACATGTTTTAGAAAAGTTTGTATGTGCGTTTATTGCATTTGTGTGTAGTGTTCAATCCATTAGAATATTGTTATTATTGCATACAAAAACTTTATGTAGTTGTAGAAAAAAGGCCTCGCTAATGTACATAGTCATTTGTTTAACTTTTTTGCTACTTGTACTAGGTGTCTATCAATAAAGAAATTTTCCTTTGTCATGCTTTTAATTCCTTCCTTCTCATTATTCTTACATCCACGTTTCAAGAATTCTTTTTTTAGAAGCTTAAACAAAGGAATAAAAGCTATCCTGCCTCACTGATTTTCTATTGATCCTTGCTGTTCTTGCAGCAAAGTTTTCCCTCGCTTCGTCGAAACATCAGTTTTCTTACTTCTACCAACATCTTTTGGGATTTACTTGAAGGTAACTTACCCTTGAATAAAGAGCACTTCCTTAAATCTCTTCATGCATGAACGGAATGGTGTCGTTACCATGATCCCACCAGAGAGAGCTCTGAGCGTAAAAAATATACTTTAACTTTGAATGAGAAATAGGAAGAAAAACCGCCCTACATGGGAAATATCTTTGATTTACTGAGGACATATTTCCGGAAATTCAACCCTGATGCCTCTCTGCAGTTCACAAGAAGAACATATAGTTCCACAAATGGCTTCTTCAGTGTTGATAATGCTGGATTTTAACTTCGGGGCCTTTTTGCGAAGAGTTAGTAACGGGTTTCCATTTTGATCTTTTTTTTTTCGTGCGTTTTGTGAAGGGTGTAGGAATATTAATGCTTTCATGCTGATATCTTGGAGAATGATACGGAAGCAATCGAAACATCGATATCTCTTGGATCTTGCTGCAGTCATTTTAAAAGCACAAACCTAGCGTCACAATCAGTGCAGAGGTTCAGCAGAATGGGTGGTGGACATATCACAGTACAGATAACATGAACTACTTTTGGGAAAAGAAGTTGCCCAAAGAAAAGACGTCTCCTGAAAATGTAAAGAGACGAACAATTATAAACAGGAATATTTTAGCTGTTTCTTTCCTAAAACACATAACGTCACCACCCGAGTTTCACCAGAAGGACGCATATTTTTCCTTCATGTCGAATAATCTTGATAATACAGGGTAAGTCAAAAAGATGTTCCCAAATTAAATGATTTGGTAATCATGCACTTACTATAAATGTGTAATCTGCTCTCCACGCGTAAGACGGCACACTTCAAATCTGTAATCAAGTTCCTGCTAAACTTCTTGTAGCATGTCGGTGTCTATTTTTGTGATGGGTGATGCGAAATTTCAAATCAACCAGCGTTGTTGCAAGTGGTGGTACGTAGACACAATCCTTTATGAAACCCCATAAGAAACAAGAAATATGACACCAGATTTTCGGGTGTAATGAGCACGTCATTTGAATCCGTTCTGACGCAAATTAAATTTATCACATCTATTCAAATTCAATGGAACCGGTATGGAAAACAATAATATCTCACGTAAGAAAGAAGTTCTTCAATCGGGTTTTAATCCCGCAGATATTGCTGTAAACGGAATCGGGAGCTTACGCCCCTGGTTGAAGGCTTGTGCGTAAAGAAAAGTTTGAATTTATATGAGAAACATTTGGCAGCGGAAACGCTATCCAACAAAGAAAGAATTTTTCATATCGGACTTTTATGGACAATAATAAGATATGTATCTACGCCCCCTAGAGGGAAAACCATGCTTTGTTTGAGGAAAAAAGCATTCTTATAATGTTTTTTGATGTGAGCGGTATCGGTCCCAGAAAAAAAAATTTTTAATAGAGTTTTCAGCAACTCAGATTTTGCTGCAAATACATTAGAAGCAGAAATTAACACTTACGCCCCTTGGTGGGCAAACCATTCTTTACCAAATATTAAAAATTACGTGAAAAGCATTTTCCATCAGGGGCTGTATGCGATACAGGAAGCATTTTTTTCATATCGGGGTTTTAGAAGCAGATATAACGCAGAAAACGCAATTTACCAATGCGCCTAGCCAAAAGTCTATGATTTACTTAAAAATTTTGAATTTATATGAAAAACATTTCGCATTGGAAACACTATCCAACAAAGAAGGAATTTTTCAAATCGGACTCCTAGAAGTAGAGATATTGATAAAAATAAAATATACATCCACGCCCTCTGCCGTAGAAACCATGCATTATTTTAAGAAAAAATATTCCTAAAAGATTTGTCGACGATATGTAAGTTCATAAACGTAATACGCTCAGCAAAGACTCAGCATCATCACACACAAACAACTACATCGCAATATATATATATATATATATATATATATATATATATATATATATATATATATATATATATATATATATATATATATATATATATATATATATATATATCCTTTCTCGGTCTTATCAACGTGGATATGTCACTTACGTACTGACCTCACGGGTGTTTTCAAAACTCATTCATAATAACTTTTATCTTCATCATCACGTTAATGAAGATAAAAGTTCTTATCCGTACGATAAGGTAATAGTTATTACAATTGCTGTCTGCGTACGATAAATAAAATCATTAAATGTTTGCAAAGTAAAATCAAATTTGTTTACGTATATTTACGCTTAGCCTACATACCAGTTAGCCTGATGATTTATTTTCGAACATAACACTTATCCTGATGATGAGGCCATGAGAGCCCCGAAAGTTCTTGCTTTTAAATTATTTTATTTGTAAATAAATTTGGTTTTACTTTGCAAACATTTAATGATTTTATTTATCATACGCAGACAGCAATTGTGTTACCTAATATCACGTTAAGTTGGGAATTGCAAAGGAGAGCACACTCAAATTTACATTGGAAAAGGAACTAAAAATGAAAGTTAAATTAGAATATACGTCACAACCTGCCTTATTACCAATAAATTCCTGAATTCCCAGGTTCGAGATGAAAACGTCCGTCTTTTCCTCACTGGCTCAGAAAGTAGAGAACAATTATAGTAATAATAACATGTTGAAAAAATAAACAAGTTAGTAAAATCATGCAATGCATTGATAATGATACGCTTTCCAACATTCCAGAAATGATTACTCAAGTTATGAGGATAATGGCTGGGGAATAAATATCGCTATGGTGCCCTGACCTTTAACCCGATTTCGATTATAATAAACAGAACAGGTTCAATACATATCCGGAAAAACATGATGAAGTTTTGTCGCAATCAAGCATTTTTACGAACGTTATTATGCATAAGAGCGATCGAAATAATCCCCTCCTGTTTCCTGACCTTCGACCCCCATTTCGTCCATTTTCAATAGGGTTCCTCCCTAGGTTGTCACCTACCACATACTAAAATTTCATCGAAATCGAATCATTTTTATGCGAGTTATTGTGCGGAGAGGGCAAGCAGACAGATAGACAGACAAAGTTGGATCATATACGCTTCTTCAACCTACGGTGTGAAAGCGTAAAAAAGAGGAATGAATGGCAAGCATTTGTTTATATTCTCATTTGTTGTTTAGACTCTCTTACAAAAATAAATAATTTTTGTAATTCAGATGTCTAGAAGCGGAAATTATGCAAAACGCAATAGTTCTTTTGACTTTCTTCCATTTTGTTTTTTGCTCGTTTTTTCCCTTTCCTGAAATCAACTCTTCTCGTAGGTTATAAGCTAATTATCATTAATCATTCTTCGGGAGGAAAACGCGCGTTTCTTATTTTTATGTCATCGGTAGTAAACTGTTCCATAAACTTAGAGCGGTGATATTCCTACCCTTTGACACCCCAGGTTCATGTAAATGATTGTGCGCCTTGTATGACGCTGGAATCCACTGGAAACACGATCACTAGACCGCGTTTCCTTCTTCAGCCTTGTGTATTGATTAGTAATGGATCATGTGCACGAAACCAGAGCTCACCGCGTGTGTCATTGACATTTTCGAACATGCCGTCGTTTATCATCCTTTGCTGAATAGCTGCATACCGTTATTTTCCTGTTCAAAATTTCCAACAGTCATTCATATTGAAATTTTGCGCGTAGATAGATGTGTTTTTACAAAGAGACAAAGCTTTCTACGGAAGCTGAAGGAGAATGACGTAAGAAAAGTACACTGCTGTTCATTTCATAATCACTCCCACATTACGTCCATGGAAAGTAGAATACATTTTTAAAAAATTAAGGATAAATTTCAATTAATTCAAAATCCAGTTAAAGTGCATTGAAACGCACAAATGTTTCCAGTACTAATATCTTTAATCTCTCATTTGTCATATTTTGAGAACATGGGAATTTAAAAATATTAAATATTTCATTTCTCGTACAGATCTTGCTCACCGTTCAGCTATAATGAGGGAAATGCACATATATCATTTTGAATATACCATAAAATAATAACCTGATTCCTGCGATTCCTGAAAAAATTCGCTTTTGTTAAATTTTTTAAGACTTTGTTGTAAAAATAAAGTTAGTTGAAGTTGCAGCTAAGTTGCAATACCTATTGTAACGTATACTCTAGTTTCACTTTCCTTTTGATTTTTACTATCTCTGGTTATTTTATTTTACTATGTAAATTATCCTCTTACTGAACGAGATGTTATTTCTCTCGCTGAATGAGATCTGGCAATGAGTGTTAGTCATGACGTGGTGGTAGCCAGTATAAATAGGCGCGTTCAACGATACGTAGGTGAGCTGTTGTTGTACGAGGAGAGCTGTTGTTTATGTGTCAGTGAGCTGTTGTTGTACGAGGAGAGCTGTTGTTTATGTGTCAGTGAGCTGTTGTTGTACGAGGAGAGCTGTTGTTGTACGAAGTGAGCTGTTGTTGTATAGAGAGAGCGTTTGTTTATGTGGAGGAGAGCTTTTTGTTGATGTGCGTAGGAAGAGCTTCGTTCTATGTGATTAGGTTTTTTCTTCATTATTGTGATACGATTAATGTGACCAGTGTGTGTGTGTTGGATGATTCCAGAAGTTCCTAATAAAAGCTTTTTAAGTAAGTACGTCTTTCTCAGTTCATAGTTTTGTCAGATCTCTGTCTGGCTGTTAGGTTTATTTCATTAGTTGATTATTATTAACAACCAGCATAAGACTTTATTCATCTTAATTACTACTACAACATTACTAGCAGTTAAAAGCTTGTTCATTATTATTACTACACTACTAGCAGGAAAGTTTATTCATGATATAATTAACAACAACAAGCATTAGAAGAAGCTTATTAGTAGAAGTCGAATTCATTATAATTAGCTTAGTAGAAGCTATATTCATTATACTATCACAATTCCTCAGACACTTTGCCACATATAATTAAGGCCCTATGAATTATGTGGAAATATTTTTGAAATTATGCGGCATTGATGAGACATGAGTACAGAGAGAAACTTGAGCATTCACCACGTGATGCGGTGTTGTGTGTATTCACTGCATTCCTCAATCTTGGACCGTTCTTTTTTCAGAAATTGTGCCGTAGAAACAGCTGGAAACCTTGCTGCGTAAATGCCGAAAGCTACTTGAAATTCCTGCGTGAAAACGTGATGTCGTGTTTACAAGAACAAAATCTGCTGTGCACAGTCACCTTTATGAATAATGGTGCGCTAGCTCACGCCATTCTCCAGTAAAACGCTTTCTGGTCACCACATTTTGCGCATAAAGACTAATCAGCAGGCACATCAGCATCCCGTGGCCAGTTCTGTCTCCAGATCTGACGCCTGTGGATTTCTGATTGTCGGATTATGTAAAGTCTGGAATTCACCAGACAAGACCTTCCACACTGCGACATCTGAAAGAGGTCATTCGTCCCGAATCTCTTGCGATCACTTGGACGTGTTACACTGGGGGTTCACTCTAGTTGTCACAGGTATGAATGCTGTCGTACTTTGTGGTGGAGGACAAATAGAACAATTATTCTTCTAAGAGCCTCATCAAATTGACCCAACGTATGTATTTTGTTGATGTTAACTGTATTAACTAACTTTTCAACCGTTTTCACCCGCTGTAGGTGTATCTTTGTACTACATACTCATATTTTTCCGCTGGCAAACATAATCTTTGTATTAGTTTATGCTTTTCGTGCAAATAACACTATAATACGCTCATTTATTATTTCGATATACATTTTTGAAATTTAGCCTGACTTTTGAGCAACTTAGTACATATTTTGGTTAGTAGGATGTATTTCCCAATTATATTTTAAGAAATTGGCTTAAAAATGCAAGAACTTACTAGTTTTCATTTGCTCAGTTATAAGTATATTTACATCAGATTTGCTGAATTATTAATATATATTCGCACCTACTGTTATAGATAGTATGTTCGTGTTATTCTCCAAGCACTAATTGAAAAATGCAGCTTAAGGTGGACGTCATGTAATTTTGCTTGCTATACTTCCAATGGAAAAATTTCTGTACACATTTTCTTCACAATTAAAGCGTTCCCAAGGATGAAAATTTGATCATCGATTAAAATAGCTTCATTTTATAACTTGGAATACTTAATAATTTCTAAAACATAACCATAATTATGCAATCCAACATTTGTTTCTCTACTGACGTCATCAAAGTAAGGTCGCGCCATCTTTTTTCTGGTTTCAACACCACCAAAGGAAAAGTTATTGATTTTTAATATAATTATGGTTATGTTTTAGAAAACGGTAAGTAATCCAAGTTATAATATGAAGTTATTTTAACCGATGTTCAAATTTTCAATCTTTGGGAACACACTAATTGTGACGGAAATGTGTACAAAAGTTTTTTCATTGGAAGTATAGGAAGTAAAATTACTTGACGTCCACCTTAATTTTCACGCTTTATCATTAATAATTTAGGAAAAACAAGGTGTTTCAGATTGGTAAATATGAAAACTTTAAACAGTGTACGATATATTAAACCCTGCATCACGTGTCCTTTGGGTGCGAAGGAAATTAGGCTTCTATTGTTTGAGGCGGAGCTTGGAATAATTCCTTTTATCTGCCTTCACGCAAGGCAATGGAATATCCGTTTTTAAGGATATAGTCAAAGGATTCGTGATGCAAATTCAAATTTAGTGTTGGTAAGAATTTTCTGTGTATACGAACTCGTGGGCGTTATCTAAGAAGAGAAATAAAAGTTAGATCTTGCACATTTGTATAATTTGGAAAGCAATTGATGTGTTATTTTTGGTGTTTAAAAAAAGTTGTACGAAGTGCAAACATTGCCTCATTTTCTAACGGAAATGGAAACAAAAAATATACTTATTAAATAAACATTCCCATCCGCACATATAATGTATAGATTATCCTGTAGACGTTGCCATGTGTAATAAAAGTATGTATGTTATGCCTATTACGGACGAACTCAACTTTACCTCTGTTAAGTATAAATTAGTTATTGACAGAAACTGATGCACAAAGCATGGGCTCAGTGTTAATGGTTCCTAAGTGATGAAACGCGAGGAAAAAACAGCTAGAGAACATCACAAAAATAAAATCAAGAGAAATAATCCTGCGTTTGTTCAGGGTTACGTCAATGTGTTAGGGAGCATTGTGACATACACTATACGGAAAAAATCACCGAACACCTAGAACAGAAACACAACATAGTATGTATTGGCATACATTAGTACGGTGTCGGTCCACCTTTGGCCTTAAATCATGCACTGATCCTTCGAGACATGCTTTCGACAAGGTTTTGGAACACAACGATTAGTATGCGCTTCCATTCAGTACATAATGCTGCCGCTAACTGTGGCTTAGTAGTAGGCCTTGGTTCCAAACTTCTTAAATTCTTATGCGACGCTCTAATTTATGCCATAGGTGCTCTATGGGATTACGATCAGGGCTCTGTGCTGACCAGTCCACTCACGATATGGAAGTATCTTCAAACCACGCCTTACTAGTCCTTGCTTTATGGCTCAGTGCATTATCTTGCTGGTACCAACAAGGCTCGGTTCCATAGTATTGCCACAGAGTTGGTAAGGCATAATTGTCCAGAATATCGAGATAGACGAAGTGTTTAACAGGTTTGTCCACGATAACCAATGGACGGAGGCCATACCACGAAAAACACCCCCACACGAGTACACTGCCAGCTCCAAACTTATCCGTAGGAAAAGTGCACTGTGGTAAATAGCGTTTCCCCGGCTGCCGCCATGCCCACACACGGCCATCAGACTGATGGATCGTGTATCTGGATTCATCAGTCCATAGGACCCGTTGCCATTGTTTTACGGTCCACGATAAATGTTGCTTACACCATGCTAAACGACGAATAGCATTCCGAGTGGAGATGAAAGGCTTATTCTACCGCACGACCACGGTAACCCATGGAATAGAGTTCTCTGCGCATGGTACGTGTACATATCGAGGTTACAGAATTTTTACTCACCTGTACACTGAGGTCTTGTAAAGTGCTCTGTGTCGCACGAGATTAAGTTAATATGAAATTTAAAACGACTTTCAGAAATTTAGAATAAACCATTAGCAAGCAGTTTAAAAAATACTAAAGTTCTTAGACTCTTAGAGAAGAAGAGCTATTCTGCTGAATCACAAGGGTTTCACAAGGCTTCTGTGAGGTATTTAGATTTTTGCGCAAGCTATGACTAAGCGCCAAATATGCAAATACATTTCAGGTTTCTCACCTGAGGCAATGCTGCAAAACAGAATAATACAGCAAACTATCGATTATCCGTGCTAATCACCGGATAAATGTTCACGGACAACTGAAAAACACGGATAATACGATTTTTGCTTTTTTACGCTTTCCAACCGTAGGTTGAAGAAGCTTATATGCTCCAGTTTTTCCGTCCGTCTGTCCGTCCGTCCATCTGTCGGCACGATAACTCCCTTAAAAATGGTTCGATTTCGATGAAATTTTAGTATATGGTAGGGGACCACCCGGGGACGAACCCTATTGAAAATGGGTGAAGTGGGGTCAAAGGTCACGCCATAAGAGCAGGATCCATTCAATTGTCCTTATGCGTCATAACTGGCGTAAATATGGTTCGATTTCGATGAAATTTTAGTATGTGGTAGGGAGCCACTGGGCACGAACCCTATTCAAAATGAACGAATGGGGTCAAAGGTCAGGCAGGGCACAAGAGCGGTATTTATTCCATTGCCCTTATGCGTCATAACTTGCGTAAAAATGGTTTGATTTCGATGAAATATTAGTATTTGGTAAGGAACTACCTGGGAACGAATCCTATTGAAAATGGGCGAAATGGGGTCAAAGGTCAGAGCATGAAGGTGGATCCATTCCATTGCCTTTATGCGTCATAACATGCGTAAATAAGGTTCGATTTCGATGAAATTTTTGTATGTGGCAGGGAACCACCTGAGCATGAAGCCTATTTAAAATGGGCGAAATGGGGTCAAAGGTCAGGCAGGACATAAGAGCGGGATTTGTTCCATTGCCCTTATGTGTCATAACTTGCGTTAATGGTTCGATTTCGATGAAATTTTAGTATGTGGTAGGGAGCCACTGGGGACGAACCCTATTGAAAATGGGCGAAATGGGGTCGAAGGTCAGGACACTGGAGTGGGATCCAATCCATTGCCCTTGTGCATCATAACTTACCAAAAAGTAATTGGATTGCGCCAAAACGTTATCATGTTGTTCCGGAGGTATAGTGAACCGGTTCTGTTGAATATCAACGAAATGGGGTCAAAGGTCATGGCACAAAAGCAAGATTTATTCCACAGCCATTATTCTCATAACTTGCGTAAAACTGCTTCCATTGCGACAAAACGTTAGTATGTTATTCTTGAGGTGTACTAAACCGGTTCTGTTGAATATCATCTAAATGGGGTCAAAGTTCAGGGTACAGGAGCGAGATTTATTCCACAGCCGTTATCCTCATAACTTGAGTAATAATTTCTGGTATGTTGGAAAGCGTATCATAACCAATGCATTGCATGATTTTACTAATTTTTTACTGAAAAAATAACCTTCGTATGTGTTGCTTTTTACTGAAAAAACTACCTTCGTATGTGTTGCTTTTTACTGAAAAAAATTACATTTGTATGTGTTGCTTTTTACTGAAAAAATTACCTTGCGGAATATTAAAATACATTTGACAGATTGAACTGTTAAAAATAGAGTATATAAAATTATAAAATATTGGTATTGTACTTACAATTTCTGTTGTTCACGAAAGTAAAATACGATAAGCATATCCTAATATATAATTTCCTAGAGTCCTCCTCCTCCTCCGTGCCACGTTTAAAGTCGTTATAGCAACAACTGAGAAACAAATGTTTGTGACGTCACGCTTTGCTGTTCGTGTTTTCGTGTAGGGGACGTCATCACATACACGCGCACCGTCTACGGGTATATGAATTTGTTTTGTTGTCATATCAACAAAGAACACAGCTGCTGTTGTGACGTCATCTGATCCAAATCTTTTTCACATGACGTCAGAGGTGCTATACGTCACACGGTCAACTCTTTAGAGATTCGAAAACGTTATGTCAGGAATTTTGGTTCTATTTCATATAGGGTATATAAATAATAATACTACTACTAATAATAATAATAAGACATTTTATTTTTTGCAGCCTACAATGTAACAGCAAAAAATAAAATACATTATTATTATTATTTATATACCCTTGATATGCTTTATTACGCTATTTAACAGAAAAAGAGGAAGATTTATATTCCGGTGTTCAAACTGTGTTATCCATAACCGTTCCTGTTTAATGTTTTGTTTACATCTTTTTTCTTTCGTCTGAAGTTAGAGTTTTTTTTTGGGTGTGTGCGATTCGAAGTCATTTAATTCATATTGTGGTTCATTTGTCTCAAAACATCGACTTTGTTTTGCGTGAGTTTTAAAAACACTACAAATATGCCTCCTAAACGGAAAAAATCTGCTGAGGAAGTAGCTTTCCAGAAGGAAGCAGCAAAAAGACGAAAGGCGGAGTAAGGAAGGGCCCGTCGGGAAATTATGTCTGCTGTGCAAAGAGAATGCTATCGGAATCGTCATCACGTAGAAAATATAATTCCTCAGCAAACTGAACGAAGTCGGGAACGACACCGATTTGCAAACATGACGTCAGAACAAATCGCACAAGGTCGCGAACGACATCAGATTGCAGACGTGTTGGAATCGCAAATATTACGCCAGTGACGTGGTGTTACAATCCGCGGACAAAATTCACGAACTAGAAACCAAGCTGTTCTTGACGCAGTAAACGTTGTAGAACTAAATGTAGACGCTCATAACTGTGGCTCCATGGATAGTATTTGCGAATTTGTCATGCAAAACATTTTGCGGCAGAACAGCCACCTGACAAACTTTTTACGCAATGCTATCATAAACGCAAAGTAAAATTAGAAGCTATAAGATCAGCTCCTGTTATTCAACAGTTAACGAAAGAACAGCATCGACATTCGAAAAATTTCATGGACAACATAAGATCAATAAATAGAGCTTTGGCGTTTGCGTCCATGGAAGCTCTTCGATACGGTTTCCATTGTTTCCGAATTAACGGACAAATTTACCATCGAGCAGGAGCTTTGCACCCAGCAAATAGGGACCAGAAAAAGTTTGTTTAACTGTAGATATTGGTTCCGGAAGAGGTTGGCGATCAAAGAATGAGGATTAGGAAAAACCCCAGTGCAATCCAAGTCTGACGCAAGAGTTAAGCACTGTCATGTCTCAAAATAATCCTTTTGCTGACGCATGCAAAATGCTTTATGAAGTTGAACAAGAAATCATTAATGATGCCTCTCTGCATGACGTTAAGCCGGCAAAAATATTTCACGGAAAAGAACAGGGGAAATTGAATAAGGGTTCACAGGCAGTGTATACGAAGAATGTTGTGTTCCAGAAAGGCTTTACAAAACACATAACAGACAACACGTCGTATCGAATTCCATAACCGACGCTTGGGAAATTTTCAGAAAGCTGTGAGCGAAATTCGCCAACTATTGACGTGGAACTCAAAAGCTCTAAATAAATGTAAATAACTTCTGTACCATAAATTTTATTTTTTCCGTTATTATTGACGGCTTTCATCTAGTATATACATAAAGTACGTTTACTAGACACAACCCACAAAAGTCATATGCCTTTTGGAGCAAATATTCTAATATTATTTTGCTTCTTAGATTTGAATTTGAATTTAATTTAAATTTAATTTGAATTTTGCCACATTACACCATCCACCACACAATCTAATTACACCTATAATTTCTGTACCAAAAAAGAGATTGACTAAATACAAATCGAACCATATGCAAACACAAAAGAAATACAGTACATATTTATAAAAAAAGCATTAATCCAACACATAAATGCAAAAATATGAATAATAATACATCTAATACAAACACACAAATCATCAAACATGCAAATATTATACAGTAATAATATACATATAATACAAAGTACAAATGAAGTAATAGTAATACAAAAACACGTATGATAATATGAACACTTTAGTTTTTTGTTTCAGTTTAAACAATTTGAAGCATTGCAACAGATCCTTCAAAACAAATCGTTGCGATGTAATGTGGCAAGAGAACCAGGGGAAAAGGCTAACAGATACTCTGACGAACCTCTAGTCCTCCCCCAAAAAAGAATAAGTCAAGGAACAATTTAACCGTAATACAGTAAATTAAAGTAATAATAAATAATATATGACCAACGGTTAATCAACCATTAATTAAGAAAGTCTGAAGCTCTCTTTTAAATACCGAATAGTATATCATTGTTTTGATCTGAAGTAGTAATCCATTCCAGGACCTAGGGCAGGTCACGTTAATATTATTAAATAATAAATTAGTACGCACTCTAGGTATTAAAAAAGTGTCATCATAATGGGAATGCAAATGTAAGGTAATTAGATCTGCATTTAATTGTTTTCTAACCCTAGTATGAATATTACTAAGTGCCACAATATCACTGTAATTAAAATCCCCTTGTTCCACATAATCTATGAGCGTATCTACACATTCCAAAGCTGCACTATGACTCACACATGTTTCTACTCTTTCCGCTGTTATCTCCATTTCCTCACCCACATCACCTTCATTCTGCCTGCCGGTCACTATGATGACAATTTCTTGGTCTTTCATAAGCTGAAAACCAGGTTCACATGCGTCTATTTTCAGCCAGTCTTCAAAATTTTCACTGTCTACATTTTCGAATCCTTCCATGCGGGAACTCAAATTGACGACGTCAGATGATTCATTTTCTTCTTGTGTGTTAAATTCTTTTAACTCATCTTCTTCCATATCTGGTAGTAGTTTACGTAATGAGTGTGCAATTGTTACAGACTTTAGAGCAGCATTTGACATTAAATGTACAACATCCAACAATGAAAGCCTCTTCCAGAATTTTAAAATGTTTTTATGTTCCTCAGCTAAATTCCGTACAAGCTGTTAGCGATAGACTTGCTTCATTGATGCAATTACACCCTCATCCATGGGTTGGAGAATGGATGTCACGTTGGGTGGAAAAAACTTTACTCCTATTTGCCGATCATCGGAAATAAGCTCGTCTTCAGAAGGATGCGAAGTAGCCTTTTATAAAAGTAGGACTGCTTTAACTGGCAGCTTTTTATGTTGTAGATAATCAGTAGCTTCAGTGACAAATTTCGTCTTAAACAAATCTTTGAAAATTTGTCTGTTCGTCCACGCTCCTTTTGATTATAATAACTGATGATGCAGCACAACGTCCGCAGTCAAACTCAACGCTCGGTTCACACGCATTAAAAATACTGCAGCGCAAAAAAAAAAAAAAAAAAAAAAAAAAAAAAAAGAGCGGGGCACGGATAATCGAGAGTTGGCTGTAGCATAAATATCTTATTCTTCCATGACGTGACAGCCCTCTGTGGACCTTGGGCTTCTCAAGGAGGGTTTTTGGTGAGATCTCGGAAGGAGAGGATTTTTACGAGGTGGAGCCGTTAGTCCCACGCTCAACCCCTAACCGGGACGACCAAGGGACAAAGAGCGTCCCGGGTGGACTTCACAGGGAATCATTCACGCATTCCCTTACCCAATACCCGGGGTCTGCAGAAAACCCCGAAAAAACCGCAGACTAGATGGCCGGTAGGACCCGGATTTGAACACCTGTCAGAAACGTCCAACACCCACAGTTTGTATAGCGACTTAACGAACTGCACTATGCTGGTGTTAGCATTTATACATGGATACAAAAATAAGAATGGGCGTGTTCCGTTAGAAATGTATCATGCCATTTATTCTTAATAGGATCACTGCTGTTGCTAAACTCTTAAAAATAATGTAAAGAAAGAAATGTGCGTTATTGATACAACACTCCTAAAAAAATGTGAAACAAATGTGAAGAAAAAAATTCTGAGCACTAGTTCTCAAGCCAAAAGGAATAATGTAAGTATTATAGGCCGCCCCGCTGGCGCAGTGGTCTAAGCAATGGCTTCTGATCATTCGTCTGAGAGGGGTCCGGTATCGAATCTCGGTGAGGCATGGATGTTGTGTTTGTCTTACGGCGCTGGTTCTCCCCTTCCTTGGAAACTGTGGCCCTAAATAAGGGACGGGCGACTCCTTATAGGCCACTGAGTTACTCATGGTGGTCCTTAAACCTTCAATAAAAAAAAAGGTATTAGAATCCGATCTTCTGAGCTATCCCAGATATAAAAGAATTAGCATGATTTTACACGTTATTGCGTTTTTCCCTTTCTGTGGACTAGCTACGGGTGTTGCAGAGTTGACATGGCTATTCTCTGCGCAGGGTGGACGAGACCAAAACCGAAAACAGCCAATAAATAAGGGAAACTGAGCTTTTCAACACTATATCTCATACGACGTGCATTGGTAAACGTGATGATCTGAAGGACTTTGAGCGAAGACGCATTGTTGGCACCAAACAGATGTGGCATTCTATTTTTTTTTTTTTTTATTGGAGGTTTAACGACCACCGTGAGCAACTCAAATGGGCTATAAGCAGTCGCCCGTCCCTAATTTAGGGTCACTGGTTCCAGGGAAGTGAGAGAGCCAGTGCCGTAAGACAAACACAACATCCATGCCTCACCGGGATTCGAACCCGGACCCCGTTCGGACGAATGATCAGAGGCCATCGCTTAGACCACTGCGCCACCGGGGCGGCGTGGCATTCTATCTTCGAACTGGTTTGAGCCCTGGAGTTCCCGAGGGAACCGTATCAAGGGTCAACCGCGAGTATGCAATCGACAGACGTACCAGCGTCTAGAGAGCAAGCGGGGTCTGACCATACAACAGTGATGACCGGGGTCGATGTAGACTATCCAGTCACTTACAGACCCACCGCTTATCAGCGGTGTCGCAGATCACATCCAGTGAAACGTCGGCTGCTGAAACAGCGTCAGCGTGAGAACGGTAAGGCACACGCTGCGTACCCTGGGTTACGGGAGAAGACGCTCTACTCGTGTGCCACGGTAGACTGCTCGTCATCGGAGATTACACCTCATTTGGTGCTAGGAGCATCAAAACTGGACATCTGCAAAGTAGCGCCGCGTCGTGTGCTCAGAAGAAATCCGTTTTCAGCTGTACCGAACTAACAGCAGGGTGCGGGTGTGGCATCAACAGCGTGAGGCCAGGGTCTCGTCATGCTAGTTTGGCCCTGTTCCAGGCAATGGTAGCTCTGTGGTGAGCCTTCTCATAAGACACATTTGATCTCTTAGTATGTCTGGGGAGTTTCTTAACTCTTTAACGATCATAACGCCCAAAACGCCCGTACATATAAACGACCGTAGCCGCCCGAAATGCCTGTATAGAGTGAGGCAGATTTCCTTTCCTTACCTGTTCTTCAAATTTTCACAAACTATGAGGGGTCAGCAGGGGTCACCCTCAGTCACTATTGTTGTTATTAAACAAAGACGTGGACCAAGAGAGTGTCACGGGCATTATGCTATTTAGAGTGATACAATATTTTTGGGTGTCATGGTCGTTAAAGGGTTAATTGCTGCGCTCTACTAGCATGTGCAGGTTGTTTCCCTAAACGCCTTTATAGTCTTTGTACACACTGCGACCCGATGATCTGTCTCAGTAGGACACTGCGCCGCCGCACAGGGTTGCGAGTACCCAATCATCGTTCGAGGAACATTCTTCTGAGTTTGGAACCACCTAATGACTTCCAAGGTACCCAAACCTCAACCCTGTGGAGACCCTCTGGGAGGCCGTGCAGAGGAACATCTGATTCATGGACAGGCTGTGAACAATATGTTGTGTTGATGACAAAATATATTATAGCAATTTGTCTCAGTGTTCTTAGGACGATGATTTCTCAAGTCCTGTTCTTAGTTGGCTGAAATTCCCACAACGGATATGGTGAGAGAAGAAATAATTATGATGATGAGAATTGTCTACAACTCTTCCCGAGACCGATGCCCTGGGTGGAGTTATAGACAATGCTGCAAAGGATTGCTGGTATCTTCAGAAACCTTTCGGCATCTGGTGGAGAAATTTCTTGGTGTATACACGCAGTTATTCGCACTAGATGAGAACGAACATGTTACTACGTAGGTATCTCTAATGTGTTTTCTATTGAGTAGAAATGGTGTTAGCTTGCCAATTGCATTTGTAGGTATTGATTGTTCTTAATAAGATATGCACTGCGTTTTGAAAAAGGTATGCAGGCACTTGGTTCATCATAGTAATTCTGGAATCTCTTATACACTTCTACTTGCGTACATGTGTTGTGACTCTGGGGGTGCGCATTAAATGCTTGTTTATTCTAAAGAAAGAACAGTGCATCCGAAGTTAGTATACGAAATATGACGGAATTTTCAAACTTTGAAGGTGGACTGGGCGTTGGGTGCCACATTTCGAACCTTTCGGTTCGCGATATTTCAAACCAGATGAATATACCTAAATCTACAACAGATGATGCAATTCGAAGAATTTCCAACTACGCTACTACTGGAAAAACAAGTTAGTAAAATCATGCAATGCATTGATTATGATACGCTTTCCAACATACCGGATATCATTTTCTCAAGTTATGAGCATAATGGTTGTGAAATAAATATCGCTCCTGTGTCCTGACCTTTGACCCCATTTCGATGATATTATACAGAACCGATTCAGTTTACCTCCGGAAGAACATGATAACGTTTTGTCGCAATCGAACCATTTTTAGTCAAGTTATGAAGATAATGGCTGTGGAATAAATATCTCACCTGTGTCGTGATCTTCGACCACATTTCGATTATATTCAAGAGAACCTGTTCAGTGTACGTCTGGAACAGCATAATAAAGTTTTGTCGCAATCGAAGCATTTTTACGTAAGTTATGACACATGAAGGCAATGGAATGGATCTGGCTCCTATGTCCTGATCTTTAACCCCATTTCGTCCATTTTTAATAAAATCTGACCCCAGGTGGTCCCCTACCACATACTAAAATTTCATCGAAATCGAAATATTTTTACGCACTTTATGGCGCATAATGGCAATGGAATGGATCCCACTCCTATGTAATGAACTTTGACCCCATTTCGTCCATTTTTAATAGAATTCATTGCACGGTGGTCCCCTACCCTATACGAAAGTTAAATCGAAATCGAACGATTTTTACGCAAGTTATGACGCATAAAGACAATGGAATGGATCCCGCTCCTATGTCGTGAACTTGGACCCCATGTCGTCCATTTTCAATAGGGTTTGTCCCCAGGTAGTCCTCTACCACATACTGAAATTGCATGGAAATCGAACCATTTTTACGCACGTTATGACGCATAAGGACAATGGAATGGATCCCGCTCCTATGTCGTGACCTTTTACCCCATTTCGTCCATTTTTAACAGGGTTCGTCCCCAGGTAGTCACCTACCACATACTTAACTTTCATCGAAATCGAACGATTTTGCGCGAGTTATCGTGCGGACGGACGTCGGACAAAGCTGGAGCATATACGTATTTTCAACCTACAGTTGGAAAGCGTAAAAAATAATATCAGGGCCCTCGCAGGCTGTAAGGGAGACCCTGCCCGAATACCCTGCTTAAGATAATCCGGGAAACGCAGACATCGTTTGTAGAAGACCTCTCTGCCCAGCACCAAAATGCTGAACGAACAGAAATCATCACCAGAACTATCCTCAAAGTGCTTCATCATCTAGATACCAACGGTAGCGCCCCTACCCACAAGCCTAACACCAAAGGTCTTTTACATTAACGTCTTACCTGCTGTTTAGGAATGATAGAGCCCAAGAACAGGTCTCCATTGAGGGACCAATAACGCATCGTATTATTTCACTCCCATGGCCGCAAATTGTATTTATATCCATAAATGGTTATGGATTTCAAACAGTCTATCAGGACACTCAATTCCGTTCCCCATTAAGACTGTCACGTGATTTATAAAGAATTATGACTACAGTTGTTATGATGTTCAGATATATTAAATCAGCAACGTTTATTCACAATTAAATATTTATTTTTAAGATCAACTATAATTTCGCTGAAAGTTCAGTTTTATCACACTAAATGCCATGTTGAAGCCAAACTAAAGGCTCAGCAAAGTTTATTCACAATTAAATATTTATTCTTAAGATCAACTATAATATCGCTGAGAGTTCAGTTTTATCACACTAAATGCCATGTTGAAGCCAAACTAAAGGCTCAGCAACGTTTATTGACAATTGAATATTTTATTTTAAGATCTACTACATTTTCGCTGAAGTTTGGCTGGACTTTATTAAAAAGAAATGTTTAATTGTGAATAAACTTTGCTGATTTAAACTATGGCGTGGTTTATTGAAATCAATTCATGAGAGTATTTGCCTTAGTCTAAACAGTTTGTGCAAATCAGATAAGTACGCATGCATGCCTTAGAAAACTGGAAAATTCGTCCGAGAACGGGAATCGAACCAGCAGCTCCCGATTTACGTTTAGATATGCTAACGTTACATTATCCAGAACGAAGAACCTCTAAGCAACTGAGAATGTGTTTCAAGACTCAGATGAAACGCTCCGCCGTGCGCAAATCGGAGCAAATATGATCCTTCATCTCAGCAGCACGCGAGAAGGCGAGCCCCCTGAAGAAATAATTCTTCAGAAATAAATGACAATCAAATAAATCTCCCCGCACATTTATTTGATTATCATTTATCAAGGTCTTCGTTCTGGGTGGTGTAACAGTGACTTACCTGAACATACATTGGGAGCTGCGGATTATGTTCCCTTTCTAGGACGATGTAATTTTCAAGTTTTCTGAGGCATGTTTCTGTATTTGTCTGATTAATTTGGCATCCTTCTGCCGCACATTTATTTGATTAACATTTTGTTCAAAATGCCATAACAATTACCTCCGAAACCCACCTGACATTTGTTCATTGTTTCCGAATATCGCTTAATTTTTTAAACAGGATATTTGCTAAAAACTTTGTTTAAAATGTTATGCCAGTTTTGAAGATGACAATCCGATTTTTGGCGTAAATGTGACAAGATTGGTAGGTCAAATAATATCCGAAAACTTGAAAATGTTCATCGTCCTGGAGCGGGACTCGAACCCGCGTCTCCCAGAAAACGTCCGGGTTTGCAAACCACTACACCACCCAGAACGACCAAGTTTCAAATTTCCGATCAATTTGAATTTAACCATCACAGGGTTCGCTAGTCGAAGCAACCGGCATTCATGTTTAGCGAATCTGGAGGTTAAGAATTTTATCCCGTGTTTGTTTGATCGGAGACTTGAAACTTGGGCGTTCTGAGTGGTGTAGTGGTTAGCATACCCAAGCTCCAGGACGATCAAAATTTTAAAGATTTCGGATATTATCTGACTTACCAACCTTGTCACATTTACGCCAAAAATCGGATTGTCATCTTCAAAATTTTTATTACATGGCGTAATCCCGTATTTCTTTCATGTTATGCCAGCTTTAGTTTTTACTGCCTTTTTATTTTCAATCCTGAAGAATAGATTATTGATAATAGGGATACTATATTAACGATGAACTGCTGAGAAAATTTAAAGACCGTTTTTTACAATTGTGTCCGTAGATAAAAATATGAAATACGAGAAAGGTTTGAAACACAAGTTCCACAACTGAACGGAACTAAAGGTTGGTTTTACTTAAATATTACTGTCTCCAAGGGAAGTGTTATAACCATTTTATGATGCTGAGTTTCAACCTCAAATGGTTTTTCCTCGTCTAGCGAATAAATCTAAATTTAGGTATTTTGGTTGAAAACGCTATTTCCATGTCTTTTCGGAAACGACAAGTGTTCAGTTTGTTCTGTCCTGGTCGAAACTTGTACCATTCAAAATATGGAGGAAGCGATTTTTCGGAATTAAATATAGCCAGGAAATTTGTTTTATTGCAGTATTCTTGTAAATCGATGAGTTGAATTTTGAATTTTGATCGATGATATTAAATCTTGAATCTTGATAGATGATGTTGAATCTTAAGTCGTGATAGATGTTGTTGATTCTTGAATCTTGATAGATTATGGTGGATTTTGAAACTTTGTTGAATCTTGAATCTTGATAGATGATGTTAAATCTTGAATCTTGGTAGATGATGTTGAATCTTAAGTCGTGATAGATGTTGTTGATTCTTGAATCTTGATATATGATGGTGGATCTTGAATCTTGATAGATGAAGTTGAATTTTAAATCGTGATAGATGTTGTTGATTCTTGAATCCTGATAGATTAGAGTGGATCTTGAATATTTGTTGAATCTTGAATCTTGATAGTTGATGTTGAATTTTATATCGTGATAGATGTTGTTGATTTTTGAATCTTGATAGATTAGAGTGGATCTTGAATCTTTGTTGAATCTTGAATCTTGATACATGATGTTGAATCTAGAATCTTGATCTTGATAGATGATGTTGAATCTTGATAGATGATGCAGAATCTAGAATATTGATCTTGATAGATGATGTTGAATCTAGAATCTTGATCTTGATAGATGATGTTGAATCTAGAATATTGATCTTGATAGATGATGTTGAATCTAGAATCTTGATCTTGATAGATGATGTTGAATCTAGAATCTTGATCTTGATAGGTGATGTTGAATCTTGAATCTTGATAGATAATGGTGAATTTAGAATCTTGATAGATGATGTTGAATCTTGAATCTTAATAGATGATGGTGGATCTTGAATCTGAAATTTGTCTGTTTTGTTATATCTAGTTTGTATTTTCTGTATATTTTCAAGGAAACAATGTCAAACATTACAGAATCAGCATGGTGATTGACATGCCTAGAAAACGTACCGTTGCTGTGTTTACGAATGAATTTTAAACTGAAGAGAAATCTGCTATGCGAGTTCCAACTTTAAAAGGATAAATCGTGTTCTTAAAACACAGATCTTCTTTGTAGATTCCCAAATTTCAGCGAAAGAGTTCCACTATAATTTTGCTACCGTTCAACTTAACAGATGTTTATTTACACGGAACTGCACAGTACTCACCCACTAACATGTTACTTTGTATAAATAGGAATTTCACAAACAAATCTTAATTTTTGTTTAAGTATGGTGGATAAAACGAATTCATTTTTGTATGACTACAATTGCGATTGCTATCGTAAGGACTAAACTTCTGGATGCGAACGCGTTAGTGTTTAAAGATATAATTCCGTAATACGATAATATAAATATTTGCCACAATCTGAATAGACATACAGATCAAATCAGCGATGATGGCATACATTTCTGTAGATCTTTTTTAATGAGGAAGTCATTTGCGTTCAAAATGATATAGAAACGTTCTGACTAAAATGATTAATGACGCAACTTTCGTGTGATGACGTTTTAATGCATTTTGTGGTGTTTCTGAAGTTAACGAATTTCCAATTTATCCTGACATGCATGCTACACAAAAGGTATCGTTTAATTTTTCGGAGCCGAGTACTTTCAGCGAAGAAGTGCCTTCATTGGAAAAGCTTAGGAAATTCGCATATCTTCACCTGTGAGTTCTTCGAGGTTCGCCATTGTTTGTCGGGCTGATGCGCATCTTTTCCTTAGTCTACGGCATGGCCCAAGATTTTCCCCCACAATATTACCCCGGATTCCCAACATGCCGCTCAACTAGAGGAATCCAGCGCACTCTGGTATTAATCTCGCTTTTGGAGCTATAAATCATACGATCAGTCAGCCGGAATGGAGGGTGTTCTAGAGCCAGCAATTCAACCCATATCAGCTCCTCACACTTCTCGGCCTAAGGAGAGCAACCCTTAACTCGCGAATGCTTAATATTCTTCTTATATCCTTCTTCTTTTGCTCTTTAGTCTCTCATGCAGTTTTCTTTTCCCCTTTGACTGCCTGATGTTCATCTCCCGTTTTCTTCTTTATTGTTCGCTTAATGTCAGTTTAACAAAAGTTGTAACGTAAGTTCTTGCAAGGGCCTTTTTTTAACATTGAATAAAGTATACCTGTCTCCCAAAATTCCATGTAATGTCCTTCAAGAAGTTCATAATAAAAACCATAGCATCTATTTTTCGAATAGTATGCCATTTCTTCTAAACATCAATAAAATATATTAATAATAGTTAAATAATTAATATTAAAAGCATAAAGACTTCATTAAAAAATCGTATTACTCTCATAGAACTCCATAAAAGGAAAAGAATTGCAAAGAAATGAAAGTAAAGGTATGTACGTACATATAAAGAAAAATAAAGAAATGAAAGTAAAGCTATGTACGTACATACAAAGAAAAGTAAAGAAATGAAAGTAAAGGTATGCATACACATTCGTACGCTTTTAAACTACTATATATTTCGTCATATAATTCACGGATTATCTGTTAAAACATTATAAATTATGTTCTGTAGATTTTGCCTCCCTGCAGGTAACAGGCCGATTTTGTAAAAAAGTTAATGCGGCACTCTGATTTTTTGAAAAATTCACGTCTTAATTGTCAGGAGATGAGACATATATGGAAAATCACGAGAAATGCTCTAATAACAGGAAACTTAACACAATGCAAAGAGGCGAGTCGCTAAACAGTTGGGTCGAATTTGTTTTTATTATTGTTAAGTAATTTGACAGAACATATGATTCAAAGAAAGCGATATTATTTTCTCTCTTTTGGACGATCACGTGTGGTGGGAAGCGCAGCGTCAAACATGATCGGTGCCGCAGATCTGACCACGAATTCTCATACTGCGGAATCATGCTACAGAAACGTCAGGACTACCTACGGAATTATCAGGTCTTACTGCGGAAATACGGTAATGGTACTGGCTCTCTCCCTTACCTGGAACCAGCGGCCCTAAATTAGGGACAGTCGACTGCTTATATCAACTTCCTCAAGGTGGTCGTTAAACCTTCCATCAAGAAAAGAAAGAAAAGTCATACGATTTACGTTATATTCACCTCAAAGTAACAGATAAGTATTTTAAACATTGCAGTTGTTTTCTAACAAGACGATCGTTTTCCTACCTGTTTCTTTGGACTGCCGGGTCATCACAGTAATCGCGAACTTTTCTGTAGGACATTATGGTTGAGGATCAACAACGAGGGTGAGGATAATATTTTGTTTCCTGAATTTAACTGCCTGAGGATTAGAAGAAGGATTTTTCCCTTTACTTGAATTTAACGGTCAGTAGACTATTCAAAGAAACATACGATATTTACCAATAATACTGAAGAACTACACACAAAATATTTTCCATTAATCTAATCTGAATGAATGTAAAAAAAAAGTATTACACATGATTTAATTTAATCAGTTCCACTCTCCCTTTCTCTCTCCCTCCCTCCACCTTTCCCTCTATGTCTCTGTCTGTCAGTCTATCTCTCTCTCCGCTCCGTTCCTCCCTCCCTACACCCCTCTCTCTCTCTCTTTCTGTTTCTGTCTCTGTCTCTCTCCCCTCTCTTTCCCTCCCTCCACCTCTCTCTCTCTCTTCCTGTTTCTGTCTCTGTCTGTCTGTCTCTCTGTCTATGTCTCCACCTCTCTCTCCCTTCCTCCCTCCCTCTCTCTCCTCTCTCTTTCTGCCTCTGTCTATCTCTCACCCCTCTCTCTCTCTCTCCCTCCCTCCCTCCCTACCTCCACCTCGCTTTCTTTGTGTCTCTGTCTCTGTCTGTCTCTCTCTCTCTTTCTGTCTCTGTCTGTGTGTCTCTCTCCCCCTCTCTGTCTCCCTCTCTCCTCCTCTCTCACTCTCCCTTTCTGCCTCTGTCTGTCTGTCTCTCTCACCCTTTCTGTCTCCATCTCTCCTTACCCTCTCTTTCCCTTTCTGTCTCTGTTTTTCTCTCACCCTCCCTCCATCTCTCTCTCTCATGTCTCTCTCTTTCCCTCTTTGTCTCTCCCTCTCTCCTCCCCCCCGCTCTCTCTCTCTCTCTCGGGAACTGATTTTATTTTGTTGTTTAAAAATCCCCAAGCGCATTTTACTTGACTTCAAAGAAGAGTCATCTTCTCATAATTTATGCAATAAAAATGCACTGTTCATGCCACATCCAAAACTCGAACCTAGTCCCAACACGGACGATTGGCGAGAGTCTTTCTTTTCTATTAACTTTGTCTGAGACTGCTTGACTTTCTCTGGTTTTTTTTAATGCACTTCTGTTCAATTTCAAAAAACGCAAATAACAAGCTTTCGCATAATAAAATTGCTTTTTCCTTGTAATTAATTAAACACATTCCTTTTTTCTTCTCCGGAGTTACGAAAATATCAGCCGTAAAATTTACGCTGAAACTGATTAGAGAACATTCAATGTTTGTGCATAACTAGTGTCTAAAATATAACTTATACTGCATTCCACTTTCAGTTTTAAGAAATAAATGATTAAGGTCACTTTCTTTGGAATAAAGAATAAAGGGAAATTATTTAATCTTCTAACTGTAACGCAGTGGTGAATCCTTTCGCGTATTTTACGTAAATGTGAGAGTTATCAATGTTATTAACAAGATTCTTCCACTTTAATTATTAAAAGTATATTAAATATCCCTGACAATTTTAATGGCTGCTTGAAATTAAATTTCCCCGAATCTAACTTAAATAGTCACTCAAGGTGCAAAATTAGGCATAACTGCCAGTATCTCGTCCAGAACTGATCGTAGGAAAAAGTAAATTTAAAATACGGGATGAATCATTTAATGAAAATGTCGTGTATATTTGCTGTAATAAAAAGGAACGAATCTCTGCCATGTACAGGTATTTATAAAAGAATGATTCCTCAGTGAGGGAATCTTTCCGAAAACCCTAAGTGTCTGTGTTTGTTAAGGAAACGTTAAAAGAAAATACATATACCCTTATCCGTTTGGCGAAGTAATGCTTTACGGATATGCAACCACATCCGCTGACAAACCCACATTTACACCCGCATAAACGGAACACAACAGAAAAAAGCAGAGCTGAAAATAACGGCAAAGTTTAAAGAACAATTAGACGACATTTATCCTACTAGAATGCATAACTATATAAATCAAAATGTATAAAGTTATGTTAAACCTTGTACTTTTGTAACAACGAAATACGACTTTGTTGCTCATTTGTTTTCAAGTCATTATTATGCCTACAAGCAAGTTTTTTCCAACTAAACATGTCTGAAATTCTTTTCTTACGAAAGTCATTTTCAGTTCGTCATTTATTTGAACTGTCATCCTGAAAGGCAGGTTATGGGCTGGGGCCAAGAACTTAATACATAATCCAACAGTTTATCTGAATAACCGTTTTTACTTTCTCAGAAGGTGAGGGTAGAAGGACTCCGGCTGATCGTGTGAGTTGAGCCCAGGACCGATTTCCTGGTGCTGCATTAAATGGGTTTGCCTTACAGAGATGGCTTTTTCCCTGCCGTAGGAGCCCAACCCTGAATTAGGAACAAAATACTGCTCACAGCCTTAGATGCTCAGGATGGTATTTAGACCCCTAAACAAAAGTGAAAGGAAAAGAACAAAAAAGATGCGGATTCTTGACGTTCTTTTCGTATGTATGTTGTAACACCAGCTCATCCTGATTTCAATTAAGAGCTGGATATAAAAACTCTAATCTGTTACTCAAAAACGGAAATTAACAGAAAGTTTTCAGAAGCCACGAAGATTCCTTTACAACATCAGTATGCACAGTAGAATAGGCAATTATTTTTGTTGTTATTTTTTTTCATAATTACGATCAACGCTTAACATCATTCCAAATTTTTAGTATCAATGCACAATCAATATTTAGAAATCTGAGCATCGGCGAAATGTGGAATATGAAGAAATTTGATTTTTATTTTCAAAATGATTATGATAGGTATTGAAACTTATTTTTGAGCTCGATGATGCGACGAAGAACAGGGAACTAATGTGAGCATTGATTCCTATCCAGGTGGCTTCATATTCATCATAATTATTCATAACGCACATATATTTAAACTAGATTTCGTTATATAAATCATTAAAAGTTATAAACATGAATCTCTCTCCTTTATGTCGACGGATTAGAATATCATGAACATTTGGTGCTCCTTAAACCAGCATTGAGCATACACGAATCATCGATATTACTTTGAATTAAATAGGAACGTCATGAGCATAGAGGTATCATCATCAGTATTTAAAATAAAAAATAAGCATTGGGTGGATCGATGAAATATAATCATCATTGTGTTTTAATTTTTGAAAGCTTTGATTAGGTCGATGGATTATATGAAGTAACATAAAATTTTCATATCCGAAATACATCCTGAATGAAAATTCTAATCATTAAGAATTTTAAAATCAATTCTGAAGATTTGGAATATTTAAAGCCGTAATGAACTTAGAAATGTCGTCATCATCATTTTGAACTTAAAATAATCACCATGTGCATAGACTTGTCATCGTCAATATTTTGAAATAAAAAGAAAGCATCTTGAGCATAGAAGTATCGTCATTATTATTTTAAATTAGAAGAGGCGTTATGAATATAGACATAAAATCAGTATCATTTTTAATTTTACAACTACATCATAGTTACTAGTCGTATCAATATTATCCATTTGAACTGAAAAGAAGCATCAGGAGCATAGGTATAATATAACCATTACTGCATTTCAACTTTTAAAAGCCTTCACGAGGTCCATGCTCTATATAACTTATCATAAAATTTTAAAATTTGAATTACATTTTCAACACAATTATGATCATGAAGAATTTTAAAAGCAATTTTGAACATTTGGAATATTTAAAGCTATCATCAGCATGGAAGTATCATCATTATCACCTTTTCTTAAAAAAAAAAAAAAAAAAGCATCGTGAACATCATTCAGATATAACCATAATTTGCATTACAACTTTTTAAAGCTTTCATATGGTCAATAGATTATATGAAGCATGGGAATTTTTTATCTAAATCACAAGTTGAACGAAAATCATAATTACTAAACATTTTGAAAACAATCATGAGTACAGATAGAATTATTAATCGTCATTATAATTTGAAATCTATGGATTATGTACCACCTAAGAGCAATGATCAAAATTTTGAGCTTTTGTAAAAATCGATGACAGAGTTTTATTGAAAATCAATGGATAAGTGAGCATTGCTAGCCAGAATCTGGATTTGCTGGTTTTTGGAACAAATAGTAAAATAATTAGATTTGTAACAAGACTTATCTATACGCAATGTTCTTGTAATATCATGCGTAATTATTGAAAGCGTTAACATACTTATAGACAGTATAGATAGCGTACACTTAGCATTTCTTACAAGTTCTATCTGAATCAGACACTTCTTTCTTTCTAGATTTCACATCAAACATTTGAACAAATTTTAACAATACGACGTACTAATGAATTTTAGCTCTCCTTTGATCCATTGGCCTTTATCTCTGGTTTGTGTTGCATTGATTATTTTTTCTTGTTTATTTCGGAGTCGATTAAATGACAGGAATATTTTATTTACTTAATGAGATTATGATTCTATTAATACTTCTATTTATATAAATCACGTGAGCTTCTAACAATCTAAGTTGTCTCTCATTCCCAATTTAGGGCGATTAATTTCAGGAAGGGGAGTGAACCACAGTTGGGGAGACGAGTGCGAAATCCATGTCCTGTGCCCCGATTCGAACAGAACGATAATTCAGAAACCGTTACATTGGCAAACACTGTATATTGTTTTCAGTGGAGGACAGTTAACGTTCACGATATGTTCACATCAATAAATTCTCTCAATTCGAAAACACTATATAACGAATTCATCTTGAATTTTTTTTTTAATTGACACTACATATACACGTATGTTGCATCATAAGAAACCACCGTTCTCAGAGCAGTATTACACTAGTGTCAAAAATTAACATGACAAATAAAAAATCACGGATAGCGGAAAATCCATACAATAGGGTTTAACAACAGTTTGTGCTGGCGTACATATATCAGTAACGCAGCAATACACAACAGAAAAGGTATGTCATCACCCCATGAGACGCAAGCAAGCGCATGGCAGTCCATACGTGATGCAGCAAATGGGGCGGATTATAAAGGGCACATAGAGAGCGTGACTTCCCCGAACAGCAATACTGCTCGCACAATGAGCCATCATGCTCATTGCAAACCTATGAATCAGAGTTAAGAGTAGTAAGTGCTCTGCATGGGGCGTTCGGAGTGCCAGAAACGCCCTATCCAAATAGATCATGTCTGAGATGCTCTTTCCAGAGCATCTCAGACATGATCTATTTGGATTCACTTCCAGTGATATCGCGGTCTACTCCAATCTGTGAATATTTTCACACTCCAGGTATTAGTCGATCATCCGAGTCCCAGGGGACAGTCGTTATGTTCCCAATAGTGAACCGGGGTCCAACATCTCCTCTGAAATTCCGTGCATGTGGGTCTAGGATGTCATCTATGTACAGTGCAGCAGTGAAGGTGCCTCCTGGAAACACGTGCAGCGACGTGCCTCTATCCGTCGCGATGCCAGCTCAAACCGGGACTTCACCACAACACTAGTAGTTTATTTCCCGAATGCTGGAGAGAAATCCTCCTCTCTCCAAATATACAAATAACGAGAATCCGTGTTTAGGTTGCACCGCGACTAGTCACTGAAGTGAACACAGACTCATTGCTCAGGGGGTTTAGATTGCATCGCGACTAGTCACTGAAGTGAACACAGACTCATTGCTCAGGGGGTTTAGATTGCATCGCGACTAGTCACTGAAGTGAACACAGACTCATTGCTTAGGGGGTTTAGATTGCACCGCGACTAGTCACTGAAGTGAACACAGACTCATTGCTCAGGGAGTTTAGATTGCACCGCGACTAGTCGCTGAAGTGAACACAGACTCATTGCTCTGGGGGTTTAGATTGCACCGCGACTAGTCACTGAAGTGAACACAGACTCATTGCTGAGGGGGTTAAGGGGGTGAAGTTGTCGGTCCAATTCAGACGGACTCTTCTGTGCGATGTGGTGAGCAGGATACTGAGTGCGCTGTGGTGAGAAAGATACTGACCATTGACGTTCTTGATACAAACCTCTGTAGTGGAGTCTTCTTCGAATTTTTCTCGATATCGTGTTCCCGTAGCAGAGGACAGCTCTTGAGAGATTTGGCTGGCTATAGAATCCCTACAGAAGAGAGGTGCTAGAGACAAATCACTGTCGTCATGATCTGTTTTGGCTCGTTAGCGTCGTTGTCCCGGGCTTCTGGTTATTGTCCCTGTTTTATGGAACGGTCTCCAGGGATTGACGACTACTTGTTCACACACGATCAGCCATCTTTCCGGCTCATTTTCAGATTCCTCTTCTTCAAAGCTACATATCACTCACCACCGTAAAGAGTTTTCTAAGCGATGGTGCGGAGCCGTCGTCAACTAACAGTACAACTCAAACATACTTGCCGTACCCCACTCAGAACAACGTTTATCAAATTTCTAAAAAAATATTATAAAAGCGGCTTAAACTCATGCGACCTAGTGGTGTGAAACCGCGGACCCTAAAATAGGTCCGGATTAAAGCTGCGAATGAGGAATGGGTGGTACGTTCGATCGATTAATCCCTTCACTGGTATCAAGTTAGGTATCGGCGATCACATTACCCTTTAACAGGCTGGAACGAATTAACTCAGGTTTAGCAAAATAAGCTGAACTCCGTTCGAACGAATAAATTTGTGGTCTTAGAAGTAGTCCAAACGGGGCTGGAAAGAGTAAACCTTGCGCATCAGAAACTTTCGATTTCCCTTCCTTCTGTTTTAAAGTGGTCATTTAAGGGTATGATTGACTCTTATCCTTTTTGGCTGATTATCTGCTGAAAAGGACATAACAATGGCGTCGAACCTAAAAAAGGAGAGAGAAACCCTTGAGACACTTGTTCCTACGCAGTTGCATGATTTCCGTCTCAGGGAGACTATCGCTTCTCCATCATGCTTTGGGCCACATAGCAGAGACTAAAGGAATGGAATGGAGCGTTTATCTCCACTGACAGTTATATGGTCAGTTCTGGGGTCACGAGAGGGCGAAGGAATAATTTTGCCATAAATGTCGTATAACTTAGCTGTTATGTCAAAATTTCTGTTTGGGAAGCTTAACACTCAGTAACATCGGCCGCTTTAAAGGTTAAAATCCTATGATTTGCTCATTTTCGTCGTTATATTTTTAATCAAAGCAAAAAAAAAATCCAAGACTTACACTCTTAAAAATTGGTACTTAGAAATAAGCAAAATATACTCGTTTTTGAGTACATTGTGGGCTTATAATAGCTCCGAGTATTTGTGTCTCATTTTTGAGTACATACAGGGAATCAATTGTGAGTATATCTGGTATTTCTAATTTGAAATATATGTACTCATTTTTGAGTACATATATTTCAAATATATGTACTAAAAAAATCCGTATATTTCAAATATACGTGCCCTGCCCGAAAGGGAACAGAAACGTGAAGAAGTTACAGCGAATCTAGCGGTTCTGACAGCATAGTTTGTAAGTGAGAGAGAGAGAGAGCACACTAGATGAGACCACCGTACAAGCGTACGATTTTGCACATAGAAAGAATACCGAGAAAAATTAGGGTGGGGAGTTCTTAGGAAATTTAATATGGGGATTCCCACCAGAGGGCTTTCACTTAATGTGCTCGTACGATGAACGGGGGACATTCATATATTGTTAGAAACTCATACTACCGGGCGAGGCTTGAACCTGGGGTCCCTCCATCACGACTCTGAATCTCTAACCACTAAAGCCATCCGCGGCTCGACTTCAAATTTGGAATACGTGTACTCCATACATACTCATTTATTCATAGAATCAACTGGAAGTATATTATTTGATGGTACATCTGGGATAATAGAAATACTCGTTGTCACATGCGGGCAAATGACCGCCCAATTTTATATGACAAATATAGTTAATGAAAATACGTATACAAAGATACTTTATGCATAATTAAATTACTTGTGAGCAGTGAATGTTGTAAAAATTAATTATGTGTGTCGCCTTACCCATTTAAACAATTTCTCTTGAAATCTATAATATCTAAAATGAAGTAATTCGAGATTATATTTATATTTCTTGACGGCAATATTTGTAAGTACATATGGTTACTTATATTTGAGCATGTGATGTACTCGTTTATGATACGCTTGTACTTAAAAAAATAGAGTAGGTTCAGGTTCTAATTTCTAAGTCGATTTTTTAACAGTGTACACACCAACACAGCGTGGATTGCACAAAGGGTTATAGAGAGCATATTTTCAGCAACATAAATGGATCTGAGAGTGTGAATGTAAATGTTATTCAATGTTTGCTGTTTTGTAATTACGAATGATTTGTATTGAAATGGAAACCTGGAATGGCTATTCATTGCGACTTACACGGATAAGCCATTACATAATAACTAATAAGCTGTAGGACCCGGTTTTATTACGATTTACACCGATGAGCTATTATATCATAACTAATAAGCTGTAGGACCCCTTTATCCCTCAAAAGAGTGGCCACTCGGCGAGGCATCGATTCCATGAGGTGGCGATAGGTATGCTGGTGTATCTGGTACCGTAATGTCAACAGCAGAACCTCCAGTTCCAGTACATTTCGGGTGGTGGTGATTTAGCGCGAACCCGTTTTTCCAAATCGAACCACAAATGTTCGATTGGGTTCATATCAGGTGAATTTGGAGGACAGGGCAATAACAGAAAGTCACCAGGATGTTTCTACAACCACTCCCTGATGACTCTGGCAGCATAGTTGGCAAATTGTCCAATTGGCAATGGCCATACAAGCAGGGAACATAGTTCCCATGAATGAGTCAACTTGGTCAGCGAAGATAATCAGATACCTGGCAGCAATCAGGGATTGTGCTACTGCGATAATGGGGCCTAAAGTGTCCCAAGAAAATATCGCCCACGGCATAAAATCGCCACCGCCGGCCTGTTGCGCCCAATAGTGCATCCAGGTGCCATAGCCTTCGTTGGTAATCGGCGTATACACGCTCGACCGTCTGTGTGATGCACCAGGTATTTTGATTCGTCAGGCCAGACCACTTTCTTCCAATCATCCACTGTTCAATCTCGATGATGTGGGGCCCATTTCATGTATTGTTGGGGATGACGCGCAGTGATCATGGGAACCTGGCAGGATCTTCAGATACGCAGGCCCATGCGCAGAAGGCTCCGATGAACTGTGTGCTGTGACACATTGCCCTGATTACCACGGTTGTATCCGCGGATGATGTGTCGCTCTGTGGCTCTGCCGTCTCTGCGTGCAATGCGCGACAATCTCCGCTCCCCTCTGTCATCAGTGAGCTGCGGACGACACACTGCTGGACGACGCCATTTTGCCATCTATGCACCAATTTTGATACGTACTCACTAAAACGGCACGTGAACAACCCACAAAAGCGCGCCGTTTCCGATATCGTAGTTCCGAGGTCACCTTGATATCATAATTTGTTCTTCATCAAACTACGATAAATCGGCAGCTTTTTCCCTTCTGACTTCGAACATTCTAGTAACCGAAAACCCGTTGTCGTGTTGTATATATACTGCACTGTGAACGTCACCTGCGCAACCGTTCGGTATCCAGGCGCGCTCGTTTCTCTAGGCAGGAGGTGATCACTTCGATGTATAACGTTTGTCGTTGGATACACTTGTAAATTTTCTGACTTTAGAGATATAAATTATGCGATGGTTTTGTTTTCAAGTGATGTTTCTTTATAAAAAAATCATCGGACCAAATAGCATCAAACACATATCCTTACAAATTTCTGTCTTTTTCAAGTAGAAGGCATCGAGTACGATACGTTATTATTTTTTGTAAAAAATTGAGTGTGATAGTTACCGTTGCATTTATTTTAGAACAAAAATGCAGGAAGCTTTCAGGGGAACAAAGCGAAAAGAAGAAAAGAGGTTATTTGTAGAGGACAACTCCATTCGCCTTCTTTTTGCTTGATGCAAAGTAACTTTTATCTTATTCCATCTCTCATATCTTATTTGACAGGGGAAAATGCAGAGTGCTTCAGGAATAAAAAGAAAGACAGCAATCTCGTAAAAGTCCAAAGCACCGTGGAAGGTAAAAAATGAAATTCCGCGTAACGTAGAGAAACATCGAGAACTGAGAGAAAAATAATTTAAGTAACAATATCGTCAGAAGTGATCAGAGTTCTTTTTCGCAAAAACATCGGGTTACGTCGTGACATTGTCCTTTTTTCTTTTTTATGCATAGGGATGTCTTGAAAATTTGACATATACATGATATCACATGATAGAAATAATTCAGTCTCATAGAATCAAAAGTCTCAGTTTTTAACTAAAAGTGACTCTTATAGAAAACATTCTGAAAATCCTAAGCTAAATATGTTTTCTTATACATATCAGTTTTTTTTTCACCCTATTTTAACTGTCCTTTCGAGCTTCTGTGTGCTCATGTAAATTCGGTTTCTCTTCGTTTAATGTTTTCTAACGTGAAGCTGCAGAATGTTCACGACAAAAAGACGGCAGCCTGACAGATGGTTGAAAGTTTAGGTTGATGTTGAGCAAAACGATTTGTGTGGTCAGTGTTTAAGATCAACATTGTAGGAGCTAAGTTACACTGAGTGATACATATTAAGCAAAGTTATATGTTGAGTACGATACCAGAAGCTATGGGCCGCCCCTGTGGCGCAGTGGTCTAAACAATGGCATCTGATCATTCGTCCGAAAGGGGTCCGGGTTCGAACCCCGGTGAGGCATGCATATCGTGTTTGTCTTACGGCATTGGCTCTTTCCCTTCTCTGGAACCAGGGACCCAAAATAAGGAACGGGCGACTGTTTATAGCCCGTTGTGTTGCTCACGGTGATGGTTAAACCTCCAACCAATAAAAAAGCTATGCTCTGAGTATGTGGTGTTATATGCTATGTGAACAGGACCATAAGTCAAATGTATCTTGTTATTAAGAGCGACGTGTTTATTGAAAATACATCTATGAGCCGTTTGATGATTACCACCCCTAGCCTAGAGAAATGAGCGCGCCTGGAGACCGAACTGTGGCGCAGGTGAAGTTCACAGAATAGTATATATACAACCCGAGGACCAGCTTTCTGTTAGTAGAGTGTTCAGAGTTAGAATGGGAAAAGCTGCCGATTTATTGGAGTTTGATACAGGACAAATTGTGATGGCACGGTACCTCGGAACTACGATCTCGGAAACCGCGCGGCTCTAGGGTTGTTCACGTGCCGCTGTAGTGAGTATGCATCAAAAGTTGAGCACATTTGGCCAAACGACGAACCATTGTCCAGCCGTCTGTTGTGCGAAGCTCATTGCTGCCAGAGGGGAGCGGAGACGGTAGCGTATCTTTCACAGCGACCTCAGGGATAGAGTTCGGTAAATCACCCGCATTTAAGACAGTGTTGATCAGTTCATCGCGGCGTTCTGCACATGCGTCCCCATGCTCATTGCACGTCTTTGCCAACAACGCATGAAATGGGACCAAGATCATCGAGATTGGAACGTGGTTAATTGGAAGAAAGTGACCTGGTCTGACGAATCGAGATTCCTGGTGCGTCACTTAAGCGGCCGAGCGTGAATACGTCGATTACCAACGATGGCAATGGCACCTGGATGTACTGTTGGGCGGACACAAGCCAGCGGCGACGGTGTTATGCTGTGGACGATGTTTTCTTGGGACACTATAAGCTCCATTAACCCAATAGTACAATCCCTGACAGCTCTTAGGTATCTGAACATCGTTGCGGACCAAGTTCACTCACTCATGGCAACTGTGTTCCCTGCTGGGGATGGCCATTACCAACAAGATAATTCGCCATGCCACACTGCCAAAATCGTCAATGAGTGGTTCGAGAAACATGCTGGTGAGTTTTTGTTAATATCCTGGCTTCCACATTCACCTGACATGAACCCAATCGATCATTTGTAGTTCGACTTGGAAAAGCGGGTTCGCGCTTAATCACCCCCTCCCTCGGAAATATATGAGAACTGGAGGACTTGCTGTTGACATTATGGTACCAGATACACCAGGATGCCTATCGCTACCTCATCGAATCGATGCTTCACCGAGTGACTGCTGTTTTGTTGGCTAAAATGGGTCTTAAGGCTTATTAGGTAGCTGGTCATAATGCAATGGCTTATACAGTAGTTGTATATTTGACGTCCTGGGTGTAGTTGTAATAAAGAGATTTGGATTTTGTAAGTACTGTCTCATAACTTATATTGCCTGTTATTTTGAAAAGTGTCTACTTAGATATTTCTATAAATAATCCTAATCTTTCTGTAACGAACGGGGTTTGCAAGGTACTATTTAATACGTCGTTCGTCGCTACACGTTCCACAATGACAATGCTCGCCCGTGAGAATTATTATCACGCTATCTTTCTCCGCTGTTTTATAAATAATAATGCTTCACCCTCATAATTATTTCATTTGAAGAAATACAGTTAATATATACACTCTTTGCAAAAAATAAAATAAAAATAAATATAAAAAAGAAGTACATCAAGGAATTTGTTTGATCCTGATGAAACTCGCAAAGCACTCTTTAATACGTCGTTGGTTGCAACACGTTTAACAAAGCCAATGGTCGCCCGTGAGAGTTTTGCTCACAATTTCATTTTACGCTGTTTTATAAGTAATAATACTTCACCCTCAGAATTGTTTCGTTGCAAAAAATATAGTTAATATACACTCTTTGCCAAAAAAAGAAAAAGAAAGAAAGAAAGGAAAATGAAGCACTTCAAGGAATTTGTTTGCTCCTGATGAAACTCCGTATACAAGTATCGCAGGGCCCAATACACCAATAATTAAAAATAACGACCAATAAATAGTTGCCCGCGACAGGGCCTGGGAACTGCATATTAAAGAGGGTATACCAAGAACAAAGCTCTCACGCTGAGAAATTTGTTACAGAACATTGGAGTTGCATTAACCTCAACAGACTCTGAGAGTGCCTTAATGTCAGATGCTTGCACACTACAAGCAGTTGAGCGAGTTTCAGAAAGGACGTATAATTGGGCTGAAGGAGTCAGGTTGGTCAATAGAGTCAGGTAGGCATTTGGGTTGGAGCGAAACGGTAATTTGACGGTTTTGGAGGCAATGCGTCAAGGAGGGTGCTACAGAGCGGCATCCGAGCAGCGGACAGTTTAGGCAACGACAGAACGCGAGGGTCGAGTGATTATGAGAGCGACGAACAGAACTGAATTCATAGCTCTCAACCATCCCTGTGTATGTTGCGCCGACTACAGGTACTAAAGTGGCCAGACGACTTGCGGCACGGGGACAACATTCCCAATCAACGTGGGATAGTGTCCAATAGCATCGTGTTGTCTTCAGCGATGAGTCACAGATGGCACCTGGCACCGTTGACCAGCGCATACGTGTCTGGAGTAGAGCCGGCCAGCGCTCGGATCCTGCCTTTACAGTTTAACGGTACACGTTTCGCAACTCGGAAGTGTGAGTCTAGGATGCCCTTTCCTACGATATCTGGACACCCTTCGTAATCTTCCGTACAGTTCTCTCGTCTCAACGGTACGCCGACAGCATTCTACGACCTGTCCCATTGCCATTCCTGTCGCAGCATCACAGAGCAATTTTTCAACAGGATTATGCCCCACCACACACACGGCACTGTTCTTCCAGGCCTGCCTCCGTAAAGTGGTCACTTTTCGATCGCCAGCGCAAACTCCCAACCTCTAACCGATCGAATATGTTTGGGAAACGAGACGTAAATTACATCCATCTTGGAATATCGGGGAAGTGGCTTGCAATTTGGAGACTATCTGGCATTCTATATCACATGACAGTATTCGTGAACGGTACGCGTCTAGGCCACTTCGGGAAATCGTTTCTATCCGAGCCAGAGGTGGACTTGCAACGTGCTGACTTGATTCACTCGTGTCGCTTCTTTATCTAAAAATGGGACACAACTGTACAGGAATTTCAATCATTACCTAACCTGAATACATGCATTACTCATATTAATTTTCGTCTTGATTGGATGATTCCTTCTGGGTGCTTCGTTTTCTCGTTTTTTTTTATTTTTTTGCAGAGTGCATGTAATTACACATCAAGTTAAGCTGAAAACTAACTCATATCATCACGTTGTCTATAAAAATGCAAAACACAAAACGCCAGTGGTCACGTGATGAGGAAAAATCTCGCGTGACGTAAACACCAGTGGTCACGTGATGAGGAAAAAATCTCGCGTGACGTAAACACCAGTGGTGGCTTGATGGGAGAAATATATTTACAGGAAACACATGGGAGCAAAGCGCAGATTGATTGGAGGTCAAAGTTGCTCCAATCCTTACGGGAACTGATAAAACATGTTTTTTTTGTTTTTGTATTTTTGTTTTGTTTTTATTTGTGGTTGAAGGACCACCATGACCAACCCAATGGGGTGTAAACAGTCTCCCGCCCTTAATTCAGAGTAACTGGTTTCAGGGAAGGAACAAAACCAGTGCCGTAAGACAAACACAAAATCCATGCCTCACCGGGATTCGAACCCTGACTCGTCTCGAACGCATGGCCGTAAGCCAGCGCTTAGACCCTTGCGCCACTGCGGCGACTAAAAAGGTCGTTGATAAGATTCTAAAAGTCAGATAGAGCGGAGGTGGCGCCCCCAGTGTCGCTTCCAAGTAAATGGCGCTCTTTACATTCGAATCCTGACAGAAATGCTCATAGGGGGACCAACGACGAGTTAAGGCAAATGACATTTACGCAAAGGTAAGGGAAAGTTGATGTTGAACAATATGAATAATAATAGTTCTACAAGTAGTTTTTTTTTTTTTTTTTTAAGGTTTAACGACCACCGTGAGCAACTCAATGGGCTATAAGCAGTCGCCCGTCCCTAATTTAGGGTCACTGGCTCCAGGGAAGGGAGAGAGCCAGTGCCGTAAGACAAACACAACATCCATGCCTCACCGGGATTCGAGCCCGGACCCCTTCGGACGAATGATCATAGGCCAACGCCTTAGACCACTGCGCCACCGGGGCGGCCTACAAGTAGTTAGAAACGTTAATTGTATATGCTTATATCAACGTTTTTCTTTATGAAATATTTCTGTTCAGGATTGCATCTACGATAAAATTTCAAATGCGTTTTAAGTTCGCTGCGGTCAGCGCGTTAAATATGCTAAATTTCCTTGCTCGTCATTGATGAAGAAACTTTCAAAAGACTTAAAAGAAATGGTAATTGAGTATTGTGGTCGCAAGAAATATCTTGAATATTTAAAAGAACTGTGTGAAATACCGAGTGGATGAGTTCGTACACGCAATTCGTCCATCTTATTTAAATTCCATTTGTTCCCTTTAAGCCCAATTTTAATATCACTGGTATTCCCCAAACGAATTATAAGTGTTTCGAGGCAAATAAGAGTGTATTCTCACAACGTTTGCGTAAATAAATCAAATCCTTCTCCAAAATGATTTTCTTTAACACGAAATGAGATGATATAATGTTCTGTTCTACGTGAAGAGGAAATCTGCATTCTTTTCCATAATTTTCAACAGTCTAAGAGAAAGTTCAGATTCCCGTGATTGCAGTAGTTCTACTGATGTACGAAAAAATGCATTTTAAAACAGCCCTTGATGCTAAATTCCATTTAACCCTACATATTCGTCTTAAACATAAGTGAAAAGAATTTCACCCATTCCACGTGTATTCGAGATATAATTAATAAAGAATGGGGTTTCGCGAAACTGATTCATATAACAAGCGTATTATTTCGTTTTTATATGAGAAACTAACGATGCATCAAAGTGAATGTAAATCCAAACATTAGATATGCATTTGCTTTTAATAATAATTCATCATTATATTAAGAATTCAGTCCTCACACATGACATACCATTGCTATTCATTTTGACGGTCATATTATTGCTGACCAAAAGTAGTTATATTCTTGAAGTACCGGAGAACGATATAACGATGAGATTTTATAAATCTTACGGATAAGAATAATGAAGTTACCAATTCATTTTGCCACATAAATTGCATAACAGTACTTAATATTCAACAAGCTGATTTCTTGCTGAACGGGAAGTGATCTGAACATTTAAGAAGAATTGCGTCGGCCAAAATGAAGATCGCATTATAAATTTTTGATAGATTATGGAGCTCATCATCTTCTATATGGAACACGTTTCATATAAAATGATGAAGATACGTTGGGCATATTATGATAAAGAACCCCAAGTGCGTATTTATATAAATGCCTTTTCGGAAATGTAGTTGGAAAAGCTCGAAACTCAGCGTTATGCATATTTCGGATTTAATAACGCCTTCACGCAGGATGCGTGTGAATATGTTTATTCCTTTGGCCATTTGGAACGTGCGATTCGTGTGTGAATTATACTAATATATAATTTGCTAGAGCCCTCCTCCTCCGTGCCACTTTTTAAGTCGTCATAGCAACAACCGAGAAACAAGTGATTGTGACTTCAAGCTTAGCGTTTCGTGTAAGTGACGTCCTCACCTACACGCGCACAGTTTAGGTGTATATAACTTTGTTTTGTTGTCACAGCAACAAAGAACCCAGCTGCTGCTGTGACGTCATCTAATCCAAGTTATTCTCACATGATGCCAGAGATGCGTTATATCACACGGTCAACTCTTTAGAGATTCGAAAATTTTACGTCAGGATTTCGGTTTTACTTGATATACGTTTGATATGCTTTATTACGCTGTTTAACCAAAAAAAATACTAACATTTATATTCCGGTATTCACACTGTGTTATCCATAACCGTTCCTGTTTAATGTTTTGTTTACATCTTTTTTTCTTTCGTTCGAAGTTAGTGTTGTTTTTGTAAGAGTGTGTGAGATTTGAAGTCATTTAATTCATATTGTGGTTCATTTGTCTCAAAAAATCGACTTTGTTTTGCGTGAGTTTTAACAACAACACTGCAAATATGCCTCTTAAACGGAAAAAACATTGCTGAGGAAGTACCTTTCCTTCTGGCTATAAGCAGACGCCCGTCCCTAATTTAGGGTCACTGGTTCCAGGGAAGGGAGAGAGCCAGTGCCGTAAGACAAACACAACATCCATGCCTCACCCGGATTCGAACAAAGACCCCTTTCGGACGAATGATTAGAGGATATCGTTTAGACCACTGCGCCACCATGGCGACAACCAAACTTTCTTGCGAACACGGGGACTCAAAAGGGAGTTTAAAATAGAGCTATACATCACAAAATCCAAATTTCCAAATAATATTTTACTGCACGCAAACTTTACCACAAGAGATAATACCAATTAGGATAATGTAGTCAAGCCAGAAAATATTTGACACATTTTTAGTTTAAAACAGAAAGTCATTAGGATTCGATGGGAACTATAAATAATTCAATAGCTCCAGTTTCTGAGACAGACTAGTACATTTCAATTTCCTAATGTGTATGGCAGAAGCTAATAACTCAGATTATTTCTTAAAGTATTGCAATGAAAATTTGCCGATGTCTGAGGAAGAAAAATTGCCGATGTCAATAAAAGATGCCTGAGGTTACGTGGTGTAATCTGTATTTCACGAATGATGTAAGTCATAAACATTTCTGAATTTGCGCGTGAGAACTTCGGCAGAAAAAAAATGTACCATTCAGTGCATATATTTAAGTATACCGGCTGATTATGCTGCTCACGGGGTCTCCAAAGCTGGCAATCATTTTGAAAGCACTTCATTCATTCCTAGAATAAAAAAAAATACAGCAGCTTTTCTCAAGTAATAAAAATCATCTGTCGTTCATTATCGTGAGTAGCGGAAAGCACGCATTCATAACTGCAAGTAAATTAAGTTAAACCCTTGACGCTGCACAGAATTTTCAAATTCTCTCTCTTTGTCAAAATTAATTAAAACTGAACAATTTTTCACATACCCCAAATAACATGAATTTCACCTATCTTTAATTTTTCTACCTTTTATTGAAGAGATGCAGTGTGAATACTGAAACTTTTGTTCTCTATGTCATCAGAACTAAACACCACAGGTGGAACATTTGGCTGCCGGCCAAAGTAGAGCTTTGCTTCAAGTGCTTCGTGTTGTGCAATTATTTTCTGCCGTTAACTTAAAAGAACCTTTGTCTGCGCCTTGCGTAAAGAATTGTTTGGGGATACTGGGTGAGTTGTCTTCTTTTAGGTAATATTGTGCTTTTATCGAAGATCATAATTTCTGTTCTTGTGTTAATAAAAGGGGAACCTCTCTGTTCAAAATATTTTAAGCGTTTCAAATTGTCTGTGGTACAATAAAGATTTGGATCTTTATATTTCGGCTTTTAATGACACCGTGAACATCTAAGACAATAAACAATCATATATTCTTAACCCATCGTTGGCGCTACACATTGAACAACGCCAGTGGTTGCGCATAATAGTTATTCTCGCATTAGCTTAGTGCACAAAAGTACAGGTGTTCAAAATGCCCTGCTAGCAAACCAGAAGTTGCAAATCAAGTTAGGCCAAAAACGCAATCCTACAATTGCGCTGTCTATGAAAATACAAAACACAAACGCTAGTGGTCACGTGATGAGAAAAGCTCTCATGCAAAGCAAACGCCAGGGTCGCTTTGATGAGAGAAAGGTCCACACGAAGCACAAGGGAGAAAAGAGCAGACTGTTTGAAGCACAAAGACACGCTAATCTGTATTGGAACTTATAAAATATTGTTGAAAAGATTATAAAAGTCAGATTGAGCGTGTTTGGTGCCCTTAGAGTCACTTCCAAATAAATTGTGCTATGTGAAGCGTGAGGGAAATACTCATAGCATGACCAATGACGGGTTATTTAAGACTACTATTTCTGAGGAAGAGACTGTAACAGCGACATACGACAAACATGTCGTCTATCTGCTATCTGGAACTTGAACAAAGGCTAAACTATGATGATTAGTTTGGCACCAGTGCTTTAAATCATTCTACCCCTTGAGCGGTAATTTTTGTTTCATTTCTCTTCAGCGGATTTTTTTGATCGGGGTTTTACGACCACCATGAGCAACTCGATGGGCTATAAGCAGTCGTTCATCCCTAATTTAGGGCCACTGGTTCCAGATAAGGGAGAGACCCAGTGCCGTAAGACCAACACAGCATCTATGCCTCATAGGATTCGAACTCGGACCCATCTCGGACGAACAGTCAGAAGCTATCACTTAGACAGCGTCATCGGGGCGGCGCTCAGCGGTATGGCGACAATTAATCCCCTTATGTTACTCAAATATAAACAGTTCTAATTTGCTGTCTTTTGTAAAAGGCATATAGCGTAAAACCTTTCTGCCGGTGGTGGAATTAGAACTCCGGAAACGGAAGTTCTCCCAACCGAGTCACGACACAGCTTCCATATTTGACTGATACGTCACTGCAGTTGCAGGTAATCTATATCATGTTGCGCAATACGTTGCATTCCTCCCTTCCCTTGAGAAATGATGGAGCACGAAATCCCAGGTTTTGGGGTCCACCGACAACCATAGTAGGACCAACTCACTGCAGAAGAAGGTATATTTTATTCATTTGTACGATGTGTGGAAGAATGGTCGCACAAATTTGCAAACCTCATGGCCATCTGATTCGATTACGTTTTGGGGCTATTATTGCGTAAAACCTGATGGCGAGATTCGAACCCAAGGCTTCCTATTCTGGAGACGGCTATTCTTCCAACTGAACTACGTCGTCAAGATTATCGGTGCAACTTGATGATTTGACCAAAACGTCATTGTAGCAGTTTATCATCTACGTCACGTTACGAAATATGTTACAGGTGCTATTCCGTTATTTTCATTTATTTTCATTAATTTTACAAATTCGATTAATTGCCGAAACCGATATATTGCAATTAAGAACTGGCGTGGTTTTAAGCTTAAACCATCTGGGATAATGAGGGTTATTGAACATTTTGTCACCCTTTTTAAGCCTGTATTAAAATGCGAAGTATAATGTGCTTCTGAAAATTTATTCCTCACTTTTTCAACACAGCTCAGAGCTGCCCCTGTAGTGCAGTGGTATAAGCTCCGGCTTCTGTCATTCTTCGCGGTGAGTACGTACTCCAATCACTCTGAGGCACGGATGTTGTGATTGTCTTACGGCCCTGGATCACCACCTTACCTGACCCAGTGGCCCTAAATTTGGGACGGAGCCCATCTATATGGGTACAGTGGTCATTAAACTTCCAACCGAAATAGATAAAGGAAAATAAAAGAAAAACAGCGAAGGAGATGCAAAGGGCCAGCGTGAAAATTGTCTATCGTATATACTCAGCAAGAGAGAAACAGCATATGACTTCTGTCAAATAAAGTTTACAACCCAGAGCTTTCAAAAGGAAGAATCAAAGGATACGCGCGCATAATTTTCCCAATTCTCTGTAGGTAAGACGGACTTTTATTTTGGAATCACTACGGTCTGATTTGTATTCAAACTTTCAATGTGCGAGAAGAAGATGCCATAGATGTATTAATGTTTCACACATGCTGATAGGAATGGAGGAACAGGAATCTTTGTGAGTCCTCTTTAAAACAAATCACGTGAAATCGCTACCTTTATTTTGCTGAGGTCGGTACGTTTCGGCAAAATGCTTCCCCAAGAAGCAAAGTACGTTACACTAAGCAGAAGAGACTAGACTTGATTTTTATATTAAACTCTCTCGGGTTATGCTCAATGTAAAGTCCTGATCCGTGCATGTTCTAAAGAACCAATGCAAAACACAGAACTGAAGGCTTTCAATAAATCATGACAAAGCAATTACTTTGCCCCTTTCATCTCAGCAGTAACTCCTTTCCAGTACTTTACTCTCTTCTCCATGAACCAAGAAATGATAGGGAAGAGCTAGGCCCCATGATACAAACATCATATCACTGGGGAAAAAGAAAGTAATTAAATATCTGCATCATATCTTAGTTCATCACCAATGTTATATGCATTTCAGATGGTAATCAGTAAGAGAGTATTAGTATCAATCCGTCCCCCAAGAAGTCTTCTTGAATTACAAAACTAAGAGAGAAGCCACAATTCCAGCGTTAGCTTTGTTATCAAACACCGAATACATTCGTTCCAATTGATTTAAACCCATTTTGTTACTTCCAGTTAACTCGTTCTAGCAAAGTAAAAGGTTCAACCTCCCTCCCCCTCCCCCCGCCCTTTCCTCCACAAAAATCAAGATAGTGACGAAGTTTTCCAGAAAAACAATCTGTTGAACAACTAATTGAATTCCTCTACAAAATTTTGCATATCTGTGCCCCATGAAAATTGCAGAATCCGATCGCACTCAACTGATAAACATTTAACATTCAGATCTGTTTACAACAGATAAATATTTAACATGAGATCGATAAACTCTTTATATTTTTTTATTTAATTACTGTGTTTGGAAAGATAAGAAGTCCTTCTGGAAGTACATGAGACTCAGGAAAAATAGGGGAAACAAAGTTGTAAGTTGTGTGAAGAATGAGATTGGGGAAATGATATGGGAGCCCAATGAGTTAAGTGACAGATTGGGTGAATACTTCTGGGAGTTATTAGATCAGGAAGGCAAAGATTATTCTGAGACTGATGCAGATGATGTCACAATGAGGGATGAAAACACAGGAGGGATATCAAGAGAAGAAGGGTGTAAAGCTCTAAAATCTCTTCAGAATGGTAAGGCTCTGGGAGTTGATGGCATAACTGCAGAAATGTTGAAATGTGGTGGTGACTCTATATTTGACTGGTTAACTGAAATTTGCCAGTTGTGCTGGGAGTTAGGAATGGTCCCTCAGGATTGGAAGGATGCTGTCATTGTTCCCTTGTACAAGGGAAAAGGTGATCAGACTGAATGCAAGAACTATCGTGGAATTAGCCTACTGATTGCGCCAGGGAAAGTGTTTGGTAAGGTTGTTATTGAAAAAGTTCGAGGTCTTACATCATTGAAAGTGTGGGATGTTCAGAGTGGTTTTATGCCTAGTAAAGGCTGCACTAACCAGATTTTTGCATTACGCACGATGATTGAAAAGTATCTGGCTGTTGGGAAGATAGTTTTTATTGCCTTCATTGATTTAGAGAAAGCTTACGGCCGAGTGAATAGGACACTTTTGTGGAAGGTATTGAATGAATATGGTGTTACTGGGAATCTACTTAATAGTGTAAAAGCCATGTATGCTGGTAGTAGAGCTTGTGTACGAGTGAATGGTGTTTTATCAAAATGGTTTTCCATTGGTGCAGGAGTCAGACAAGGTTGTGTAATGTCACCATGGCTGTTTAATATATTTATGGATGCATGCATGCGTAAGGCCAAAATAGATAATTGTGGTTTATGTCTTGGTGTTATCCGTGTCTGCAGATTGTTGTATACTGATGACACTGTCTTGTTGGCAGAGAGCAAAAGTGAGTTGCAGAGTATCTTGACTCGGATGCACGAAGTTTGCATGAAATTAAAACTGAGTATAAATAAGGGAAAAACCAAAGTTATGGTGTTTGAGAGAGGAGCTGGTAGCACTGAATGTAATGTAAGTATAAATGGCACTCTGATTGATCAGGTGAGTGAGTTTGTGTATTTAGGAAGCATGTTTGACAGAGAGAACAAGTTGGATGGTGAAATCAGTAGGCGAGTGAATTCTTCTTTGAAAGTCATAGCTGCTCTGGGAGGTTTTCACAGGAATGATATGTTCTCTAGAGAGTCCCGCACGGCTGTGTATGAAACAGTAATTGTTCCTACTCTGATGTATGACAGTGAAACCTGGGTACTGCAGAAGAAACATAGGAGTCGTTTGTGTGCTGGAGAAATGCGTTACTTACGTGGGGTTTGTGGCAAGACACGATCTGATTGTGTGAGGAATGAATAATTATTGCAGTTGTATGATGTGAAGCAAAATATTGTTAGCAAGTTGGAGACCAATATGCTTCGGTGGTTTGGCCATGTTGAAAGAATGAGTGATGAAATGCTTACTAAGAAAATCTTTTCAGCCCAAGTGGCAGGAAGGAAATGTAGAGGAAGGCCAAGGAAGACATGGGTGGATTAGATTCAGGAGTGTCTGCATGAGAAAAAGATTATGAGTATGAAGTATAAAAGATCTTGTGTGCGGCGTGTAATGGATATCAGTGAAGCACGAGTTGTATGTCAAGATCGCTGTAAATGGAGAAGTTTGATACGACAACAATAAATAAAAATATCTGGAAGTTTGTATTTCTTTTTGGAGCTAACCTCTGAATTTCAGAGAACAGCTTAGTGATATGTATGTATGCAGTCATTCATACCGACAACTTTTCCGAAAACGTATACAGCGTATCGTTCCAGACAAGCAATCAAACTCTAAAGATTTACTTTTTAACCAAGTATGTTGCACTATACCACCCAGTACAATGCACGTTCAAACAATTGAAGTTCATACATATTATGATTAGGAGCAAACATCCGCGCTGGGCTCATAGAGAAGTTGTCTGTTATTTTTTACGCGAAATATCATTCCAGTTTGATACGAGTTACTAAATCAGATTATGTTTCTTCTCAGAATTTCTTTCAAATTTTCTGTAGAGTTTGCTTTATGCTCGAATGACAGTATTCCAACAGCAATTTCTGGAGTCTTATCTATTAGAACCGCAACCACACCAGCGCTAGCACCGCGTCACATACCCAACTATGAATATGCTTGTAGGGCTTCGATAAGACAATAGCTCGACTAAGAATGCAATATGCCTCTACCGAAAGAGTTAACGAATTTTAATTGCGAATTTATAACAAGGTGTGTTATAAGCCATCACTCCGTGCGTGAAATTTCATAGGTATTAAAGATTCCTAGTTATAGTATATAACGAAGTAAATTTCTCCGTCATTTTTGGTCTACGCCGGGATTCGAACCCGAGGCCGCTTATTCCGGAACAAGTCGCTCTACCAACTGAGCTACGCAGACGTTTATTCTGATTCCTATGTGCCTTTATGTCGTGTGCGTCCTGCTTGCAGGTACGTCACATCTCCCCCCCCGAAAGAGGGCCGGGGGCATGGCCCACGGGTCAGCCGTGACCATGAATCGTTGCAGGCAGCCATCCACTGTAGAACGTGCACTTGAGAACTCCCAGTCAATCTACTGTGTGGAATGCAACATCACACATTTTTATTTTTCGAAGCGCTGGAGAAGGAATTCTCTGATTTTTCCTGTCACGCGGTGTGGAAATAACATCACACCAATGCGAGATTTTGAACGGCCGGATCATCCGGATTGTTCGGGCGCCATTATAACGAAGTAAATTTCTCCGTCATTTTTGGTCTACGCTGGGATTCGAACCCGAGGCCGCTTATTCCGGAACAAGTCGCTCTACCAACTGAGCTACGCAGACGTTTATTCTGATTCCTATGTGCCTTTATGTCGCGTGCGTCCTGCTGGCAGGTACGTCACAAGTAGAATTAACCCTTTAAGCTGTTGATGCACTGTGCTTGAACTAAAGGGTGCCCAAACCTTTGGATATCTCGAAACAGAAATTTTCACATTACGCCTGGGTTTTTCCGAAAGCTAAGATAAAATAATTTATCTTTACCCACTCTCATTTCAGCAGCTGAGAAAACAAACATGTCATAAGACTTCACTTCTAGTCCTATATTCCATGTTCCATGGCCTAAAACATAATGATAGGGAAGGGCTAGTCTTCCTGAAACGAACATCATGTAACTATTAGTCAAAAAAATGTATCAAATGTCTTCTCTCTGCTTTAAATTAGTCTACATTGCCATAGTGCTTTATTAGTTAATTTATCAGAAGAATTGGTGACAATCATATCCCTGAATGAGTAGTCTGAATAGTAAATCCAAATGCGAAACCCACTTTTTTCGATGCTCTAGATTTGAAGGTAACTCGTACGAGCAGATTTGGGACCACTAAACATACCCTGAATGAATTTGTTCCAGTAGCGTTCAGCTCACTTCGTAGCCAGTAAATTCATTCGTTGGAGGTGAGTTCAGCCCATTTTGTTTACCCCGAGTTCACTCGTTCTAGCCGATTAAAGGGTTAAAGATCAAGTTTTACAAGCCGATTAAAGGGTTAAAGATCAAGTTCTACAATTGGTTATATGGTAAGCAAATAGAAGTGGACCGCAGAAAATCTGCGAAGAAACTAAGCTGTAAAACTCCGAAGATAAAATAAATTTGCAGGACAGATTTCGAAAGGACTGCTAGCTCAGAAGACACATCTACATTGTATCAAGTCATGAAAAGTCGATGTGCAAGAATTAGGAGTGATGGCCACCACTACAACAATGCGCAGGACGCTGCAGAACATTTGTATCATTGACGAGCTACCATCCGCAAGTTGCTAGTCATTTCAACTACTACCAGTAGACGCCAATAAGCGTGGTGTGTGGGACCTCGATCTTTGATTTGAGATCAGATGGAGTCTTTTATTTGGACTGATGAATTACGGTGCTTTGCATCATTCAACACCGCAAAAGCCAGTTCATTACGTCCACATAATCTCGTCGTCTGGAGAGGCAGGCCTGGGAGAGCCGTGTCCTGTGTATCCGGTTATTATCCTATTGAAAAATTTATCAGTTTTTATCCTATTGAAAAATGTATAGTTATTATCCTATTGAAAAATTTATCAGAAATGGCAACACAGCAGGCCGTTGAAGGGCGTCAACTTACCGTTAGGACGTGAGGGTGGAACGAAGGATTACCAAGGGTGTCCGGCTATCGTAGGAAATGGCTCCCCGGACAGTCACTTCCGGTGTGCGAGCCGAGTGCTTTTCCACGGCAAAGGCAGATTCAGTGCGCTGGATGGCTCTCTTTCTAGACACGTATGCGCTTGTAATCGGCGCCAAGTGCAAACTGTGATTTATAATAATTGAAGACAACACAATGCTACTAGACACTATACCACGTTGTGTGGGCCCGACACCATTGCATCTGTGGCTTGCGATGCTCGTCGTTCAGTGGTGGATGGCTGAGTGACCTCCTTGAATGTAGTCCATCTGGCCCAAGGCTTCTCACAACTGTCTTGATGGACACTTCCGTACTTGTAGACGACGCAACATGACCACGGATGGTTCAGAGCGACGAATTCGGTTCTGTACTCGTGGCTCTCATAATCTCTTGATCCTTGATTTCTGTCTTTGCCCTTTGGCGTCCCCTGCCCTCGTGCATTGTGCCCTCCTCAACCTATTGGCGCTAATATCGTTCGATTGCCACGTTGGTATGACATATATTCCGGGCGATACGGCGAATTGCCCAACCGTCCCCTCTCAGCCCAATTATACGTCCTCTTTCAAACGTGTTCAACTGCTCGTAGTATTCACGGACCCGACATCGACACATCCTCCCAGTCCGTGGAGGTAAATGTAATCGCAATACTACGTTACAATTGTCCGTACGTACGAACTTTGCTCTTCATATACCTTCCTTGATCTTGATGCACGGCTCCCATGCTCTGCGATGGGTCATGTTTAACTCAAAACCATCACAACCAATCGTAATATAACACTGGAATAGTAGAGTCTTACGATAACGTGTTTAAAATTAAGAATGGAAATATCGGCAACCAATTGAAAACAAAAGTTTGAAAGTGATAGGTGGCCTGAGCCAGCTGCGCCAAGTGAACCGGAAAATCATACTCATGTCCATTACAAAAACTTGAAAACGAGATTACCGTTATGAGATTATCTCATGTAACAAGTTCAAAATTAACCCTCCGGGCGGCAAGCATGCATATATACGTTCGAAGATTTATGTGCCCAAAGCGGCGACAACGCAATAATATGTTCATCGAAAACCTGTTGAAAAACGGCAAGAACGAAATATTGCGTCGATGAAATGTCCGGGCTCATAGTGGCGAGAACGCATATATGGGTCTCCTACGGCGAATACTGTAGAAAAACAGGACGCTTTTCTGGAAGTCGCCTGTTATACATGCCGAAAAATTTTTACATTGCTTCTTCCAAAGCCCCTGCCACCTGGAGACTTAAAATCTCTGTACTTTGACATCCACGAAGGATTTCAGATGAAACAGAGAGTTCAATAAATCGATCTCTTTTAAGGATTTCTTGCAAGACCAGCAAACATACTGTATTTCTACACAATTTCAAATAATTTCTCACGAGTGTAACCTTAGACAAAAGCTTCTCCGAGCGTCAGCACCTTTTAAGGTTGTGGAACTTGCCTCATGACACGTTTCCTATCTAGATTTCATATTAGTTAATTCCTTTCTACATGACATCACCAAAGTTTTCACACATTTTAACTTTGCGACAATTTCATATTGCTGCAGAATCCTCGATAACAAAGTTCCGATGCTTCTCACCCTTGGATTACTAGGGAGCACGGTTTCGCAGGATTTCATCGAAGCATCCGAGATTATTTAGACATATGTATTCGCGAAACTTTTCGCAGCTTCGTGAGCCTCTCACAGTTCCTGATTTAAGGAGCTGCTACGCTTATGCCTAATACACGTATTTATGTTTCTTTCCTTGCTGTTTTCTTCTCTGCTCTGTTGCTAATGCAAATTACGTGTCATAAATTAGGCGGAAACTGAGAGTTCCTCCGGAAGTCGCTGGTGCTAAATTTTCGCTACCAACCCTAGCGCGATGATTACCTCCAGGCAGTGCGTAACAATTAATCCTTAGAAAATAAATCAATGACGCATGATTAATCCCCAACGGAGAAAAGCGCACAAGGTTCTATAAATGAGAGACATTTTCTTAATACGGTATTCAATTTGCAAAAGAAATTATTTCCTCGGCCTCCATTGAACCTTTTGTAAAGAGGAGAACGGTAAAATCAAATGAGGTATGCACGTTTTTATCTAAGACATGCAAATTCGCAAGATGAGGAAGAAAATCCTAACGCAGAAAGAAAATATTTCAAAACAAATAATTTCGTTATGTTGCAAAATGATTGATTTCAGGATGGTTGATTTCAGGAGGCACATCACAAAGATTTTCTGGATCTAATATTAGAGTAATATAACTGAAACAAATTAAATTCACAATCCGTTTGGAAACGAAGAACACATGTTCGCTTTTCGCTAATGGTCGGCGGACCTTGACGATTTCATTTTTTTTATTGCAGGTTTAACGACCACCGTGAGCAACTAAATAGGCTATAAGCAGTCGCCCACCCCTAATTTAGGGATACTTGTTCCAGAGAAGGGAGCGAGCAAGCGCGGTAAGACAAACACCACATCCATCATAAAATTATTATGAATTTATTAGTCGCTTAGAACTTAAATTATGAAATAATCATTATTCTAGTACGTTTTTTTTTCCATTCCAGACTTAAATCGAACGATTTTTATGTTTTATCAATACAGCAATAACATGACTACAAATTTAGGAAAATTAATGTTGAAGAGAATTAAGGATAATTTCTATCAGATTTAATCCTGCTTAACACACATTGTCATTCTCATTATACCAGAAATAAAAAATCGTTACTTCCTATGTTCCCCACAACAGAGAGTTTTAGAACGCATGACAATTACGCAGGGGCTACACTGTGGAATTTGTTGCCCTGTGATCTTACATCCCTTAATAATATTACGTTATTTGGGAAAAAACTAAATTGTTATTTATCAACTAAAGCTGCATAGTGTGCTAATATTGTTGCAAATCGTTGTTATACTCTCAGCCGCTCTTCAAAAGCATTGCAGTTTGTCGTCTTGTTTGTTAAACTACTCTTATTACTTTGGGAGAACAGGGTCTTTTTCCCTTCTCATTCACTGTTTTTACCACTATATCATCATCATCAACCATTATCAATCCACTGCTGGGCGAAGGTCTCCCCAAATTTCTTCCACAAATGTCTGTCTTGGGCCTGTCTCCTCTATGTCACTCCAGCATGCTTTCGAACTTCATCCATCCATATCCCATGGGGTCTTCTTCTGTGTCTTTTCCTGTCCCTCGGAATCCAGTCTAAAATATGTGTTGTCCATTTGCGGTGCATTCTTCTGGCAACATGTCCAGCCCATTGCCATTTTAGGGATTTCACTCTGGTCATGATATCGTCCACTCCTGTCATTTTTCTTATTCACAAATTCCTCTTATTATCTTTCCTGGTTACACCAAGCATGCATCTCTCCATGCTGCCTTGAGTTGTCTGTAGTCTTTGTGTGTCTTTTTTAGTTAAGGTCCATGTCTCTGCTCCATACGCAAGCACTGGCAGGTTGCATTGATTAAACACTTTTCTTTTAAGACATAATGGCATACTGCTCTGCAAAACTGTACTGTTTCTTCCAAAAGCTGTCCATCCAAGTTTTATACGACGATTAGATTCTTCATCAATGTGACCCTCACTTGATATCTGCTGTCTAAGGTAAATGTAGGTATTGGTTATCTCAAGCTTTTCTCCATCAATCAATAAATCTTCGTTTCTTGTAAAAGCATTGTGCATCACTTTTGTCTTCTGAAAGTTCATTTTGAATCCCACTTTCTTACTCTTGTCAACAAGTTCTTGGATTATACTCTGCAGCTCTGAAAGGGTAATTACAAAGATGACTACGTCATGAGCAAAACTAAGGTGAGTTAAGTAATCTCCATTAATCTTTATCTCTTTGTTCTTTCAAGTTCAACGATTGAAAGTCTTTTTAGAATGTGGTGTTAAAGAGCTTGGGTGATATGGTGTCACCTTGTCTCAGTCCCTTTCCAATTCTTATTTCTGCTGTATCCTCAAATATCCGAACCTTTGCACTTCCATTTTCATAGATGTTATTAATAATGCCAATGTATGCTTCTTCAATACCGCAGGGTTTCATGGCCATTGTTACTGCTGATGGTTTCACGGAATCGATGGCCTTTTTTTTTTTTTTTTTTTTTTTTTTGATTGGAGGTTTAACGACCACCGTGAGCAACTCAATGGGCTATAAGCAGTCACCCGTCCCTAATTTAGGGTCACTGGTTCCAGGGAAGGGAGAGAGCCAGTGCCGTAAGACAAACACAACATCCATGCCTCACCGGGATTCGAACCCGGACCCCTTACGGACGAATGATCAGAGGCCATCGCTTAGACCACTGCGCCACCGGGGCTGCCAATAGTGGCCTTTTCATAGTCAATAAAAGCTATGCATAATAGGAGTTCATTGCCACTATATATTACTTCTCATATGTATCATGCTATTGTGTATTATTTGTATCATTATTTGTGTATTATCCAACCGTAGGTTGAAAGAAGCGTATATGCTCCAGCTTTGTCCGTCCGTCCGTCCGCACGATAATTGGCGTAAATATGGTTCGATTTCAGTGAAAGTTTACTATGTCGTAGGGGAACCACCTGGGGACGAACCCTATTGAAAATGGGACAAATGGGGTCAAAGGTCACGACGTAGGAGCGGGATCATTCCTATGCCCTTATGCGTCATAACTTACGTAAATATGGTTCGATTTCAATGAAATTTTACTATGTGGTAGGGGACCGCCTGGGGACGAATCTTACTCATAATGGGTGAAGTGGGGTCAAAGGTCAGGACATAAGAGCGGGATGCATTCCACTGCCCTTATGCGTCATAACGTGCGTAAAAATGGTTCGATTTCGATGAACTTTCAGTATGTGGTAGGGGACCAGCTGGGGGCATACCCTTTTGAATGTGGACGAAATGGGGTCAAAGGTCAGGACATAGGATTGCGATCCATTCCATCGCTCTTATCACATATTGTTAAGGTGGACGTCAAGTAATTTTGCTTCCTATACTTCCAATGGAAAAACTTTTGTACACATTTCCTTCACAAATAACGTGTTCCCAAAGATGAAAATTTGAACATCGATTAAAATAACTTTATCATAACTTGGAATACTTAATATTTTCTAAAACATAACCATAATTATATTAAAAATCAATAACTTTTCCTTTGGTGGTGTTGAAACCAGAAAAAGTATGGCGCGACCTGTACATTGATGACGTCAGTAGACAAACAAATGTTGGATTGCATAATTATGGTTATGTTTTAGAAAATATTAAGTATTCCAAGTTATAAAATGAAGCTATTTTAATCGATGTTCAAATTTTCATCCTTGTGAATGCATTAATTGTACACAAAAAAGATGGCGCGACCTGTATTTTCATTACGTCAGTAGACTAACAAATGTTGGATTGTATATTTATGGTTATGTTTTAGAAAATATTAGGTATTCCAAGTTAAAAAATGAAGCTATTTTAATCGATGTTCAAATTTTCATACTTGGGAACGCATTAATTGGGAAGAAAATGTGTACAGAAGTTTTTCCATTCGAAGTACAGGAAGCAAAATTACTTGACGTTCACGTTAAAGGAGGAATTCTTGTATGTATGTAAATTTTATTTTGAAAACGGCTCTAAGCAGTTTGATGAAAGTCGTTAACCTACCGTTTTCTGGTTCTAGAAATCGATTTAGCTTGATCTCGATTTTAAGAAAATTTGTTTAGTGGGTTAAATAACCACCACGAATTACGAAGTTTGTAGTATGGTGTCATGGCGTCGCCCTATTAGATGTTGGCGCGCGGTGATGCCATCTATCTCATCACGTCACGCGCTGTTTCTTGATCCTATTAAAGTTTTATGACGTCACACCTTGCTAGCAGATGGTCGCGATTCTCATCTGCCTCATTACGTCACGCGTTGTGTGCGTATGTTCGTCCGCACGATAACTTGCGTAAAAATCGTTCGATTTCGATGAAATTTTAGTACGTAGTAGGGGAACACCTGGGAAGGAACACTATTGAAAGTGAACGGATTGATGCCAAAGGTCAGGACATAAGAGCGAAATCTATTCCACTGCTCTTATGCGTGATAACTAACGTAAAACAGGTTCGATTTCAATTAAATTTTAGTATGTGGTAGGAGACCACCTGGGGACAAACCCTATTGAAAATTGGCGAAATGGGGGTCAAAGATCAGGACATAGGAACGGAATCACTTCCATTGTCATTATGAGTCGTAACTTACGTAAAAATGTTTCGAATTCGATGAAATGTTGGTATGTTGTAGGGACCTGTCTGGGGACGAATCCTATTGAAAATGGGCGAAATATGATAAAGGTTAGGACACAGGAGAGGGATCTATTCCATAGCGCTTATGCATCATAACTTCCGTAGAATTGCTTCGATTGCGACAAAACGTTATCATGTTATTTGGGAGATATACTGAACCAGTTCTGTTGAATATCATCCAAATGGATCAAAGGTCAGGCCACAGGGGTGAGATTTATTCCACAGCCATTTTCCTCATAACTTGAGTAATAGCTTGAGTAATGATTTCTAGTATATTGGAAAGCGTATTATAATCAATGCATTGCATGATTTTACTAACTTGTTGTTGTAACAACTAAACTGCAGTAAATGAAATGAAATGCCTCACCGGGTTTCAAACCGGTACCCACCTCGCAGGAATGGCCGTAAGTCATCGCTTAGACCACTGCGCCAACAGAACAGAGACAATTTAAAAACAATACATATTTTATAAATAAAGGTCTATGTGAGCTGTTGCTAAAAAAATTGGAACGATTTCTGGAAACTGATATTAGAGCTTTTAAAAAATCTTGCCACGAGAATGATGCTTTCATAGTGACGTCGAAAGATGCAACAGTATTTGGTGGATTGTTTTAATCCGCGTATTTGTGAATCCTTCCTAGAGAAGAAAGGTAGGGGCCGTCGCCCTGGCAACACATGTGTATAAACACTGGCTTCAGACACTTAAGTCCATGTTCGATTTTTAGTGAGGCATGGATGTTGCGTTTGTCTTAAGACATTGGCATTCTCACTTTTAAGGAGCCAGTCACCATAAACGAGGGACAGGCGTCTGATTACAGCCTACTAATATGCTCATGACGTTCGCTAAACTTCCTAATCCACCTACGCCCAAAATAAAAAAAAAGAAAGAGGAAACAAAAGAAGACATTGTGGTAAAATTAAAGTTAAAAAAATACTTGAATTTCGTGTTTGGTTTTTAGCCGAACTTTCGTGTTAATAGGGAATAGAGGCCATAAGTTCCCGGTGTTGTCTTGTACGGCAAAGTACGTGTATCGCATACTCACGGTGATTATTGGATTACGTTACAAAACTACCCCAACCCCTTAAAAGGAAATTGGTTTCGTTCATGTACGTCATGCGCTCACTGCGGTATATCCGGGTATTGTGAAAATTGCGCAGTGTTCGACGACTGAGGCAAAAATGACGTTTCTTGAGCAGCGCGTTTAACATTAGACTTTTACATTCGTTCGGGAAAACATCCAGCATAACCTAACGAGATGTTGAAGCAAGTTCATGGCGAAAACACCCTGTTGCTGTAATAAACATTCGATTGGTATCGGCGCTTCAGAGAAGGCAGGCAAAATGTCGAAGACGACGAACGAAGCAAGCAGCCAGTAACAGCTCGCACGGGTGAAAACGTTTCAAAGGTTGCAGCCATCGTACGCGCTAACTGACAGCAGACAATCGAGAAAACATCTAAGGCCGCTGGGGTACCGGATATTACGGGCCAACGGATACTAACAGTTGATCTGAAGATGCACCGGCTGTGTCCACACATCGCCCCAGTCCGGTTAGCTGAAGATCAGTAGGCCATACGGATGGAAATGGTGGTAGAAATCGTAACCGCCACCGACCAAGACCCACACTTTTTTAGAAGAATCGCATGAAAAATGATGTTTTCTCTTTGACCCGTAGGCAAAGCGGGCATCAGTTACGTGGGAATTGCCATCTTCACGACGCAAGCAGAAATTCCGTCGAGATCGCAACAAAGGCAAGAGTATGCTAGAGGTCTTCGACATCCAGGGTATTGTTCATCTTGAATTTATCCCTGAGGGACGCACTATCAACAAAGATCTGTATCTAGAAATGATGAATAAGTGAGTCTATCTGCAAGAAGAGGCCTCAGCTGTGGGGCGATCAATCGTAGGTGCTGTTGCACGACAATGCTCCGGCGGACATGTCACTCCTCGTTCGTGAGTTTCTCTATAAAACAGGAACTGTTGTGCTTCCACTTCCTCCGTACACACCACAGCTCGTCCACGGTGACTATTGTCAATGTGGTTCCGATAGGGCTCCTTGTTGACAGTGTGTCCTTCAGGAATACATTCAAGATGAACAAGAGTGAGTGGACTACTCTGAGCGGACACGTCGACTTCAGGGTCGTAAGGTTTTCAGGATCAGAAGAGAAAAACACATCGCTGGTTACACTGAAGGATACGGCAAAGAATTGGTCCGACAAATGCTTCGACGACCTCTATAGCCGCTGACAGAAGTGTATTTTTGCGACATGGTCTTATTATGAAGGAGGATGCGTTTTATCTTTGTAATTGTAACTATCTATGGACGTACAGACGCAGTTAGATACTCTGCGCGGTTTTACGGTAGGTTATTTACGTTGAAATTATATATCTGTTGTAATAGGCAGTCACTTGAAGCAATTGAAATCGTCTGTTGTCTCGTACAATACTCTCTTCCCAATTTTGCCATTGAACATTGACTAATCGCTTCCAACCATTAGAAAACCCGCTGCTTCCTTGTTATTTTGGTTGCAAACCATTTATTATATGCACTCTTAATGCGGATGCTCTTGCATAGCTGAGAAGGTTTGCTGTTTCTCAGATACACCCACTATCATTTTTTTATTGGAGGTTTAACGACCACCGTGAGCAACTCATGGGCTATAAGCAGTTGCCCGTCCCTAATTTAGGGTCACTGGTTCCAGGAAAGGGAGAGAGCCAGTGCCGTAAGACAAATACAACATACATGCCTGACCGGGACTCCAACTCGGTTCCATATCGGGGGAATGATCAGAGTCTATCGATTAGACCACTGCGCCACCAGGGCTGCTGATTAGAGGTTTAACGACCACCGTAAGCAACTCAATGGGCTATGAAAAGTCGCCCGTCCCTAATTTAGGGTCACTGGTTCCAGGGATGGGAGAGAGCCAGTGCCGTAATGCAAACACAACATCATGCCTAATCAAGATTCGACCGAGGACCTCTTTTCAACGAATGATCGGAGGCCATAGCTTAGACCACTGCGCCACTGAGGCGGCTGATTGGAGGTCTAACGACCACTGTAAGAAACTCAATGGGCTATATGAACTCGCCCGTCCCGAATTTAGGGCCACTGGTTCCACAGAATGGAGAGAGACAGTGCCGTAAGATAAATAGAACATCCATGCCTCACGGGATTCGAACCCAGACCCGATCTCAGACGAATGATCAGAAGTCATTGCTTAGGCCACTGCGCCACCGGGGTGGCACTATTATTGTCTTTCAAAGTCGCTTAAATCATGGGACTTTCTTATAGTGTTGCTTTCTATGGTCTGTATCCTTTGTAGCGAGGTGTTTATAATGCCTTCTCATCGTCATAGTCCTGTACGTAATTGAGAATGGCACATATCTGGTTGCTACTGGGTGTTTTTAATGATTTGCTACGTCAGCGAATGTAATGTTTTGCAAAATAAAGTTTTGGGTGAGACCTAAAACGTACGTTATGCGGAGAATTCTCCACGATCTTGCTTCAGAAGTGCATCAACGCGCTGAAAAAAAATCAGAAGAATAAAGTGCGGAGGTAAAATAAATGAATAATTAACGATTGGGATATACACGTATATAAATGGACGTTGTTGTACCTACATCATGAGTTTCAGCAATCCCTTCCTTATTTACTGAATTTCGTAGAAAGTTCCTATCTCCAAGAAAATTCCTGAAGTAAAAGTCATCTGCCCAGAAACGGCAGTTTGGTTTATTACTCCTGGGATAAGAAGATTGTTTTATAGCCCAAAAGTAAGTGACTACACTCCTGACGGCTTAACGTAATTGTTTCGACACGCTGTGGGCTTTCGAAATCTGGCGATCCCAAGAAACGTCGAGATTTTCCTTTTAACTTTGTTAAGTACTTTTCTTCCTTTTTCACCTAACTTTTTCAAACTTTTGCATTTTATTCACTTTATTTTCACAACAGAATTACTTTCCTATATCTTACGGCACAGGATGTATAATAACGTATACTCAAAATTAACTTTCATTTGAAGTTACGTTCTCTACGTAAATTTGAGTTCATTTTCTTTTAGCGTTTTCAACCTTAACTTTATATTTTCTCTCTCGCGGAATGAAGATGGCAACAATTCTGACGTCAAAGAACGTGACGTGCGTATGTGACAGATAGAAACGGCAGATATATTATTCTGAAACAACAGCTAAAAAGTGTGTGGTGGAGGAAACTGTGTTTTCTAGAAGACTGCGTATTCGAGTTGTGTTGTTATATAAGCACACCGGACAAAACATTTGACCCCCTGAGAGAACATACCTAATAATGGGTTATGGCGCCCTCTTGCCGTGATAACAACATCAATCCGGTGTGGTAGAGACTGCACGAAGTTTCGGATGTATTGAACATCGATTTGCAGCCACTCGTGCCTCAATTGGTCCCAACGTTCCGCCAGAGTATGAGGGTGTCTATTCTGGAGTTTCACCTTCTGTTCCAAATGATCCCACAGATTTTCAATAGGATTCAAATCTGGGGATTTGGCTGCCAGTCGACCTGAAACAATGTTGCTGATTGTTCGTCGTGTCACTCATACAGAGTTTTAGCCATGTGCGCTTGGCAATTGTCATCTTGGAAGACCGAAGTGGCAATGTGATACTGCTCCTGGAGATGTATGGCGAAGGGCAACACTTCGTCATTTAGAATGCAGAGATGCGCATGCTGGTTCAAATTCATCGTCATTGCAACGTGAGGGCCCATTTCGTTGCACAAAAATCATCCCCAAAACATCACAGAACTCCCTGCAGCTTAAACAACACCTTCGACACAATCAGGATTACAGGCTTCATTGGGCCTGCTATGCGCTTGTCGCCTCCCATCATTGAAGAACAAATATAAACGAGACTCATCAGAATACATTACTCATTTCCAATCCTCCACTGCAAAGTTTTGGTGCCTCGCCTAAACCCAACTGAAAACGTGCGACTTTATAACTTCCTATTAAAAGAACCCTCTTCTAAGATACTCTGCTCCAGATGTCCGTCGCATGCAGTTCTTGTCGCAATGTCCTTTCGGAAATCGGTTGGACTGGATTTTTATTGAATGTTTGGAGCAATTGATGCCTGGTTTGAAACCGATTTGCAGTTGCTAGGTGTGAAACTAAACGGCCGTCCATGTTGGTGAGAATCGCTTTCCGGCCACATTTACGTCGTCGATTTCCATTTGATTGCGAACTACACTACTGTTTGTAGGCTCGCTGGACAGTACGCTTCGAGACACCAACAAATTGGGCGACTATATTCAATTTGTGTCCGTGGGTACGGCCAAACACGATGCCTAGTTTCTGGCACTCAGTAACGCTTACGACCCACATTGTAGACTAAATTCGACACACACATTGATCTTTACCCCTGCACGAGACAGAAATGATCCTGTAAACACGGCGCCTTCTGTGCAACAGGAACTTCTTACCGTCATTTCTCTTCGGGGTGACTAATGTTTTGTCTGGTGTGTTTACTTAGTGTTTGGAGTTATCAGAGTTTTCTGCTTAGTTACTTACGTTAATCAGTGGTGAAATTTACTACTATTGTGATTGGTTCATTATGAACTTTAAAACATGGCAGTAAAAACTGCTCAGATGTGGTTGGTGGAATAAAAAAATACAGGTAGGTTCAGTTCTGATTGAGCCTTCAGTTTGGAACGTAGGACTACGACTTGCAGATCGGAGAGTTCAAATGAGCTAGTCGAGTATGGTTTCAAAGCGTTTATTTAATTTGTTACAGCCAACACAGGTCTATGATATAAAAAGGAGCATACATAATTGTTACAAATAATGCTGGATGCATTGCGAATACAAAGCAGATTCATACAAGAATTACATAACGTGGTGCTCTGCCTTCTTGGCCTTGTAACATTCCTCATCACTCGCTCATGCTTCTCGCTTTCATTTCCTCCACTTTTTCTTGCGTTCATTCTTCGAATTCCGCGGCATTGTCAAAAATGTTAACCAATTCACACGAAAACATTTTTTAAATTTTATTTGAAACCACTGCGATATGTTCTTTATGTATTTCGATAGATCTCGTCGAGGGTTTAAAACGATACCACGCATAGTCGTTTTGCACTCATGGTTGGGAAGATAAACCGCGATATTGTCAAAAGTGTTCACCGGTTCACAAGCAAACATTTTTTAAAAAGTTCAGTTCAAATCAGTGCGAAATATTCTTCTTATATTTGAATAGATATCGTCCAGCGCTTTAAAATGACACCACGCACAGTCATGTTGCGGGTACGGTTGCCGAGATAGACTGAGTCAAACGCGCCTGCACACCCAGGAATATTGCAACATCTCCCCCGCTCACAGGGAACGAGGGGGCACCGCGCGCACGATACGTTGTGAAGTACGCGAACTGAACTTCATGTTGCTTACGAATATGCTAACATGATTAGTGCGGGGCACGTATGGGACCTATATTTGTCACAGGCGTTCGGCCGTATGCCGTCCCATATTATTGGCGGAGCTGGATGTAGTCGTACGTCAAAAAGTGAACAATAAGTATTACTGAAATTTTATCTGAGTGACTTTCTTTCACTTCTTTGAGAGAGCGAGAAAGAGAGAGAGACAGAGAGAGAAGGAGACAGAAAAAAGAGAGAAAGAGAGAGAGACAGAGAGAGAAGGAGACAGAAAAAGAGAGAAAGACAGAGCGAGAAGGACAGAGAAAGAGAGAGACAGAGAGCGAGAAGGACAGAGAAAGAGAGAGACAGAGAGAGAGAGGTAGAGAGAGAGAGAGAGATAGAGAGGAAGAGATAGATAGAAATATTGAGACAGAGAGAGTTAATAAGAAGAGGTAATATTCTCAAAGTCTTAAGTGTTCTCCAGGATGCATGGATTTCAAATAATTAAGAATTCAAGATATTATATATACTGATCATCATAAGGAACACCATTACCTCAACCCATGATCATAAAGAACATCTGAATGGAACAAAGCTACGACTCTGCTATTTACAGGATATGCTAATCAGGCAATATCGCAAAACTAACTTGCTAAATTTACAATTGCGTACCCTTCTGGGCAAATAAGATAGCATAACGTCATAGACAGCAAGCGTACCGTTTTTTGTTATAAGCACCGCGTGACCCGGCCGTTTTTCTCTTATAAGCACCGCGTGGCCCGGCCGTTTTTCTCTTATAAGCACCGCGTAGCCCGGCCGTTTTTCTCTTATAAGCACCGCGTGGCCCGGTCGTTTTTCTCTTATAAGCACCGCGTGGCCTGACCGTTTTTCTCTTATAAGCAACTCGTAGCCCGGTCGTTTTTCTCTTATAACCAACGCGTAGCCCTGTTGTTTTTCTCTTATAAGCGTTGTCGGTCGTTTTTCTGTTATCATCGTTGTCAGTGCTTGGCCATTGATGGGTAAGGACGTCGCGTTTTCGTGTTAGACCGTCGTACACTTAAACAGAGTGTTTAAGTGTACGACAGAGGTCGCATTATCGGCATGAGAGACTACAACGCTTCGCTCCGGGAGATTGTCGGTCGTGTGGAGAGGTGTCCGTAATGGATAGAGTGTGCACTGAGTGGCACGAAGAAGGGCAAAGGTTACAAAGAAGAGATTCTGCACGTCGTACACAGAAAACGCCGAGGAACCACAGTCATCTTATTAGGATGTTTTTGACTGACCGTTCTTCATAATCAACGACGTTGGTGCAGCAGTGGCGAACTGTGACAAATTGTCCCATGTCAGCTGTAACAATACGTTGCTGGTTATTACAGTTCGGACTACTGTCCCTTCGACCTCTTTTCAGGCTACCTTTGACACCACAGCAACGGACTGGAAGGCTGAAATAGGGCATTGGACGAAGGGAGTTGCGTGACGAATGGGAAAATATCGTGTTCTCGGACGAAACGCGCTTCTGTTTAAGTGAAGGATTGGCCGCATCTCTGTCCGGCGACGACGGGGGTGAGGTGTCGGGAACAATATATTCGCAACGGGTCTGGTACGATTCGTCCAACGACGATTGGTCCAATGCCGATTCGTCCAATGGACAATTAATCCAAAGGTACGATTCGTCCAATGCCGATTCGTCCAATGCCGATTCGTCCAATGGACCATTGGTCCAATTCCGTCCCATCTGTCCAAAGTGCTACTCGTGTTATAAAAATCTCAGCTGTTGTGATTTTATCTCCGATGTTATACGAAAGTGCCGGTACTACCAAGAATGTAAAAAGATATGACATTTCATGCGTAATATTGTGGTTACAGATTATTTTTTTTTTCGGAACCGCGTTTTTTTTTATTCTGTCCCTGCTGCCGTATGAAGTTAGTGATGTACGAGCCGTTCAATTAACTTCAATGTTTCTCTTTTGCAATGAAATAATATAAAATACTAGTTTTCCGTTTCTGTTTGTAGCATGCAGTGGGGTTCCGCCAACTGGCCAATGGAAACGTTCTGGTCGGATTCGGACAGAGGCCTTTTCAACAGTTTTTATTCTAGCGATGTCATATTCATAACGTTTACAAACCAAATCAAATTAATAATATTGCGCTATTACTTAAGCACGAAATATTAATTCATTGGCCATAATCCTAGGCCTTTTTAGCACTTTGTATTCTACCGATGTCATATTCATAACGTTTACATATTAAATCAAGATAATAATATTGGGCTTTTACTTAAACACGAAATATTAATTTATAGGCCATAGGCCTAGGCCTTCTTAACAATTTATATTTTACCGATGTCATATTCATAACGTTTACATATTAAATCAAGTTAATAATATTGCGCTTTTACTTAAGCACGAAATATTAATTCATAGGCCATAGGCCTAGGCCTTCTTAACAATTTATATTTTACCGATGTCATATTCATAACGTTTACATATTAAATCAAGTTAATAATATTGCGCTTTTACTTAAGCACGAAATATTAATTCCTAAGGCCTAGGCCTAGGTCTTTTTAACCGTTTTTATTCTACCGATGTCATATTCATAACGTTTACATATCAAATCAAGTTAATAACATTGAGGTTTGCTTAGGCAAGAAATATTAATTCGTAAGGCCATAGGCTTAGGCCTTTTTAACAGTTGATATTCTACCGATGTCAGATTAATAATGTTTGCATATCAAATCAAGTTAATAATATTGTGATTTTACTTAAACATGAAATATTAATTCATAGGCCCTAGGCCTAGACCTCTTTAACATTTTTTATTCTACCGATGTCATATTCATAACGTTTACCTATCAAAAGAAGTTAATTTTGCAGTTTTATTTAAGCACGAAATATTAATTCACAGGCCCTAGACCTATGCCTTTTTGACAACTGTTATCCTACCGATGTCAGTTTCATAACGTTTACCTATCAAGAAAACTTACTAATGTTATGCTAGTATTTTTAACTTTACTCAATATGTAAACGTTGGAATATGACATCAGTAGAATAAAAAGTGTTAAAAAGCTTAGGCCTAGGTCTTATGTATTAATATTTAGTGCCTAAGTAAAAGAGCAATGCTATTAACTTGATTTGATGTGCAAACGTTATGAATATGACATTGGTAGAGTAAAAATATTAAAAAGGCCTAGGCCTTAGGTTTTAATATTTCGTTCTTAAGTAAAAGCGCACCTAGGTTGTAATTTTAAATCTTCTAAAAAGGTCTACGGCCTAGGTGCCTTGTAAAGACATGAGAAATAATACGATTAGTGCGTTTTGTAAGGTTTTATAAAAGGTTTACGAATACCAAATATCTAGGTTGTAACTCAAAATCTTCTAAAAAGGCGCACTGCCTATAGGTGCCTTGTAAAGACCTGAGAAATGATACGATGAGTCCTTTTTAGTAGGTTTTAAAACATATTTACAAATACCAAATATCTAGGTTGTAACTCAAAATCTTCTAAATAGGCCCCCGCCTAGGTGCTTTGCAAACGGTTGAGAAATGCTCCATTGAGTGCCTTTTACCAGGTTTATGTAAAATGTTTACAACTACCAAATATACGGAAATAATCTTATGATCTTTCAAAAGATGTAATGAGCAGAATAATTTAAATCATTATTCCTTTCTGGAAAATAAAACAGTTTACCGTTGGTAAGATAATACCATTGGAAGAATCGGTGTTGGACCAATCGGACATTGGACAAATCGGCATTGGACCAATTGTCCCTTTGGACGAAACGGCATTGGACCAATTGTCCCTTTGGACGAAACGGCATTAGACCAATTGTCGTTGAACGAATCGTCCGGGACCGATTCGCAACAGGCATACCGCACCAACGCGATGCATTATAGCCTGGGTAGCTGTTGGGCACGAAAGGAGACCACCTCTGGTGACCATAACGAGCGCCCGTTACGTCAATGACATTCTACTGCCGGTCCCACTTCCGTACCCGTAGAACGCCCCAGGACTCATACATCAGCAAGAGAATGCCAGGACGCATACTGAAGCGATAACATGTGCATTCTTCGGGAATTACAATGCTGCGCTTCTTCCGTATCCAGATAAATCTCCGGACTTATCACACTGGGACATGCTCAAACGACGGATGCAGCAGTCGTCTGCCAGTAACGCTTGACGACCTTTTGACGCGGATTAGTACAACCTGGATGGCAATTTGACAGGACACTATTACACAACATTTGATTCGATACAGTACCGCGTACAACGGGTGATACAAGCCAGAAGTGGCCACACCGATTATTGTCTACGTACATCGATGCACTTGGTACGTACACACATTGTCATAAAAATCCGCGCACCAAAAAGAAACAGTGCGATTGACGCCAAACTCGGCGAATGGCTATGGAGAGGGCAGACTTGCAAATGATTAAATTTTCGTGCGATTCCGCATGCCCGCGCGTCCAAGGCCGGTGCTGCAATCACAATCCTTCGATAATATAAGGCCCCGCACATGGGATTCCACATCTGTGGCAAGGTGCATGGTTATAGTCAGGTGACATCCCTTAACGATAGACATGCAGAGAAACTGACTGAGTTTGAACGAGGCCGTACTGTCGGAATGAGAGAGGCAGAGTGGCCGACGCGGCGATTCGGCCCTCATTTGGGCCGGTGGGAGAGTACGGTGCGATCGTGTTGTGAGCAATGGACACGGAAAGGCATCCAGACACGGCGGACTAGGCTCTGGACGACCTAGACACACCACCAGCAGAGAAGATGATGTGATCGTAAAGCGGCACGCACAGATGCAAAGCCGTTCTTGTCCAATATCCAGAGACATGTGGAGGCGGCCTGTGTCCGCCAGAAACATTTCCAGAAGCCTGACAGAGGCAAATCAGCACTCTCAACGTCCCTTGGTTTTTCTACCATTAACACCTAACCTTCGTCGGCGTCGATTCCAGTGGTGTCATCAGCGAACATCGTGGAATGCTATGGACTGGCGACGTATAATGTTCAGCGATGAATTCCGCTTTGTGTGGGAACAGATGACCACCGTGTCTGAGTGTGGTGGACTGCGGGTGACCGCTGGAATCCCAACCTCACTGTAAACTGGCATACGTCCCGAACTGTAGACGTGATGGTCTGTGAAGCCATGGCGTATATCAGCCGGGCTTACCTCGCTTTGATCAGAGGGTCGTTAACAGCCCAGCGCTACGTAGAGGAGATCCTGCGGCCTCATGTGCTGCCTTTCCTGGCGGGGCTGCCTGGAGCTATTTCCTAACAAGATAACGGCCGTCCGCAAGGCTCAGGTTTCTATGACTGTCTACATCATGCTGCGATGCTTCTGTGGCCTGCCAGATCGTCTAATCTCCCGCCCATAGAGCACGTGTGGGACTAGATGGGACGCCAGCTTTCTCCATGTCCCAGTGTTCGTGATTTAGAGCGTCAGTTGCAAGACGTGTGGGCCAGTCTGTTCCAGAATAACATACGGCGTCTCTTTGACTCCATGACGGACCGTATCATCGCATTTATTCGAGCACGAGGTGGTTCGACGCAGTACTAACGCTGACCGGAATGTGTACGGTATGTCCACGGGAAATCGTCCTGCTACTGTGACATTGTAATCACTTCTGTCCTTGGTATGTACCATCTCACTACTAAAATTTCATTTCAATCCGACACCTCGTTCTTAGTGCAAAGATTTTTAGGACACTGAGTGTATTACTCTGAGATGCTAATCATTTGTTCTATATTGCCCAATGTATATATCCTGTGGAAATCAAAGTCTTAGGTGGACTCCTTTCAATGTGTTCTCTTTCTTATGAACATGTGTGCAGCATGATTATCTGTTTTACTAGCGTAAATAAACATATTTATATAATGTCCAGTTTTTGCGGCTCTACCGGAAAGTTTTATTAGGCAATCAACTTAATTACACGGTGAACAACACAGAACAAATCAAACTGGAATTAGTTTACATATTCACCTTTTTTAAAATATTCGTTTGTTGTTAAGCTTGTGTCATCGCCTTTAGTTGGCCCCGATTATAACGGAGCGCAGTTCACAAACAACTAACCCAGCAAAAACACAATTGTTGGAAAACTACTGGCCATCAGACAGCAGTGACCCATCACTGCTAGCTGAAATCTTAAGCTCACGGCTAAGTAGCAGTCCGTTGGAGGCAGCGCCATTAGTTGGCAGCCATTCGTGGGGCCTTACAGCATCGCCGTGAATTGCGGGCCGCAAAGCAAGTGCCATCAGTGGACCGTAGCTGGCAACTGATGAAATACCAACACCAGGTGGAAGCAATGGAACTGCGCATGCGCAGAAACAACACGTGTTGTGTCTCTCCTGGTACCAGTTAGTTGAAAACGACGCTGTCTCCATCGTGTTATTTTAGTGGATGTTAAGAAAAAAAAAGCATATGTAGAGAGGCGAATTAATTTCCTAATGAAATGCCCCGTCCAGGAAGATATCAGATTAGGCCAAGAAATACTAGATTATAGTCATACAATACCCCCACTTCATTCCCATGAATAACAAGAAATAATTTATGTGTAATCTTTCGTTTTAACATTCACTAGACTGCTTGAAACAAAAGTCCTGGAGAAACACTAAAAAAACGTTATGTAGAAGAATTATACGCGTACAAAATTTATCAATATTTTGAAAAAAAAAAGCAACGTTATGTGGATATAATGTACTCATTCATAGGTTGAATACACAAGACTTAAGGAATTTACTTCTAAAAATAACGAGAAATAAAATAAAATATATTTCCTCTTTAGGACAAATGTAGCTTCCGACAGCCAAAAAGAAAGATATAATGTTAAAAATGTTACAGAATGTGACATGAATGGGTAAATACATATATTAATCCAACAATCGCCTTGCAAGACAATGTCAGCTCGAAACTTTTTGAAGGCGCTTTTAAGTTGGTACACTTGTTGAAAAAGTGAAGTTCCATTTAGGTTGAAAAATAAACAATCGTACGTTGAAAAAATAAATTTATGAATTATATGAAACCTGACATTTATGAAAAATGCCTCGCAATATTGTGAAATAAAAAAAGAACCATTCGTTACACATTCCGCAGAAAAGAGGGTCAGCTTCAAGCAGCCCTCGTGCGTGGCAAATCAGTCCAGTTGGTAGAGAGCGCGTTTCTCATGCAAACAGTCCTTGGTTCGTTTCCAACTAGATCTGAAAGGGCATTTTTCCGAACCTGTTGAGAAAACTTCCCCTGCGCATTGCTGTGATTCAGAAGTTTCGTAAGAAAAAAAAAAAAGGTGTTGTAGCTTTGGGTAACTGCGGTTATTCATTATTTTTATGGCTACTGCTGAGCAATTGGTGGGAAAGGTTCGGCAAGCCATCAGTTACATCACGTGATTACCGGCTCCCACTGCCGGGAAACTAGCGGACCACAATAGGCTAGCCATCATTTATGGCACGGGCTTGCAGGGCCGCTGAAGTTCCACTTGTAGCAGCTACTGCTTGTGATGGATAACTGATGGCCCTGTTGTGGCATATGACAATCGATGGAGGTGCCAACTGTTGGCTAGCTCTGTATGAAACTACAAGTTTCATACAGATTTCTGTTGGTGCTTCTGTAGGCCTCCCGGACATTTTATTGACGGTTCGGCAGCGGCGAGACAGTGCTGGGCCAGCAAGACTGATTTTGCTGAGAAATATTGCACTAAACATAATATTTATGTAAAGACACGCCATCAGATGGCAGTTCGTATCATACGTTTTCACTGCAAACTCCTGGTGTCGTCGAGACTTCTATAGTGTCTCAGATAGGAGCTTCCTTTTGTTTTGTATATCTCTACCTGTGAATGTCGAATGCTTCCAAATAGGATAATACTGCCTAGCGTTATACATAAGTGATGCCATTATGAACAACCAACAAACAATATATACGAAAAGCCTCTAAAATTACTACACGGTTTGACTGTCGTTGCTTCGAAAGGTTTTAGTACTAGGCTGCTGTGTAAACGTGTTTTTTCTACAACAATAAATAACGATTTGAAACTACAAGTTTTTCATCGCATATGTATTTTCTCTTTTGGGTTAAAAATTCTCAACCTGTCATTTATGAAGTATCACTACCCAGGTAGCACAGCCTTGCAATTTAACGTAGGCCCAACGCTGAGCCAACGTTTTATATTCCTAAAAGACGGTGGTTCACTGTTAGGCATACGTTAAATTGCAAGGTTGTGCTACCTGGGTATGATGTTAATACGCGTATGCGATGTTTCATTCCGTGTGGTGTAACAAATAAAGCATAATAAAGAACTAAATCCCGCTGAGTTAAACTTTTTCCTGGTGAACCCAATCGGTGATGAACCCAAGCGCATGCATCCGTCTTTCGACTGTTGTTCTGTGTACCGACAAACTTTCTGCTAATTCCTGAACGGCTGGTTTTGGTTCATTTGTTAGGGCTTGGTCCACATCCCCGTCAGAAACCACAGATGGACGTCCAGGACGTGGTTGGTCTTTACAATTTCTGTCTCCGTCCATCAACTGCATCCGATACAGATGCAGTTGATGGATGTTCCGATACCGATACACATCCGATACCGATACACTTGACAGATGTTGCGGAAAGCCGCGGCTGTAGTACTTCCTTTATCGAACTTGAACAGTATAGAATGTCCAATGTGCTCCTTATCGCATGTCATGTTACAACGCCCGTGATTTCCGTTATGAATGACTTACTCGGACAAACCTAGTAGTTCTATATGTTCTACTGCTCCACGCTTTATTGGTCAAAAATTCGGCATCGCAGCGTCATCTGTGACGTATCTACTCCGATCGCAATTTGCATTTATTGCAAAAACGGGTAGAACTTTTGCACACACCCAATATATTAGTTGTTTGAAATGAAATGTCGGATTTTGTAGACTCGTGTAGATAGCAGGTAAATTAATTTCAAGTCGGAGGATGTGACTTGTAAAGTGAAAATTTAAAGCTTCAAAGCTGCTGCTCATTCAATGACTGCCATCGATTACAAAGGGATACTTTTGGTCGTTCGTTTGTAGGTTTAACAACCACCGTGAGCAACTGGATGGTCTAAAAGCAGGCGCCCGTCCCTAATTTTGGGTTACTGGTTCCAGGGCAGGGAGCGAGCAAGTTTCGTAAGGAATTCACAACGCCCATGTCTGACCAGGATTCGAACGCGGCCCTGTTTCGGACGAACTGTTAGAAACTAGCTCATAGATCATTGCGGCCAAGGAGAGTTTCCAAGAGCGAGAAGGACAGTGGATCAGAGCCAAATTCCTGCCTTTTTCTTATAGTAGAAAAAACTTCGACTTTGTGCATCGGACGGAGTGTTCAATACCAATACAGCATGTGGGAAAACCCAGTTTGTAACCGCAAGACACAACGTTGGTGTGATAAATTCCATGCATTTGACCATGCATTAGATCAGAAGGAACTATTGGTGATGCCGTGTTGAAGGCTTTAACTGAATCGGATCCTTTTCAAAGGGCACGATATCGTAGCTAGAAACTTGGATTATACTGTGCAGCAATTTCATGAAATTTAAGAGCCATGAGCAATATAAAGAAAATGGATACGAGTTCAAAGAACATGATAACTTGGCTAAAAGCTCAGATTATATTATGTAACCATTCACCGGAATTTGAAAGCCGTGGTCAAAGTAAAGAAAACGGAAAAACGGGCCTCACAGAAGTTCAAAAGACTTGGTAACTTGGCTAGAAACTCGCATTATACTATGCAGTCATTTCCCGGAATTTAAAAGCTTTGGTTAAAATAAAGGAAATGAATAAACGGGCCCCACAGAATGCAAAGAACATGATAAGGCTAGAAACTCGAATTATGCTATACAACCATTTCCCAGAATTTAAAATCCATGGTCAAAGTAAAGAAAAGGGGTAAACGGGCTCCACGCGAGTTAAAAGCGCACGTAAGTTTGGCTAAAAACTCGGCTTATACTATGCAACCGTTTCCTGGAATTTAAGAGCCATGGGCAATGTAAAGAACATGGATAATCCGGCACCACACGATTTCATAGGGCACGATAGCTTGGCTAGAAACTGAGATTATACTATGCAACCATTTCCCGGAATTTAAAAGCCATGGTCAAAATAAAGAATATGGATAAAGGGCCCCCTCACGAGTTCGAGAAACCCCACAAAACACGTTGATTTGATGTCAGCTTTTCGGCAACTGAACCAATGACATTTTGAAGCTCATTGATTCGTGTGATAAGAAACGAATGCTGTATGCACCTTTCTACAACTTAAATCGCTTCCCAATTAAACATGAGTTTAAACCGCATTCCATGTGTAACGTATACTCTAGATTCACTTTCCTTTTGATTTTTACTATCTCTGGTTATTCTATTTTACTATGTAAATTATCTTCTTACTGAACGAGATGTTATTTCTCCCGTTGAATGAGATCTGGCAATGAGTGTAAGTCGTGACGTGTTGGTAGCCAGTATAAATAGGCGCGTTCAACGATACCAGAGAGAGCTTTTGTTTGTGTTACGTGAGAGCTTTTTGTTTCATGTGTAAAGAGATCTTCGTTATATGCGTAAGGAGAGCTTTGTTTATGTGAGTAGAGCTTCGTTCATGTGCAAGGAGCTACGTTTTATTGAGTAGCTGTGTGTCCGGTGAAGTGTATGTTGGATCATATTAAGAGTTTCCCTAATAAAAAGTTGTTCTAGTAAGTACGTTTTTCTCAGTTCATAGTTTTGTCAGATCTCTGTCTGGCTGTTAGGTTTATTTCATTAGTTGGTATTATTAACAACCAGCATAAGACTTTATTCATCTTAATTATTACTACAACATTACTAGCAGTTAAAAGCTTGTTTATTATTATTACTACACTACTAGCAGGAAACTTTATTCATGATATAATTAACAAAACAACAACCATTAGAAGAAGCTTGAAAAAAGTCTTATTCATTATACATGAGTGTATCACATCCCAAAGCTCAAAATTTTCAGCACAGTGGATTAACCGATATGAAGTCTTGAAAAACATTCCGACCCCGGTATTATATCCCAAGAAGGTGATGGTCGGTTTTGATGTTTCGCTGGTGCTGTGACCCACCCTTACTTCTTATAAGTTGTATTAAGCAATCATGGCGAGCAGTTATTGTCAATAGCGTATTATAATTCATGAAAAACTGTACATCAATCGCCATGGACTCATACTTCTCCATAATAACATGAGACTCAAGGCTACTTTCCACACGATCCAAAATCTGCACCAGTTGAAGTACGAAAGCTTATTCACCTTTACAGACTACCACTTCTTAAGCAAGTTCAAACATTTTGCGGGGTAAATCTTTTTCTAATTAAACATCTGTTTAAACCGCGTTATGTGAGTTTGTTATATCTCCGAAGATGAACGTTTTTTCACGACCACATACAGAAGTGTGTACCTGGTTAGCAAACGTGTGTTGCTGCTGGCGGAGATTGTTTCGTTTTTAGAGCTTAATTTGCACCGTATGTTTAGTGTTTGGAGTTTCCATTAATATCCAGACACTTCATTTGACAAACCTAACAGTTTTGCAACAGTATTTTATCACGACAAATTCTATTTCTAGAATGGGTTACTGTGCGTTCTGTTAGAGGAAGACATTTGCATTTTCGAATTAGCGCATCCAGTAGAATTCTCTGGTGCACAGATATTGTTTTATACATCTGATGAAACTGTATTTAAGTATAATTGTCATGGTAACAATTGTGGTGCAGAAGTGATAATTTATTATTCATTATGCAACCTTTTCTTATGTAGTCATTGGCACATCAGTGCCAATGACTATATTTGTATCGCCTTCCATGTATTTGAGAAGAATATTCTTCGGAGAAATTCATTTCCCATTTATGTATGACAACATTTTCTTCCTGGAAAGCGGGGAAGCCGTGAATAATTATTTTGTAGACTCCCTACCTATTTTCGATCTACATGTTCCGGGAAACAGACCCCAAGCGGATTAAGACTGGCATATAATCCACGCCTCATCCGGAACTCCAACATCGGCACAGTTTGGACGACCAACAAGAAACACGCACCTCTGATCACTCAGCCACGGGGAGAGCTCCTTTTAGTTTAAGAATGCTTTACATAACATAGCAGTGTATAAAGAAATGTGAACGCTCCCTAACAGAAAGAAGAACATATTTTCGTAATCTACCCGAATATTGCAGGAGATTTACTTATGGAGACTCTTCATTTGATAAACTAAATGTCTTTATATTTAAAATTAAATTTTATTCGAATTACTTTGGATTTGAAGTGAAATCAAACTGGAGAGTAAATATAATATTTTCACAGGAATTTAATTAGATTTAGTGAACGATGTTTTATTTTCTTTCATAAACGTTTCTAACAAATGATGAAGAACTCCTGTTATTACAATTATCGTATGCTGACGATGCCTTTTATGCTTCAGCACGTAAACACCTAAGGCATTTTCAATTAAACTACAGAGTTTTATGTGAAATAAATCTGATATTACTTACCATTTCAACCTTAATAAACCAACTTCAGCTGCATAGAAAAGCAGTATACCTTTCTCTCGCATTTAAAGCTTGCTTGCTTGAAAAAATCCCCCTCACTTCAGACGTTGAGGTGCAGTACTCTTCAAAGCAATACGCTTCGAAGTAAATAAAGAGAAGCTCTTATTCATTTTTCTGAAAAAAGGTAAGGATCAAATGAAAAGAGAGCTCAGAGTTGGGATCGAATGATAAATGCATAAGTTTCTACTCCGATGATATTGGAGAGTTTCTGTTAAGTTCTAAAAAGAATTCCGTCTTCAATATACTCCAAGAAAAAGGGAGAAAAATGGATGAAGAAATGCACTCAAGGAGTAATCCATTTTAATATGTGAAAACCTAGTTGGAAAACTGTCAGATAACTCATTCCTTAGCAGACGAGTTTTCATCACAAACAAGAATCTGATGAAAGTAAAAAAAAAAACCAAATGTTTAAACTCTGAAACATTTTCGGGGATTTAAGGCTAGAAAGAGGATTTCACACAGACAACGCGAAACTCAGATTTATATTTCATCGATGTAAAATTCAAATTTAGCTATATTTTCAATAATAATTTAAATATTTTAGCTATATATTTATAATAAATGCATCTTCCGCATGTACCTGACGGAACAGCCAAATAAAAAATAAACTAAAAAGAAAATTTAGCATGTCTTGGTTTTCTCCAAAAAATTAACATTTTGAAATCACTTCCAAGGAACAGATATATTTATCACATATAGATAATATGAAAACAACATATACATTTGAATATTTCACAGAAATAGAGGCATTATTTTATTCAAATGGACATTCGTTTGTTTATGCAGACGTAGTGATATATGCAAAATAGTTAGCCTTTCATCAAGTATAGCTATAATAGTTAATCTAGTTATGAATATGCAATTGACTTCACACGCCAAAAATACTGTAGCGAATGGGTAAACTTTGAGACGGCTTGAAATTAAAGTAGAAAAGGCGGAGGAAAGAATCGTTTTATTCATAGTTTGAACAAATGTAATAGGCTTTTTGCACATAACCATTTCCCCTCAGAAAGCATGCTTACCGTAGCTAGTACAATGCATACTTTTGGTTCATATTATTGTGTTACAAACAAAATCCTTCTTGAAAGAGAACCTGACATCTGGTGGGGGTGAAGATAGAACTCTTATTTCAAGAAGATATCGGTCGGACAAAATTTTGAATGCTAGATCTTCTGTACAAGTATCTATCTTTTATATCTCATATCTAGCTATGATTACGCTAGCCATGAGGAATTAAAAATTATGCATTAAGAATCGATTCTTTTTTTTTTCTTTTCCGTTTAAACACAACTTTTAAAACTGAAAATTTGTTGTAGATTCTATTTTTGTATTGAAAAGTATTTATTTTTAACTAATCTTATTTTTTTAAACACACTTAACCTGCAAAAGATTTTTTTTTTTTTTGATTGGAGGTTTAGCGACCACCGTGAGCAACTCAAATGGGCTATAAGCAGTCGCCCGTCCCTAATTTAGGGTCACTGGTTCCAGGGAAGGGAGAGAGCCAGTGCCGTAAGACAAACACAACATCCATGCCTCACCGGGATTCGAACCCGGACCACTTTCGGACGAATGATCAGAGGCCAACGCCTTAGACCACTGCGCCACCGGGGCGGCACAAACGATTTAACAGAGTTAACAATAAAATAAAAGGAGGCATACACAGCATTTTTCTTTAAATAAAAAAAAAAAAAATTTTAACGTATACTCTAGATTCACTTTCCTTTTGATTTTACTATCTCTGGTTATTTTATTTTTCTATGTAAATTATCTTCTTACTAAACGAGATGTTAATTCTTCCGCTGAATGAGATCTGGCAATGAGTGTAAGTCATGACGTGGTGGTAGCCAGTATAAATAGGCGCGTTCAACGATACCAAGGAGAGCTTTTGTTGTGTTACGTGTGAGAGCTTTTGTTTGTGTTACGTGAGAGAGCTGTTGTTTATATGCGTAAGGAGAGCTTCGTTTATGTGCAAGGAGCTACGTTTTATTGAGTAGCTGTGTGTCCGGTGAAGTGTATGTTGGATCATATCAAGAGTTTCCCTAATAAAAAGTTGTTTTAGTAAGTACGTTTTTCTCAGTTCATAGTTTTGTCAGACCTCTGTCTGGCTGTTAGGTTTATTTCATTTGTTGTTATTATTAACAACCAGCATAAGACTTTATTCATCTTAATTACTACTACAAAATTACTAGCAGTTAAAAGCTTGTTCATTATTATTACTACATTACTAGCAGGAAAGTTTATTCATGATATAATTAATAACACAACAACCATTATTAGAAGAAGCATTAGAAGAAGCTTTATTCATTATAATTGGCGCCCGAAATTTTCTCGAACACGAGGTTTTGACAATTATTACCCATGTCTTCCTTACCTGAGACAACTTCAATTTTTCACCCTAAATCAAATTTCGATGATGATGGGATTAATTTCGACCATCTGCAAGAAGCCTGTGGGGCTCACTTTGATATAAGTGATCTACACGTACCCAGGCATTCTTCACAATTTCGTAATTCACCAGTTTCCTATTACTCTGAGTCGCGGGTCGTACCTGAGGGAGTTCAATCCTCTCAGCGAAGCAGCATGCTTGCCCATTTCGTGCCGCATGTAGGAACAATTCATTTCAATGGTTTTGAGGGGTCCTTAAAATTCCTCGAGGATTTGGAAGATCATTTTGATCTATGCAATATTCCTCAAGATTGCAAAGTGCAAATAGCAGGCACTTGCTTGAAGGATACCGCTAAGACCTGGTATCGGCAGTGGAGAGTGTCGAACCCGGATTCTCATTATGAGAATTTCCGTGCTGAATTTTTGGAAGTCTTTCCTTTCGGCCTCAGTCGAGCTAGCCTTGCACAACAACTTTTTCTCGTCAGCAAGGACCCAACGATAGCCCTGTTGCATTTGCTTTGGAAACAACACGCTTGTATAACTTATGGGATCCACATGCCAGTCATGTCGACATGTTGGACACCCTATTGCAGCAGCTCGATCCATTTCTACAGGATTTTCTTGAGGTTCGACACCCTGCTACAATTCATGAATGCCTTCGCCTCATACGAACGTATGAAGAGCGACACGGCAAACATGGTCCAACTCACCATGCTCGGGCACCCCGCGAGGCTTACTATGAAAATCCTCAGCAGCGTTATAGGCCTAATGACTTTCAACGCGAGCGTACACAAGTGCACGCCCAAGCTTCATATGTTCCACCGCATAGAAGAGTGGTACACCAACCACTCGGTTCTAATCAATCTTCTGGATACCGTACAAATGCACAGTATGCTCAACCCCGTTCCAATCCGCCGAATTCGGAACGTTTTTATGCTCAGGTTAATGATGATTTTTCTGCCCGTGCTGAGGGAAGAAGTAATAGAAATGAAAATGTCAACAGACATGCGGAGTTCCCGCAGCAGTTTTCACACAGTTTTCCTCATCGTGAAAATTTTCCCAATACCCGGCAGGGTCGAGGTTTCAGACCGCATGATAATCCAACCAGGAATCCTTTAAACTTCCAAAGGAAGTAGACCAAGGGTCGGTCCTGCTTCCTGATACCAAGCATTCTGACCCTAAAACAGTATTAGTGACTGTCCAAACTCCTCAGTTGCCTGATGTGTTCTTGACAGTTAAAGATATTATTGTCGAGACAAAGTTCGACACTGGTTCTGAAATTTCAGCCCTAAATACGAAGTCTTGCACTGAAAATGTTCCTGCAATACTCGTTCTGCCTGCGACGCAGTATTTGCGAGGTGCAAATAACAAAATCTTCAGTATCACAGGAACTGTCACATTATCTCTAGGGCTGGGAAAGGCTCGTTTTACGCATTCTTTCCTGCTTATAGACGAACTACCTGTTAAATGTCTAATGGGAATGGACTTTATCAATACTTTTCAAGTTACTCTGAATTTCGTACAACATGTTATTTCCTTTCCGGAACCTGTCGAAGTGATTCCTACGGATCCTATAGATATAACGAGTTTGTTATTGAGTAACCAATTGAATGAGAGGCAACGAAAGCAGCTTTCTCTACTTTTGCAGGAAAGTCCTGGTTTACTTTCTGATCAACCTGGTTTCACACAGGTGGTTTATCATGTCATTGACACTGATGGTTCGAAACCGATAGCTACGAAGACTTACCCTTGTGCTCCCCATAAGAAACAGGAAATGCAACGTCAAATTGCTGAGATGATTAAACAGGGCATAATAAGGGAATCCACAAGCGCCTGGGCCGCTCCTGACTTTTTGGTTCCAAAGAAACAACCTAATGAATTTCGTTTCGTGACAGATTTCCGCAAGCTCAACCAAAATCACGAAAACGATCAATTATCCACTACCTGTCATTGGCGAGTGGATATTGGCAGGTGGCGGTACATCTGGACTCCGTCGATAAAACAGGCTTTGTGACTCCTTTTGGGGCTTATGAATACCTACGTATGCCCTTTGGATTAGCTTCTGCACCTGCTACTTTCCAAAAGCTTATGGATACGGTTCTCAGACATGTTCTGGGTCCCCATGTGCATGTATATTTGGATGACATTATTATTACATCCGAGACTTTTGATAAGCACCTTTCTCTGCTCAAACAGGTGTTCCAACTCATATACAATGCTGGCTTGACGTTAAAACCTAGTAAATGCCAGATAGTGAGGGACGAGATTGTATATCTAGGGTTGAAAATCACTCCCCACGGCTTATTTACGGATAATGAAAAAATTAGGCTTATTGTTGACTTTCCTCGGCCTAAAACAGCAAAAGAACTATCCTGCTTTCTGGGAATGACCGGATGGTATCAGCAGTTCGTCCCCGCTTATGCTACAATCTGTGAGCCATTGTGTGCTTTGAAACGTAAATACAAGAAGTTTGTTTGGACACCTGAGGCTAACGCTGCATTTGAAACACTGAAGTCTGCGTTGACTCAGCCTCCTGTGTTGGCTTTCCCGGATCATACTAAGGAATTTGATATTTATACTGACGCATCCGGAGTTAGTCTTGGTTGCGTTTTATCACAAGCTGGGCATCCAATAGCTTTTGTGTCTCGTACTTTAGCCAAAGCTGAACGCAATTATTCAGCTACGGAACGTGAATGTCTTGCTGTAGTGTATGCTCTTGACAAATTTCAATGTTATCTTAACGAATTGACAGTTAACATAATTACGGATCATTCTGCCCTTCAGTATTTGAATTCTGCAAAGCACCTATCTCAAAGACTTATGAAGTGATCTCTTAAGTTACAAGAGAGCAATATCAAAATTTCGTACCAACCAGGTCATCAGAATCAATTACCGGACGCATTTTCTCGCGTTCCGATTAGTGGGGTCCCCACAGAAACTACTCCTGGATGTCAGCCTTTACTTTTAATAGCTGATATAACATCCAGAGAACAGATAATGGCAGAATTAGTAAATGATCCAGATTTTGGGGATATCTATTATTTTTTGCCTGCGGGTTAACCACTACAAATTAATCCTTCTCTGGCTGAGAGGTCACAGCATTTAGAAGTCATAGAGGGTCTTCTTTACTATACGAAATCTAGGACTACTAGGGCAGAGTTTCGCCCATGTATTCCGCGAGCACTTAGAATGGCCCTTTTAAACGAATTTCATGACAAACCTCTTGCAGGCCATTTAGGTATTAGCAAGACCCGTTGTAAATTGCGGGATGTTGCCTATTGGCCTGGCATGTACCAAAGTGTGCTCGCATACATTTAATCATGTCACTTGTGTCAGATTAATAATTACCGTAATGTAAGACCGGCCGGTCACTTGAAATCTAGTTCAAGTTCTCATGTTTTTGACATTATTTCAATAGATTTATTGGGACCTTTTCCTTTATCTGTTAAAAACAAAGCTCGTTACGTTTTAGTATTAACTGATAATTTTTCTAAATGGGTTGAAGTTTTACCCATTAAAGCCGCTACGGCAGAAGTTATTTGTAATGTATTAATTAATGAAGTATTCTCTAGATATGGTGCACCTAATAAAGTAGTTTCGGATAATGGTCCCCAATTTATTTCTGACATTTTTGAAAGAATGTGTGCGAGACTACACATTAAGCATAAATTCATTTCCCCATATCATCCCCAGAGTAATCCTGCGGAACGAGTAAACCGTACACTAGTGAAAATGATTGCTACGTTTGTCATGGATCATCACGAGCGATGGGATGAACATCTTGAGCTTTTTTCGTTCGCCCTCCGCTCGTCTGTTCACGAATCTACTAAAATTACTCCTGCAGAACTTTTTCTGGGTCGGAAAATTAAGACCCTTTTTGAAAATGTAACGGGGATTATCGACGAAATAAACCAGCGACCAACTCCGCAATCAGTACGAATCATGGCAGAAAAAGCTCGTGTTGCAATGCTAGGAGCAAAAGCGGCTCAAGCAAGATACTATAATACTAGGCTTAGGGAACCAGATCTTGTCGTTGGAGATCTCACTCTCGTGGAAACGCACTTCCAGTCTTCTGTTTCTCATACTGTAGTGAAGAAATTTGCACCCAGCTACGAAGGTCCATATCGGGTGGCAAATGTGTTTGAAAATAACATTGTTCTTGAAAAACCTGACAATCAATTTCAATACGTACACGTTGCTCAGTGTCGCAAGTATCATGAACGAAATATAGATTTTATCATCAACCCTACTCAACCTTCTGTTCCACAGACTCAAAAGTCTATATCTCACGATCAACCTCCAGAAATTTTGGGCGAACCGCCAAACATTTTTTAAGAATCTCCAGTGATTTTTTCTTCACCCGCCCCTCCACAAGACGGGCTTCCAAACACGCAACCTGATTCTCCCATGAGACGAAGGCTCGAATCAAGTTCCTCAAATACTAGTGTCGTTCCTTTCCATCCAACCATTGCCAAGACTATTACTGCACCGTTTCCTGATAACTCTGCATCAACACAAGCTCCTACTTCCTTGAATACCTCGTCAGAGAGTATTCCTATAGGCAGAAATAAACATCGCCCTGCACGACCACTAACTTACAGCAGCGACTCAGAGTCATCAGATATTTCTGATTTATCAGTTATGGACAATAGTTTGACGATTCCTAAACGTCAGACACAAATTCCACCCCTTCCAGCAACACCAAAAGCTGGTCGAAAACGTAACTTGTCTCCCCAATCTGCTTCTGCCGCAACAGCGACGAAGGCAGAGATCCTTGCATCCGCCCGGGTTTCGCCCCTGGAACCTGCGCTCAGGGCAAACAGGGCCGATGCCTGCTTCTACTCTCATGCCACGATTTAGAAAGCGAAAACAAACGATGTTGCCGGAGCCACGTCCCTCCAAAAGAATGCTGGAAGGACAACACGGGCCCCAGCACAAAGGGACTACATATCAAAAGCCTGAGGGAACCCGTTCCTGTCAGCCGCAGGAATTTCCGAACCGACAGACTTCAGCCGTTCCTGACCGTTCCTGTCAGCCGCAGGGATTTCCTGACCGACAGACATCAGCCGTTCCTGACCGACGGAGGTGAACCGTTCCTGACCGACGGACGTGAGCCGTTCCTGACCGTTCCTGTCAGCCGCCGGGATTTCTTGACCGACAGACTACAGATGGTCCAGATCCAGTCAAGTCGTTGAAGAGATCTACGCCACCTGAATTTATCAGTCCGATTAGGCCTGGAAAACGTTATCGTACTAGAAATTTTTATGCGTCCTCGAGATAAGTAAGTTCTCGTGGACAGGTTCTTTTCTCCGTTTGTTGTTTTTTCCTGCACGACCAGTTGGCCTGTCAGAATTTCTTTTTTTCGTGTGGGCCTATGCATTTTTTTTGTGTATATATGTGTTTTTTTTTATGTTTCTTCTATGTCCATCTACTAATCAAAATTTTATATATATATATGTGCGTAGGGATAAAATAATAATAACTGTTACCGTTAGGCAGCTCCAGGCAATCTTCGCTGCTGATACAGTTGGTTTGTATTCAACGATAATATGAGGACGTAATTTGAAATTAAAAAAGTGATTCCTGCTAGGCAGAATAAAAGGAAGGTATGCCGATGCAGGTTTGTTTTGTTCAAGTATACAAAGTGTTTCACAGACGAATACAGATTTCTTGATTTTGTCATGCCAAGATTGATATTGTACATACTGCTGCCACCAAAACAACAACAAAAAAGAGGTCGATAAACGTCAGTCAACGATGGGTAAGACATACACTCCAAAATTGATAGGTTTTTCGAAAAAAAAAAAAAATTAAGGGGGAGATGATGTAACGTATACTCTAGATTCACTTTCCTTTTGATTTTACTATCTCTGGTTATTTTGTTTTACTATGTAAATTATCTTCTTACTGAACGAGATATTATTTCACCCGCTGAATGAGATCTGGCAATGAGTGTAAGTCATGACGTGGTGGTAGCCAGTATAAATAGGCGCGTTCAACGATACCAGGGAGAGCTTTTGTTGTGTTACGTGAGAGAGCTTTTGCTTGTGTTACGTGAGAGAGCTTTTGCTTGTGTTACGTGAGAGAGCTGTTGTTTATATGCGTAAGGAGAGCTTCGTTTATGTGAGTAGAGCTTCGTCCATGTGCAAGGAGCTACGTTTTATTGAGTAGCTGTGTGTCCGGTGAAGTGTATGTTGGATCATATCAAGAGTTCCCCTAATAAAAAGTTGTTTTAGTAAGTACGTTTTTCTCAGTTCATAGTTTTGTCAGACCTCTGTTTGGCTGTTAGGTTTATTTCATTAGTTGTTATTATTAACAACCAGCATAAGACTTTATTCATCTTAATTACTACAACAACATTACTAGCAGTTAAAAGCTTGTTCATTATTATTACTACATTACTAGCAGGAAAGTTTATTCATGATATAATTAATAACACAACAACTATTATTAGAAGAGGCATTAGAAGAAGCTTTATTCCTTATAAAGTCTTAATTACACAAACACTGTTTACACCCAAAGAAATTTGAAATAGACTGGTAATAAACTATTTTGTTTGTTAAATGATAAACTTCGGTAACAATTACTAAAATTGCTCTATACAACCAGGGTTAGCCGCCCCGGTGGCGCAGTGGTCTTAGGCGTTGGCCTCTGATCATTCGTCCGAAAGGGGTCCGGGTTCGAATCCCGGTGAGGCATGGATGTTGTGTTTGTCTTACGGCATCGGCTCTCTCCCTTCCCTGGAACCAGTGACCCTAAATTAGGGACGGGCGACTGCTTATAGCCCATTGAGTTGCTCACGGTGGTCGTTAAACCTCCAATCAAAAAAAAAAAAAAAAAAAAACAACCAGGGTTACTACCGTCTTCAAGCGAAAGATACATAAAGTTATAAAAAAGTCATGTTTATTTTGGATAATTTTAAACATTCAAACTGTTCATTTGTTTTTTTAAAGTGGGAGGGAGCCTATCCGAGAATGTCGACCCGAAACAGGTTTATTACTATTAATTCACAAGCTCTCCTAACAGGAACTTTACCAAGGATCCATACTGGAAAAGATTCAATAATGAGACATGGCAGTAAAAAAACACCTGCAAAAACAAACAGATAGGTAAGAAAGTCACACAGTAACAATTTGTAGTGGTTACTGTGGTGATGTGGATTGATATAAAAAAAAGGGCTGCCTGTAGTTACAGAAAAATCAGTGGTAATGCTGGAAGAAAAAAAAAAGACAAGAAAAGATAAAACGGGAGAAAATTCTGAACTTGGGTAATGGGACGCCATTATATTAAAAAGTACGAAGGGAGGAAGAAATAGCCGCCATTTTTGTGACAAGGCCACAAGAGTCGCATGGAAGTTACAATTTTCTAGGAATTTTGGAGAGTGGATTTCCCATTGACCAGAGCAGCTACAATTGGGGATGTTAGAGTAAGTCGTGGGAAAGCTACAGGGTTCTTGAGAGCGAGATGCCTCAGGACTCGGGGTCAAAATGCAAGCCTATGATTGGTTGTGCGCTTTCCAGGGTTAGGGGAGAAAGTTCAGTGAGGCAAGAGAAGAGCAGTGTTGCCAATTTGGGGGAAAAGTCGCTACATTTAGGGGATTCTGGATTGGCGTTAGCGACAAAAACAGTAGTTTGGGATTAGCGACTTTTTTAGAGGATTTTGTTTTGTTTTAACAATTTCAGCGACTTCTTTTATTTACAGTTTTAAGCATTTAAAATACGGGTTTTGAATCAGGAGAATGTCTTCTTCACTTTCTGCAGATCTAATAGCCATTACCGTGAATTTTAATGCTTGTAGAATGCAATCCCGTTTCCTTCTCGCCTTTGGTTCCATCAGTCACAGAAAGCTTGCCGACGCTCGGTGAGTTTGCCTGGGATCCCTTAGAAAGCGAGTGTGATGGTGGTTGGACTTACTACAGTGTATCCACTTGCAGAAATATTCTATCATTATACAAAACTTTTGTTTTATTCTTCATTAAAACAAAAGTTTTGTTTAATATAAATCAAAGTAACAGTAACACGTAACTGGATAAAACGTTTGCTTTTGCAAGAAATTTCATCTTCAACGCTATAATTTATTGGCTCACCATGCTTTACGTTAAGTAGTTTTAGCTGGTCTTCTTTAAAACTTGTTTAATGCTTTACGTTAAGTAGTTTTAGCTGGTCCATTTAAAACTTGTTTCTGTATATCCTCTCCCCCTACGTCTGTGTGCAATTGAAGCCATATTACCATTCAGCCGGGTTGGGTCCGATTTCGAATCTCGGTGAGGCATGAATGTTGTGTTTGTCTTTCACCACTGCTTCTCTTCCTTCCCTGGGAAGAGCAGACTTAAATTAGAGATGGGTGACTTTTTACAGCCTATCGTGCTGCTTATGGTGTTCGTTATCCCCCACCCTGCCATATTAAGTAACAAAGGCGTCACGTTCACTTCTTTTTACATTATTATTAATTTAAAGTATCAAAGCCGCCCATTAATTTAAGTATCAAAGGTGGCGCAGTGGTCTAAGCGATGGCCTCTGATCATTCGTCCGAAAGGTGCCCGGATTCGAATTACAGTGAGGCATGGATGTTGTGTTTGTCTTGCGGTACTGGCTCTCTCCCTTCCTTGGAAACAATGACCCTAAATTAGGGACGGGCGACTGCTTGTAGCCCTTTGAGTTGCTCACGGTGATCGTTAAACCTAAAATCCAAAAAAAAAAAAAAAAAAAAAAAAGGTGTCAAATAGATAATAATAGTCACGTGTCATTTAATTTTAAATGACGCACAGATAAATACGAAAATTTAACGTAATAAAACACTTTTTTCCACTTTTGGAGACTTTTTATGGTTAATTTGGAGACTTTCGGAATGAGTGAGTTGGCAACATTAGAGAAGAGTTTTGGCGAGACTTCTCGTTCAGCTAACAAGATCAGCGGATTATAGGTCATCTCTCAGGAGGAAGTTTGAGATCTAAAAAGCTGCGGTTGGATCGCCAGTATTCCTTATCACTAGCGGAGGTTAGTGGTCGATTTTTGTGAATTTCTGAGGTATAGGCTGCGGCTAATAAAATCGAAGATAGTAGACAAAAATGTACCTCTAGTAGAGAACTCCAAGTTATTTTCAGTAGCTGATATGCTGAGCAGTGTGACCTGCGTGGTTCTGATCATCAACTGCCTATTGTAATATCTACTTGACATATAACTGACTGTGGACATTATGTACTCACTACTGGGTGTGTGACTTAGATTGTCGAAAAGATACCTCAACAAATCCTCCCGGAATTGTGATGATATTCTCCATCAACTTTGTACATATTGCCGCAACTGTAATGGAATGTATATACATGTAGATAAAAACGTGTTTTTGTGAAGATGCCAGTTCTGTGTCGTCAATGCTTGATCCTTCGCTACGCCTCTGAGGTGAGTAATGGTGTGTTAAATAAGTCGTCCAGGCTTAACAAATTCTGGACTGGTGGTAACGACTAACTCTGGCAAAAAAAATACTATCAATACGAGTTAATAAATAAATAAAGAACGTAACATATAACAGACCATATAACAGCAGGGATGTAAGGTCAGGTGATGCGTAACATCACAGCCTCTCCTTGACAAATGTCAACCCCGCCTTCTCGTGGTGCATCCTGTTCCTACTAAAGGGGCTCTGACGACCGCCAATAGCGGTATAATTATACCATCGGGATTAGAGGAAATGCTATCCCACACTCACCAACCCGCTTGGCCAGCGTGGTGAGTTATGGCCAAACCCCTCCAAAATGACTCAACAACTTAAATCTTGGCCCTCAGTCTCCGGCAGCTGGAATGTACCTGGCCAAGGCAGCGGCCAGTGCGACATGAAGGCAGAGGGTGCTAAGAATCCCCGGAGGACCGGACTAGGCTGCCATCTGATGCTGACCTTGGCAACGTACAATGGACGCTCCCTATCTTCTGATTCAAGGCTTCTTGAATTGGAAGAGGAAGTACAAAGGATCAAGTGGGACATCGTGGGGCTAAGTGAGGTAAGGAGAAAAGTAGAAGATCTCATCGAACTGAAAAGTGGACATCTCTTCTACTATCGTGGGACAGATACTGGCAGAACTAGTGGTGTTGGATTTATAATAAACAAGAAACTGAAGAATAAAGTTGTAGAAGTTGAAAGTTCCTCTGACAGAGCAGCACGGCTTGTTATCCAACTCTCGAAAAGATACCAGGCTCAGATTATTCAAACTTATGCACCCACCACAAGTCATCCTGAAGAAGAAATTGAAGAATTTTATAAGGAAATTAGTCATCTAAATAATAAAGGTAAGCAGCACTTGAAAATAATTATGGGAGATTTCAATGCAAAAATAGGGCAACGGCAACAGAATGAAACTTCAGTAAGTAAATTCGGTCACGGCAACAGAAACCAGCGTGGAAATACTCTCGTTGAGTTTGCAGAGGCAGAAGGGTTTTTCATCTTGAACTCCTTCTTCAAGAAAAAGCCACACAGGAAATGTACATGGAGACATCCAAATGGGACGACAAGTGAAATTGGTTTTATTATGTGTAACAAAAAATTCGTCATAGAAGACTGCGGTGTGCTAAACAAGTTCAACACAGGTAGTGACCATAGATTGGTGAGATGTAAGATGCACCGCAACACTAAACTTGAACGTGGCAAGCTCATAAAACAAACAAAATCTGCTGACATAACCAACCTTAAAAAACACAATAATACCTTCAAGTTGGAACTGAAGAACAGGTTCTCTGCTTTAGAAGGCCTAACATCGGAAGAAGTGGACATCTCTGAAGTTAACAGAAAAGTAACCAAAGCTCTTATGGAAACAGCAACAAAATTAGCTGGGTCTAAGAACAAGTTGCATGTAAATAAATTATCAGGAAAAACGAAAATGTTGATGAAAAAAAGAAGAGAGATGAGGACAACTGAAGAAGATGTGACTTCCAAAGTGGAATATATAGAGCTATGCAAGACAGTACGAAAAAGTATCACTGAAGACGTAAGAAAATTCAACTGTGAACTAGTGAGGAAAGCAATTGAAAACAACCAAAGCCTAAAGATAGCAAAGGGACATCTCAGTAAGGGAAGAAAACAGATTATGGCACTGAGAAAAGAAGATGGTTCTGTAACAAGAAATAGAGGCGAAATTTTGACAAGAGTGAAAAATATCTACTCCAAATTATATGAAAGGGATGATACATGCACTCCAGACATCATGAAAGGTACCAGTACCAGAGTTCCTCCAGTCCTTCCAGCAGAAGTTGCACATGCAATCAAGAACATGAAGCGGGGAAAAGCTCCAGGAGAAGATGGAATTACTGTAGACATCATACAAGAAGCAAGTGGAGAAATCGAAACAGTACTCACCCAAATTTTCACTCGATGCCTTAATGAAGGAAAGATTCCTTAGGATTGGAACACCGCTACAATGATCCTACTACATAAGAAAGGTGACATTGAGGATCTCGGTAACTACAGACCTATCAGCCTCCTATCAGTAGTTTATAAAATCTTCACTAAAGTTCTTTCACACCGCTTGAAGGTAACACTGGACATGGCTCAACCGAGAGAACAAGCTGGATTCAGGAGTGGCTACAGCACAATAGATCATATCCACGTACTGAGAGAACTAATTGAAAGAGCGAGGGAATATGAACTTCCATTGTGCATGGCTTTTATCGATTATGAAAAAGCCTTTGATTCGGTGAAACCATCAGCAGTTACAATGGCTCTGAAAACCTGCGGTATTGAAGATGCATACATTAATATTATTAATAACATCTATAAAAATGCAAGTGCAAAGATTAGGCTGTTTGGAAATGCAACACACATAAAAATTGGAAAGGGAGTGAGACAAGGTGACACCATATCTCCGAAGCTCTTTAATGCCACATTGGAGGGTGTTTTTCAGTCACTGAGCTGGGAAAACAAGGGGATAAAGATTAATGGAGATTATCTAACCCACCTTCGTTTTGCTGATGACGTAGTAATTTTTGCAACTAGCCCATCAGAGCTGCAGAGTATGATCCAGGAACTTGCTGACAAGAGTAAAGAAGTGGGATTAAAAATGAACTTTCAGAAGACAAAAGTGATGTTCAATGCTTTTACAAGAAATGAAGATTTATCGATTGATGGAGAAAAGCTGGAGATAACAGACACGTACGTTTATCTTGGACAGCAGATATCAAGTTAGGGTCACATTGATGAAGAAATTAATCGGCGTACAAAACTTGCCTGGAGAGCCTTTGGAAGAAACAGCATAATTTTCAAGAGCAATATGCCATTATGTCTTAAAAGAAAAGTGTTTGATCAATGCATCCTTCCAGTGCTTACGTATGGTGCAGAGACGTGGACCTTAACTAAAAGAGACATACAAAGGCTGCAGACAACTCAAAGCAGCATGGAGAGGTGCATGCTTGGTGTAACCAGGAGAGATAAGAAGAGGAACTCGTGGATCCGAAAAATGACAAGAGTGGAAGACATCATGATCAGAGTTAAATCCCTGAAATGGCAATGGGCTGGACATATTTCCAGAAGGACAGATCATCGATGGACAGCCGAAATTTTAGATTGGATTCCAAGGGACAGGAAAAGACCCAGAAGAAGACCACATGGGAGATGGGTGGATGAAATTCGAAAGTATGCAGGGGTGACATGGAGGAGACTGGCACAAGACAGACCGTTGTGGAGGAAACTTGGGGAGACCTTCGTCCAGCAGTGGATTGATAATGGTTGACAATGATGATGATGATGATAACAGCTACTATTATTTTCTGGGTTGCTGTCGTTCAGGAAACATGTATAGATTAATTGTATGATCATCGATCACAACGCAGCTCAAATACAAATGCTATCAGCGCCGTGCCAAATGGTAGAAGGTACGGATTCTGACTAATCCATGTTAAGTTCTTGTACCAGTCTTATACAAAGTTTGGGCCGTGCTTATATTATAGTCTTAGATGCTTGCGGTGATCATTCCGCCCCAGAACAAATAAACAACAGAAACACCTTTCAGCTTCCAGAAAGCAAAGAACATCTGCTGAGCAGTCTTTGCCTATGGGTGTCTATTACTTTCCTGGGCAAACATCCGGGTAGTACTTTTATGGATCCACGTTCCACTTGGGCAATAGTGCTTATAAAATTTAATACTGACTGGTCTTTCCACTAAGTGAGAAGCTGTCCCATATGACTCTCAGTATTTACAACACTGTTCGATTTTATACGAATGGCAGAGATCGGCCAAGCCAGGCTGATCTGTGTCATTCGTATTTTTGCGCCACATTTTTAAACTGTTCTACAACCCAATGCACTCACTGTTGTTTTACACAGTCATCGTCACGATCGTTTTCCGTCTACCTGTGAATCTTACTCGAACTTTAGCTTACGCACCGCCACGTGCTGCGATACGTGCTGCAATACGGTCGGGCATGGAAGCGAACAGACGCCTGAGGTTGTCCTGCGGCAGTCTGGCGCACACGTGTTGGACAGTGTGCTCCAAATCTTGGATAGTGCGGCACGGCGGCAGCTGGCGTTTCAACTGGTCCTACACACGCTCGATAGGGCACATGCCCGGGGAGCGGGAAGGCCATGAAAGTGTCTGGACACGACGTAGGTAGTCCTGGAAAACCACAGCAGTGTGCGGGCTGGCATTATCCTGCTGGTTTAGGGCACCTGGAATCCCTGCCAGGAATGGGAGCACACGGGGCCGTAGAATCTCATCCACATACCACTGATCCGACAAATGATCCATGTACCACTACTACAGATGATCGGTTATCGTAGGCAATGGTTCCCCAGACAAAAATACCTGCAGTCGGAGAAGTGTGGCGCTAGATAACGAGGTTGGAATTGTGCTGCTAAACCAGGAACCTCCTTACCCGGGAACCACCTCACCCGGGAACCTCATCACCCAGGAACCTCCTCACCCGGGAACCTCATCACACGGGAATTTCCTCACCCAGGAACCTCATCACACGGGAATATCCTCACCCGGGAACCTCATCACCCGAGAACCTCCTCACGCGGGATCTTCATCACCCGGGTACCTCCTCACCCGGGAACTTCATCACCCGGGAACCTCCTCACCCGGGAACCTCATCCCACGAGAACCTCCTCACGCGGGAACTTCATCAAACGGGAACCTCCTCACATGGGAACTTTATCACCCGGGAACCTCCTCACTCGGGAACCTCATCACCCGGGAACCTCCTCACCCGGGAACCTCATCACCCGGACACAATGATCATCTGTCCCCAAAAGGAAGTGGCACTTATCGCTAGACACCTCACGTCAGCAGTCTGTGGCGTTCCGCGTCGTTAAGGTCTAGCACCACTGCACATGGAGCCGGCGATGTTCCGGTGTTAATGGCAGCACGCGTAATGGGCGCTGAGATCGCAGATTTGCTTCCGCAAGGCGTCGGGAAATGACTTCACGATGAGAAAGATGAAACTTACCTCTAAGATATTGGCTTCTTTCCTTTAATATACTTCATGCGCGTTATCCATAATAGTTGTTATGCAACTGGCCTTTAGGGTTTAGACTTTCTTCATATCTGCCAGCAGGTTGCTGTTGTTATTCCTTTGGTCATGAACATTCTTCTTTTCATTCGCAGGACGCTGAAACATGTTTAATTCTTACTGCTGTTTGACGTACGTGTTATCTCGTTTATATTATACGCATACTGTATGTGAGTGTTGTCGACGTTCATTCAGCCTTTTGTTTCCCCCTTTAATACTTTCCGTTCAAATTCACACTTCAAAAAACAGTATTCCATTCAAATACACACTTACTTACTGACTTAATACCCACTTATATCACACCTATATTCTATTCTGTACGAACACTATTACGTACTATTTGCGCACTACATACAAGCACTATTACGTACTATTTACTCACCACAATCCGACTACGAAGTCATACAGGCATTGCACGTAAAATAGCGCACTTAATTGGTAATTATTGCCAACCAGAACGCAAATAATGTGATCGGGAAATGGTTCGAGGGCACACGCAGCCGCTACATCTGCCTGTATAGTGGACAGGGTCCCCGTGGGATCCGTTCGTTTCTGGTGCACGATCCGTCAATCCTCTCTATCGGTGATCTTCCTGGTCCGTCCGGAGCTTCTCTGCCATGTGGCAGTGCCGTCACGTGTCCACTACTCTCAATACAGTCGGGCGGTATGGTTAAAGTGATCCACTTGGCAGGCTACACCGCGCGCCGACTGACCTGCTGTTTTCAGTCTGATGATCAGGCCTCATTCAAAATCAGTAAGTTGCGTAAAGCGGCGTCTTTGGCGTCTACCCGGCATTCTTGTCCCTCTGTACTCTTACTTGCTTCGGCCGTTGCTTTTCGCTTTCATGGGGCATCGACTACACGTCGGTTTATAAGGCTGCCGGTTCGTGCGTGCAGCACCACATCATGGTGTGCGGTTATGCGCAATCGCACCAAACGTGGATCATTTGCATAGCCTCACGCACTCTAACGATTTGCAAAGTTTCTCGTTTGTAGCATGTTTAAATCTAGGTGCGCGAATTTCATTGTCAGTGAGTGTAATACCCTATCTTTGAAAATCCGAGACGGGTTTTTTTAGCGCTATGAATGTCATATATTCAGAAAAAAACCCGAGCTGCATTATTTATATCTCACGTATCAAATATTGTTGCGTTTTTCGGACAACGTATTTCGCAGACATTCCAGCTACATTTAGTTCAAATTCCGTGCAGTAAATGTAACACGAGTAAAGTTATTGCGATTATCAACCCAAAGGGTGACCTTATCTGCGAAAGAAGGTCAGTAGAAGCAGTAACTCGGAAAAGAGGTACCTTTAGTTTTATATTGTTTTTTACATACTATTTTTAATAATACAGATTGACTTGTCCCTTTCAAAAGTCCACATATGTAGTCTTTCGTCGGAGCAGTATCCCTCCTAGAAGAACTTGTGAAATGATCTGAAACAGTACTGCTCCAAATTTTGAAAACGAGCATAATTGCATTGACATAAACATTTCTGGATCTCTTATGGGTGTTCGATTTCATTTTAGTCGAACTAGAAGTATTTGTTCACAGACGAAAATGACTTGAATCTTAACCAACTTGCAAAAGCTTGCACCAATACTTATGTGGAACTGCTTGAAACTGGGAGACAAATAATTGTTCAAACTGACTGAAGTAGCATCATTCAGCTTCTAAGAGCATCACGTTGTGTCTTTACATACGTCTGATGAGGCTCACAATTGCTATTCTCCGGATTTAGTTAGATATGAATTTGCCCACTCTGCAGATGGCAGGTACTGATATTAAAGTTCCGAAGTGCTCTATGGACCCTCGTCTTTCAAGCTGACAGAGATCGGTAAACAAGAACTGATTTAGTTACAGAGACGCAATTTTCGATCACTTAAGGCGAATAGCATTACAATCATTTATTGTACTGTTATAAACTCCTCTGCTTCTCACTAAAGTTAGCATTACTCTTGCCTTAAATTATTCGAAATTGCAGCGATATATACACTGAAGAGCAATTGAATTAGAGATACCTGTCTAGTAACGTGTAGCACCACCTTTCGCTCTGATGACGGCGCGATTCTTCTAGGCATGGACTCGACAAGACACCGGAAGCGTTGGGAAGCCATACAGATCCACGACCCCTGAACAAGCTCCCACAGTTCACGACGATTTGATGGAGGAGGACAGACCCTCGAACATCAATCTTGATGGCAACCCAGATGTGCTCAATGAGATTGTGGTCAGGTGACCTAGCTTGTCAAGGAAGCGAGGTCCCGTCGGTGGAGTGTTCATCCAACCATTCGGATACAATTCGGGAGCGATGGCACGGTGAATTGTCTTGTTGCAGGATGAGGTCCCCAGTGGGATGTTGAAGACGCACAAACGGGACCAAATGGTCGTCCAGGATATCCGTTGACGTTGACCTGTGAGGGACGATGTAACACGTACCAGGGGTCCCATTTCAGTCCACGTAAACAGTCCCCAGACGAGAATGCTACCCTTACAAGATTGAAGAGTACCCTGCTGGAAAGAAGGATCCATCGCTTCATGTGGTTTGCGTCATACTCGTATCCTGCCATCCGCATGTACGAACGTGAGTCTCGACTCATCAGTCCAGGCAACATTTTTCCACATGTCTAGGGACTAGAGGCGATGTTCCCGCTCCCATGTTAATATTTGCACCCTGTGATGTGCGGTACCCTCGTGGAACGATGGCTTCTGTAACCCATAGCGAGGATATGGTTCTGAATGGTGTGGCTGCTTACACGTTTTTGTGCACCAGCGTTAAATTGCCGAGTGATTTCTTGCACTGTGGCCCATCTATCCGCTGTTACAATGCGAGCTAGCCGACGATGACCCCGCTCATTCACACGCTGTTGTCCACGGCAGTTGGCCCTCGCAGGGATAGTTTTACCGGATTCGAAGTACTCACGGTGCACCCGTGACACAGTGGCTCGTAAAACTCCCAGTGCCTGCACGACTTCCGAGATGGAGTGACCCATTCGTCGGGCCCCGACAATTTGCCCACGATCAAATGAGCTTAGATCCTTCGTCTTACCCATACTGCGTCCGACTATTACTGATTCCCGTCACATCACTCCTTATTTTATGGGATCGCTGCATACGTCATGTCGTTTCCGTTTACAGGGCCGCCCGCAGGGCCACATTTGCATAACGCCAGCTGTCTCTAATTCAATTTCTCTTCAGTATACTGCTCACACACAAACAAGATGAAGAATATTTTAAAACTATATTAGGCCCCCTTATTTCTGGAAGAAAATTTAGCCATCAAATTGAGCATTTCTTCGGGAAGAAAATTTTAGCTGGCAAATTGAGCCTTATTTCTGGAAGAAAATTTAGCCATCAAATTGAGCATTTCTTCGGGAAGAACATTTTAGTTGGGAATTGAGTCTTATTTTGGAAGTAAAATTTAGCTGAGAAATTGTGTCTGATTTAGGGAAAAAATATAGCTGAGAAATTGATCCTTATTTCTGGAAGAAAATTTTAGCTGGAAAATTGAGCCTTATTTCTGGAGGAGGAAAATTTTAGTTATGAAATTGAGCATTATTTCGGGAAGAAAATTTTAGCTGGAAAATTGAGCCTTATTTCGGTAACGTCTCTGAGTTAACCGGTAACAAAGCTTTGGGATCTCTGAGTTAACCGGTAACAGAGCTTTGGGATCTCTGAGTTAACCGGTAACAGAGCTTTGGGATCTCTGAGTTAAGCAATAAGAGAGCTTTGCAGGCCTTGAATATCTGAATGAAAATCTTCTCGCTATTCCGAAAGTTTGTAAGATTTCCAGGCTAAGGTAATTTTTTCAGAGTAACATAAACTTAAAACTTCAGCATACTTATTGTTTTTGACTGAACATGTGCGAAATTTTCTACACCCGATTAAATTCTGAAGTACATGCCATTATTTATTTTATCTCTTAAAGTAGGAGTATCCCAATAACATGATGTCTCTTTCTTTTGTACACCATTGTATTTCTTTTCATTGTATAAAACTCGTTTTTCAGTTTTGCTGAGAGTACAGTTCTTCATGCGCCATATGTCCCAGGTTGCTACCTTGCTGCTTCCGAATGTCAGAAACTGAACACACTTTCCTGTCGTGTTGTTGTACGCTTTTAAAGTATCCGCTACAAGTTGTGGTGTTAGCAACTCTTTGGCCCATTGAGAGTTTACAACCAACTATCTGATGTCTGTAATTTCTATCGTTCTCCATTCCCTGTGGTCGCGAAGAAAATGAAAAAGAAGAATCAAATCAGCAAGATTTTAGAATTCCATTAACTTGTCACTTTTTCTAAAATATACATCCAGAAAGTAGATCTGCTCATTTGAGACTGAATTGTTGGATTGGACTGTTAAAATTAGAAGGTTTGCTCTTCAGATAAAGTACTATTTAATAGTGACTACTGAATAAATACGAATTCCAGTCTGAGTCATATCGAAATTGCAGGAATAAAGAATGTTTGAAAAACACATCTGAAAATACCCTTACAGTATATCACTCTATTATTTGATTCATCCATGTGACGTACTCATTTGTGTATTTTTAGGACATGGCTGATGTACCAGAACCAAATGGTGCCCCAACGTTTTTACGTTCTGAAGCAGGATTAAACATACAACGGCCGGGTAGGCGAAAGCTACCGGAAAAAAATTATTTACCCCCACAATCTCAGTACTAGCAACCATAAGCCTATCATATGCGATAAGCACTCCCTTCTAACCTTCTAGTCTTTTGTTCACCATTCCAAGGTATAATGGGAAAGGCTAGTCGCCTGACACACACGACCCGCCTCTAGAAAAAAAGCAAATGACTCAAATATTTTCTATTATCTTTCCTATATGAAGATGCATACATTAATATTATTAATAACATCTATGAAAATGCAAGTGCAAAGATTCGGCTGTTTGAAAATACAACACACATAAAAATTGGAAAGGGAGTGAGACAAGGTGACACCATATCTCCGAAGCTCTTTAATGCCACATTGATAAATGTCTTTCAATCACTGAACTGGGAAAACAAAGGGATAAAGATTAATGGAGATTATCTAACCCACCTTCGTTTTGCTGATGACGTAGTCATTTTTGCAACTACCCCATCAGAGCTGCAGAGTATGATCCAGGAACTTGCTGACAAGAGTAAAGAAGTGGGATTAAAAATGAACATTCAGAAGACAAAAGTGATGTTCAATGCTTTTACAAGAAATGAAGATTTATCGATTGATGGAGAAAAACTGGAGATAACAGATACGTATGTTTATCTTGGACAGCAGATATCAAGTGAGGGTCACATTGATGAAGAAATTAATCGGCGTACAAAACTTGCCTGGAGAGCTTTTGGAAGAAACAGCATAATTTTCAAGAGCAATATGCCATTATGTCTTAAAAGAAAAGTGTTTGATCAATGCATCCTTCCAGTGCTTACGTATGGTGCAGAGACGTGGACCTTAACTAAAAGAGACATACAAAGGCTGCAGACAACTCAAAAAAGCATGGAGAGGTGCATGCTTGGTATAACCAGGAGAGATAAGAAGAGGAACTCGTGGATCCGAAAAATGACGAGAGTGGAAGACATCATGATCAGAGTTAAATCCCTGAAATGGCAATGGGCTGGACATACTGCCAGAAGGACATACCATAGATGGACAGCCGAAATTTTAGATTGGATTCCAAGGGACAGGAAAAGACCCAGAAGAAGACCACATGGGAGATGGGTGGATGAAATTCGTAAATATGCGGGAGTGACATGGAGGAGACTGGCACAAGACAGACCGTTGTGGAGGAAACTTGGGGAGACCTTCGTCCAGCAGTGGATTGATAATGGTTGACAATGATGATGATGATGATGATGGTATGCATCGTCATTGTTGTATCCCGTTTATCGGTAATCAGTCACAAACCTTTAGAATCAATCATCCCTCTAAACGACCACTTTCAATAACAAACATAAAAGTAAAGCAACGCTTTCTGACGAGCAGTTTCATACGTTCTTGCCACATTCGTCTTACTTTTTAGACAGCAAACAGAGCGAAGAACCCAAATATTACTATGAACAGCGAGTCGTTTTGCAAATAGAAGCAAGTGCAGGTTAACGGCAGCTCGGCCGCCCGTGTGGAGCAGTGGTCTAAGCGACGGCCTCTGATCGTTCGTCCGAAAGAGGTCCGGGTTCGAATCCCACTAAGGAATGGATTTTGTGTTTGTCTTACGGCTCTGACTCTCTCCCTTCCCTGAAACCAGTGACCCTAAATTAGGGACGGGCGACTGCTTATCTCCCATTGAGTTGCTCACGGTGGTCGTTAAACTTCCAATAAAAAAGACAACCGACAGCTCGTGTGAAGGTCATGAAACGGTATCAAAAAACTCCAGACACTGATCTCTCTTAAGTGTTATTCTTGTTCTTTGGATGGAAAAGTAGGCTGACTGAAACAAGTTTGACGAACCAAACTGTGAAGACCAGAAGACTGGGTCAGAGCATTTCCAAGACGTCAAAGATTATTGGGTGCTCACTTTAAATCTTGGTTAGTACCTTCCAAAATTGGACCTACGGGGGAAGACCACGTACATCCGGCAGGGTGTTGACGGACCACGACTGATCTATGCTACAAATCCGGAGGCTATCCTGTATGCTAGGAGCCAACAGAAATGATACTTCCGCGCATCTCGCGAAATAATTTGAATACTAGTGACGGGAGTAATGTGTCTCAAAACACAGTACACAGAACCTTGCTGAAAATGGGGCTGCACAGAAGCAAGTAGCTTTAAGTGCTCACGTTAACCTCGGCGAACCATCGAAAGCATCTACAAGGGAAACGTGAACATCAAAATCGGTCCTTGAATGATTGGAAGAAGGTCGTCTTGTGATATTAATCTTTCTTATTGCACTATGTGGACAACTAGGTACTTGTGCGTCGCTTACCTAGTGAAATGTTCGTGGAAATATGGCTGGCATTACACTACATAGATCAGTCTCAACTTTATCTACAGTGAAACAGAAGTCATGCAAGTACTTCAGAAAATGTTACTTACGATTTTTCTTTATTTACCTAGTGAAATGTTCGTGGAAATATGGCTGGCATTACACTACATAGATCAGTCTCAACTTTATCTACAGTGAAACAGAAGTCATGCAAGTACTTCAGAAAATGTTACTTACGATTTTTCTTTATTTACCTAGTGAAATGTTCGTGGAAATATGGCTGGCATTACACTACATAGATCAGTCTCAACTTTATCTACAGTGAAACAGAAGTCATGCAAGTACTTCAGAAAATGTTACTTACGATTTTTCTTTATTCAGCTAAATATTATTTTCAGTTGTGCTAGTCTACAGCAATATTAGTGAACTAATGTAATTTACTTGTGAGGTCAAGAGACCACAACTTCAAGTAATAATACTACCAACATCTCCCGTTCTGACCTCAAGGTGTTGCCAACCATAGTCGTGTGAGAAAGTAGATATCACGTTAAGTTTGAAAAATGCTAAGGAGAAGGAACGTACATTTACATGCAGAAAGAAACTAATAAAGAAGTTTAAATTAGAGTACACGTCACACTGGGGTAATGTTGGCAGCACGATGCACTGTGGGAAGAAAATAAACAGGTGGACGAACTGTAATGCTCCTGTCAATGTTCTTCTGAGAAACCTTGGGTCCAATCATTCATGTGCATCAGACTATGACGTCTACCACTTATCTAAATGTTATTGCATACTAGGTACATCCTTTCATGATACTGATAGTGACCTCTAGTTTTGTCTTATTTCAACAAATAATGATACATGATATTTTGAACGGATTGTTCGAGAATGGACATGCCGACGATTTTAAGTTATTGTCCTGACCTCCACATTCCCCAGATATCAATCCAATCGAGCATCTGTGGTTTGTGTTGGAACAGCAAATCCGATCTGTGGCGACTCAATCACGTAACTTACAGGGTTAAAGGATCTGCTGGTAATGTGTTGGTACCAGATACCACGAGACACTCTACAAGACACTCTTAGAAAACTTGCATCATCCAGTCATACCCAGTAAAGAGCTGTTTTGGCGACATGTGGAGGACCAATATCATATTAGTCATGCAGTCGTAATGTTTTGGTTCTTCGGTGTGTAATATTTTGAGGTGCTTTTAGCCCATTTTTTCTCATTCTGAGTCAATTCGTTTGTTCCAGAGAGTTAAGAGATTAAATAAAAACTTTCTTTTAACACTTTATGTGAAATGAACAGGATATGTAATATGACTCCACATGAAACATCAAAAGTATGGAAACGCGAACATTCATACAAACATTGACATTACCATGTTGCTTCTCTTAAAAAAACGCCAATTAATCCTTTTTCATCCTAACCATCCTAAAGATAATACTCTCCTTGGAGGACTGGCACTTCTAGAATATCAGGCTACTGTTGCTAGGGAATGGGAAGAAAAAACCCTTTAGTTCGAACGTAAAATGCAGTTCCTCACACGAACAATCTTAGCAATAAAGCAGAAGATTCAGACATCCACACTATTCCAATTTATATCATAGGTAAAATATAACTCTTGCGGAAAAGGGCAGAGAAAGTTATCTCTATCTTAACCAGTGTTTTCTTTTTTGATTGGAGGTTTAACGACCACCGTGAGCAACTCAATGGGCTATAAGCAGTCGCCCGTCCTTAATTTTGGGTCAATGGTTCCAGGGAAGGGAGAGGGCCAGTGCCGTAAGACAAACACAACATCCATGCCTCACCGGGATTCGAACCCGGGCCCCTTACGGACGAATGATCAGAGGCCATTCGCTTAGACCACTGCGCCACCGGGGCGGCCTTAACAAGTGTGTTGGAAAAGCATGGCAAAGGTGTAATATGTTAACGCTCTCTAACTTCGTGAAGAACTGTCTTATCGACTATGAAAATTCACTGAAAACTATGCTGTCGCTGACTCATAACCTCTAAATATTCCTAATAGCCTAACCGAGCACCAAAAAGTGCAACTGGCATTTTGCATGAGTTTTCTGTCCGGCAAAACCCTCGACTGCACAAATTTCGTGATGACCAGTAAACATGAGCTAGACTATAGTTTCATTACTTTATTATATGCACTTAGTAATTAATGCTTATTTAAAATCCGTGAATTATTTATATCGTGGGGTATTTATAATGGAATTGTTAAGAGCGTCATACTGTATGGGGCTGAGGCCTGGCGATTAACAGAAGCGGATAGAAAGAAAATAATTGCTGCAGAGATAGATGCTTTAAGAAGATCATGTAGAGCGTCAAGAAAACAGAAAATAACGAACGAAAAAATTAAAGAATTGATGAAAATATAAGAAACAATTTTAGAAGGCATACAGGGGAGATAATTGCGTTGATTTGGTCATGCAAAAATAATGACCAATAAATGACTGCCCAAAATTTCCATGGAATTTAAATCAAACATGCCGACAGATAAAAGTCGACCTAGCAGAACATAGTCTGATGGAATAAAGATAGCACTTAGTCAAAGTGGACGTTTATATATATATATATATATATATATATATATATATATATATATATATATATATATATATATAAACTCTTGGAGATGGGAAAGCGACGTCAGACGCCATAAACTGATTATATATATGCACACACACACACGGTCGAATCACATTATTGTGACCACCAGCTAATACCCAGAGCAACCGCCGAGTGTGGCACGGACAACAGCATTGACCGGCTGGGAGTGACTTAATAAGGTGCTGGAAAGTGTTCACAGGTATTTGGAGCCATGTTGACTGCAGTGTATCTGACAGCTGCTGGAGGGTGCGTGGTGGGGTGGATCCATAGAGCGAACAACACAATCGAGATGGTCCTACAGATGCTCAATTGGGTTTAAGTCTGGAGAATTAAGGGTTCAGGGAAGTACTTTGAAGTATTCATCGTGCTCTTCCAACCACTCTCTTACATTTCTAGCTGAATGACACGTCGCATTGTCGTTCTGGAAGATCACATCTGCCCCAGGGAATACGATCAGCGTGTATGGGTGTACGTGATCTGGAAGGATTGATTCATAACGAATTCAGTCCATAGTGCTTTCCACAGGAATTAGTGGACCCAGGGAATGCCACGAAAACATTCCACAGACCATAACGCTACACCCAGCAGCTGGTGTTCTCCCAGTAGTGGTTGAAGAGTATTTGTTCTCCGATGTTTCTCACCTTATACGTCAATGTCCATCCGTTTGATGAAGCAGAAAACATACCTCATCGGAGAAGGTAACCTTTGCCAATCAGCGGAGGTCGTATTTCCATACTGCCGTGCAAATGTAAGCTTTCTCTGCCGATGCACTTTCGTTAGCATAGGTGTAGTGACCATGCGTTTGCATTGAAGCCCCTTACGCAGCAGGGTTCGCTGAACTGTCGTTTCAGGCACATTTCCGGTAGCCCCCGTGTTCATTCGGCTAATGAATTGCTCCACTGCAGCATGCCGATCAGCCCTCACGCTCCTTCGAAGCCGACGTTCACCTCTCACATTAATGGCACGTGGTTGCTTCGCAGTTTCCACGTCGCTTATTCGCAATGGTGCCATTTCCCCAATCGAGATGCACTTTAACTACAGCAGCACGCGAATAGTTCACAAAGTGCGCTGTTTCAGAGATACTGCCACCCTTGGCCCAAAAGCCAATAATCATCCCTTTTTGCAAATCTAATAAATCGCTCCTTTTATTCATGACAGCAACGAGTGATATGTTTTCAGAATATCTACAACACACCTTATATAGCCTTCAAGCCAGCTCACGACACGTGCCTCCATTCATTGGCTACGCAATGGTGACGTCAAAAAGTAGCAGGTGGTCACAATAATGTGACTCGACTGTGTTTTTATACTTGTGTATAGTAAATCCGTGATGCGTTGTAGATGTGTGACATACATTACGTCAAGACATGATATCATAATATTATTTGTTTGAACATTCGCAAACAGTCCTCAATCTAAAATTTGAGACCACCTATAAGGTGTGTTATTTAATCAAAATAATTCTCTAACGCATATCGTGGATCATTATTCCTAGTATGCCAAATAATATCATATTCCGCCTTTTATGTGTAAAAAAATGGAATTTAACGTTGTCTATACATGAAAGCACATTTTTCGTCGTGCTTCTTAGATATAACATTACTGATTGCCTTCTATTATTGCGTTTGCAGTAAAAATACTCCTTTTAGGTATTAGAATTTTCTATTTGACATCAACATAATGTTTATCGTTCTTAGCTGCACAGGTATAATATCAAACTGAAGAGGCAATTTTAAATATGTAGAGAGCGTTTTATGTTATGGGTGGAAATAAAGTACGTCCTAGAAAGCTTTTACTTTTCAAGGCGAAAAAATGTTTCTTTCAGTATTAGAGCATCAAGGATGAACAACGTTAAATTAAGACCCTTACAGAAGGCGAAATATGCCTTTTAAATTGCTGCAGTAAAATGTATTACTTCTGCGAGTGAGGCTGTAGAGAATAACCCGAGCTAATTGCGAGTGGGGATCATGGATATAAACTGCTTGCCGTTGTCAGGAATATAATTATCTGCAAGGCCATCAAGTTCATACGAACGATGAAGTATTAATTTCCTTTTTCGTTATGCTGAAGAGATCAAAAGCCTAATGCTATGCTCATCGTTATTCAATATTTTTCTTCATTAGGATGCAGTAATCTCACGACCGGTTTACCGCTCCGTATGTTTTCGATTTGCGCGTGGATAAAAAAATGTATCCATCCGCATATGTTACAGAAAATGAAATGCCTAGTTCTTTTAACTATATTTGTGATGCATTCAGAAATTCATTCATATTACTTAATTAAATACGTGCAAAATTTAGAATAAGCGAAATAATGAACACACAACCGAAAGCAAAGCCTCTGCTACCATTACGCATATGTGAGTTTGACAACTTACGACACAAGATTATGTGACTAAGAAATCCTAGAATAACAACAGTGCATGAAAAAATGTGTTCAACGGTAAGAAGAACTTTGATTAATTGCTAAATCTCAATGCTCGAATATAAATTCATCCAGATATGTGCAAAGCTGCTCCTACAAGGCAGATCATCAGAATCAACAGAAGATCATGGGACTTCCTTCCGAACTTCGGGCTCTAGGCGCTGGAATGTCAACCTCCTCCTCCTCCGTGCTGGGCTTGAGTTCGAATCACAGGTGAGATATGAAATATTTTTTGGCTTACTAAACCGACCCTCTAGCCTTTCTTGAACTAGTGGCCCCAAATTTGGAACTCACGACTGCTTACAGCTCATTGAGTTACTCAGGGTTATCGTTAAATTAAAAAAGAATTAGAAACAGTGCTCCTCCGTGCTGGGCTTGAGTTCGAATCACAGGTGAGATATGAAATATTTTTTGGCTTACTAAACCGACCCTCTAGCCTTTCTTGAACTAGTGGCCCCAAATTTGGAACTCACGACTGCTTACAGCTCATTGAGTTACTCAGGGTTATCGTTAAATTAAAAAAGAATTAGAAACAGTGCTGAGGGAAGGTGAACTGGAATTGATACCGTACCACATATAAGTGCAGACTACCAACAAACAATCACGTAAGCTGGTAAGCACGTGCAAATTTCTGGTGCAGATGTTTATAAAAACTTGTGATTTTCGGCGTACCCTAAAGAATCTAAGGAACATTTTTAGCACTGCTGGTTCATTGATGAGCCCTCGGTGACCACGTGAAGATTTTTCACAGCAGCTGAGAAGGAAGCGAGTTAACGTGTGAAATTCTTGACGCAGCTTTTAAAATATAGTGCCCTTGTGTAGAGTTTACCGAACAGGACGCTTGCTAACATTTGCGATCGTTGCTGAACAGGAAGCTGGTGAAAATATGGGATGGCTTGTGAGCCTTTAGAAAACTAATGTACACTTTTTGTTTGTTTCGGGTTTTTACGAACACAGTGAACAAATCATAGGGCCATAAGCAATTACCCTTCCCGAATTTAGGTAGCTAGTTCCAAGAAGGACAAAATTCCTGGTTCCCAGGGCAAGTCCTTTGTACCAAGAATGCCAGCTGACAAACACACAGCCCATGCCTCGCGCGAGACCCTAATCCAGGATCAATTTAGGGAAATGATCAAACGCTTGCTCCTTGAAACGTTCGAACACCTGGGTGGCAAAGTCGTGAAATTTGCAGAGTGGAAATTTGAACCCAACATAATTTTCACAGACTCAGGGTGGAAAATTGAAACAAACATAATTTTCAGAGACCAGGGTTGAAAATTGGAACCAACATAATTTTCAGAGACTGAGATTGGAAAATTGAAAACAACATAGTTTTCAGAGACTCAGAGTGGGAAATTGAAACAAACATCATTTTCAGAGACTCAGAGCGCAAAATTGAAACCAACATAATTTTCAGAGGCTCAGAGTGGAAAACGGAAACAACATAATTTTCAAAGTGGAAAATTGAAGCCAACATAATTTCCAGAGTGGAAAATTGAAACCAATATAGTTTTCAGAGACTCAGAGTAGAACATTGAAACTAACATAATTTTCAGAGACTCAGAGTGGAAAATGGAAACAACATAATTCTCAGAGTAGAAAATTGAAAAAAAACACCATAATTTTCAGAGTTGAAACCAACAAAATTTTCAGACTCATAGTGGAAAATGATAACAACATAATTTTCAGAGTGGAAAATTGAAACCAACATAATTTCCAGAGTGGATAATTGAATCCAATATAATTTCCAGAGTGGAAAATCGAAACCAACATAATTTGCAGAGACGTAGAGTGGAAAATTGAAACCAACATAATTTTCAGAGATTAACATAATTTTTTCACTCTGGGATGACACGAGGAACTTTCTTCTCCTAAACCAGCGTTCTTCAACCGGTGGTGCGTGAACCACCCGTGGTACGTGAGGTGTTGTTCAGTGATACGCGTGGGCGGGAGAAGATGGAGTTGGGTAAGATTATAAAACATGAATACAGTTTAAAGATTATTTTCCCTTGATAGCCTTTAGAATTTTATGTGTTGGCGGTACTTATGATAATTACGACATGCAAGGGGATTCATCAGGAGAAAAAGGTTGAAAATCCCTGCTCTAAACTAAAATACAATTATCCTATTGTTGTTGAGAGCAACCCTCTGAGACTTTGAGCACAGACAATTTGAACTAGTAGATGGGGGCCAAATAATTGCATTATATGTCCTTCACAACTAACAGGAGATATAAACTTTATAAGGAAGAAAAAACACCACGCAGTTACGATACCTGTACGCTTATTGTACCTTTTGATGTCTCAGGAAAGATCCACTACCACTTCAAGCTATATGGAGGTAGCTTTTTTGAAATTATTTAGCCAGAGGTTACTACACCTGAAGAAATATATCGGTTACTGAAGAATGGACTTAAATTTATATCCCGAACGAGCTGCGATGCTAGGTACGCTAAAGCAGGTCTTCATGAGAGAAATTCATTATGATGCCTGGCTTCCAGTAAGGAGAATTTTAGCAATAATTACATTTTTTCATTCCTCTGAAAGTTCATCTCTCTGATCTACAGTTTACTATATGTGGCGATATAAAAGAGGCCGCATCTAACATAACTTTGCGCTGAATCTTCAATGCTTAATGAATAATTTTATTGCAACGTTTTGATTCAGTGCACGTGCGTCTATGTGTACCGTAGCCTCATTTTGCTACATTAATGCTATTGTGTAAGAACAAATGTATGTTTTTAACTTTGCTTGTCATTCTTATTTAAAGAATCAGTCATAAATCTCGTTACACGTAAACTTAAATTTGGATGTATTATTTCTATGGCAGGACAAGATGAAAACTGGCCCATTATATACATTTTTATTGGGGATTAACGACCAACTTGCCTCCACGGTGGCGCAGTGGTGTAAGCGATGGCTTATGAAAATTCGTCCCAAAAAGGTCCGTAGTCGAATCCCTGAGAAGCATGGACGTTGTGCTTGCCTTAAGGCACTGTCTCTCTCCTTCTCCTGGAACCAGTGGCCTTAAATTAGGAACAGATGACTGCTTATAACTTATTAAAGTGCTCACGGTGGTCGTTAAACCTTCAATCGAAAAAAAAAAAGAAAGAAAAAGAAAAACGACCAACTTGAGCAACTAAATCGGTTTTAAGTTATCACCCGTTCCCTAATTTGAGACCACTGGCTCCAGCGAAGGGAGACAGTTGATGCCGTAAAACAAGTAATCAATCCCAGCATCCGAATCCAGCCCCATCTCGGACGAATGATCACAGGCCAGCGTTTAGAACACTGCTGCGCCATCAGGGCGGCTAACCCACTGTTTCATGCGAAGTTACATTTCTTTGTACTATTGATGCTGACCTTATAATCTAGGGCTCAGTATAGAAGCATTCATAACGATATATTGTCTCTCTCTTGGTCGAATGGATCTAAATAGTCCTACGACTTGGGCTTAATACGAAATTTGGATTTAAAATGGGTCGTAATTTTGCCCCGTCCCTTTCAAGAAACCTGCATCCAGATACTTCAGCAGCATGTACCTGTGGCTACGAAATCTAAAGAGGTATAAAATGCAAGTCATTGACTAAAGGTACGCTATTTGGGTTTAAAAAGTACATTTCTTAATACTTTTTACAGGTGTGAATACATATATTTTCTACTTGCTGTGAGATGCGTTCCAAAGTTTCATTTCACAATCACAATCTTATAATTGTGAATTCAGCAAAAGATGCAATTTCTGAAGCAAAACGTAATTATGTGGATTTCATGGAGAAAAATGTGATTTTTATCATTCAACATGGGCTTTCAAAGTCCAGTCGAACACAATCAACGGCTCGATGCATGAGATGACGGCCTTTTAATAGCTGCTGCTGTGCTGCAGAAGCTCATATTTTATGTTTCTGATCAAACCTGCAAGGAAAATACTGCATAATGCAGAAAGAACAACAAGAATAACAGGCAACACAAAGCTCATAGTTATTATGAGCTCATTTCTCATAGATGTTTAACTAATTTTCGGCTGTTATGTCACCTAAGGAGGAAGAACTTTGCAGATGGATAGTTGGAAAATGCACGAAATACAACTGCACGAATTACATCCAGTCGACACTGAGGACATGAAAATAGGATAGGGATCAAAGTGTTCGTCACGGCGAATGGAATCTGATATGAAAAGCATTTTTAATTGTTCTTTTAAGAGTGGAGATATGGTTTGAAATGAAAAAGGCAAATTTTGCTTTCCTCTTCTAGCTGAAAACCTGAGCACAATTAGAGGGCAGAGTGCTCCTAAAGGTTTCATTCAGTGAGAAACGTAAGTGGCACGAAAGTATTTTTTAGTCGCCAATTTAGAAGAGATTATGATTTTAATTGAAAAATGTCTTGACTACCCCAGCGGAAGAAATGGGCACTTTGAATGCGTAAAAGGGGTGGGGTGCACGAAATGTTTGATATAGTATGTATATATGGTATCCGACAGAAAAAGGTATTTTTAAGCAGTACAATTGTGAGAAATCTGCGCATTCCTGTAAAAAAAGGGTTAATCCCTTTAGATGTTATACGGTGCGAAACCTAACTATGTAATTCGTTTGTACAATGGTTACCTCTTTATCCACCAGAGCTGATGGTAACCAGAAACTAGAGCTGCATATAAAACCTACTAGATCGGAGGCTTGCAAAGTAAAAGGAGTTTCTCAATCGTTATGCATTTGCATAGCCTTCCAAAAAAAATGTGCTTTACTCAAAATAAAAATTGTACAAACAGTTTTTGCTGTGAGAATACGTATTGACGAGAAGATAATTTCAGATATCTAGAAAAATTGATGTACGATAAAATGCATATTCATGTAAATACTCATATTAATATCTGATCCCTAGTACGTGAGATATGTATATAACAATCATTTATTTATATGAATTCCAGGTCTAATATTTCAAAATTTCGTAAAAAAGAGGAAGAAAGAAAAGGTTTCAATTTTTCAAAATGGAGTAATACATTCCGTCGAGATGTGGTGTCTGAAAAACAGATTGACGACTGTTGTTCCCATGATATGAATATTTACGCAGCTTTTGTTTCAAAAGACATCCAATGTAATTAAAATGAAATACTAGAAAGTTCAGACAGAAAGACCTTTTACGAAGTGACTTGATTCTGATCCGGTACTCCCTACAGATAGCTTTTTATATTTTTGTTAAGGGATTTAATGAACACCGTAAGCAGCTCTAAGAACTTTAAAGTCACGCGTCCCTATTTTAGGGCCTGTGGTTCCAGGGAGAGAAGGCAGCTAATGCAGTAAGACAAGCACACCACCCAGGCTTCATTCAAGACTCGATATCGAGCCAGAATCGGAAGAATGGTCAACTGCTACCGACTCAGACACTTCGGACACCGGGACAGCAGAGGGGTCTGAGGCGCTCAGAGTTTAATATTGACTGTTGGAAATTCCAAGTAAAAAGCTCAACATTATTGTTAGGATGTTCAAGTGAAAAGTTCATAGTAATTGTTTAGAAGTACAAATGAAAAGTTCAATATAATAAGAAAATTCAAATTAAAAGTTCAACGCAGTGGTTGGAATGTTCAAGTAAAATGTTCAACGCAATCGTTAGGAATTGGAAGTAACATATTCAAAATAATTTTTAAAACATTAAAATGAAATTTCAACTTAATTGTTTGGGAATTCAAGTAAAAAGTTCAATGTAATTAGAAAATGCAAGTGAAAAGTTCCATATCATTAGACAATTCAAGTAAAAAGTTTAATGTAATTAGAAAATTCAAGTAAAAAGTTTAATGTAATTAGAAAATTCAAGTGAAAAGTTCAACACAATTTTTAGAAAGTTCAAGTGAAAAGTTCAATGTAATTAGAAAATTGAAGTGTAAAGTTCAATGTAATTAGAAAATCCAAGTGAGAAGTTCAGCTCAATTTTTAGAAAGTTCAAGTGAAAATGTTCAGTGCAGTTGTCAGAAAGTTCGAGTAACAAAGAACAACCTGATAAAAAAAATAAAGTTAGATGTTTAACTCAGTTGTCAGAATGTTCAAGTAAAATGTTCAACGCAATTGTTAGAAATTTAAAGTAAAATATTCAAAGTGATTTTTCAAAATGTTCAAGGGAAAAGTTCCAAGTAATTGTTTTATTGTTGATGGTTTAACGATCATCATGAGCAACTCAATGGGCTGCAAACAAACGTCCGTCACTAATTTAGGGCCACTGATTCCAGGAAAGAGAGAAAGCCAGTGCTGTATTACTAACACAACATCCATGTCTCACCGGATTCGAACCCGGCCCCATTTAGACGAACGGTCGTACGCCAGCGCTTAGACCACTGCACAACCGGGTCGGCTAGTAATTGTTTAAAAGTCAAGTGAAAATCTTAAAATAATTAGAAAATTCGAGTTAAAAATTCAACACTGTTAGAATGTTCAAGTAAAAATTTCAATGCAATTGTTAGAAAATTTCAAGTTAAATCTTTAACACAATTGTTGCATGTTCAATAGAAAAGTTCAACATCAATGTCAGAAAGTTCAAGTGCATAGTAATTGTATGACAATTGAAGTGAAAATTTCAGCTTAATTAGAAAAATTAAGTGAAAAGGTCAACTCAGTTTTCACAAAGTTCAAGTAAAAAGGTAAAAAATTCAAAGCAGTTGTTAAAGATTTCAGGTAAAAAATGCAAAGCAGTTGTTAAAGATTTCAGGTAAAAAATGCAAAGCAGTTGTTAAAGATTTCAAGTAAAAATTCAATATAATTGCTACAAAGTTCAAGTAAACAGTTGAATCAAATAGTTAGAAAGTTCAAGTAATGAGTTCAAATTAATTAACTTACAACGTAGAAATATTTATATCCAAATCATTAAAGCTCTAGTTTGTTTTATTGTTTCACTGGCTGGGGCATAATTGTCAGAGGCACGGGCTATTCATTTGGATTGAGCTCAGAAACGCGTAATGGACGAAGTATGGGCTAAGGTTTCCGTAATGCGCAATGCAAAAAATAGTTTTAGTAAGTGAGTTTCTAAACCCTCTGTCTGATATACTTGCTCTAAGGTGTTTTCAGGCAACTACTTGTAGCTTCTTCACATGCTGGCGAGAACTCTCAAACCCAAAATAAGAAAAATAAAATATTTCATAAATGAATGCAGGCCGTAGTTAATTGCTAAGTGTAATTGTTCTTTAGAGTAACATCTTAATGAAAACATAACTTGAAGAGATATGGTAAGCATAGAAATACCTTTCAAATACGGAGACCAAGGTAAATGCTACCAAAATTCTCGTATCTAAACAACCACGCAGATAATTAATTCGAAACTGATAACTCTCTAACATGCACTGAAATTTCACGCACTGTGCCGTGTCGTGCTGGTCGATTTCCGCAAGCAGAGCGCATTGTTTTAAATTACAAGTTCGCTTGTGATGTGGTTTAGTAAATGCGGTAAATTTGGGCTCTCCAAATTGAGTAAAGCTAGGAATGTCAGGACGACAAAGGCTAATGAAACGAGCATTGTACTGCTGTCAAACAGCAAGCACCTACCTTAATATATTGTGTAAAATTGTTGCATCTAAACTCAGCATTGTTAACTTGACACACACACACACATCATGCCAAATGCACTGGGACAAAAGAAAAATATAGAAAAGGTCAAAATAACTACTTTAATAATAAATGTGTCCATATCTGAACCTGATTCCTGTTAAAATCGTGATATTTCGTTTTTTAATACCAGTTTCATACTACAATATTTCAACGCACATTGGTTAATATTCCATATACATACAACAGGTTTTGTAATTTAATGGGGAATTTATTAACCTTCATTCGGGAAATGATTTCTTAAATTCTGCTAACAACGTTGGTATCCAGGGTTGATTTATCACACATATTTGTTGTACGTTTCCATGTTTAGCGAACACCATGAGCAACGCTAAATGCAATACGAGGTCATTCGTCCCTAATTCCGGGTTACTGGTTCCTCCGAAGAGACAGAGAAAGCGCCGTAGAAAAAGTGAATCACCCATATTACATCCGGGATTCGAGTCCTGACCCTACTCGCATCTGACCACCCAGCTAGTGGGACGACTCTCTGCATCATTCCAATTCACTGCATAAGTATTTGGGATTTAGATTTCTGTACTGAGTCTGTCAGTCTGTCACAGGTACGATATTATTAGCAGACCAAAATATAAAATAATTTTCTACATGGCATATTGTCTTTTTAATTAAGGTATTCCCCTTAATCGCAGATTTCTGTAAATTCAGGAAGTACGGAGTTATTCGGGACTTTGATGAACACATCTTTATGATGCATCTATTAAACCTGTGAAACAAATCCGTGCCAGGAAGAACAGCCTTACACATTCAAACCCTTGCTTCAAGCATTTGGTAAGGAAATCATGTACATTTGGATTTCTTGGCTGCTTGTTTCTTGTTTCCGATCGAAACTTCGTCAAGCTAGCTAAGTCTTTGTAAACTATCAGATTACAAAATTTTGTTCCTAATTATTGCAGTTTTAGTATGACGAACAACCGATAAACATACGTTCTTTTCATCAAGAGTTTTGTAGGCACAGGTTTATTCAAGATATTCAGTATCGACAAAACGTTCCGCACTATCTCGTACTGTACTAGTACTCACATTTGCCTTCTCTTGGTCGTCTTTCGTGGCTGAGGTATAACCTTTCTTGATGTACTACTTGAACATCGGTAGTTACTGTCCTCAGGCGCTTATCCGTGAAATTATATAGTCTACTAGATAAGGTACTTCTCTATTATTTCTACACAGTATTCTTTTTTCTACATTTTATCCATACTGTTTATCTTTGAAGTCTGCTTACCTTCGGGAAATCTAACACACGATCAGCGCTGCAATATGAACTTAACGACACAAAAGTAAACTCGTTAAGTTCTCAACGTGTTATTTCATTTAAAACTACAGGTGTATGCATAGAATGAGAACCGAACATAAACAGTCGAGTCACATTATTGAGGCCATCTCCTATTTTGTCGTCAACAGCGCGTAGTCAATGAGAGAGAGAACGTGTCGTGAGCTGAATATGGAGGTTATGTAAGGTGGGCTGTAATCATGCAGAAAACATATCACTCGTTGCTGTGATGGATAAAAGGAGCGAATAATCCGATTTGCAAAAAGGGATGATTATCGGCTTTCGGCCCAAGGGTGGCAGTATTTCTGAAACAGCGCAGTTTGTAAACTGTTCGCGTGCTGTTGTTGTTAAAGTGTATTGTGATTGGACAAATGGCACTATTACGAATAAGCGACGTGCAAACTGCGGAGCACAACGTGCCATTAATGTGAAAGTTGAACGTCGGTTTCGAAGATGCGTAAGAGCCGATAGACACGCTGCAACGGAGCAACTCTCTGGCAGAATAAACCAGAGGGACAACGGAAGTGTGTCTAAAACGACAGTTCAGCGAACCGTGCTGCGTATGGCTCTCCGATGCAAACGGATGGTCAATGCACCTATGCTAAAGAAGGTGCACCGGCATAAAATGCTTACATTTGCACGGAAGTATCGAAATTGGACCTCCGCTGATTGGCAAAGAATTTCCTTCTCCGATGATTCAGGTTTTCTACTTCATCGAACGGATGGACTTTAGTGTTTAAGGCGGGAAACATCGGAGAACAAACACCATTCAACCATTGCTGGAAGAACGCAAGTTGGCGGGGGCCGCGTTATGGTCTGTGGAATGTTTTCGTGGCATTCCCTGGGTCTACTCATACCTGAGGAAGGCACTATGGCCCGAATTCCTTATGAATCCATCCTTGTAGACCACGTACACCCGTACATGCTGATTGTCTTTCTTGTGGCGGATGGGATCGTCCAGTACGACAGTGCGACGTGTCATACATATAGAAATGTCCGAGAATGGTTGAAAGAGCACGATGGAGACCCCAATTGAGAATCTGTGGCACCACCTCGATCGTGTTGTTCGCTCTATGGATGCTCCACCACTCACCCTCCAGCAGGTGTCAGATGCACTGCAGTCAGCATGGCTGCACATACCTGTGAACACTTTCTAGCACCTTATTGAGTCATTCCCTGCCCTTCTAGCTGCTGTCCGCGCTATTAGTATTAGCTGGTGGTCACAATAATGTGACTCGGTGTGCGATATTAGCTGGTGGTCACAATGATGTTACTCGACCTTGTGTTAAAGCAAATTTGTGTGTACAGTATGATACTTTCACAGAACACTTCGGTTGAGCGTCTCAGTATCATACCATGGGTACTTAAACAAAATATACTTCAGACGTAGACACATTAAAAATTAAGTTTCACATGTTTCTCATAACTTTTGTTAAACAATGAGAAACCGAAAAGTATAATTTCTGGAACATATACCTTTCCTTCATTTTTCCACGTTATCTCCAAGTTTTTGCTAACACTTTTCGGAACGAGAAAACAGTTTTATAATACTGAGAAAGTTTAAGTTCGCTCCAAGTTGACGGATGCATGTGTTCACAGTTTCGTTAACTTCATTATCATTTGCAAAATGCTTGTCACTAAGGTCCATTTTGTAGCACATCTTTTGTAAAAAAGATCGTGCTTATGTTACCGGTTTGTCCGTCAATCCGTCTGTACCTGCGATATCTCTGCAATTATTGGTCCGATTTGAAAAATTCTTTTTGCATTGGGAAGCTTGAAATATGCGAATGACGATCCTTTGTTTCGCTTTTTTTTTTACGATGTATAATTTCGCCGCTAGAGAGCGTAAATGCAGATGATGTCGAATTCAAAAATACGTTTTATTCCACATATTTGCTTCTAAACATCCGATTGAAAATTTTGTTTATCTCTCGATTCCATTTATGTCGAAGAGTATTTCAGATATAGTTACTTTTTCAAATTACGCATAGATTTTCCACTAGGGGGCGTAAAATTAAATTACATTTTTCCCGATAACTCTTCTTCTAAAACTCCGATTTGAACATTTTTTTCTCCAGCGGATACATTCCTGATGGAAAATCGTTTGCATATAATTTCAAATGTTTGGTAAATAATACTTTGGACGCCAGGGGGCGTAAACGTAAATTTTTGCTTCTGACGTATTTGCCATAAACTCTGAGCTTCTAATATATCGATTGAAAAGATTCTTTCGAGGACTGATGACATTCACATTGGTAAACCTTTTCGGAATATTTTCTACTTAAAATATTCCACAGTTTCTCCGCCAGGGGACGTAGATGTATATCTTATTTTTGGCAATATCTCTATTTCTAGGCGTCCGATTTGAAAAATTCCTTCTTTGTTTGATAGTGTTTCCAGTGTGACATGTTTTTAATATACTTTCAAAATTTTCAAGTAATTCATAAACTTTCCGCTAGGGAGCGTAAAGGTCAATTGCGTTTCCCCCTATATCTCTGCTTCGAAATCTACGATTTGAAAAATTCTTTCTGCAGCGGATACAGCTCCTGATGGGAAACCGTTTGCACATAATTTAAAATTTTTGTAAAAAAATGGTTTGGCCACCAGAGGGCGTAAATCTTAATTTCCGTTTCTGATGTATTTGCAGCAGAATATGAGCTTCTAGATTCACGATTGAAAAAAACGTCGTTTGTAGACCGATACTACTTATGTCGACAAGCTTTTTAGAAACATTTTCTTCTTAAAATAATGCATTGTTTCTGCGCCAGGGGGCGTACATGTACGCCTTATTTTTGTCAATATCACTACTTCTAGGAGTCCGATATGAAAAATTCCTTCTTTGTTGGATAGTGTTTCAAGTGTGACATGTTTTTCATATATTTTCAAAAATTTCAAGTAATTCATAGACTTTCCGCTAGGGGGCGTAACGGTAAATTACTTTCCCCCTTGTATCTCTTCTTCTAAATCTCCGATTTGAAAAATTCTTTCTGCACAGGATACAGCTCCTGACAGGAAATCCTTTGCACATAATTTCTGATGTTTGTAAAGAGTGGTTTGGCCACCAGGTGGGGTAAGTCTTGATTTCCGCTTCTTATGTATTTGCAGCAAAATATAGGTTCTAAAATCTCGATTGAAAAAAAAAGTCTTTAGTTGACCGATACTACTCATGCTGACAAACCTTTTAGGAACATTTTCTTCTTGAAATAGTGCATGGTTTCTACGCCAGGGTGCGTAGATGTACATATTATTTTTGTCAATATCTCTACTTCTAGGAGTCCGATTGGAAAAATTCCTTCTTTCTTGGATAGTGCTTCCGATGCGGAATGTTTTTTCTATATATATTCAAAATTTTCAAGTAAATCATAGACTTTTCACCAGGAGGCTTAAAGATAAATTGCGTTTTCTACGTTATTCTGCTTCTAAAACTGCGATTTGAAAAATTCTTCCTGTATCGCATACTAGACCTGATGGAAATTTTTTGTCACATAATTTCTAATGTTTAGTAAAGAATGGTTTAGCCACCAGGGAGCATAACTGTTAATTTCTGCTTCTGATGTATTTGTAGCAATATCTGGGCTCCTGAAAACTCGACTAATTTTTTTTCCTGGACCGATACCGCTCATATGGAAAAACCTTTTGAGAATACTTTCTTCCTAAAACAATGCATGGTTTTCCCACCAGGGGACGCAAAGTCTGTGTTGGAGAGCGTTTCCGGTGCGAAATGTTTCTCATATAAATTCATGTTTTTTAACAACCAAGCTTGCAACCAGAGGGAGTAAGTTCACGAATCCGTTTGCAGCAATATCTGAGGGTTTAAAAACCCGATTGGACAACTTCTTTCTTCCTACAGATACTATTGTTTCCCATACCGGTTCTATTGACTTTGAATGGCTTTGATAAATTCAATTTGCATCAGAACAGATTCAAGAGACGTGCTTATTAGACCCGATAATTCGGTGCCATCTTTCTTGTTTATTTTGGGAACAAGAGGTAATCACAGGGGGGTAAATGAAGACTGTATTAAGGATGCTGTTATACTTCATACTTGAAATTGTAAATAATCTCCTGCGTGGCGGTAGCTCTGTGTGGGGTTGTGTTGTCGTGCCAGAAAATGATTCCTTTTGATAATTTTCTCCGTCGTCGATCCTTAATTGCTTTCCTTAACTTCTTCAATGTCTGGCCGTACATTGCAGCGTTTGTTTATGGAAGCGTGCCTTTTTGACACAAACTCTGTATGCACCGGTCCATGGCAGTCAAAACTGACAGTTGCCATCACTTTTCCAGCAGACAGCTGACTTCAAATTTCTTTGCTGTTACTGAGCTGGGATGTTTTCCCACCATGGATGCCAATTTGCTTTCTGCTGCAAAATGATGCACCCATATCTCATCGCTCGTGACGATGCGCGTCAAAAATTCTGTGCCTTCTTCAGAATAACGTTAAACGAACGCAAGACTGGACGCAAATCTCTAATTTTTGTATTATTCCGTTAAAAATCGCTGAACGCATCTTGTTCACGCTTTTCTAAAATTCAGGTGCTCCTGAATGATAGCGTGCACACTACCTAATGACACTCCCAAATCTTCAACAATGTCATGAACTTTAATATAACGGTTATCCGTTATCAACACCTCCACGCGTGAAATGTGATCAACGGTCATCGACGTCGAAGGCCTGCCTATGCCCGTTTCATCTGACAAATCCGCATATCCTTCTTCGAACTATTTACACAATTTTTCAATTGTGTAGCGAGAGATTACCTGTTTTCCCTAAACAGACGACACTTCGCGATGGATTTCACTTGGATACAAACGTTTCGCCCTTAAAATACTCACTGCTCGGCGAACTTCTAATTTTGCGTAACACTCGAGCTGCCGCGCCATAACAAACGACGTTAGCGAATAAACTACGCAGCACATTTGTGTCACGTTCCTTCAACAAGCAGATGACGAAATGTATGACGTCACTCCTTAAACGCGTTCTTTCCTTCTTTCCATTTCCGATAGTGGCGGCTACGTGAAACTTTTTTTACATATATAAGCCCTCGTAATAACCTAAACATGCTGTCTCAAAGATAAAAATAGTAGTCGGAAATTGCCGCGTGGCATAACACCCTCTTACAAAAACGTCCTACATTTGCGTGTCACACAAATTTACAGCTCCGCTTATCATCCAGTTCGTTCGAAATCATAATGTATATTTTATTACAAGCCACGGAAGTAGATATGTTCAGCTGAATGTTCTTCAAAACATTCCTGTACACCATTCTTGTGCATTATCCTTATGAAAAACAGGGCGGCACGGAAATGCATAAAGGAAATGATACTGCGATAGCATTTTGCCTTCAATAGTAGTCACACTCTTACTTTTTAAAAACATCATAAAAAAACGTTTCTCCAACCATGGCACAGACTTCACAGAACTGTACGGTTTGCCCTCTGCATGAGAGGTTTACCCTGTTAGGTTGGCAGCGTACACGTAATTTCTTATCAGCATGATGTGAAGGGGGGGGGGATATTATTCGTCTACCTCGCCCACCTTCCTCGAGTTATCTTCATTCCAAATTGGTTTTCTTTTCTATGACGCATACCAGATTTAACTACTTGAGACATGCAATTCGGTGAAGGGGGTCGAATTGATCTTCTGTTGAATATATTTTAAATACGTGGAGATAATGAAAATATAGGATGTCATCGCTCTGTCCACGTTATTTTTATAAACAACGCATAGCAACTGAAAAATTGTATATCCGACACCGCTGGGATCGAATACCAAATCTCTCGATAACTAGCCGAGTGCGTTCGCTTTACGCTACGGTGGCAACAATTCACAGACCTATTCGTGGTTTATCAGGCAGCATCTGACTACAGAAATCCATATGGATGTGCGCAGCAACTGATGTGTCGCCATCTAGTGGCATTCAACAAAGCAAGCTGTTTAATTTTATGTAAATACACGATGTCATCGCTCTATCCACGTTATTTTCATAAACAACGAATAACAACTGAAAAATTGTTGTTCCGACACCCTGGGATCGAACCCCAGATCTCTCAATAACTAGCCGAGTGCATTCGCTTTAAGCTACGGTGCCCACAATAAACCACGAATAGCGCTGTGAATTGTTGGAACCGTAGCGTAAAGCAAACGCACTTGTCTTGAGAAATCTGGGGTCCGATCCCAGCGGTGTAGGATGTACAATTTTTCAGTTGCTATTCGTTGTTTATGTAAATGACGGTGACAGAGCGATGACATCGTATATTTACATTACCTCAACGTATTTAAAATATATTCACCATTTCTATCGCCCTTTGGATTTATCAGCCGTAATTAAACAGCTTGCTTTGTTGAATGCCACTAGATGGCGGCACATCAGTTGATGAGCCTATCAATAGGTGTAGTCAGATACTGACTGATAAACCACGCTGTGAATTGTTGGCACCGTAGCATAAAGCGAACGCACTCGGCTAGTTATCGAGAGATCTGGGGTTCGATCCCAGCGGTGTCGGATGTGTAATTTTCAGTTGTTATTCGTTGTTTATATAAATGACGGGGACAGAGCGATCATCTTCTGTTTCTACATCGCAGACGAAGGACAATAAATTCCATATCCATGCTAAAGATCGTTCTATGTAGTCCTGAGTTGTAGTTGCAGAAAATTTACTGCTTAGAAAGCCATATATTTTGAACAACACAATCGGGGTAAATGCGACCCTCCCTTCGAGCAACCACCTTATCTTTCTGAACGCAGCTTTATGAATGTTGATTATTCTTCCGCCATCTTTGCAATCTGATGAACTTTCAGCTTACCACATCTAGAAAATGTTACGTGCTTAATAGAATTTCCTGCGACACAGTTGGCAACAATCTTGTGTCGACCATATTACATCACAACTGACTGAACATTCGCCAGAGAACCAAATCATTTTGGAAAATAATATCAACATCTATATTTAATTAATAACACTTAAAAAAGCTTTATTCTAGCTCAAAAATGCGTTACTTCCGTAATAATTGTTTCAGCCTTAGACGGCAATCTCAGCAAAATATTTCGATACTTTTTGCCAGTATTCAAATCCGTAGTATGTCCGTACTAATGCTATCTATTATGACAACACTGCCGAACAAACATTACGATGGATATTCAAATTTCAATAAGTTCATAGCCAGGTATTTTTTATGGGAAACGGTAAGAAATCTTGTGAAATGGAAACGTTAAATCACGAATTCAAAATACGATTGAAGGAAACTGAAACTTGAAAATTAAATACACGTTCGTTTCAATAGTTTATCTAAACAACACATGTATTTCTTTACAATCGCATTCCTTTATAAAATGTAAGAGCCAACTAGAAGTAGAAAGAAATTATATTCTGAATGCAATCGTGAAAGAAAATGAATCTACAATGTGTATGATAATTGCGCATTTCATTTTCATTCAATTCTAAGAAATGTTATTTTAAAAGTAATAGGGAGATGCAATGATCCAAAAGTAATTGCATGACCTGCATCTTAGAAAGGCTTTGCAGCTAGTTGTGATGCAAAGTATTTGCGAGCGAGTCAGGAGAAGCTCTTCTTAAAAATGTTCGTAAAATATAAACCTTATTCCTTGAAGTGTTTCATTTATCCAGATTATGCATGATCCAATGTTAAGAGTTTTCCTGATATATTCGAAGAAATGCTTCATTCGTTTAGTTGTTTGTCTCCAAATTGATAAATTGTTTCTACTCTAAGGAAACGATATGCGTTAGTAGGGGCCTTCTCATATGCAAAAGAAAGAGTTATAAGCCATTCATTACAATAGATTTTGGTAACGTTGCTTCATTTATCCATAAATCAGTTGCTTTAGCTTTTTCCATGATTTAATTCTTAGACTTCTCCCGTCCCCATCGATGATAATAAATCATTCGAAGGTTCTGTCTAAAGTAGGAGACTTTAAGCAAATGGCGACCTTAACCCCGGCGGATATTCATCATAGAAATTGACTCTGCTCTTTAGGGATGAATATTTCGAAGATGAAATTTGGATGTGCTAGAAATAATAGCCGGTGTAACAGAATAAAACAGGATCAACCTTTTCGTCGGTAAGTTTCACAATTCTCATTAAAAATAACGATTTATTCAACGCAGATGTGTTATCTCGTAGTCACTGGATATGGTTGTAGGTCAATACGATCTACAATAATTACGTATTCTGCTAAAAGTTTGCTATCACAATTTGAAAATGGGCCTCCAAAAGCAACAAAATATTTCAGAGTGAGCCATATTAATATAACGATAGGGAAATGAATAAATTTTACATGTATATGTTACGGGAAGAAACCAAAATCGGAAAGATCGTGAGCTGCTTGGGTAAATTGCAATGTGCACACTAGTTTCGGGCAAACCCCAATTTGTCTTTATGTACCGGGATTTTCCCCAGCAAATTGCGATGTGACAATCTAACAATGGGCAGATCTCAAATTGTTTATCTCTTCAGATTGTTATATCTGTTTTGGTTTATATTTCATTGCCAAACCAGCGGGAATTCAGAATCTTATTATTTATAATTATTTAGCTTTATAACATAAATATCTATATTTTACTTCATATGATTTTAATTCATTAACTTTCTATCTTTCTTACAAAAGATACATTTATTTCAGTAGTTTTTTTAATTTTTTAGAAACTTTTTTATGTTCTTCAATTTAATGTAATTAAGCTGTAATGTATATTTTCAAAGTTTGTTTCGTAATGTTTCAAGCTGTAATTCAATAAAAAAATCTAAAATAAGTTTTGGAATAAAATTGCATTGTAAATCATTCTTTATTTGCATTATTCTTTAATTTTTATTTTATATTTCAGTAAATTGATTAAAAACCACTGAAGCAAATATAAACGTAGGATCGTTCCTTGAGTTAGTTGAATCGCATTTTACCCAAAGACGATAGGCAGATCTCGATTTTCCCGGGCACGTCCCGAATTACCAAGATGCATCGGGCTTTGCCCGAAACTGGTAGGCACATCACAATTTGCCCAGACAGACGCCAACTTTGCGGAATTCGGCATTTGTCAGTAACGTATACACACAGGAAAAAGTACTAAATATAATTTTTTATAAAGAAAATAAATAAAACTCGCGTTACACTTATGCTGCATGACGCAACACACTATATACACTGCTGGACAAAAAAATTGCCCCACCCAGAAGGAGTAAAAATGCAGGGGTGAAATTAAATATGCGAATTTTTTTTTGATTGGAGGTTTAACGACCACTGTGAGCAACTCAATGGGCTATAAGCAGTCGCCCGTCCCTAATTTAGGGTAAGACAAACACAACATCCATGCCTCACCGGAATTCAAACCCAGGCTCTGTTCGGACGAATGATCAGAGGCCATCGCTTAGACCACTGCGCCACCGGGGCGGCATATATGCGAATTGGAAAACGTATCTTGATGTTATTTTTATCAACGTACAGTGTTTATCAGACGAGATACTTGAGCAAAATGGGTACGCCTCAGTATGTGGTTGCACCGCCGCAAGCGGCAATACCGGCATCAATACAGCCTAGCAATGAATCACACTGTCCACGGCTATCGTTTTGAGGAATGGAACATCAAGCACGGTTGAGTTGCTCCCATAATTCATCGAGATCGTGCGCAGGCCGATTCAGTTGCAGACGACGCGACACTCAATGAGGTCACACAAGTTTTTGATTGAGGCGGGCAATCTTACTGCTCATGGCAGTTTTTGAGCATGTTGCAAACATTGTCTGGAGACCCGAGTGGTGTGTACACGGGTGTTATCTTGCTGGAAAGTGGGTTGCTGCTGACCATTCAGAAACGGTATCAAAATGGCTGTAGAACCTCGCTCATATATAGAGCAGCTATCAGTGTGCCCGTGATCCGGATAAGAGGTGACCTGCTGTCATGCGTTATAGCACCCCTTACTGTGAGTTCTGTCTGACGGGTGGTCGCGAACGAAACCGGGATTTGACTTCTCACCAGGGTGTCGCCAGACGCGGATGCGCCGATCGTCAGCACCCAGACAGAAACATAATTCATCACTGAAGTCCACAGTGGTTCATTCATGACCCCAGTTCGAATTACTTAGACAGCAAGCCAGAGACGAGCTCTGCGATGGATTCCGTCAATGGCAATCGACGTAATGGTTGCCTACTGCGCAGATTCCACATGCAAACTTCGGTTTCCAGTTCGGGTTGTTCTGACGACGTCCGTGGCCGATGACACAGTAAGTACTAATATAATATCGGCAGCATTGTTTTCTGCTGCCGATATTATATTCATTTATCCTCCTTCATCCTCCGTGCAGCTGAAAGTCATAATTAAATATGAAATAAGCGTATCTAATTAGGCACTACAAGAATAATGAAGATGAAGTAGTAACATAAGTCAGTTCTTACGAAGTCAACCAGTTTATTGACTCTGGTTAAACAATATGCCAAGTTTTCTCTGAATCAACGATAATTTGTTCACAACCAGCATCCAGGCGGCATACTCTTCAAGAATGCCGCCTGGATGCTGGTTGTGAACAAATCTACTCTTCAAGAATCAGCAGTAAATTCTCGCTTGTTTTTCAACAATCGTAACAAGCGATACGTTGTGCTTGATGTCATTTTCAGAGGATGTTATTACGTTTTAGAACGATTTTCCAGCAATATATTTAATATTTAAACTAAAATCATTCTTTCTTAAATGTTCTGTCTGATAGCACTTTCTCTGTAATATGAACCTATTGGGTTGTCGGAAAAGTCATGACGTATTTTGTCACCCGATGGCGGTTGGGCGGTTTTGGAAGTACTAGAGGCATGCGCAGCTATGTTATCGCTATGGCATTCGACAGGTACCAGTTCTAGCTGCAGTCTAACAGGAATAGTGGGCGATTTGGTTGATTTACGGAGATTTAACATCAAGCTGAAGATGGAAGACCAAGCTGTGCATTTTTGCCATATTTCACTCTTTTACTTCCGTAAAGAGAAGAACACGCGCGTCAAACTTGTGAAAAGTTGCGTAAAGTATACGGTGATAATGCTCTACAAGAATGTCCGTGCCAGCGGTGGTTCGAAAAAATTCCGTGCTGGTGATCTTGACCTCAACGATGCTCCTCGGTCCGGGAGGCCCACCGAGGTTGATGACGACCAAATCAAAGCATTGATTGAGTCAAACCCACGTTGAACGACATGAGAGATTACAGACACATTGCACATCCATCAGTCAAGCGTTCACGAACACCTGAAGAAGTTGGTATACGTAAGCAAGCTCGATGTGTGAGTTATTCTTGAACTCAAAGAAGCTCAATTGACGGCGCGTATAAACATCTGTGATATACTCACTAAACGTGAGGAAAACGATCCTTTTTTTAAGCGACTGATAAATGGTGACGAAAAATGGATTGTGTACAACAATGTGCTGCGCAAACGGTCTCAGTCCCGACGTGCTGCTTCGCCTCAAACGACACCCAAAGCAGACATTCGTCAGCGGAAGGTTCTTGTCTCTGTGTGGTGGGATTTTAAAGGTGTCGTGCTTTTTGAGCTCCTACCACGGAACCAAACAATCAATTTGAATGTGTACTGTCGGTAATTCGACAGTTTGAACGAATCCAGAAACGTCCAGAGCTCGTTCCTTGTAAAGGTGTTGTGTTCCATCACGTCAACGCGAGAACACACACAAGTTTGATTACCCGCCAAAAATTGCGGGAGCTTGGTTGGGATGTGTTGCCACACCCAGCATACTCGCCTGACCTTGCGCCGTTCCACTTTCACTTGTTTCGCTCTCTTCTTCAGTCCTTGCGTGGTGATAAAGTTCAATTCAGATGAGGCTGTAAGTCAGCATCTTGTAGAGTTTTTCGCTACGAAAGACAGGTCCTTCTATGAACGGGGAATTCTGCAGCTCACTGAAAGGTGGCAAAAGGTTATTGAACAAAACGGGCATTATATCATTGATTGATCTTTGTTCTTTTTATCAATAAATGACCTTTGCAACACATGACTAAAATACGTCATGACTTTTTCCGACAATACATATACAATTCCAAGATCACAAGGCATTTCTTAAAATTGGTTGTGGTAGAGATAATAACCGGAAGAGGCATTCCACTCCACTTCCGCTGCTTTCAATAGTTCAATTTGTTTTAGGCCTGAGTTCAGAAGGCGCTCTTTTTATCAGTCCGAAGGCACAATATGCCATTTCTAACACATCAGTAGACTTTGAAGGAATTTGAGCAAACGTTATAGACTTAACACCCGTCTCGTTTTTCATTTTTTCAAGAAATAGAGTCGTAGATTTGGTTGAATGACTGGTAGCCCTTGTCCTGATGAAGTTCTGTTCTTTAAAGATTCTGTGGATAAATGAATGATATTTCCTCTTTAAATATGGGAGTTAAAACATTATTTTAATAATATGTGGAATTTATTTTAACATTCTTTGCAATTTTTATTAATTTTTATTTTCCATAGTACGAGAAACCATCCATAATCATGAATCCTGTACTGAAATTTTCTTTGGATTCTTGGAAACAAATTTGTAAAGTGTGAACATTTTGTTATTAGAATCTTCCAGGTATAGATCCATGCTTCATCAATAGTCGCAATATATTTCCATCTGCCTCCGAAAAAGGGATTTTCATAAAGAAGCGTACACCGTGTTCTTGCCTCAGCCACTTGCCTAGGCAAAAGGCGGTGAACACAATGCTTTTTCTTGGGAGGGGTGAGGTAGTGGGAGTCTGATTCAAATCTTTGTTTATTACATAGTTTAGATTTGATACAATGATTTTTAACGACTTAGCAATTGCTCTTTGGGTGGGTAGATTTTACTTTAAAACCACAGACTTTACTTTTGAAATAGTCGTAAAAGCACGTACGAATGTTCTTTGGATACTCATTTGATGTACTTTTTCCTGCTAAACGCAATGCTTGAAGATCTTTTCTCTATTGTTAATATCATTGTTTATTTCACATTTAGAAATGCTATGATTTTTACAGTGTTTTTTAATTCCAAAATAAAAACAATTCTTTTCGTAAAGAGCAGGAACCACAGCTTCTATCTACAGCTTGTTAATGTGCGCCATTTTCTTAGTGGAAGATACTTAACTGCTGCAGATGCTTTTTTCGTGTTAATCTAACATGATGTTGCCGGTTCCAATTCTTTAAACTTCTTTTGTCTTCCATAATTTCCGATCAAAAACATTCTAAAAATGTGTGATCATCCTCTATAACTCCAGAAACACAGTACCCAATAGCATAGGGGAAAGGAAATCATCGAGTGTAGAAAAAGCATTGTACAGCCAAATATTAATAGGTTATAAGACATTTCAAACAGGAGCTCTTACCTTTTGAGACTCATTATGTACTACAACTACGTCGCTGTTACCTGACAGACTGTCAGGAATTTGTCAAGAGAGAAATTGTGGCATAAAGCTTAAAGACGAGTTTAATAATAATAAATAAAATTCGTATAAGATACAGGAACTAGAACTAAGTTTAAATTATAGTACACGTCACAACTCAGATGATAACGATGAATCACGTTGACTAGTTTAGAGACTAGTTTCAGAGGTGACTAGTTGAGAGGTTAGAGACTACTTTAAGAGTTTATTAATATTCTTGATTCAGACAAGGGACAGCTGAACTGTCGGATGGAACGTAATCTTGCCACGGTATGCTTCGTGTTTTTAGTATCGTGATTTTAGGAACATAGGCTTTATCTAAAAACTCAAACGATCGTATACTTTGAGAAGCATACTTTGTGTTTTACACCGAACACGAGCTTTACTTTGAAATGACAAAAAGGAAATTATGTCGAAAAGAAAATAATGAAAGTGTGCATTAAGTATAAGGTACAGAAGAAACAGCAAGCGAAGTGGAATTCTGAACAAATGCGATACTAGGTATACAAGATATAGTTCTTCCTAGCGAAACTACGATGAAAGAAATTGTTTTCTCTGAGATAATTGAGAGAAAAGGAAATGGGAATGCCATGAAATTCATCTCATTAACTGACTAGACGTAAAAAGAGTGCATCTTTCTGCTTTCTATGTTTATTTCCTTTTCCTTCGGATATTTGTTAATCCCACAACTTTTTTGAAACTTTCACATTTATGAACTTGATACACTCAGAATTTCCTGACAGCACAAAAAGTCGTGTTAAGCCTGTGCTATTGGTACAGCCGACATGGGATATAATGACAAAAACACAGAATTACATTTCCATCAAAGATGCACCTTGGATTTTTTAAGATTATTTGCAGGAATGAGAAAAGGCTGTTGTTGCACAAAGAAGCAACGCAAAATTTTGTTCGTGCAGAAAGAGATTTCACCGTCCTCACCAATTCCGTAAAGTAGCTTCACGCATAAATCAAGATAAAAGCGAGGTTAAAGAAAAACAAGATGATGCTATTGAAAACCTATGCATTGCTCAGTGTTTGCAAAAGAGGGCCGTAATCCTGAGCTACTTCGCTGGTATTCGCATTTGGGGTGGGTAGCAGATATGACAAAGTGAACTTGGAGAATGTCCAAGAGATGAGTTTCCTAAGAAAAGGAATTTATAGCTCATCGCATAAATTCATCGTGTCTAAGTTTTCGCCTTTATTTCTTTTTTTTTTTTTTTTTTTTTTTTTTTTTTTGGACACGTGTTCTTTTATTCATTTTTAAATTCAAAATGGCAAGATATTGGAACAACAGGTACATTAGCTAATTTAAGTGGCCACGAGAACTTTCCATTCCACTTTGCTTTCGTAGATTGAAATTTAGATGCTACTTCAATATTTTTAATGTGTGCAGAGTTTGCTGGAAAGGCCAGTTCTAGAATGCATACTTATTCCTTTTTTCTTCCAAGAGGTGGTGCTCCTATCATATCGTTGTTGTGAGAGGGAAAGTTCTCTGCTGGAAGGTAGAATAAGGCTCTGGAGAATAAAAACGAAATCTCACAATGCCCCTGTAGAATATACTATATTTATGCAGCTTGTATGGAAAGAATGAAGGAAATATGATTACTGCAAGGTTACTGATTAGGAATAATATTTGGAATAATGCGTTCAAAGAAAATGGAAAGCCAATTAAATAGCTGAATGGTCTGAGACGCTGCCATCGGATGTCTCTGAAACTGGGCTCAAGCCCGAATCCTGACATCGGCATAGATGCATCTCACAAAGTAACCTACTTTGCTGTAATGTAAGCTCGTAACTACTCCAGTGAACCTTCTGTCCTGGTGTAGGTATGGAAAAAAGAAATGAACTGAAGTTTTAAAGGTCTCCATGCTGTCATGGACAATACAAAACAACTTTTAGAGGTAACCTCTTGGCGACACGAACTCGTGCTGACGTCAGTGAGCCCCATGTGCTGGTATGGGTGTGGGAAAAGAAGCGAACTGAAAGTTTAACAATCTCAATAGACGGCACATAGCAAAATCAGAAATTAGTATCTAGGGGTACCCAATTCAAGCTGATGCCAATGACGCTCACGGTTAGGTTCAGGTATGGCACACAAAAATAGTTACTGATAGTTTAATATTGTTGATACAGATATAAGCGGTGCAAACAACTTCTGGAATTAGCCTTGCTAGCGAACATAGGAGGTTGGAATAAGATATCTGGAGATGCTCTCGTTACTGGCGCAGAACCGCTTTGCGTGAAGCCTAAAACCGAGTGCTACGGCCGTTACAGATTGGGAAATCTGGAGATTTTCCAGGCTATTGCTTTGCATTATGTGTTGGCCGAATCACATTCTTTCGTCGCTAATGTTTCTAATTTTGCGTCGCAACCTGCTGCCAATGCGTTTGAAAATGCTGCATTTATTTAATATATTATTGCTTTGAAGCTCCCTCCCATTTTAAGCACGTCTTTTGTAAAAAAACGATAGTGCTTCTGTTATCGGTTTGTCCGTCCGTCTGTACCCACGGTATCTCTGCAGTTATTAGTCCGATTTGAAAAATTCCTTTTTGCATTCGGAAGCTTGAAATATGCGAATGATGATCATTTATTTCGGTTTTTTTTACGATGCACAATTTTGCCGCTAGAGGGCGTAAATGCAGACGATGTCGAATTCAAAATTACGTTTTAATCCACATATCTGCTTCTAAACATCCGATTGAAAAAATTATTTTATCTTTCAATTCCATTTATCTCGAAGAGTGTTTTAGATATAGATTCCTTTTCAAATTATGCACAGATTTTTTAATTACGCACAGATTTTCTGCTAGGGGGCGTAAAGGTAAATTACATTTTCCCCATAACTATTCTCCTAAAACTCTGATTTGATTTTTTTTTTTTCAGCGGATGCATCTCCTGATGGAAAATATTTTGCATATAATTTCGAATTTTTGGTAAATAATATTTTGACCACCAGGGGGCGTAAGTGTTAATTTTTGCTTCTTATGTATTTGCCATAAAATCTGAGCTTCTGAATTATCGATTGAAGAAATTCTTTCGTGGACTGATGACACTCACATCGATAAACCTTTTCAGAATATTTTCTTCCTGAAATATCCCACAATTCCTCCGCCACGGGGCGTAGATGTATATCTTATTTTTGTCAATATCTCTACTTCTAGGGGTTCGATTTAAAAAAAAATTCCTTCTTTGTTGGGTAGTGTTTCTAGTGTGACATGTTTTTCCTATAAATTCAAAATTTTTGAGTAATTCATAGACTTTCCGCTACAGGGGCGTAAAGGTAAACGGCGTTTCCCACTATTTCTCTGCTTCTAAACCTCCGATTTGAAAAATTCTTTCTGCACCGGACACAGCTCCTGGTGGGAAATCGTTTGCACATAATTTCTAATTTTTGTAAAAAATGGTATGGCCACCAGGTGGTGTAAGTCTTAATTTCCGCTTCTAATGTATTTGCAGCAAAATATGAGCTTCTAAAATCTCGATTGAAAAAAAGTCTTTTGTTGACCGATGCTACTCATGTCGACAAACCTTTTAGGAACATTTTCTTCATGAAATAATGCATGGTTTCTACGCCAGGGGTCGTAGATGTGTAACTTATTTTTGTCATTAATTCTACTTCTAAAAGTCCAATTTGAAAAATTCATTCAATGTTAGATTGTGTTTCCGATGGGAAATGTTTTTCTTATAAATTCAAAATTTTCACGTAAATCATTTGAAGACTTTACGCTAGGGCGCATAAAGGAAAATTGCGTTTTCTGCTCCTAAAACTCCGATTTGAAAAATTCTTCCTATATTGCATACAAGACCTTATGGAAAATATTTTTCACATAATTTCTAATGTCTTGTAAAGAATGTTTTTGCCGCCAGGGGTCATAAGTGTTAATTTCTGCTTCTGGTGTATTTGTAGCAAAATCTGGGCTCCTGAAAACTCGACTAAAATTTGTTTTTCTTGGACCAGTACCGCTCATATGGGAAAACCTTTTGCGAATACCTTCTGCCTAAAATAATGCATGGTTTTCCCACCAGGGGACGTAAGTCACATCTTATTTTTGTCGATAACTCTGTTTCTAAGAGTTCGTAAGCTCAAGATTCCGTTTACACCAATATCTGAGGGATTAAAAACCCGATTGAAAAGCTGCTTTCTTCCGTCAGATACTATTGTTTTCCATACCGGTTCCATTGACTTTGAATAGCTTTGATAAATTTAATTTGCGTCAGAATGGATTCAAAAGACGTGCTTATTACACCCGAAAATTTGGTGTCATCTTTCTTGTTTTATTTTAAATTGAAATCCACGAATGTTAGTTCGAGTTCAAAACAAAACATTATGTTAAAATTGAAAACTTTACTCGTTTATGAAGCATAATTCATTCTAGTTTGATATTAACATGATTTCAGCAACCCAAAATCACGCAATTCCAAAAGACACACAGCTGAAACTGCATGGGTATCATATAAACAACACCAAATACCCACACTTTGCGTCTTCACGGTTAAGAGACTCAGGCCATCTCCGAAAGAATTATTCTAACCTCCTTGTAGCGAACTCATGCTTGTGCTACTTGGCCTCTATGGTCTTCTATGGGTACGGAAAAAAGAAACCAACTGAAGTTTTACCAGTAAATTTAAAAAGAGCGGAAGCCGTCATAACCAACCTATTTTGAATTTGGAGGATTTGTGCAATTTGCAAAATAAAGCGGATAAAAAATGTAAAGTACTTAAACAAAGAATTTCCTGACATTTATTCAAGAACGTTTTACACAAAAATGAATGTGATTTCGCAAGACAAGTTAGAAACAATATTTAGAACAAATGGAGAAAAATGGAACTCATTGCTAAAAGACATTATTAGAAAAAGCAAGAGGGGTTGTTCTTATCTCTTTAATAGTAATAAAATTTTTAATTCCCGAAATTTCCTTAAATTGAATTTTCCGTCCCCAGCGGTATATCGCTGTTCTAGAATTCCAGGAGACGTAACTCTTTTGTTTCATTTGAGTTATCTGTAAGAAGGAAACTCTGTACAAGAATCCACAAAATAACTTCAATTTCCAGACGTTGACAAATTCGTCTGTAGATAATTTTTCGACTGCATCAAAATAACTAAAAATATGTAAGTAAGTGCATACACCCATTTAGCAGTTATCGTGGCAGCCTGGAATGCGAAATTCTGCCCATTCTTCGGAAGTGGGATGACGTATCGATAATATGTACAAGTCCTGGATTAAGTATCGATAATATGCTAATCTTATGGGCTGGCCCTGTCGTTTTCCTGAAACCAGTAGCTCTACATTTGAGACGAATTACTGTTTATAGCCAAAATAGTCGGTCATGTGTGTCGTTAAACACCTAAAATCCAAGTCCAAGAGTTCAAGACCAACCATCTCAGAAGAACACTGATGTTCCAGTCCTGACGTGCGTCGTGGAATTATGCAGTTCTGTGATATCTGGGTATGAAATCTTACCTATACTACGCAAAATCATGAACATATGTACATACAGAGAGCGCTGCTCTGACAATCGTGCTGCGACCTAAATTTCTTAGAGTATAGATAGGTTCTTTGTCACCCTGCACTAAGAAGCTAGAGTCTAGCATTGTTCTGAGATACTTTGGCCTCATGTCTTCACGTCAGGAAGCTATCGGCCAGAGACACTGTATATACGCATATCATCATCATCATCATTGTCAACCATTATCAATCCACTGCTGGACGAAGGTCTCCCCAAGTTTCCTCCACAACGGTCTGTCTTGTGCCAGTCTCCTCCATGTCACCCTTGCATACTTTCGAATTTCATCCACCCATCTCCCATGTGGTCTTCTTCTGGGTCTTTTCCTGTCCCTTGGAATCCAATCTAAAATTTCGGCTCTCCATCGATGATCTGTCCTTCTGGCAGTATGTCCAGCCCATTGCCATTTCAGGGATTTAACTCTGATCATGATGTCTTCCACTCTTGTAATTTTTCGGATCCACGAGTTCCTCTTCTTATCTCTCCTGGTTACACCAAGCATGCACCTCTCCATGCTTATTTGAGTTGTCTGCAGCCTTTGTATGTCTCTTTTAGTTAAGGTCCACGTCTCTGCACCATACGTAAGCACTGGAAGGATGCATTGATCACACACTTTTCTTTTAAGACATAATGGCATATTGCTCTTGAAAATTATGCTGTTTCTTCCAAAAGCTCTCCAGGCAAGTTTTGTACGCCGATTAATTTCTTCATCAATGTGACCCTCACTTGATATCTGCTGTCCAAGATAAACTTACGTGTCTGTTATCTCCAGCTTTTCTCCATCAATCGATAAATCTTCATTTCTTGTAAAAGCATTGAACATCACTTTTGTCTTCTGAAAGTTCATTTTTAATCCCACTTCTTTACTCTTGTCAGCAAGTTCCTGGATCATAATCTGCAGCTCTGATGGGGTAGTTGCAAAAATGACTACGTCATCAGCAAAACGAAGGTGGGTTAGATAATCTCCATTAATCTTAATCCCCTTGTTTTCCCAGCTCAGCGACTGAAAAACACCCTCCAATGTGGCATTAAAGAGCTTCGGAGATATGGTGTCACCTTGTCTCACTCCCTTTCCAATTTTTACGTGTGTTGTATTTTCAAACAGCCTAATCGTTGCACTTGCATTTTCATAGATGTTATTAATAATATTAATGTATGCATCTTCAATACCGCAGGTTTTCAGAGCCATTGTAACTGCTGATGGTTTCACCGAATCAAAGGCTTTTTCATAATGGATAAAAGCCATGCACAATGGAAGTTGATATTCCCTCGCTCTTTCAATTAGTTCTCTCAGCACGTGGATATGATCTATTGTGCTGTAGCCACTCGTGAATCCAGCTTGTTCTCTCGGTTGAGCCATGTCCAGTGTTACCTTCAAGCGGTGTGAAAGAACTTTAGTGAAGATTTTATAAACTACTGATAGGAGGCTGATAGGTCTGTAGTTTCCGAGATCCTATATGTCACCTTTCTTATGTAGCAGGATCATTGTAGCGGTGTTCCAATCCTCAGGAATCTTTCCTTCATTAAGGCATCGAGTGAAAATTTGGGCGAGTACTGTTTCGATTTCTCCACTTGCTTCTTGTATGATGTCTACAGTAATTCCATCTTCTCCTGGAGCTTTTCCCCGCTTCATGTTCTTGATTGCATGTGCAACTTCTGCTGGAAGGACTGGAGGAACTCTGGTACTGGTATCTTTCACGATGTCTGCAGTGCATGTATCATCCCTTTCATATAATTTGGAGTAGAAATCTTTCGCTCTTGTCAAAATTTCGCCTCTATTTCTTCTTACAGAACCATATATGGTCCTAATATTAGCTCCATTTTTAGGTATCAAACGAACATGCAACGCTAAAACGAAGCCCTAAAATTAATTCATCGTGTATTGTTTTGTGTCAAAGCTAACAAAAAACGCTGTGTCAAAAATCACTTGAATACGGAAAACGAGTTTTGCCGCCTCGGTGGCGCAGTGGTCTAAGCAATTGCTTCCGATTATTTGTCCGTAATAGGTCCGGGTTCGACTCACGGTGAAGCATGGATGTCGTGTTTGTATTACGGCACTGAATCTCCCTCTCTTCCCTGGAATCAGTGGACCTAAATTACGGACTGGTGACTGCTTATAGCCCACTGAGTTGCTCACGGTGGTCGTTAAACCTTCAATAATAAAAACGAAAAAAAAACGATGTTTTGAATTTGAGGAACAATATGTCATATGTGTCGGATTGTGTGCCTGCTTTGACTTCATCTGAATTTAACGAGCTGGGTGTGAATGTAGTAGCATTGAATTCTCTAATTTATTGACTCCATGTTACAACGCGTCCATGCGTATACAATGCTAAGCTGCTTCCTGCGATTCAGAGATCATCTTCTCAAGGAAAGCTCATCTGTCAGATTAAAGTTTAAAGCTGGTGGTGTCCGTATTTACTAACTAGTGTATCTAATGTCTCCATTTACAGCGATCTCTGTACACCGATCAAGTTTCGCTAAGATCCACCGCATGTCTCACCCAAGGCTTTTTGTACCTCGTACTCTGCCGCCCCGGTGGCGCAGTGGTCTAAGGCGTTGGCCTCTGATCATTCGTCCGTAAAGGGTCCGGGTTCGAATCCCGGTCAGGCATGGATGTTGTGTTTGTCTTACGGCACTGGCTCTCTCCCTTCCCTGGAACCAGTGACCCTAAATTAGGGACGGGCGACTGCTCATAGCCCATTGAGTTGCTCACGGTGGTCGTTAAACCTCCAATCTAAAAAAAAAAACTTCGTACTCATTACATTTTCCTCATGCAGGAAATCGTGGTTTCGCCATGATTTCCTTAGCTTCCTCTACATTCCTCTTCTGTCATTTGAGCTAAAATTACCTTTGTACGCACCTCATAATTCATTCATTCAGCATGTCCAAACCATTTCAGAATATTAATCTCCAACTTATTAACGGCAATTGCTTCACATTACACTTCTGTAAAACGTCTTCGCTCTTCACATGAGCAAAATGTGACTTACCACAAATGCATTGCCCAAATGTGTTTCTTAATTACCTCATCTCTCCAAAACACAAAGGACTCTATGTCGTTTACTTTCATTTAGCTTTCATTTTTAGTTTTTCCATGTAAATTTTGAGTTCATTCTCTTTAAGCGTTTTAACCATAAAATTATGTTTTTCTTATTGAATGAATGTTTCTGTGACAGCAGTCTTGAGGTCAGGATGAATGACGTGTGTGTTGACAATATAAGAGCCAGCTATATAATGTTGTATCAAGCAGCGGAACAGGAGATCGATTAACGCTGCATCACATTGTATTTTCACGATCAACTATGTGTAAAACGTTGTAGTTGTTCTGAGATATTGAAGCCTCAAGACATGGAAGTTCAGTTCTGGTTTTTAGTTTGAAATAGAGCTGCTAACTATATCATATGATGCTGATAATTATCTTTGATGCCTATTTGAATTGAAGTACCTGGACAATAAATAAAGACAGCGATTGCTGAATAAGTCTGTTTTCTGGCCATGAGGTAGTCTAATGTAGCTCAGTGTACAATTAAGGATTTTGTGTGATAGCTAAACACTAAGAAGCCATAGTGCTATCGACCGACAGTACGAAGATTATGTTTACATGAAGTAAAGACTAATAAATAAATAAACAACAGAACTCCCATGAATGAAATACGGGATTACACCAAGGTACAATACAAATTTGGATGATGTGAATCCGTTTATTGGTGCAAATGTGACATGGCTGTTAAATCAGATAATATCCGAAAACTTGACACTTTCGTCGTCCTTAAGCGTGAATCGAACCCTCGTCTCATGCCGTCCCCGGTGGTGCAGTGGTTTAAGTAAAGGCTTCTCATCACTCGTCCAAGATGTGTCCGGGTTCGAATTTCGGTGAGGCATAGACGTTGTTTTTGTCTTACGGCACTGGCTCTGTCCCTTCCCTGGAGTCAGTGGCCGTATATTAGGGACGGGCGATTGCTTATAGCCTTTTGAGTTGCTCACAGTGGTCGTCAAACCTCCAATAAAAAAAAAACACAGCTTCTCCCGGATAGCGCCGGAGTATGCTAACCACTACACCATCCAGAACGACCATGTCTGAAGTTTCCGATTAATTTGAATACAACCATTGCACGATTCGCTAGTCGGAGCAACCGGAATTCATATTTTGCGAATCTGGAGTGTTAGAATTCATTGCCGTGATTGCCCTAAGGCGCAGATTCACTATATATGAATGACTATTGCTTCGACTAGCGAATTATTTGATGGTTATATTCAAATTTATCCGAAACTTGAAAGCTGGTTGTTCCGGGTTGTATAGTGGTTAGTAAACTCGGGCGCCAACCGGGAGGCGCGGGTTCGTTTCCGGCTCCAGGACAACGAAATTTTCAGGTTTTCGGATATTATCTGATAGAACTCCTATATTTCTTTTGCAGTACGCTGCATCATATGGAAATTAAATCAGCTTTGTTTTGGAAAATGCTACTATTTTGGCTGTATTCGGATTTCAGGCGACAGTACCTTCCGGAAAAGAGTGTTTAAACTACACATTGCTATAACTGTGTGGGCGTGTTTTCACGAAGATGCTCTGTTATCTTATTTTTCCCTTTAATCATAGACAACTGAGTTGAACATTAACGTTATTTAATATTCATAGCAGGAATGAACGCGATGACGTGTACAGTATGTTCCCTTTAAGTAATGAGAGGGATTTTTTTACGGGACAGCCCTTTTAATAAAAGCTACAAACGTGTTTATCGTTTTGACCCCTAGAGTGTGCTGTAATTGCAGGAGTAATTTTCGAGTCAAGTGACACATCAGTTTGCGTGTGACTATCATAGAAGACTGCGCGGGTTGAGCGTGTCAGAAGTTGCGTGATGGAGCAAAAAGTTGTGATACAACTTTTCTGTAAATTGGGGGAACCTGCTACGGAAGTGAACCAAGACATAAAAAAAATTAAAAAAAAAGGTTTACGATGAGGACTGTGTGAGCCGTGCACATGGGTTCTGCTGGTTTTTAATATTTAAAGATGGGAGAGAGTCCCTAGAGGATGAACCACACACATGACGTCCGGTTTCTGTACGGACAAATGAAAATGTGGTGAAGTTCACCGAATATTTGCTGCACACGTCAACGCGCCAGTACACTGTGCGCTGCCTGTGAAGCAATTTCTGGCTTCAAAGTCCAATTGTGAAATCGAACATCCACTCTACTTGCCCGATTTGGCTCCCGCAGATTTTTTCCTCTTTCCAAAGGTGAAGTGTGCCTTGTAAGGAGAGCGATTCAGCGACTTTATGAACATCCAGCGAGGTCTGACCATTAGACTGAAGGTGACTCTTGTTCAGGACATTAATCGTACATTCGAACACCTGTACGAAAGATCTCGCCGTTGTTTGGAGATTGAAGGAGATTACTTTGAATCTGTGTAAGAGACAATTCAAAATATTGTTTGTTGTTCTGATATAGTACTACTTAACGACCACACTGTGTCATCATTTCATTTCATTTCGTTTCATTTATTTCGTATTTCGGTTATTACAAATACGCAGTAGACATGCAAATGCAAAATAAATCAATATAGCCACAACCAGGAAGTAAGAGGGAAAAGGCGTCACAGAGGACTGATGAGCCCTCTCATCCTGACGGCTGAACACTTAAGAAATTTACAAAAACAAAGCGAGCCAGACACATCGTACAACCAGTTCAGGAGATGAAAATGGTAATAAGGACATCACGTTAAATGATATCAGGATAAAAAGTATTGCTTAAGTTTTCTTATAAACAAATTATAATTATTAACAGCCGAAAATTCTGGAGAAAGCGAAATCCAAATCTGCTCTCCAGCATAATTAATTAAAACTCTAAGACGTTTAAGTGAAGGGAAAAAAGGAATCAGTGAGGTTTTATGTTTAGTTAAGTAAGAATGGCTAGGGAGAGTTAAACAAATTAAAGAAGAGAATAAGTCATACATTATCCTCTTAAACATGAGTTTTGCTAAGTTAAAAAATAACTGAACATTATTAGGCTGGAATCTGCAGATCAAATTAGGATTTCAAAAGGAAGAACCTAGAAATCTGAACTGCAACAGTCTCAGAAATCTAAGAAATCTGTTTTGTACTCCCTGAAGTTTAGTCAAATTATAATTAGTAGGCGAGCCCCAGACCGAAATACAATAGGAGAAATAGGGATAAATTAAATGGTAATAAAGTAAAATAATAATTTTCGGAGACAGATAAGCCATTACTCTTCCAATGATTCCAATATTTCGAGAAATTAGGGAAGTAAGATGATCAGTGTGAGAGTTGGATTTAAGATCTGACTGAATGAAAACACTTAGATATTTAAGACTTTGTACAACTTCAACCTGTGTATTATTTAAAGTTATAGATTGTATTGGATTGGTATTCCGACCATAAGAGAAAATTAAAATCATGTTGAAATTATCATTAAAATTCTGTTTCTGGACAGGCCCAACGGTGACACAACAGGTTCTCTTACTCGAGTTTCCTATGTCCCTTGTTTCCTCATTCAGTTCTTGATAGCTTCCTGTGCCTATGATATCATCAAACATCATTAGTGATATCCTTCCTCTTGGTCGCTTTCCTTCAATTTTCTCTTCTATCGTTCTTTTTAATAGTGTAAAACACTGAAAAACTGTATATAAACCCCTAAACACTGCGTATAAATCCTAAATTGAAAAGCACATGCTTTCCCCCTTGAAAACCAATTTTCTCAACTAATTCTGTTAAATTTTGCGAAATTTCGTGACAACAACGTTAACTGAGACATCGCTCCAACTTTGGAACGAGGTACCGTAAAAAAGTGAAAACGACTTTATCATTCATTATATTCCTGTAAACCTTGGGAAAATATCACGCAAACACCAAGAGTTTCAAATCGACCTCTTCAGAAGTTATGGTCTGTATTGTTTTCCACTGTTAAAAACATGAGGTCATCAAATTTATCTGAAAATCTCTGCATATATCAACTCTTGTTGACCGGGAAGCATGAATGACATAAATTCGAGGGCGTCTCCTCTAAAGTTTGGCGGAGAGCCTCAGAATTAGAATTTATGATATTTATTGCACATAAATAGAACAGCATGGCAGATCTAGTGTGCAGTTGTCTAGAACATGGAAACAGTAAAGAATGAAATGACCAACATAACCAGCAAGCTCATGGTAAGTGCAACTGCATAAATCATTAAATACAACGAGGAACAACAAAAGACAAGAGCGGAACAAATTAAAATCCCTGAGCGCACTATAATACGAAAACCCACTCAGAAGTCGAAAATAGTTCATGTTGCGCAAAAGAATATTAACGCGAAACTTTTAACTACAAGCGAATGGTATCTTTTCTACGACCACGCCTATTCGAATGTATATATTAACGTTAAACATCAGGAAATTAAGTAAACACGTACAGCCCATACATGTATGCATTGTAAGACTTGCGAAATAAGGGTGAAGTCGTCTCAAACATGCCGTGACGCAGCTAAACTGAAGACCATGGATAAATGGGTCTAGCGCAAACGAATTCAGTAACAAAGCTTCTTCGTCTTTCACGAAATGAGAAAATATAATTCGAAAGGCGAATTCTGGGTTATTATCTCGAAATATTACCTGAAAGTAGGAAGGGAATAAGGAGAAATTGTCTAGCATACATTTTGTTCAGAAATTAAGATTCCTTATTTAACCTTTAATCCGTTGAAACGAATCAACTCAGGGTTAGCAAAATGGCCTAAAATCAATAAGTAGGATACTCAAAATAGTATGACTATAATAATAATCCGAAATTTCTAGCCGTAGAATAGAAACAAAACTTTCCATGATTTTGCACGTCAACCTGATGGCTGTTTTCAAGGAAGGTAGACAGCTAACTGTCTACCTTTCTTGAGAAACCAGATGCCTTTGTTCAACGGAGGTAACTGCTTACCTTCCTTGTAAAATGCCATTAGCTGTTTACTTTCCTTGAAAAACCAGTTGGCTTTTTCAAGAAAAGTAGACAGTTAAATGTCTGAAAGTAGGATGGCGTTTTCAAGGAAGGTAGAGCGCTAATGGCTTTTTTTCAAGGAAGTTAGACAATTAGTTGTCTACCTATTTGGGCAAAAATCAGCCCTAAGAATATATATTCTCTACCTAGAAAAGGGGGCTGAACGTGGTTGAAAGGAGTGAACCTAATCATAAGAAAGCGCTGTTTTCTCCTTAGCTTTTTCGATCAAAGTGGTGATTTAAGGGATGATTGACCACAATCTCCTCTGCCTGATTACATTCGAAAGTGGATATAACAATGGGGACGAACAGGAGATATGTTCTTTTCTGTACATTGGCATGATGCCCGTGTCCGGAAGACTAAAGAGTTTTCGTATTCATTCCTCGAGTCATCAAGCAGAGAATAAAGGGGCACATATCACCAGGGACATGCTTATGATCAGCACTGCTAGATAGTTCGAGAAAAGGAATTGATTTTAAGTAGATTTCGTAATACCCGGCCGTTACAAGATCATTTCAATTTGGGGGAGCACAGAAAAATTTGGGTACCATTTTTAATTCGCAAAAAACGCGTAGTTCTACAAAGAACAGTTCCATGAATGCTCGGCAAGATTATCTGAACTCTCTTTATGTTAAATCGAAAATTTCACTAACATGAAAACTGGAAAACGCTTGTAAAAGAAATGGAAAATACGTTTCTTCTCATGCTAAAGAAAATTCGTTTTTCTTTTCATAAGAGCGGCATGTCCTCACGAAAGTCATGTCGTGGTTTTACGCAATAGGCGCAAACGCTCGCAGATTCTCCAAACTTTGCAATCGTTATAACACATAATGTCTGCATAGGTTTTCGAGAAGAGATGATAAATTGAATTCAGGTATTTGGCATTAGATTACACATTTGCAAGTGAAGTATTTTTGGCATATCAAGAAAGCCTATCAGAAATCATACTTCTTTAAAAAAAATATGTTTTCCTTCTACCCGAGACGAAAGCACACAACATATGTTTACATAAATGGCAAAACAAACACCGGTTTTTAAGGGGACAAACATTGAATGGAAGTAAATTTCCTGTTACAGAAATATGTGAAGCTGTTGTCTGATTTTATGAAATAAATGAAAGCATTGTCTAAGCAGACAGTTGTAATATTCATGAAATGTGAAATTAGAAAAATATCTACATTTTAGCATTGTAACATAGACGGTCCTAGCTGTGCTAATCTTAGGTTAAATTTAAATCCCTAATCTAGTTGTTTCACCCACTGGTAACTCTGCAACTCCTTGTATATCTCCTACTTAAATTTAAGAAGATGCTTGCAAAAAATTTCATGTCAGCGTCTATGCAGCTATCCGAATCACTCTTTCCTCAGAATTTCCATTCCATAATTGATTATCTATAGCGATACATAGTATGTGCTAGATATTTTCAGTAAGACAAATAACCTACAAGAGCCATTTATTTATCCATTTAAAAACCAGAACCTGCCTTCTACCCAATGACCGAATACTTTATTCGGAGGGGTGGTTTTTTTTAGTTCCCAAAACGCCTGGTAAATTTTTCTCAGGAAACTGAGCAGAGCAAACTCAACCAGCATGATATATATACAGAGAACTTCAGTTCTGTTTACCCTGAGTTAAGGGAATCAGTATCGGCAGTGATTACATTTGTATTTATAAATTTAATAAAAAGTGTACAATGCAATATCAGGTTTAAGGCAAATGATGCAAAATAATTTTCCCACAAAACTGATACAGAAACATTTCGAAACAAAGGCACTTGAGGACATTATTCTCCGAAATCGTTTTTCCAATCTTACGAATAAAATGGCAGGAATTCCAAATAATGCCAGCGTATTATAGACAATTTAAAAAGCGTCTGTGTCGCGTAAAAGTAGTCTTGACCTTTACGCTAACTTAAAATATCAACATATACTGATAAATTGTTCTTAAATGAAACAAACCTTAACGGCCAGACAAAACATATAACCAGAAGTCAACTTACGGAAACAGTCCTTTATTCGGAATGGAATCACAACCCTCTCCACACATTTATCTCAACACTATTCAATTTTTTCGTACAGCACTTTCTTAACAACGCTCATCATAATCGCTCACAATAATAGCTCTCAATAATCGCTCTTATCAACACACTTCAGTAATCACTCTCAATAATATCAACACCTCTCTCCTACAACAGATCAGTCGACGCTTTTTATCTCTCGTTCTTATCTTATTACATGCATACGCCACGTGCATTCCACCTCAATAGTGTTGCCAAACGTATTCATTTGAAATAAAAGATATTTCGTTAAGCGGAAAGAATACTGAGAATAAACTCAAGAATTACATAGAGAAAGAAACTTAAAAAGGGAAAGTTAATCTAGAATATACGTCACATCTGACATGGTGAAATGGGAACCCACAAGTACATGGAAAGTGTTCCACAAAGTGCATGATATCCAGGGTTGAAAATCTTTTTTTTTTCAAATTGACTCACATATATGGAGTCGATTTGTTAATGATGCATAATTTTCTTTCTGAGAAGAGTAACTATATGTTAAATATCTGTAAATATCTCATCCCACACAAGTACCGCATGACAAATTTGATTTGAACTCCAATGTGAGAAACATTCCGGGAGCACTTTGTGTTTTACACACTGTGCACTAGCATTTAAAGTATTTTGTGGTAGGTTGCACCAAAAAATGGTGCAGCAGCACTTTCTGAGAAAATGTACGCCATTGTGTAGTGCAAACAAAACCCAACAATATGATGAAACCTTGCCCCATAACGTGGTGCACCTTTTGAACGCTCTGTATTAATCGCAAAAAAATTAGTTGTAGACGACTAAGTCTGATTGATTTAGGAATGGAAGTATGGCCTCAAATCGAGATACTCCTCCGCGCCCACTAAGAAATAATCGTATTACAAGAAAATGAGACTGCTTGAAAAATATTTTTCATGAAGTACGCAAATGGAATTATTTTTCCCGGATTCCTGAGAACTCTGACCGCCTGAAAATATGAATGAATATTTAAGCCTGATAGAGGCAAAAACCCGATTCGAAAGCAAAGAAAATTATATAGATATATACGAGTATTTGGTAGTTTACGACGGTGAATCATTTTCATAACTTTTGAGATGAAGCTTTTATATTGAATGAAAATAAGGTACACGAGATGCGGAGATTGCAATGGTTCGTCCATGTAGGAAAAATGCCATCTGAAAGACTTCCTAAAATTCTGATGGAGTGGGAGGCTCCGGGCAAGAGAGGAAGGGGAAAACCAAGGAAAAAGTGGATGGAGGCGATTAAATCAAATTTAAAAAATAAGGGACTGGATGAAGTGAAGGCCTTTGATAGAAAAAAGTGGAGGAAGCCCTGGCTGAACTATAATGTGGAGGAAATGCACTTGGCTGTAGAAATTTATGATGATGATGATGATAATATAGACCCCTATTTGATAGGTTTTATGCCCTGATAAATATTTCAGCTTATTACATTTTGCACTGTGACACTTCCTTTCCGGTCAAAAACGATGTTTATTATACTATAAAATTATTTGACGATCTTGCTGTGTTTTCATTTGTCAAAAAATATACAGCTCACGTGCGCCGTTGGCTGTTAGAGCGTTTGAAAAATGGCCTTTCAGTTGCTTGTACCAAAACTAAGCACAAAAGAAAGTGCAATTATGATTCACCTATGACGCAATAAGATAAATGTTTTAGAAAATGGCCCTTCAAAACAATTTATTCCAGCTTTTTATGACAGAAAATACATGAAACGTGATCTGTCAAGAAATGTTGGTTTACATTAAAAGTTTTCTGGTAGGAGACCACATTTTATATGCAAATATTTCAGGCTCAAGGACAAATCTAAGTATCATCTGCTAGTATTTACTACTTTATATAACACTCTGATATTTTTGTTCCACAAAAAGCATACAGCTGCTTTCCTTTCTCCTGGAGTCATCAGGTAATTTATGCACATTTGTGTTCGTATAATGGCTATCGCGGCATCGGGTAAAGAAAGTGGCAAAATACATTCATCATTTTTGTACGCTCTAAAATATTTATAAAAATGCTTTTTTTAATTTAGATATACGCAAATTCGCAGAACTTCGTATTATCCCCATATTTTAAAAAGTGCACAGCACGAGAACAATTTGAACACCATCTCAGTTTTTAATAGAAACCGAAATCCATGAATTGTGGTAAAAAAACAATTGCTGCACTTCTGAAAGTCTCCCGACAAAAGGGATGTAAACAAAATATCACTATACACAGTCGAATCAGAATAATATGACTAACCCCGGAATCACAGGGTACCCGCCCTGGCGCGTCACAGGGTGCACGTTACAAGGTCGACCATACACAGGTATAAGCTGCCGGCCACGACAGAGGAGCCATAGTGAGTAACGTGAGCACAATAGGCAGAGGTAGTGATTTGACGGACGTTCAAAAAGGAATAATCTTCGACTACCGCGCCAAGGGTGGAAGCATCTCAGAAAGAGCAAACTTCGTGGGCTGTTCGTGACGTGCTGTAGTAAGGATGTACCAACAATGGACCACTGGAACACCAAGTACCACCCGGAGTCAGAACTGTGGAGCTCCAAACGCCATCGACCTCAGAGGAGAACGTCTCCTCCGTCGACTGGTAAAAGGCAATCGACGCGCAACAGTGCAACAAGTGATCACGCAAATGAATGCTGCGGCATCTCGATAACAGAAAAGCGAACCCTGTTGCGCATGGGTCTCCGTAGTCGACGCTACATCAAGGCGCCTATGTTAATGCAGGGCCTTCGGCAACGAGGCATGCAGTGCGCATGGGATTACCGTCTTTAGACAGTGGAAGAGTAGAAACAGGTTGCCTTCTTCGACGAATCAAGGTTTCTACTGCACAGAAATGACGGGCGGTGGAGAATACCACGTCAGATACACGAGAACCAACACTCGAGCACGCTTGTCGGTCAATAACAGGCAGGCGGTGGCAGTGTGCATATCTGGGGGATGTTTTGACCTGAAACCGCTGGTACCACTCGATGGGTCCCTGAACGCTAATGGCTGCCTGTTCATCGCCGCTCACCACATGCATCCCTTCATCCTGGACCTTTACCCTGGGGGTGATGGTGTCTACCAACAGAAGAATACGCCGTGCCACGTCTTTAAGGGGTGTGTGACTGGTTCCAGAAACACGATGGCGATGTCTCCGTTCTCCCTTGGCCGACAAAATGGCAGACCTCAATCCCATAGAGCACTTGTAGTACTATTCGGATCGCCAGGTTCGACATGCCGACCCACAACTACTTCATCTCCGGGACCTCCGTGCTCTGCTAAAGTCCGAATGCGCACGAGTACCTTTGAAAACCTTCCAGGGCCTCATTGCGTCCATGCCACGTCGTTTCTCCAATGTCATCCGTGCCAAATGCGGTTATTTCCATTATTAAGTTAGTGGTCATATTATTATGAAGTGTATATGTGGCACTTTACCAAAAATATGTAAAAAATGTACCAAGGACGGTACTAGCTTTCTGGTGCTGAAAGTTCGAAAAAAAGCATGCAATAAAACTTTCAAATCTGCCAGTGAGTTTTGAAAATGTATCGAAATGCAGGTCCTCGAAATCGTTGAAGTGGCTCCAAAAACATTTTTACATTTTTCCCTTTCTTTTTAGGGTGCAGAAATTTTAAAACATATTTTGAACTGTTTTCTTCAGATAATGATGTTTATAAGTTAAATAAATTTTCGGTCAGAAGAAAAGGTCATAATGGGGAACAATTCGTAGAAATGAAAATATTTGTCTTCGGGGGTATTTAACATCCTTCATTTGACACTCTCATGAACTCAATTATAATACAATTTACTTTAGGGCAGCAGAAGAACAATTATTTACAGACAATAACGCAAAATATAATAGAATTCCAGATCGTCACAATAGCATTTTTCATCTTTCTTCTAACTTGAAGATTTAAACGGGAAAAAATTAGGAAGCACATAAGTTATCCGAAACCCATGTACATTTAATTGTCGTGAGAGTGCGTTTCCAGCCCTAAGTTTATAGGGCCAACCTGTTTTTTGAACCTAAATTTGGAGTTATATTTTTCATTTCCTGCGTCCAACACAGAAGGCAAAATTGGCTGATTAATACACCGTGTTAACCAGCGCCTGCGCAGAGGTGGAAAATATAAGAGATAAGTTATTCGAAACTTCTCCTGTGCACTCATGGTTGAAACATGTTTTCCCAGAAGTAGGAGAAAAATATATAGTTCTTATTTTCTTTGGACGCAAAGGGACTGAACCGGATGAAAAAAAATTTGCTTGATTACTTCCATGCGAGGTGACGCAGCTGGTTAAAGCGTGTTATTTCTCACTCGCATTTTTATTCTGTGTACCACCCACGCTCTAGCTAACACGCTTTTTTAAGAACAAAAATTACTACTCGTACAAACATGCATGCAAAATATCATGGCTGCTCATCAAATCACTGAGCGTGTAAGAATTTCTTTGACAGCTATTTCACGAACAGCACGATAAAAATGTTTATACTTATTTATCGCCATCTGAAGATTTCTTAAGTAACTCTCTTCAGTAGTATTTTTCAACGTCAGTTCGTGGAGTTGACAGCTTTTATTAATAACATTTTTGCCTCTGTGATCACCAACACCCACCTAGTTTTTCTTACAGTTGTGTTCCGCAAATACTGATCTCACAGCAGGAATTTCACGAGAACGACCATTCTCCTACCATTAAAATGTACTAGTAATTCCGTTTTTGTTATGGGAAGCTCTCAATTTGAAAGCTACTGCTATACAGTGATGTCCAAAAGAATTGCATCACCTGAAAAAACGGTGAATATTTAAGATTAACTTTTTTTTTAATTACAAATTTTCTTAGTTATTTCATTTTTTATATGCCATTGGATGCGAATATAATGAAGATATTAAAAATGTCTTAGTTTTTCCTGTATCTACAGTCGTGACTAAAAGCCCTGCACCAGTAGGCAGAAAGTCAATTTTTGATGTTTGAAGTCAATTTATACTGCGTAATGATAAAGTCAGGAATACATATTACGCACACTTTTAAAGGGCATTTAATGCTGAATTCAAATATTTTTACAGAATGTTATTTCCTGTAACAGAAGTGAAGTTACAAGCAAAGGTACAGCGTCTAGTTATAAAAAGCAAAAAGTAGGGGCATTTGTGAAATTAGTGTACAATGCATTTAACGTACAATTACTGTACAGTACATTATTGAAACTTGCAGGACACTTGAAATATCTTACCAACTAGAAATATACGATTTAATATTTAATTGAATAACCACGGTTCCTTAGTAACAAAGTGCGCCTTCTTGGTATCCAACTAATGAGCTTTTCTAGTTGTCCATTGGTGATAACGCGGTACAATACAGCCCCTACAGACTCAATTAATGCTCTTTTAGGTGTGGGTCCTTGTTGACGAATCTTTTGCTTCAATCTCACCCATACATTCTCAATGGGATTAAGATCCGGTGACTGTGCCGGCCACTGACGTTTTCTTATAACTTTTTGAATAAACCACTCGTCAACCAACGTTGACCGATGAATGACATGGAACGTTATCGTCCTGAAAGATAAATTCGGCCAAACCATGTCTTGTGCAGATGGTAGCAGTTTTGACTCCAAAATATCCACATATTTCCATTTTTTCAATATGCTATCAACATTGTGCAGACGGCCAACACCACATCTGAAATACAGGACCATAACTTCACCGAATGTGGGTGCATGATTGTTGGCTGGGCGCAGCATGCCTTATATCTTTCACCAGCCCTAGGACCTACAAAATTATTTCCATTATTAGCGGAAATAGTAATATTTGTTTCATCACTGAAAATATCATTTCTCCGTTCATCAGCAGTCCAATTCTTGTGTGACTTAGCCCAAGCAATTCTTTTGAGCCGTTGTTGTTCAGCAAGGAAAGATTTCCATGCAGCTTCTCCTTCAGTCAGTCCATTTTCTTGTAGCTTACGACGAACTGTACGTGCAGATACAATAATGCCTACTTCATTCTCCGACTCATTTCTTAAATCAGTGGCTGTTTAAAACGTTGATTTTTAGGAACGACGAATCAACATGCGATCATCGCGTTCAGTACACAGCCTTGGTCGACCTGTTCTTTTTCTGTTTCCCACACATCCAGTTTCTGCAACCCTTTTAATGGTGCGCAAGACAGTGGAACGATCACAGCCACATTTAACAGCAGTTTTACGACTACTGAATCCACGTTCATGCAAAGTAATAAATTTTTACCTGGTTTTAAGATGCAGGGTCAATTTTCGGGTCTTTGACATTCAGAAATTCAAATATAAAAACTTCCGTCAACTGACTGCAAACAGTTGCGTTCTAAGTTGGCTGATTATTCTACATCCTTTTATATCTCACCAGCGGATGTCGTAGAAATCTATTGCGGATTAGAGGTGCGCGAACGCTTCTTCAGAACTGGATTTGTGTTTCCTCACTTGCACAGTTTTGCTTATAACGTCATTTCTACTACTGGTAATAACATTCTGTAAACATATTTGAATTCAGCATAAGATATCCTTTAAAATAATGTACAGTATGTATTCCTGACTTTAGCAATACGCTGTATAAGTGGGCTTCAAACATCAATAATTGACTTTCGGTCTGCTGGTGCAAGACTTTTGACCACGGCTGTACTTCTGTTTTTAAGATATGACATAAAATATAAGGTGTTACAAACAAATTGAAGTTATCGTTAGTTGCGTATCAGTTGTTACAACCAATCATAGACATCCTTTTACCTGATTGGTTGCTTCCTAATGCTATCCTAATCCTACTCCAGCCTTTATAAGTGTTGAAGCGGAGGTACTAGAGCATTGTAGTGGTTGCATTTTGTTATTAGGGTATAATTTGCGTACATACCCAATAATGGCTAAAACTGCCAAATTGTCCATGGCGGACATGGTAAACATTGTTGCTCTGCATGAAGATGTATATTCTTTAAGGTATATGAAAGAATCGGATGTAACCAGTCAACAGTTGTTAGGCTACTGAAGAAAGTAAAAGACACTGTTTATGTTAAAACTATGCGTCGCAGGAGAAGGACCAGGTTCACTTCAACCAGGCAGGACAGAGTGCTCAGAAATCTTAGCTTAGCAGACAGGAGGCTCAATTCATCTGAATTGCCCTAAATATTGTCTGAAGTGACTGATGTTACTTTTAGTACATCTACTGTTAGGAGGAGGCTGCTTCACTATGACTTACGTGGCTGCAAACGCAGTCGTAAACCATAAATCAGAGACAGCGTAGATTTCAGTGAGTAATTGATTTCAGTTTTTTCTAGCAATTTGAAAATGTTCTTTTAAGTTATGTTGCCTTAATAGGAATCAGAGTAGTGCCTATGTAAGGAGATTCAAGCATGAAAAATTCCATCCAAGTTGCTTAGTGACTACTGTTAAGCATCCAGGGCGGTCATGGTTTGGAGCTGCATGAAGGCACATTGCTTTGGGAAACTTCATATTGTCGATGATACAGTAAATGCCGAGAAATACTTCTGGATATTAAAAACCAAGATACTACCATCATCTAGAAGACTTTATAACGGCAATTTTATTTTTCAAGATGACAATGTTCCCTGTCATCGTGCTAAAGTAGTGAAAAAGTGGTTTCAGGTCAAAAATGTTCAAGATCGTGATAGGCCAGCACACTTACCGGACTTAAACCCGGTCAAAAATTTGGGTTTCAAAGTGCCGTAGGAACTATTAAAAAAGAAGCCAACAACTAAATTTCAACTCATTGAAGATGTAATTCAAATTTGGAATGGTATTGTTCAACCCATTCTTTTACAAAACCTTGTTCACAGTATGCCAGCGAGATGGGAAGCTGTGATTAAAGCTAAAGACCGGGCACTGCTGAAGGGCGAGGTCCGATCAAAAAGTTCCGAGACTAGGCCGATATACAAAAAAGTATTTATGTTACTTATGTCTGGCTATGCTCTCCCTCAAAGCTGTCTCCTTGGGCAGCGATACACTGCTCACAGCATTTTGCCCACTCTTGGAACGCTCCATGGAAGTTCTGTTCGAGAATCTTGTGAAGCACCGTCTGCGATTCGCGCTGGATCTCGTCCACGATTTCAAAACGGCTACCCTTGAGCTTCACCTTCATCTTCGGGAACAGAAAGAAGTCGCTCGGGGCAAAATCCGGCGTGTAAGGCGGTTGAGGAAGGGTAGTCATGCTGTTGCGGCAGCAGAATTGGCGTGTTGCTAACGCTCTGTGAGCTACTGCAAAGTCGTGATGTAGCACGAAATCGCACGGGCGATTACGGTCTGGCCCTGGGGGACGAATTCACGGTGCACAACGCCACGAATATCGAAGAACACGATCAGCATGATTTTGGTTGCGCTCCGGACTTGTCGGGCCTTCTTCGGTCATGGAGATGAAGAGCTCTTCCACTGCGATGAATGTTGTTTGGTCTCCGTGTCGTAACCGTAGGCTCAAGTCTCGTTCCCACCGATGACCCGTGAGAGGACCGTTAGTTCATTCACCACATGCTGATGAAGATCTTGACAGAGTTCGACAAGGAGCACCTTCTGCTCGGGGTTCAGAATCTTTGGCACAGACTTTGCAGCAATGCGGTGCATGTTCAAAACCGACGTCAGAATTTCTTGCATTGTTCCGTATGACACATTGACGATATTATCAATGTCTTGAATGGTTCTACAACGTACCTCGTGCACCAGTTTCAACATTTTGTCCACATTTTCTGGGGTTTTGCTCGTGGACGGTCGCCCTGACCTCTCGTCATCTTCCAGTGCCGTTCTGCCGCTCTTGAAGCGCGAGTGCCTCTCAAAACACATTCCACGACTCATTGTTTCATTGCCATAAGCCTTCCGCAAAATTTCATTTGATGTTCTCGATTTGCCGAGTTTGACGCAGAATATGATGTTCGCTCGCTTCTGTAGTTCGTAGTCTATACCGAAATCGCAGCTGTGTTCTGCACGTGGTCACCAAATATCGTGTATCACAGCTGCCGATGTTCACAGAACTACGCCACTCTGCACAATAACTCATCAAGGTCACTGCCCTCGACCGCTGCTCGCGCATCGGCGTACTGCCATCTGTTGGTGCGCTACGTACTTAGTCTCGGAACTTTTTGATCTAACAACGTATTGGGAACATTTTATCATTTTGCTTCATTATATCTCTGTATTTAAATGTTATTTCGTTCCTGATGAATTACAAAAACGATTTACTGCTGTAAACCTAAGTATTGAATATACGAGCCCTTTCATAATAATTTCGACTTGGTCATGATTTTCGTAATGTACATTGGCCATGATTTTTTGGTCATGATTTTTGGTCAAGATTTTCTTGGTCATGATTTTTGTAAGTAGCTACATGAAAATCTAAAACATTTTGGAAATTTCCATTAAATTTCGGATCGAATGACTTATAAACAATGAAATAGCTGTGAAAATTAGTAAGTTAAAAAAGAGAGTTAAACTTAAAAAATCATCGTTTTTGTTGGTGATGCAATACGTTTGATCAAATGATCATATGTAGAGGATTATAGGAAGGCAGTGTCTGACCCCAGGTCTTAAACAACCCTTAGAAATAGGAAGCTGGGAGATTTGGGGCTAGAGTGCCCGATAGGAAAGTGATACGGAAGCGAAGTAGAAAGAGGGAGGAAGACGCACTTATTTATTACCGGGGGGCAGTACCCGGGGTCCGACGGCGTAACGTGCCCATCCGACGCACGGCGGATATTTAGTGGATCGAACCTGAGGTCCTTTCCGCGGCAGTTACGAACGTTGTCCACTAGGCCACCCTAGGCTCATGCAATACGTTTGCACACCACTGTAAGTACTTGATTAAAAAAGAAGCTTTATGCGGCTACTACGTTTGATTTTAAAGTAGCTAGTCAAATTACTTTCAATAAAAAGTAGCATCTTTCCTTGCATTTTAGCTTTACGTTTAGGCTCAAATTTAAAGCACACATTCTGAGGATCATCCTAATATTTGCATTCCTACATATGGGATACAGACCAGACTGAATATCAAAGCAAATTACAAAACCATTTAACTCTTGCAACTTTTTTAACCAATTAATACCAAAATTGTGGATTTCTGAGGATTATGTAAAAATATTGATAGAACGATGGATTATTAGAACATTGGACATTAAGTTTCCCATCATCTGGTTCGCACAATTTTTTGTAGATGTACATGCATTCTTGCCTACAATGCTGCCCGATGGATGAGTGTCTCAAGCGCGGTCTTAGGATTAGTCATCGAAGATTATGACAGGGTAGGGTTCCGGATGTGGAATGGGCGCTGTGTTTGATGGCACTAGCTCTTTCCTTTCCTTTTAACCCGTAAACCCAAATTAAGGACAGACGACTGCTCACATCTCTTACAGCTGCTCCTGACCGTCTTTAATACCTCACTCGACACACACACACACACTCCTGAACATTTTAAAAATACCTCCTTTGTTTATATTTCCACCTACTTTTCTTATAATTTCCTCATAAGTGTTAGTATTTAAATCAATTTCCTCATAAGATTTCCTCATAAGTGTTAGTATTTACATCAACACTTAGTATTAAGGTTTCCTCATAAGTGTTAGTATTTACATCAACACTTAGTATTAAGGTTTCCTCATAAGTGTTAGTATTTACATCAAAAGTCAGTATAAGATTTCCTCATAAGTGTCAGTATTTACATCAAAAGTTAGTATTAAGATTTCCTCATAAGTGTTAGCATTTACATCAAAAGTTAGCATTAAGATTTCTTCACAAGTGTTAGTATTTACATCAAAAGTTAGTATTAAGATTTCCTCATAAGTGTTAGTATTTACATCAAAAGCTAGCATTATGATTTCCTCATAAGTGTTAGTATTTACATCAAAAGTTAGTATTAATATTTCCTCATAAGTGTTAGTATTTACATCAAAAGTTAGCATTATGATTTCCTCGTAAGTGTTAGTATTTACATCAAAAGTTAGCATAATGATTTCCTCATAAGTGTTAGTATTTACATCAAAAGTTAGTATTAAGATTTCCTCATAAGTGTTAGTATTTACATCAAAAGTTAGCATTATGATTTCCTCGTTAGTGTTAGTATTTACATCAAAAGTTAGCATAATGATTTCCTCATAAGTGTTAGTATTTACATCAAAAGTTAGTATTAAGATTTCCTCCTAAGTGTTAGTATTTACATCAAAAGTTAACATTATGATTTCCTCGTAAGTGTTAGTATTTACATCAAAAGTTAGCATTATGATTTCCTCATAAGTGTTAGTATTTACATCAAAAGTCAGTATAAGATTTCCTCATAAGTGTCAGTATTTACATCAAAAGTTAGTATTAATATTTCCTCATAAGTGTTAGTATTTACATCAAAAGCTAGTGTTTTACATCAATTTCTAGGTGACCAGTCAACTCTTTTCACTATTTCATCTTCGTAAGTTACACAGCTTACTAAATTACAAAAGAATAGAAAAAACCGTGAAAAAAAAATGGCAAACTTGATGACACTAACACAACTGAATAGAAGTTTAATTATTATACCCGATACCTGGAAATGGGGAAATGACTCATATTAACGAATTTTTGGTTCCATGCTGTGTCAAAGTAACACGTGATTGGCTCTCAGAACAATCAGTCTCATTGGTCAGTTTTGAGTTCAGGAAATCCACTTTTTGTTGCATAAGGCATTTGTGTTTTCTTTTTCTGGGTAACTGGCTATAACTTTAAATTGAATAAAGATAATTCGACGCAGTTTTTTTGCTTTACCTTCCCCAGCAAAAACACAAGTGTTGGGAAACTGCTGGCCACCAGCTGGCAGTGATGGATCACTGCTGCATGAAATCTGCCGCTCAAGACAGGGTAGCGGTCCGTTGGTGGCAGCCATTAATGGCACGGGAAGCTTCGCCGTGAATTGTGGGCATCTAAGAAAGAGTCACTAGTGGCCCGTAGCTGGCAACCGAAGCAATCCCAACAAGAGGTGGAAGCAACGGGGCTCCGCATACGCAGAAGCAACACGTGCTGTCTCTCGTGGTACCAGTTAGTTGTAGACTACGCTATAGCCATCGTGTTATCGTGCTGTTTTAGCGGATGTTAAGAAACAAAAGCCGTATGTAGAGACGCGAATTCATTTTCTAATGAAATGCCACGTCGACGAAGATTACCGTCCAAAGAAAAATATATAAATAATGATTAAGGAACTCTAAGAAATAGTCAGTTACTCTCATGTATTTATAGAAACTCATTTCGTAGCAAAATGCCTGCCCTAATACACAAAGAATCAAGAGTACCACTCCATTTCCATGAATAACATGAAATTATTTCTGTAAAATCTTTCGTTTTAACATACACTAAAGCGCTTCAAACAAAAGTCCCGGAAAAATATTAAAATGTCGTTATATCTGTATTACATTTTTTTCCCAATCATATTATTCTAAAGGTTTCCGTAATTTAAGCAGCTAGTGTATATATGAAGAAACACATCTGAAAGGAATTCACCATGGAAATCTGGAACTTGAAACTCGATGGTATAAATAAAGTTTTCTCTTAAATATTATTGTTTTTAATTTTAGAACAATACAACAAAGCACGATTTTGTAATTTCTACAGGGTAAAAGAGAAAAACCGAAAGAGAAGAAATTATGGCGATTGTTCCAGTATGAAAAGAAGTTAGTCAAAAATTTGCGACGGCATACATTAATTCAAACAATCGATTCAAAAAGAGATGCAGAACTACTGTAGGCTTCTACTATACAAAGAAAGAAGACCGAGTAAAGTTTAAAGTAAAGACAATGGTACATCGGTTGAACTTTTGTGAAGAAGTCTGAAAGAAGGTGATTTTAAAGAAATTTAAATGATGTTGAACTTGAGAAAAAAGGAGGTCAGCGCGCAAAATATTTTCCGAAAAAGATATAGACACTGCCGGAATTTCAAAACTGACAGCATGTAAGATCTCTAAAATATATTTATATTTTTGAAATTTAAAATTCACTTTAGCTAAATTCTAACTTTAAAAATGTTCTTAAAATTTTTATAATGTCTTGAGCTTTTGGGGCCCGCTTTAAACGATTTCTTTTAGATAGAAGGCTTCAGTGTGATTTCGCTTGAATTATTTGCGGAAGCTTTTGTAATAACTACATCTCCTCATTAATTATTCAGCACAAAATAAATGGAAGAATAAAATGTGAAATCCTTTCGCAATATTAAGATGCCATAAATAAACCCGCAAGAAAAGAAAAATCACTCAGAAGATTAATTTTGGAAAGAAACCATAAATCAGTACTCAGCTGCAAAAATATTTTGTGCTTTTAAGTCTCGAGAGTGAAGGTAGTAATTAATAGTAAACGAACGCGAGACTCACAATGAAGTTAAATAAACAACTTCAGCAAATCCAGTAAATATGGCAAAACTCCAGAGCTGTAGCCGCTTGCTTCAAATGAAAAGAACCATGATTTTTACGCCGCAACTTTCTCGTTAGCAGATTTACCAACTGAAAGTTTCGGCGTGCCGAATTTACGCTTTAGAAAAGTATTCCTTCTAATTTAAATCGTTGAATTTTCGAACAGCCAGAGGTTTAGAGCACTGCATTTTAAAATAAAAAGTCTCAGTTGTCTCGTGCTTTCCGTAAAAGTCAAGTAAAGTGCAAAATGTTTCTTATTATCGACAAATTCTTCCTTATTTCGTAATTCTAAATTGGTTTATTCATGCAAAGCAAGTAAAATTACGTAACCACTTTCCTGAATCACATTAACAGGAATAGAACAACTGACATCTTCGTCCCGATATTCTTATTTTAAAAGCTCCTTCCTCTGTTTTCATGCGAAAAATGCATGAGAAAGAGAGAGTTGACTTCATTTAATGTATAAAATGCAATCTTAAGAATCGATCATCTATAAGACGTTCTGTATCGTTTTATATAAAATGTACTTTAGTGAAGAAATATGCAGGAATAAAAAAATCTAGGACATTGATATAAATTTGTTTTATAGCATGAGGCGTATATCAGTAATTGACCTTTCGGTTGTTTTCTGTTTCTTATGTAAATTTTGGTTATCTGCCCTTAACATCATGTCTGTACTTCCAAGAGATTTCGTTCCATGAGGTATCTCTGGCAAGAAAATTTCTAGTAGAATAAGATTTCTGAAACTCTGGACTGAACTACTGTCAAGTTTGTTAGATGTCTTCCATGTCGTTGTAGACAGCTATTCGCAAACGAGATTCTGCTGAAAAACATTACTTCGTTTGAAAACATTTGTTTGTTTTCTGTAAGTTAAATATTAAATAACCTGGTTTAGTGCGCTAATGCCAGTTGCTGTACTGATGCTCTATGCCATTCATTGTACGAATTGTGTGCTTTAGGTCTGTGCGAAAATTGTCTGACTGACTAAGTGTTGTTTGATTTGGAAGCGTTAAATAAACTGGATGTTTAGGTCTGTTACCCATTTTTTTGTTTTGTTTTTTTATTGAAAGTTTAACGACCACTGTAAGCGATTCAATGGGCTATCAGCAGTCGCCCGTCCCTAATTTAGGGTCACTGGCTCCGGAGAAGGGAAAGAACCAGTTCCGCTAGATAAACACAACACCCACACCTCACCGGGATCCGAACCTGGACCCTTCACGGAAGAATGGTCCTAAGCCAGCACTTAGGCCACTGCGCCACCGGGCGTCGTTACCTTTTACCATTTTGTACTGGTAAACTATTGAAACTGACATAAGCATCAGACCCAACAAAGTAATCGCAGTATTGTAGGCTGCCGGGTGGAGGAGTCGTCAGGAACAAGGACTTTAAATATTCTACGTTCAAGACATGAGCGGGGTGCTTGACTGCGGCCACGGTTCTGTTTCTTACCTGGAATCAGTGGTCCTAGATTTCTTGAGAATGACTTTTTATATACACAGACTGTCTCGGTGGTTGATAAAGCAAAATGAAGAAAGCAATACTTTATAGATCGAAAACTACATGTTCTTGGTATTTATCGCTCATATTGTTGGGAATTACAGGGTTTTATCAAATTCAAGAAAACACTTGCGGTATGTGGTTATATTTTTATTGCAACGGCCGTTCCATAAAAACTGAAAGTAAAATCACACAGAATGAACAAATATAGGTACAGCAAAGTATATGTTCTTCTTTATCAAAGTATCTTCCCATCGGATGGTATGCTACGGTGCCATCGTTCAGTCCACTTTTCAAAGCATGTGACGAAAGCATTTTGTGGAAGCTGCTTTAGCCACCGCTATACAGCTTGAGTAACGTCAGCATCTGCGCTGAATGTTGCGTCACGGAAATTCTCATTCATTGTTGGAAGCAACCACAAATCGCACGGGGCGACGTCAAGACTGTACGCAGGCTGTGACATGATTTAAATACTGCATTTTGTAAGAAACTGTTGAACAGAAGCACCCACATTTGGGCGAGCGTTATCATGGTGTAGGGTCTACTTGCTTACACATTTCCAGTACCTTAATCAATATGTGTCATCGCAGTCGCTTTAAGACTGAAATCTAATACTCAGCATTGACAGTAATTTATGGAGGATCGGCATGCTGGTAAACTACACCTTTATCGTCAAAGAAAGTTATCATCATCCCCTTCCCAGCTGATTTGGTTGGGCGGACGTTTTTTGTCCATTCACTTGTTGCGCGCATCCTGATTGGGTCGAATAGTGGACCCATGTTTCATCGGCAGTTATTACTGTGTTTAGAAAGTTTGGATCCTTTGCAAGCCTTTTTTCCCTTTCATGACAAGCCTGAACTCTTTCTAACAATTGTTCTCTCGTCAGGTGATGAGGTACCCATCTGGAACATACACGATGCAGCAGTAATTTGTCGCGTAGACTGCAGAATGCCGACGTTTTTGAAATATTAGTTGACGCCGCTATGTCTTCACACGCTATTCGTCGATCTTCTTGCAGTATTGCTCAAACAGTGTTAACAATACACGCCGTAACAACACTTTAAAGTCGACCAGGCCTAGAAGCGACTTGTGCCGACAAACTCCATTTTTGAGACCATGGATCCATCTAAAAATCCGTGACTCACCCAAACATTTATCTTAGCAAGTTTTTTCATTAAGTCAACTGTTTCTGGACCCGTTTTGTTGAAACGATAGCAAAATTTTATCGTACAACGCATTTCACGGCTTGCCTCTGGATCACTCACCCATAGCTGTATGGCGAAATGCAGACGTACCTTAAACAACTGCGCAATAACAAAACCAGAATCTTCTTCCACGTCTAACAACTGTTGCCATAGAGACTTTTATAATTCAGTTAATCGTCTGCCTGGTTATTTCCCCCTTTTGCACTGTTGCCAACTCAAAACAATTACTCTTAGTTTTTATGGAACGGCCTTTGTAAAGGCCTGCAGGGCGAACCTCGTGCTTTAAGAAGGAAAGCAGTTCGACAAGGAATAGACCTATACAAAGCATGCATTCATGACTTTTCCTGTAAAATACAGTTTATGTCAAATATGCCACTGATTTTAGTGGTGGGAAGAGTGATCCTACGTTTCTGTCCAGATATTCCCACAAATAGTTGGTTATTTTCAGGTCGCTAGGGTAGCTGCTGTCGCATCCTCATGCTTCAAAAACCACAGCATGAAACACTTCGCACAATGCATGGGTGCATTATCTCCTTGAAACCAGAGAGGGCCATTAAAGTACGATGCATGCAGCAATAGTTTCAGGCGGTCCCGAAGAATGAATTCATACGTGACGGATATGATACGATTAGGAACGCCATGACATAACACCCTACAACATCAGGGATCCACTCCCGTGCGTCCTAGTAGGAAACAAACGGTCGAGGGTCTGCTCTTGGGCAAATTGTCGTCAGATGTATATTAGGCGCTTGAATTAATTCCCGCTGTTTTTTGCCGCACAAACACCTGTGTGTTGCCACAGAACGGTACAAGATAGTCTATTCAAAGTAGTGTCCGTTGGCAGCTACGACCTTTTCCCACCGTTGGGGTAATAAATGGATTCCGCAGTAGAAATATGCAGGTTCTTTCGAGGCGAACGATTCATCGAGCCATTTTTGGATATCCGCAACAGAAAGTCTGACAGGCCATGTTGTAGCGACCGGAACAAATGGAAGTCCGAGTGAGCAATGTCCGGGGAATACGGCGGGTGGGATAAGAAGTCCCAGCCAAGTGCCTCCAAGAGTTCCTTCACGGATTTGGAGACATGAGGTCTGGCGTTGTCGCGGAGAAGAATAACCTTGTCACGTGGGATCCATTTTCCGAGCTTCTGGATCATTCCTATTGCCTTTAAACGTTTGCTAACCATTGACTCATCGACCCGTAGTGTTTCAGACAACTCGTGGAGCGTCTGACATGAATCCTCGTCCAATAAGGCCTCCAATGCGCCATCTTCGGACTTTTTCGGCAGCCCAGGGCGCGCTTTGTCCTTCACGTCATATTCATTGGCTTTGAAGCGTCGGAACCACTCTCTGCATGTTATTTCCAATAGAGCATGTTCTCCATAGACCTGCACTAGCAAACGATGACTTTCCGCTGCAGATTTCTTGAGATGAAAGCAGAAGAGTAATGCTTCCCGGAAATGCTCCTTATTTTTTACGAAATTCGACATCGTGAATGCGATACATACTCGTGTTCTGTGCCCTCCGATCATGTGTCACACACTGCTTCGCCCAGACTACGGATGGTACGTGCGTGTACAAGGGATGACACGTGTGGCCCAGGTCATTGCGCACCACTGCTGCGCTCTATTGGGCAACCGCGGGAATTAATTCAAGCACCTAATACTCTACGAGTGGTGGCAAAAATATGAAGCCCGATTCATCAGATTAGATACCACGTTGTCAGTATTTAACGCATTCAGTACCAGCCACTCAGAGAGGAATTTGAACTCACAGGCGAGCCATTTAAAGCCCCTCCCACGGCCGTTTACACAGCACTCTAGGAAATTGATTATTATTCCTAATCTGTCAGTACTAGAAACCTTACATTTTGTACATACCTTAATAAGACATCCTAGTATACTTTGTAGGTATGATATCTGCTATAACAGTTGAATGCCTTAAGTGGTTTGCGGTACTGAATGTGTAAATATCCCAGTTTTACATTCTGAACGTGTCAACATCCCAGTTTTACGTTCTGAATTTGTTAATATCCCAGTTTTACATTCTGAATGCCTTAACATCCCAGTTTTACGTTCTGAATGCGTTAACATCAAATGTTTATATTTTGAATGTGTTAAAATTTCAGTTTTACATTCAGTTTTACACCTTATACATTCTGTTGCATTAATGTTGGTAATCAGCGGTTTTTGTATAGTAGCACGGCCATAAATACAGGCACGACGGAGTTTACGACGAACTGTTACTACAAAACTGGATCAATTCGTCTTGTGTTCAACTCTTGTGCTATTTGCGGTGCCATGATCTTGAGCTTTCGTTGTACCATTTGTGTCAAGGTTCGCTTATCTCTATCTGACATCTTTGTATGACCTCCACAATTTACACACTTTAACGCAACTCCGTGTCCTTTTTGATAGGTAGTCGTAATCTTCTATACAGTTACTTGTGTTACACTTTATAGTTTTGCAGTTCCAGTTTCCGAAGCTACTATACAAGACTCGGAAAAATGATCATGGTTATTTTCCAGGTCACTGAGATCATGCATTGTAGACAATTACCGCATACCAGTTGTGTCACCTGCGACTGTGGCAAAGCTTCGTTATGTGATAGCCAACATCGTGATGATTCATCTCTATATACACCTCACATCACTCGTGACACTGTCTTTGTGATTTGCATAAGGTGCCTTGACCTACAGTGGCAGCCCCTGTTTCCAATATCTCGATAAATCCCTGAATATTATACGCACACTCTATATTCTTCTGCGGCATTTTCGTTTGAAGAACAAATACACCCATGTAATAACTAATTTCAATGCCACAACTACTTTCAGTTTCTCGAAGTGATGAAACCTCCGCAAATGCCTTGGAGAATTAGTAAAAAATGATTAATTAGATTTATTTACCAAAATCATAAACAAAAATACTCCAAGTCGAGAGATTCATGATCGACTGAGTGATCGTATCCTTTGAGTTTCATTGGAGATACGGATTTTGGCAGTTCAATGAAATGCTGAATTAAAAAATATGACGCGATTGTCCTCCAAGTTAAAAAATTACCCAACTAGACTATGTAGACAGAGGCATCTAAATCGAAGGAAATTGTTCCATTGATTTTGATCGGTACTTTTACTGACTAGTCTAACACTTTGTATCATGATTCTTAAATTAGGCTTGAACAGACCTTGAAGTGTGGTAAGGCGTTGGATCTTGATGAAACGACCACTGATTTGTGCGGGAAAACAGCTACCGCGTAGGTAGTTCAGAACTGTGCAGAATATCATAATGCCTAGGCTGGGGGAAACCACAACCAAAAAAAACAACTCCTTCGAAGCAAATGCAGCCCCACACTATCAACAGATACCTCCCTAGACGTGACTATAAGGACAATGCAGTCCTTCTGGCCACGTTTCGCGAACGAATAGCACACCCATGCACTTCCATTCTAACGAAAGGGGGATTAGCGTGATTCGTCATTTCCCACAGCCTTCTCCCATTCTTCTATTGCCACGAACTGCGAGAGAGCCACTACTGCAGTCGTCGTTTGGCATTGCCTGGAGTGATGCAAGGCTAATACGCAACTGAGCTAGCTTGTTAGCTGTGAATATGCATTTCGAGACGAACTGTTCTGGTGCAAATAGTTGTTCCACTACTTTTTGCGTTGCCGCTGGACACGTCTGTATTGGAATGCGTGCATCGCTTCTTCACATCCAGCAGTAAGCTTCCTTTGGAACGACAACTTTGTTTGTGTGGCCTCCAATCAAGGAAGCGCTATTTACTTTCCATCGAAGAAAAACAGCGACAGTGGATTTTGGGAATCCCGGAAGATCAGTAATACTACGCACAAGTTGCTTACTCAGATATCATCCAATCAAATGTCTTTTTCAAAGTCCGTTTGTTCAGCTCTTATTTTTATTTTATTTTTTTTTTTGATTGGAGGTTTAACGACCACCGTGAGCAACTCAATGGGCTATAAGCAGTCGCCCGTCCCTAATTTAGGATCACTGGTTCAAGGGAAGGGAGAGAGCCAGTGCCGTAAGACAAACACAACATCCATGCCTGACCGGGATTCGAACCCGGACCCATTACGGACGAATGATCAGAGGGCAGCGCCTTAGACCACTGCGCCACCGGGGCGGCATTGTTCAGCTCTGCACGGCATAATCGTTTCTGATGTGATCCGACAGGTTTTCCAACTCTCCCCTTTATATAGAGCACTCGGTATACCCTCACGCATGCGCTACTGGTTTTGCAGATTACTTTCAGTTGCATATGGGCAGATGTGTGAATACTTTGTCCACCCAATATATGATTAATAATTAATACAGACATTTAACGTGGACTAGGAACATCAAACAAAGATCTTCGCTCATTCCACGTTTACAAGTGAGTCACGGAAAAATTCTCATTGACCGCCACCGTGAGTCGAACCCAGGGTCTTCCATTTACTCGCCGGATATGCTTCCGCTACACGTTAGTTACGCGCCGGATATGCTTCCGCTACAGTTTCTGCTTACCATCTTTGGTGAATCCCCAGCATTGTGCGGGGCTCCAAGAAGCAACCTGCCAACTTGCCTTGGCAGTTAGCGTGTGTGAGTCTGGAGGAATTCAAGGCCGCTGTGGTGTAGCGGAAGCATATCCAGCGCGTAACTGGAAGACCCTGGGTTTGACTCGCGGTGGCGGCCAATGACAATTTTTCCGTGACTCACTTATAAACGTAGAAATAGCAAAGACCAATATATGATAATGAGCCCAATCCATGGCTTCCCCGAGTTCATTGTTTTCCAGAAGGATTAATCCATAAACTAAGATGAAGTTTACTCTTTCATTCAATCCAAATGGAAGGGCATAGTCAAGATTTATTTTTCAATAGTCAGGATGTATTTTTCCAAAACACATAACAGAAAATAGGACGTATCACTACAACGATCACATCTTCATGAAAGGAAGCTGAGCTTAAAAAAATTGACTGAATTTCCCTCGCTGCCAAAATAATATGTATAAAAGAAGAGTTAGTTTAAATTCGACCAAATCTTAAACATATTGTAAAGATGGAAAAGCAAGGTTACAACATTGAATATTTCAGTTCATAAGAATAAAATATAATCAATCAAAACACATAGTTTTTGCGGTATATTCTGTTAAACAGTGCCAAACTGCCTCTCAAACAAGAAGTCACTTTATTGCATGACACCAGGTTACTGTTACTAAGAACTGTTAATTATTTCTTTCGTTAATGTTCTTCTTCCGTTTTGCATTAATAGTTTTTTTATTATTCAATTTTTCTCCAAAATAAACTGCTGTGCTTCTGAAGAAACGCAAGGATAAAATGAGAATATATCTTAGAATATATCTTAGAATATATGTAGTGTATGCAGTATAAAGTGGAAATATATTTAGTGATTCAACAGCTATTTAGATGAGATTTAAGGCACTTTGGTCGTGTTAAATTCAACTGGCTCCTTTCAAGCAATTTCTAAGCTCTCTACTGTTAAGACCTTCATACTGTGTACGAAATAGGACGAAAGGAATTCGAAACGCTGTTTGTACGTTGGGATATCTGACAGCTAAATGCGGCTTCCTGCGTGTTGTGAACCCTTGGTGCCCATGCAAATGGCAAATAGATTTTCAGAATCTATTCTACATCCTGAAAGTGTCATTCAAGATACGTTTCCCATATCAGCACATCAATTTTAGATTTTAAAGCATTTCTAATACATTGGCATGGTGCCCCATTCAATCTTATAAACGATGTTTATAAGAAATTAAAATTGTTTTTTAAAGACAAGCAATAGTAGGTTATTTTACTTTATAAAACAAAGCCAGTAGTGTGTAGATTTCCTAGAGACCATATTTTTAATTGACGTTTAATTTGCCTCCTAATGAGTTTTTGCACGTTATTTATGGATGCACAAACTCAATAACGTAAATCTTTTAATTTTCAATTTTTATTTCTCGAGTTAGACGATTTGTTGCTGTCTTTTCTTTCGTCTTTCCCTTCATATGGACGTCAACTATATAACCACAGTAATATGTAACAAAAGGTTCTTTTCAAGAATAATGTACACTTCACAGCTATGATACAGTACATAAGCATTCAACACAAGTTATTTAACCTATTCTTTTTAATTCACTACTGTTTAGAGAAATAGCATCACCATGATAGATACCAGATGACGAAGTTGATTTTCTCCGGCAGAGTGCTTACGACACAAGACACAGAGGTTCAGCAATACAGCAGGTGTTGAGAAAGACACATTATTCAGTGTACCAGAGGTGAAAACGTGTAGGCAGTCAACTGTTGTTGAATGTATGTTTGTAGAATGTCCTTTGATGCTGACTCTGTTCGTATACAAACATCATTCTCAGAAGAAGCCACCGTCGTCTGACGGAACAATCGCTGAAAGACTGTATCCCAAACATTTTCAGTTGGCAATTCATCTGGCGAAGGTGAGGGCCAACTAAGGGATGGAACAAGGCAGGCATCCCGGATATCTAACAGAGTCCGCGGCACATATCGCCAGTTCTTGTCATGTTGAAAGACCGAACCATTTATCTTCTGCAGATAAGATAACAATTTAGCCTTTAAAATGTCTTCGATGTATCCCTGGCTTTTCAGAGAACCGAAAATGCGTATGAAGGGAAGATGTGAACGAAAACCGATAGTACCGCACACGAAAACGCTCTGTGTCAGGATCACATGGATCTCTATCCCCTCAAGGATCCGTCTATCATAGCTCAGCAGATTAAACCGCGACTCATCTGTAAAACTGTGTGACGCCATTCGTAAAGTCAATTTCTCTGTTCCTGGTAGTATTGCATTCTCTGACGTCAGTGAAACTGGGACATTGAATGTTACAGAAAACATAAGGCGCGCGGTAAGGCCTCCCAATAGGAAACTAGGGAAAACCGAAATAACGGAATTACACCGATGAGCTATTACACTATGACCACCTACCTAATAAGCTGTAGCACCCCATTTAGTCCTCAAAGCAGCGGTCACTCGGCGGCGCATCGATTCAATGAGGTAGCGATAGGTATCCTGGGGTATCTGGTACCTTAATGTCACCAGCAGGTCCTCCAGTTCCCGTTCATTTCGGTGTGTGGGGATTTAGCACGAAAACACTTTTCCACGTCGAACCACAAATGTTCGATTGGGTTCATGTCACATGAATTTGGAGGGCAGGGCACAAACAGAAAGTCACCAGAATGTTCCTCGAACGACTCCTTGACGATTCTGGCAAAATGGCATGGCGCATCATCGTGTTGATAATGGCTATCACCAGTAGGGTACACAGTTGCCATGAATGGGTGAACTTGGTCCACAAAGATATTCAGATATTTGGCAACTATCAGGAATTGCGCTATTGGGATAATGGGGCATAAAACGTTCCAAGAAAACATCGCCCACAGCATAAAACCGCAGTTACCGGCCTGTTTCCGCCCAACAGCGCATTCAGGTGCCACAGCCTCCGTTGGTAATCGGCGTATCCGTCCTCGCCCATCTACGTGATACACCAAGAATCTTGATTCGTCAGACCAGGTTACTTTCCTCCAATAATCCACGGTCCAATCTGGAGGATCTTGGGCCCATTTCATACGCTGTTGAAGATGGCGTGCAATGAGCATGGGGTCTTCGGCTACGTAGGCCCAATCGCAGAAGACTTCGATGAACTGTTTGCTGTGACACATTGCCCTGTTCACCACTTTTGCATCTGCGAGTGATTTGTCGCACTGTGGTCCTGCGGTCGCTGTGAACAATGCGCGACAGTTTCTGCTCTCCTATGGTACCAATCAGCTGCTGACGACGCACGGCTGAACGTCGATCCGTCATTTGGCCATCTGTGCACCACTTGTGATGCGTACTCACTACGGCGGCACGTGAACAACCCACAAGCCGCGCCGTTTCCGAGATCTTAGTTCAAGGGGGCCATGCCATCACAATTTGCCCTTTATCAAACTCCGATAAAACGGCAGCTTTTCTGATTCCGACTTCAAACACTCTACTAACCTAAAGTCGGTCCTCGGGTTGTATACATACCGCTGTTTTAACTTCACTTGAGCCACCGTTCGGCCTTTAGGCGCGCTCACTTCTCTAGGACGGGGGTGGTCATAATGTAATGACTCATTGGTGTATCTTGATACACTATTGCGCCAGGGGCGTTGCTATGCGATCCGCCATTGGTACATTTTACAGGTGATAGTCTTCCCGTTCATTCGTAAAATACTGCACTTCAGAAGACTTCCCATACAGCACAAAACATTTCAGATATGCATCAACAACGTTACAATCTCTCATTTTCGTTACACTTTCAGAGATACCTCACAATTATGTTTCAGCAACATCTATTTTGGAACATAACTCTTTGTATATCACGGTTACGTTAAAAACAGCATTCACCGATACTACTGTTTTATAGTTCCCATTGTACATAATTGCTACCTTGATGTTACATTTCGTATTTCGGCGATATTTAAGATTTTTGGTTTGGCAAAGGCTTGGATGCGCATGCGCATTTATGCCATTTCACCGAAGCACTCTCGTAGTCGTATTTCCACGTGCTACTGGAATATTCTTTGGTGATACTGTCGTACTCGAGTTAGCTAGTTAGTTGATTTGAGATTTCTTCCTTTTTTTTGTGATTCAAGATCATCTGAAAGTAAATAATTGTTTTGATAATTATTATTTTTAAAATCTAAAAAGCATTTTATAAAATCTAAGTAGATGGCTGTGTTGTTGCATTAGTATTACTATACCAGCATGCTTTTTTTACTTGAAGCTGAGAAATTTCATACTGATAGGTATTTAGAGAAATGACGAATTTGATTTGCTTTTTTTTTTTTCGCTGAAATATAGTCTATTTCACGTGTATAATAGAAATTCTACACCCTCATTTGAGACCGATTTTTATTTCTTTTGTTATCAATATATTAACGCCGCCACTGTTTCCAATGGACCTCTGAAAACGTAAATAACTCGTAATACGACTGTTGTTGCTTTTGAAACAGCTGTTGAGTGCAATAATTTTTATTGTGATTTTACAAAGTTTATTAAAACTCTAATGTTCAACGTAGTAAATACGTAACAGTAATATGATGATGTCCCAAATATCTTTCAAATACGTAACAGTAGTGTAACTAAGTTACAAATATCTTTCAAATACGTAGCAGTAACATAAAGTTGGTATGTTGAAATTGTAAAGACCTTTCATTGTAACGTATCGGTTATGTTTCAAAGTTATGTAACGTTTGAGGACATTTTGACGTAACCGTAAGGTTTCTGAAACATTACTGTTACATTGCGTAACGTATCTGAAAAGTCTTAATGTTTCAGTGCTACGTACTTGTAACATACACGAAATATTCTGTGCTGTGTGGGTTATGTCACTGCTTCCTATCCTACTCTCCCCAGTGACATCATACTAGCATCACTGTGCTTCCCTTTTTTTTCGATACGAGGTACTATATTATGAACAGCCCATCCAGCTTCCCGCTGTTCTATAATTCTGGAATACCTGACAGCTGGTGCGGATTTCTTCTTCTGCGGTGGGGCGCAGTCGTTCAGTTAAAATGCCACACTGCCCGCATTGGCGCGTTGCGGTTATAGAAACACGTTTTTTTTTTTTTTTTTATTAATTGGAGGTTTAACGACCACCGTGAGCAACTCAATGGGCTATAAGCAGTCACCCGTCCCTAATTTAGGGTCACTGGTTCCAGGGAAGGGAGAGAGCCAGTGCCGTAAGACAAACACAACAACCATGCCTCACCGGGATTCGAACCCGGACCCCGTTCGGACGAATGATCAGAGGCCATCGCTTAGACCACTGCGCCACCGGGGCGGCACACGTTGTTTTGAAGCCTGCTTTTGTACGTATAACGGATCAGTGAAAGAGGCATGACTCACACACTAAATTTGCATACGTGCTGCTGCATGCAATCATTTGCACCCCCTAACGTTACCACATACAAATGTCCCCACAGTCTCAATCATCCTCCTTGGGTTTCTAATTTCAATAGACAGCAGAATAGTTTTAATAATTTACGTATTTCAACTGCACATCGATTGGAATTGCATTTGATTTCTATTTTAAGCGCGTAAATAAATAATGCAAGATTTCGCTTAAAATTACGCATACCCAAGATCACGGTTATATACGGGAAGAGAATATATCAGAAGATGTTCCCCATAAGGTTTAATTTTTACTGTAATGCACGTTTACATCTCATCCCTGAGATATTTTACATGATGTGGCAAAGAACGAAGCATGGCATTTCCTCTTCTGTTCTATTCATCCGATTTACAATTTCAAAATGCACAGTCGAGTCAATTTATTGTGGCCACCAGCTAATATCCAAAGTAACCACCGTGTGCAGCGCGGACAGCACATAGACGTGTTGGGAGTGAATCAATAAGGTGCTGCCAAGTGTTCAGAGGTATGTAAAGCCATGCTGACTGCAGTGCATCTGACAGCTGCTGGAGGGTGCTAGGTAGAGTGGAGAACCGATAGAGCGAACAACATGATCGAGATGGTCCCACAGATTGTCAATTGGGTTTAAGTCTCAGGAATTAGGGGTCTCTGGAAGTACTTTGAAGTCTTCAACGTCCTCTTCCAACCACTCTCGGACATTTCTAGCTGTGTGATATATCGCTTTGTTGTTCTAGGATATCCCATCCGCCCGCGGAAGACAATCAGCATGCATGGGTATACGTAATCTGCAGGGATGGTTTCATAACGTATTCGGTCCATAGTGTCTTCCAAAGTGTAAGTGCACCTAGGGAATGTCACGAAAACTTTCCCTAGATCATAACGATGCCCAACCAGCTTCTGTTCGTCCAGCAATGGTTGAAGAATGTTTGTTCTCCGATGTTTCTCGCCTTATACGACAACGTACGACGAAGCAGAAAACGTGAATCATTGGATAAGGCAATCCTTCAATAATCAGCGAAGGTCCGATTCCGATACTTCCGTGCAAATGAAAGCCTTTTCTGCCGATGCACCTTGTTAGCAAACGTGCAGTGACCATCCGTCTGCATTGATGCCCCATACGCACCAGTGTTGGCTGAACTGTCGTTTCAGATACAATTCCGGTAGGCCCATGGTTCATTGGGCTTGTTAGTTGCTTCCCTCTAGCGTGTCTATCGTCCCTCACGCACCTTCGCAGCCGACGTTCACCTCTCACATCAATGACACGCGGTGCTCCGCAGTTTGCACGTCGGTCATTTGCAATGGTACAATTTATCCAATCAGAATGCACTTTAACGACTACCACACGCATTCAGTTCACAAACTGCGCTGTTTCGGAACTACTGCCACCCTTGGCCCAAAAGCCGATAATCATCTTTCTTTGCAAATCTCATAAATCGCTCATTTTATCTATGACAGCAACGAGTGATATGTTTGTAGAATGCCTACAGCACACCTCATATACTCTCCTAGCCAGCTCACGACACGTGCCTTCTTTTATTGGCTACGCGCTGTTGGCATCAAAAGTAGGAGGTGATCAGAATAATGTGACTCTACTGTGTGTGTATGATAGCCCGTGCTACAGTCACTTACTACATGAGATTCCAGCAAAACGTTTGTTTTGCTGGAATCTCATGCAGGTTCATTGGGCTTGAAAAGGCGTTCCTTTCAATCATGCAGGTTCATTGAGATTGAAAAGGCGTTCCTTTTCAATCCCTTTGAAATTCAGTTTTGCTATGAATAGGAAACTATATAACACTATGAGAGCACTAAGAATGAATTGATTAAATTTCCCTACGAATTGGAATTCGGTCAACGTTATCTGTAATGAATTCTTGGCTAAGCCAGTACAAATTAAATTCATGTAGGATTATTATCCATGACTCAAGAAAGGAAGACTAACTGTGAGAATCACAAATTTAAGCCTTTTCAAATTTGCAGGTCAAATGCTGTGTGGCGATGTACACTGGTGTTACAAATTACAGTCCAGAAGACATTCGCAGGGATAAAAAGGAAAATACGTAACAGCGTGCATAGAAGTTTGACGTGCAAAAAGACACAATCATAAGGGTAGTGAACATTTTATAACAACTGGCATGTTTGTGCACATTTTGCATACTGAGGGTCATACCCGGAAATGTCTTTAAGGTGGGATGTAAGTATGTTAGTCTAAAACTGCTTTCCTAAGGAATCTGATCACTTCGTACTGACAGAAAACTCTCACAACGTCCTTGCATACTCATCACCAGTTTGTTGATAAACTCTGGAGCCAAAGAACTCCGTTCCGCTATTAGGGGGCTTCGTTGCCCGGTAAGAATTCTTCGAGGGGGCAGCCGAGATGTGACCTGTAGTCCCAAAACATCCCAGGTATATTACATAGGGTGGTCAGTCCGTACGCCGAATATCCTCGGGCGAGCGTAATCATACTTCAAAAGGAAGTACTGGCCAGCAGCAACCTTAAAACCCTGACATAATGCTCTTGAATCTCATCCCTTAAGTGCTCAGCATCAACATTGTCTTATACAATCATGTGGAGTGCTGTGCGGCCTTTGAACATAATGCCAGTCCACATGATTAGACCACTACCTCCACAGGAGTCTGGTTAGCGGATGTCTGCAGGATCATTACGGGATCCCTCTGCCATCCAGATGAAATGCCGACGAGGATTTATTTATAAACTGAATCTCGACTTGGATGTAAAAATAAAACCTGGCCACTCGTCTGTGCTCCAGAAAAGATGTTTCCTTCACCAGATCAAGCAAGTTCTCTCGTACAATGCTACTAGTTTGACATAAACATGGATCTCCTGGCATAATGGCCAACTGCATTATGCCGATGATCTCAATATACGAGTATCATTTGCCTTGATGCCGTAGTCTCAGTTACTCCGAAGGCAACTGCCGGCTTGTATAAGAGCTACGATGCCGTGAGCTTAATAACACGTAACGACGCTTACGAGGTGTCGTACTACTTGGACGACCTCGACCAAGCCTTCTTCACACCACACTGTGTGTGTTGAGTTGCTGCCATAACCGTGAATCCATTCTACGGTAGATATTGAAGTCCCTTGTGACTTGGCCTGAGGTCTGTCCTGTTCTAGTCGTCCTATTGCTCGTCACCTTGTAGTGTGGAATACATATGTACTGTGTGATACATAAGGAAAGTATTTGAAGACCCGGGAATGCTTTTTACATGCGCTGTCAATGGTAAATGCCACTTCTGTTCTCTCTCGGCTTTGAGTATGTAACTCTACATATTAGACAGTACTTGATATGCAAATTTCACTGCGAAAATGCGTTTCTCGTGTCCATTTGCTCTGGGAACATTGCCAGATTTCAATAGAGCTCCACTATCACTTTCCGGACTTTGCACTTGAATACAAGAGTATAATATGTCCAAGTTGGCGCTATGGAAACTCTAACTAACGTTTCGAATGTCTCTGCTGCATACGAGGAAGTGACAAAGTGCGTCCAGGGCCGAATTCACAGGGAACCATCTACGCATTCGCGTTCCCAAAAACAGGAAGTCTGCGGAAAACCTTTGTAAACCAATAATCACAATATAAGAGTTCACACAATCAAACAGATAATGCCATTGTATTATAACCTTTAAAATGCCTTTTAAAATGGGCCCCTCTGTTACAGCAAAGCAGGGAAATAACTTCATTAGATCCGTAGTATATACCGCGAAATATTAAGCTAAAACTATTTCATAAGACCATTGTTTATTTGAGTTTAACATCTATGGTTTATGCTTTCCAGTTTTAATTTGTACGTTGTTCTAACGCTTTGAAAACGTCATCCTTTCGAGATTGAAAGCTCGGCAGATCCTGCATGATCCCGTTTGCACCATCATAAAAAACGGATTATTATATTTTGAAGTCTTGCAGTTATTTGTTTCTAGTTAATTCTGGTGTACCCAGAGTGTTTTATTTTAAACGAAAAATACATTTCTATTTCAAATACGCCAACGTTAAATACTGTATAACTTTCTATGTAAAAGTCATTCACTTTTTATACTTTATGTAGGAAGAGTTTTAAGAAAAGCACAACAATACAAGACGTTGTAACTTGAGATGGAAACGGGTCACTGGTCAAGGGGTCAACGTGTCGACAATTTCTTGTGGGTCAAATGAATCCGATCAAGGTGTCCCTGACCCGAGTTTGACCCAGTTTTATTTCCTTTTTATTTCTGAAAAGAAAAAAAAAATGTTTCGAAGAAAAATGCGAACTGTGGAATTTTGAGCTCAAAACTGGCGCCAACGGAGTGAAAAATGATTTGTCATACAAAAATATTGCCGCTTCTTTCATAAAACAACGAAGATTTCCAAACACCGACGATACGGCGGAGACCCTAGACACACCTATACTATATCGTTAAATAATACTTCCTTTACGTTTGTACCGAAAAAAGATACAGGCAAACGCCTGTGACCTCCTTCTCTGATGATTCACTCTCTCACACGCTGTGTGTCACATTGCAAGAGTGTAAGTTACTTTCACATCGCCTGTTCTGCATTGAGAATTGAAAGGTTTTTGTTTGGCGTGCTAACATCTCGTTCCATTGCATGTGTTGACGAAATTAATGCGTTATTTATTGATAGGAATTAATTTAATTTAAAATTATGTAACGTCCTGGTCCCGGTCTAAAATTTTTCACCCGTTTCCAACTCTGGTTGTAACATGTTGAAAGTTGGTTGAACTAAGAGTGAAAATTTGTCTACCTTCGAAAAATGTGAGAGAGTGTTTCTGGAAAAAATAAGGGTATTTTCTAAATGTATATTGAATGCATATTAAAAGTTTTAAATGCATTTTAAATGTTCTTTATGGGTTCAGAAATTTTCATTGAGTTTTAGTCTTTGATGTTTTCTTCTCGGCACCTAATAAACGAAAAAAAAATGCATAGGGTATATTAGGTGTGACAAACTGCACAACAGTATCAGAGAAATGCGTTTCCTTTTCCTTACGCTTTTTCAAAATGTATATCGGGATCGTCATATCCTCAGAGTGGAAACCACCGCGGATATAAAATTGCTGCTCCGAGATATGTTTATCATTTCGCTTACCATTTTGGGGAACACGAAAACTTTGCTAAAAACACCTTGGGAGAAATTACGAACTCCAAGTTTACCCTGCTAAATTTACAATTTGCAACTTTCAAAAAAAAAAAAAATAGGAGTTATTTCACATGCCCTTTCTTTTTTTATATGTTCATGTGTAACAAAAAGTACGGATATGTGATATAACCACTGTCTCCTTTTCTTCCCTCTAGCTTATCACTTCAGAGCATGTTTTGTTAAACTATGGTAATTTGGAAACACTTTTTCTTTAATTAATGGAGATCACCTAAATCTCTTTAAAAAGTTGGACATCTTCACAAAAGAAAAAAATAATTTAAAGGAAATATTTTCTTAAGCCAAGTTTTCAAATCCTTCTTTCACCGCAAGACAACAGTTTGTCAGAAAACAATCAAGAAAGGTAGCGATGTATTGTAATGCGATTAACAGGTCTAAGCTTTAAGGGTAAAGGTGTTAAACTACAGCTTTGTGAGACAGATCAGATTCATTTCCTAAGAGAATTGCTCCGGATATTCTTTTTTCGTGCGCCTCAAAGCACCGAGTGAAAGAATTAAATGAAGTGTTCAAACCCTTCAACACGAATGGGAAAGAAAAACACAATTCTTTTTTAACTTCTTACTCTGCTTATAAGTCACGTTCATTTGTAAACTGAAGATTTTTTATTCGTTACGCTTCTTCGATTACGTCAGTTCATAAAACATCGCACTTAACCGGTTTATTCTAAAAAGAATTACTGTTTCCTTGTTTGTTTGTTTTTTTTTGTTTTTTTTTTACTTCTTAAATTATTATGCTCCTCTTTTGTTTCCTAATTTTTTAAGAGAAATTCGCATAGGTATTGCAAGGTTGTACTCGTTAAAATTGTATCAGTTTGTTTTACAATTTCATTACTGTCTTTTAAAACGCCTTCCTTATATCATTCTGCCTGCCCCGTTATCACGTGTATAAAACAAAATAAGTTTACTGATGCACAAAGCGTATATATTATCTTAATGCTGTAATTCTTTTTTGCTCAAACTCTTTCTGAGTTATTTATTCTGATGCCTCGTAATTTCCATAAAGTCTGTTGTGGCAGTTTCGGTAAACAAATGAACATAGTCTTAGAAAGATTTGAGAACTTGCGAGCCTATTTTCTGAATAAAAATTGAAACTTAAAATTTTATTCCAGGAAAGGGGACGTTTTATATTTAACCGACATTTCTAATAATACCGAGCACTACGGGGGTCATAACAAAATCTGCACACTATATATTTTTCAGGAAAGTGTGACGAAACGGAGGAAACTTATCTTATTGTCGTTCAATGCGCTTCCCTCCGCTGCTAATGCTAATGACAGTTTGCCAGCGGTGAGGTAGATCCTGGATGCCCCGTAGTACGCCATCTTTATTCAGGTGTCGTAATACTTGGGTACACCTCCAATCACAGTTCGTCCAGCGATCCGTATCGGATACCACGGGGCCTATTTTCAACTTTGTGAAAAATCAAAGTCCGGGGTACTGAGATCAGGGCTATATGGTGGGTGGAATAAAGTTTCAGACCCATATTCCTACAACAAACACCGTACCGACGCAGCACCGCGACACGATGCGTTGCCAAGCAGCAAGATCGCTCCCGGTTTCAACAAGTTGGCGCGAATTTGAGGAATCTTCCTCCTTTCCTTTGTCCTAAGAAATAAATTGTGCTTCGATCAAGAGTTCCTTTCCCACAAACTTCTTACAAGGCAGTGTGGACTTGTGTCGGAGTTTTTCCCCGCATAGTTTCGATTTTCATGTACGAGCGCTAGTCTAAATCTGTGACTCGGCCTGAGGAGCTACTCGCTTCCATTCCCAAACATTCACACGTCCACAAAACGAATGATAGCGCGACGTTCTGACACCACTGCGTTGCTGAGAGTCTGACTTGAACATTTTTTTATTGGAGGTTTACCGACCACCGTCAGCAACTCAATGGACTATAAGCAGTCGTCCGTCCCTGATTTAGGGCCACTGGTTCCAGAGAATGGAGAGAACCAGTCCCGTAAGGCAAACACAACATCCATGAATCACTGGGATTCGAACACGGACCCCTTTTGGACGAATGATCAGAAGCCACCGCTTAGACCACTGCGCCACCGGGGCGGCGACTTTGACATGACACAATCATTTTCTCAATTGCATCATCAGCTCCCGTTTTACATTAACGTCTGCAGAACTTTTGCTATGACCCTCGTACTCCATCGATTAGTTCAAAATGGCAATTATGTATTTGATCCTCCAATATACACTATCTACCAACAAGTAATTGGACACCTGTGATAACAAAGGAAAATTAAGTTTATTCATCTTCAATAGTTGGTTGAGCCTCCACGAGCGGCGATTACAGCTGCGACCCTCCGGGACATACTCTCAACGAGGCACTGTACAACGCCTAGCGGTATTTTCTTCCACTCGGCTTGGAGAAGACAGGTCAGTTCCTTCATCGATTTCGGACGGGGGTCCACCCCTTAAGTCGACCATGCAACTCGTCCCAGAGGTGCTCGATAGGGTTAAGGTCCGGGCTCTGCGCAATCCAGTCCATTGGATTAACCCCACTGTCACCATACCAAGCCATGGTGGACCTCGCAACATGACAGGTGGCATCCTGAAAGTAACATGGGTCCACCCCGTAAAACTACCACAACGTAGGAAACGCATGGTCATCCAAAATGGTGCAGTAGGTCTCGGCGTTGAGTCTACCAGGAATTGCGACCAAGGGTCCCGTGCCATACCAGGAGAAACACTCCCCCATAGCATAATTCCACCACCGCCGAACTTCACAGTTGGCACAATACATTCCGGCAGGAGACGTTCTCCAGGCAGAAGCCAAACCCAGACCCTGCCATCCGAACGGTAGAGGGTGAACCTTGATTCGTCGCTCCAAAGAATTTGTTTCCACTGTTCAACGGTCTACTGTCGACGTTCTTTGCACCACGTTAGCCAAGCAGCGGTATTAGACTTGGTGATCAAAGGCTTGTGGGCGGCAGCACGTCCATGATAACCGAGCAGATGGGCTTCCATACGGATGGTATTCATCAAAAACACTCTCGGATGCCTGTTGAAACTCCTCGCGGATGTGGCTCATCGATTTGGTGCGGTTCTTCCGAATTTCTCTGGCCAGCACCCGTCGGTCCCTAACTCCCAGTTTTATGGGTCTGCCGGTTCGGGGCACATTCCGACAGTCACCTCTCATCTTCCACTTACCAATCACGTAGGCCACTGTCGATTTTGGGTATTTCAATTCGCTGGATATGCCACGTATGGATCGGCCATTTCTGTGATACCCGATGATTACACCTTTCTCGAAATCATAGAGCTCTGAACTGTGTGACGTTTTGCATGCGACTGGTTGCGTTGTTGTTTCCCACACGATATTTAACGGCAGCGGCCGTGACGTGTATCAGGACCGGATATATCGTCGATTGCAGGGGTGTCCAATTACTTGTTGGTAGACAGTGTATAAGCCATATACCAAGATAATTCACAACAATTATGTTCTACGGAAACTATCACTGTGGTATAAGTAACAAAATTTTCTGTACGAAGTTCAACCAAAACTTTTATACCAGGTTCGGCCGTATGGTCTTCTCTTCGACTACAGAACCTCTCGGCATCTGTTTTCACATACTTCAATGTTTCAAGTTCCCTACTTTAAAGAAACTTGGCCATTGATGAAAAAGGTGGAAGTAATCGGAATGCTCCAGACCTGGACTGGATGAAAAAAAACAGCTCAAAATGCTAATTTTATTAGTTTTCCCCGTCCATGGCGGAGATCTTTGGTTTTATCTTGTCTTTCTAAAAGACCGTCTCCTATCAGTTCACCAATTCTGGAAAGGACTGAAGCATCTTGAAATGCACGCACTCGAGATGTTTGGATAAGAGATCGTCTTTGGTGGCCCGTCATCTTGAACCACTCTACTCTAAACTTTCTGCAAGAAGCACTTAATCGCCATAGAGTGCCGTCTGTTTAGGACAGTAAGTGCGAGATAGCTTTATACAAGACACTGATTTTGGCTGTTTGGTTTGGTGAAATAAGTCCATTTTTCATTTCATGAAACAATTCGCTTGATAAAAGATGGAACTTGAATCTTACGAAGGATATCCCGCAGACTTCAGTACTGCAGTCATCTTGTTCAGTAATCGCCTAGTTAATGTGTCTAATAGCGGCTTCCTCCTTGTACAGAAAGCCGTTAATGTGAATGTAATCTCTTGACAAAATGCTGGTTGGGTGGATTCATGAGAAGTTTCTGCAGCTTTGACAAAACCGCTGGACTTTTCAACAGCCATTTCCGGTGGAACGTTCCGGCAACGTCTATCTACCTGATCGATGTATTGCAGAAGCTGAACTATAAATCCTTGTGAGCAATGAAACCCGGCCTGCGAATTCTTTTCAAAGAATAAACCTCATTACATTGCATAAGATGCTGCGATATCAGGATGGGTTAAAAGTTCGACTTGTCTTGAGCTGCAGATAACGTTGGGCCTCCATTCCCCTGCGAAACGCCAGTCAGTGTAGATTGGGTACCACGATAACGTAGAACGCAGGTGGCCGATCATGTGCATTGGACGCGTTATGCTTTATCAGATGAGCAGAGGATGGAGGTCGACAAACGCGCTGTTTAGGTGTCTTCACGCCGTTATTGGGAACAAAATTAAACGCTGCAGCTTCAACGACGCAAAATTGAACAGTTAACTCTTTAACGACCATGGCCCCAAAATCTTGTATCACTCTAAATACCATAACTCCCGAAACTGTCTCTTGTTTCACTTCTTTGTTTAATAACAACAATAGTGACTGATTGTGACTCCTGCTGATCCCTCATAGGTCGAGAACAAAATCTTTATCACTCTAAATACCATAACGTCCCGCAGCTGTCTCTTGTTTCACTTCTTTGTTTAATAACAACAATAGTGACTGATTGTGACTTCTGCTGATCCCTCATAGGTCGAGAACAAAATCTTTATCACTCTAAATACCATAACTCCCGAAACTGTCTCTTGTTTCACTTCTTTGCTTAATAACAACAATAGTGACTGATTGTGACTCCTGCAGATCCCTCATAGGTCGAGAACAAAATCTTGTATCACTCTAAATACCATAACGCCCGAAACTGTCTCTTGTTTCACTTCTTTGTTTAATAACAACAATAGTGACTGATTGTGACTCCTGCTGATCCCTCATAGGTCGAGAACAAAATCTTTATCACTCTAAATACCACAACGCCCGAAACTGTCTCTTGTTTCACTTCTTTGTTTAATAACAACAATAGTGACTGATTGTGACTCCTGCTGATCCCTCATAGGTCGAAAACAAATTCTTTATCACTCTAAATACCATAACTCCCGAAGCTGTCTCTTGTTTCACTTCTTTGTTTAATAACAACAATAGTGACTGATTGTGACTCCTGCTGATCCCTCATAGGTCGAGAACAAAATCTTTATCACTCAAAATACCATAACGCCCGAAACTGTGTCTTGTTTCACTTCTTTGTTTAATAACAACAATACTGACTGATTGTGACTCCTGCTGATCCCTCATAGGTCGAGAACAAAATCTTTATCACTCTAAATACCATAACTCCAGAAACTGTCTCTTGTTTCACTTCTTTGTTTAATAACAACAATAGTGACTGATTGTGACTCCTGCTGATCCCTCATAGGTCGAGAACAAAATCTTTATCACTCTAAATACCATAACTCCCGAAACTGTCTCTTGTTTCACTTCTTTGTTTAATAACAACAATAGTGACTGATTGTGACTCCTGCTGATCCCTCATAGGTCGAGAACAAAATCTTTATCACTCTAAATACCATAACTCCCGAAGCTGTCTCTTGTTTCACTTCTTTGTTTAATAACAACAATAGTGACTGATTGTGACTCCTGCTGATCCCTCATAGGTCGAGAACAAAATCTTTATCACTCTAAATACCATAACTCCCGAAGCTGTCTCTTGTTTCACTTCTTTGTTTAATAACAACAATAGTGACTGATTGTGACTCCTGCTGATCCCTCATAGGTCGAGAACAAAATCTTTATCACTCTAAATACCATAACTCCCGAAGCTGTCTCTTGTTTCACTTCTTTGTTTAATAACAACAATAGTGACTGATTGTGACTCCTGCTGATCCCTCATAGGTCGAGAACAAAATCTTTATCACTCTAAATACCATAACTCCCGAAGCTGTCTCTTGTTTCACTTCTTTGTTTAATAACAACAATAGTGACTGATTGTGACTCCTGCTGATCCCTCATAGGTCGAGAACAAAATCTTTATCACTCTAAATACCATAACTCCCGAAGCTGTCTCTTGTTTCACTTCTTTGTTTAATAACAACAATAGTGACTGATTGTGACTCCTGCTGATCCCTCATAGGTCGAGAACAAAATCTTTATCACTCAAAATACCATAACGCCCGAAACTGTCTCTTGTTTCACTTCTTTGTTTAATAACAACAATAGTGACTGATTGTGACTGCTGCGATCCCTCATAGGTCGAGAACAAAATCTTTATCACTCTAAATACCATAACTCCCGAAACTGTCTCTTGTTTCACTTCTTTGTTTAATAACAACAATAGTGACTGATTGTGACTCCTGCTGATCCCTCATAGGTCGAGAACTAAATCTTTATCACTCAAAATACCATAACTCCCGAAATTGTCTGCTGGTTCACTTCTTTGTTTAATAACAACAATAAAGACTGAGGGTGATTCCTGCTGATCCCTCATATGTTGAAAAAATTTGAAGAACAAGTAAGGGTAGGAAATCTGACTCACTCTAAACAGGCGTTTCGGGTGGCTAAGGCCGTTTGTACGCACGGGCGTTTTGGGCTCTATGGTCGTTAAAGGGTTAAAGGAAAGGAAATCGTGGACAGCAACATTGCACAAAAATAGTTCCGGAGTTTCAGTGCTAGAGATACCAGTCCCAAAGACAAATCGAGGTCAGAACTTTCAACGACAACCAACACTATCACCTTGGTCGAATTCTTGACAGAATATTGCATGTGAATTTCGTAATTTGCATTTATTCTACACGTATAAGTAATAACAGTATATACCAAAGTACCTTTAAGCTGTGCTCTGATATTCAGAGTTTATCTCTGCAAAGCAAGGTTATATGTCAAATTGAAGGTACTGATGGAGTTGAATTGTACGTACAGTTGAAATCACGGTCATCTCCATTTGTAACAAACTTTAAAGAAACCCTTTTGACTCACGTTCATTAAACGCCTCTATTACTTATTCTACTTCAAACCAATTATCACTTTTGCCGGCAGCTATTTGTGAATCTGAGCCCTTCTTCATTGAGACGCCTCTCTTCAAACATTGTATTCTGGTATTTAGGCAGAATAGATTCTATTACAACGTTTTCTTTAATGGCGTAAAACTAACACATAGAGTAATCCATTAAAGGAAACCTTGTAAATTATAAATGGTGAAGGGTTTTTCATAGTAGATACACTTAGCATCTAATCACTCAACCTTTAAACATGACAAAACCACCCCAAGAGTTTAAGTATTTGTCTTCACTTACGATTTACATCCCAAAACATCATTACTCTACACTGCAAGGAACAAGGGATGTGAATTCACGTAAAATTACTGAAAATAACATGCAGATAATTCCCGGTACGTGTCTGCCATTTAACGAAATTATGTGTTCAAAAAAGTACCTGTTTTAAAAGTCCTGATTTTTGCAAATGTTTCGTAGTCAGTAATTTCGTTTATTTCAGAAAACATCGCTTCCGGTTTTTCCCGTATTTATACAGAAATTTCGCAAATTCAAAGTCCCTGAATTTTTCAGCCTACACATCTAAAGCGCCTTTCGCCGTGGTGAGATTCAAGCCGAAGTCGTATGTGCTTGCTAATTGGAAACCATGCGTTTTAAGTACTGAGCCATAAAGACTCACAAGATTTGGTCACGTTCAAGGTAAAATTCTAATCGCGCGATTTTGAATTGTTTTTATCCATTAATGTGAGTGAATTATTCATTTTATTTTATATGGGAGTTTATTAATTTTGTTATACGTTTGTAGTAATTTTATTTTTGTAGGAGAATTATATCACAATTTAAGTATTTTTATTGCGATTCTTCGAAGCAACAGAATGCTTTGGTACTTCAGATCTTATTAAACTGATAATGACTTTCTATTATCTTTCAGAAAAAGTGAAATGTACTGTTTTGTATTGTTATTTCATAAAACTCCTAAATATAAAATTTACTCTTGATAACCATAATAGCTTTTGTCGTAAGCGGTCCGCAGACTGATACGTATACATCCTACAATCACTGTACAATCATTTCTTGACTTCTCTTGAACAGTCTTATATAACGTCTCTAACTTTGACCTCAAAACTATGCCCTACAAAAAACGTAACATAAAAACTTCTTTGACATAAAAACGAAAGAATAAATATCATAGAAGATTATGGAATGAACTTTGAAAGAAAATAATGTTAATCGTCAAAATTAAAATAGATTATGGAGGGTTATATAATTAGGTAGGATTGTATGGAGGATTATATTATAACAGATTATATTATAAACAAAAGAATGAATATCAAAAAAGATTATCGAACCAAATTTGAGAAAAAAATGTTGACCTATTTTGACCTAAAACTATAACCTCTAATTTTGTGACTACTCTTGGACAGTTTCTTACGGTAACACTATACAATAGATGGAGGAGAAACTGAGGGAGAGAAGAAATATCCTGTGCCGCAATAACCAACATTTCATGAGATATGCTATGCACAAAATCCGATATCGCTCCGGAACTTTAAAAATCAGATCCTCTGACAGACGACTGAAATTTAACAGTTAATCAAATCTCAACTATTCCTGCAAATGGTTTTTATTACCGGAACCTTTTCGTCTTATGGATACCGAAAACGTGAGAACAGAGTTTTTTCGTTAATATACAAAAGGAATTGAGGAAACGTTTCTGAAAGGTGAAGATTTTCCATTAACACATCTTAAGAACTTCAATGTATCGTCAATATGAGAAAGGAATTGCGGAAAGGTTTCTGAAAATTCAGACTTTTCCTACCGTACAAAAGGTTCCATGAAATTCAGCTTTCTTCCTATCATTTTACGGAAAACGTACAATAAATGCCCTTCATTAATTCACGAAATGAATCGTGGAAAGTGTCTTGTGAATTTAAGAATTTTTTTACGGTGTACACATGTGATCGGGAAGAACTACACAGAAAATCAAGGACAGTTATAATTTAAAGGTATTTCGTGCTGAGATGTAGGTAAGAAGAATTCAAAGCTATCGAAGCACGGTACATTTTTCATGAAGCAGCCAAAGGAAACATGCCCCATTTTAAATATTCCTTCTAAAAACGTAGGATCTAAAAAACGTCTTTATTTACAATTTCAAAATTATGGTAGATAAAAGCTCTGGAGAGCACTTTCGCGGTCGCATCATTAGGTCATTGAATGAAGCAAGATTAGAACGAAGCAAGGTTAAAAAGTTATAAGAGAGGAGCATAAGTAACACATATTATGTAAATCAACACATAAATCATTACTATTCACTATAAATTATTGTTAAAAGTTCATTTGTAATCATTCGGATTCTTCTTCCCGAGAGTATTGCAAAATCATATTCCTCCAGGTGGAGGGAATGCATACAGACACGTCTTCATTACAACATTTTGGTCTAAGTTTAATGATATATAAACTCTCAGTAAAAAGCATAGAATATTTATTAAAAGCAGTCGACAGTAAGCTCGCATTGTTCCAAACAGGTTTTAAGTCTTTTTCAGAACAATGTTTGACAATGCCGAAGCAGCAGATCCTTTACTGATGGCATATCTGTGTTCAGCCCAGCGTATAACCAGGCTTCGAAAGGTTGGGCCCACATAGCAAAGATTTGCCGATTGTCCATTCTTGTCCACAAGTATACTTTCCGGATATCTTTGACAACAATCTGCTTGTCAAATCCTCCAGGAGTCTGAATAGTAGAGAAAAATCTGTGTGTAGTATAAATACATAGTAATTAAAATAATATAGATTCTGACTTTCACCATATCAAACTGTATTATTTACACCGATCTTCCGTTCAGTGCTAACGGCTCTTCGCTCATAAACCTTGACTTTCATGTCTCCATTATTTACATTGTTTGAATTCCTCACATCCCTTCGTCATCATTTAGTATCATACTCTGTAACTCACTTTTTGCTCTCAGACATCCGATAATGGGAATTACTGATTACCATATAATTCACACACAGGGCCGTAGCAAGCTTTTCTTATCTGGGAGAGCGAAACTTGAAATTACGCCCCTTCGAATTTAAAATTACGCCCCTTCCAGTTCAAAATTACTCCCCTTTCAGTTGCACTCAGATAAAAGTTGTTTTTACTTTCTGACACACCGTCGTTATAGGTAAGCACTACGATCGTTCAAAAATCGCACTTCAGGTTTTCGACATAATTTTATTAGAAATATAAAAGCTGGGTAAATAAACAAATACCATCGACTGTAAAAGTCAGAATGTCGACAACACCATACTTCTAGTGGGAGCTGCTCCCATAATAAGCCATTTAAGATCCGGCAATTTGTGATAAGAAGGATCCACTTTGCTCAGGTGTACTTTAGGCCTATACGAGTATAAGTCATTTAAGATAGGGACCCTAAATATATCAATTAGTATTCAATATGTCGGCCATTTTCTAAAATGGTGGACTAAATCTTAAAAATGGCGTACATAGCAGTTGAGGTGTCTTTTAAAATGTTTTTTTGGTCAAAAAATTCCCAGGAACTATTTAAAAGTGTGTATTTTAATAAACTTTCTTATAAAATTATTTCTTATTGCATTAATTAAAAAAGAACGTTTTTGTTATTTATTTTGTTCTTTAAAATCTCTTCACTAATCAAACATTTCCGTCATCTACCGCTGCTTAAGATAGCTTTACTTTTCACAAGTAACAAGTCTTTTTACTCTTTCTGCAAGTAAACAGTTGTAATGTCTATGCGGAAGAAAATTAAACTCTCCCGTCCACAAACAGTTCTTTCTGGGCTGGACTGGAATAAATGCAGTTTATGCCAACTACAAGGGGAGCTCATCTGTATTATAATCTGATAACATATATTATCATCTGTATTATTATAAGAAAATTTATTACAATACATAGTTTTAAATAGTTTTAGTGAATTTTTTGACTTAAAAACATTTAAAAGGAACCTTTACTGCTTATGTACGTTATTTTTAAGATAAAGTCCTCCATTTTGAAAAAATGGGCGCCATATTGAATTCCAATTGATTTTTTTTTTTGGGGGGGGGGGGTCTCTACCTAAAATGAATTGTATGGGCATAACGTAAAAGTGTGCAAAGTGGCACCTTCTTAACAAAAATTGCCGGATACTTACGCGAACACACCCTATTACTCACAGGATTGCAGAGCGAAAAACAAACCAGCGCATAACGAATGAGTATCGGGTAGCAAACGTAACAATAGGAAGAAGCTCCACTGTGGCGCAGTGGTCTAAGAGCTGGCTCATGACCATTCGTCCGTGAAGGGGTCCGGGTTCGAATCCCGGTGAGGCATGGGTTTTGTGTTTGCCTTACGGCACTGGCTCTCTCCGGTCCCTGGAACCAGTGACCCAAAATTAGGGACGGGAGACTGCTTATAGCCCATTGAGTTGCTCATGGTGGTCATTTAACCTTAATTCAAAAAAAAAAAAAGCAGCTATTGGCGTAGGGTTAAAAAATTTCTTTCAAGGTTAAATGCCCAGAGAGGAACTTCCTGCGACATAGCACAAATGCTTAATTATATCTTCATCCCAGCAACATGTTCGGAAAGGTCATGGAGGTTAGGCATATCAGCATATTGTTTTCTATGCCTTCATTTACTGTTTTGGAAAATTCCCGTCATGGTAATGAAACGTTCGCACCTCATATTTTATGTTACTTTGAACCCTAATTAACTGCATGGAATACTGTATGAGACAGTCTTTAACCCTTTAACGACCATAACGCCCAAAACGCCCATACCTACAATTGGCCATAGCTTCCCGAAACGCTTATCTAGAGTGAGTCAGATTGTCTACCCTACTTGTTCTTCAAATTTTCTCAACCTATGAGGGATCAGCAGAAGTCACCCTCAGTCACTATTGTTGTTATTAAACAAAGAAGTGAAACAACAGACAGTTTCGGGTGTTATGGGATTTAGAGTGATACATGATTTTGGGTCATGGTCGTTAAAGCGTTAAAAAGAAAATTCTGAAGAGTGTAACTTTCTTATTTACTTACATTTCTATTCTTTACATACCTCAGAGCATGTATTAACGCTCCTGAAAGGATCATTCTTGGAGGGCAACATCCCTCCCTGTTCTCCAGGTGGCTACCGCCCTGTTTACCCACACGGAAATTCTAAAGACATTGAAATGTCCTACTTGTTTTGAGTTCATGCAAGCATGTGTCAATAAATATGTTGAGCGTACTTGGTGACATTATGTTATCTTGTGTGACTATAGAACAAATGAAAAATCAAAAGTACGTTAAAAAATACATTGAACGAACTTGATGACATTATGTTATATTGTGTGACTATAGCACAAATGGAAAATCAAAAGTACGTTAAATAAATACATTGAACGTACTTGCTGACATTATGTTATCTGGTGTGACTATAGCACAAATGAAAAATGAATTCGGAAAACCATTTACAAGCAGACAAGTTCAATTAAAACGAACTGCACACGCTAGAAAATTACCAATTATAGCATATGTTTTCTACGTCTGCTACAATGTATCCTATTTGCTCTATCAGAAGACTTCTCAAAATTTAGGAACGCTGATTTATCTGATGCCTTACCCACAAACAAATCCTGTTCGGTCAAGATACGCACTAAAGATATTAGATTAGTACAACTCTTACGAGGCACAAAATTATTTGTACGTAATCTAACTACAATGATGTCAAACTCCTTATCTTTTCAATGATGTTCTTTTCTAACCCTGCCATATCTTTGTTTAAGTCCAGGTATGGATGCTGAACGTGCTTATCAGTATTGCATCAATTTTGGAAGAATAAATCAATTAATCCACTTGATATCAGTTACGGAGGTCCGGAATGGCTGATCTTTTACGACATTTTATAATGGTGAAGAAATTTTAAAAAGTTTGAGGGCACTGAGTAGAGTTTTGTTCAATTACTGTAATTCAGCAGACAGAAAGAGCGAAAACATTTGAAGAAAACGTTCTTTACATGCAAGAACACTAATCGAGTAATTCCTGAAAATATGTTGACTTTGAATACTCAAGAAACGCTTGTAGCGTAGTAAATCCGTTTATTTATTTATTTATTTTTTTGGTTTAATTCGCACAAAGATTCGCCAAGTCTCTCTCTTTCTCTCTACTGGGAGGCTTTTTCAAGGCTAAGGTATATATAAAATGGTTGACCATTGCTTTTATGCCTACCATTGCTTTGAAAAGCTTCTCAGCTTGGCTAATATTTTTGCGTATTACACCAAATAAATAAAAAAATAAATGTATTTACTGCGCTATAAGCGTTTCTTGAGTATTCACGATATGGTGTATATAAAATAACGTTATGTTAACTTTCCGCCAGGTACTTGTTTTTAAAAACAATCGGAAATTACATTAGAATACATAATTTCGTTAGGTTTTGCCAACTGCGCGGTGGTGTTTCCCGGACTGAAATAAAATAGAGAATCTTTCTTTTTGCCTTCCCCACGTATAAATAGTTTCGAATCAGAAATGTAATGGCTCCCTGCCAAATAACAGACAGTCTTATCGATTGGTTGTTACCCTAAACCATCACATTTTGTTTATTAGAGGAATTTAATGACCTGTGTGAGAATGAAAAAAACGTCTTTTCGTAATTCAGAGCCACTGGTTTCAGGGACGAAATTGAACCAACGACACAAAACTTTGGCAATGTGTCTCTAAATTATTTGTTACGGGAGTTATCTATTGTTTTTACATGCTTAATTTCTTCAAACGATTTTTTGAAGAAGCCGTAGTACTAGAACGTGATCAGTGACTTCAGATCTTCTATATTTGTTTCAGAAAGATAAGATATGGCGATTTAACCCTTTGATCTGTTGTAATGAATAAATTCGATGTTAGTTAAATGGACTCCATTCAGTTCGAACGAATATAATCGCTGTTTAAGAAGTGGGGAAATTTTGTTGGAACATGTGAACCTGTGCGTCAGAAAGAATCGTTTCCCCCATAGCCTTTTTATTCAGAGGGGACATTTTAAGGAGATGATTGGCAAATATACTCTCTGGCTGACTACCTGCTAAAAGTACTACAGAAATGGCGACGAAGGTAAGAGTAGAGAGAATACGTGTACGCGGCACTCGTTTCCACCCAATGGAATGATATCCGTGTCAGGAGGACAAACACTATTCATTACTTCATGAAGCAGAGAATAAAGATTTAGAAGGGAGCGTTTAACACATGTAACAGGTTAATGGTCAGTACTGCTGAGGTGAGAGGGGGAAAGGTATTGCTATGCGTGTAAAAACACAAGTTTGTCCGCGGCGAATCGAACGCGCGCCCTCTCACTCAAGAGTAAGTTGCTCTCCCAACAAAGCTACACGATGAAATGTATCGCTGAAGATTTGTCGTCTTGACACTTGTTTCCCCTCTGCAGTACGTCACATGAGTGACTTCCATAAAAATGAGTTGCTATGCGAATATTTGTGTTTTCCGAGTGCAGAAATTTTGGGCACAATTTGGTTCAGGTGCATCGTCCGCTAAATGGATTAAAATACACCCTGGTGGACTGCACACGTCTAGGAGATATCTATCTCTCTCTACCAGTATTAACGGCAAAAAGAATCGATGCAATGGAGTCATTGGTATTTATCGCAGATTTAATAATGTTAATTTATGACAAATGAAGGAAGGCACCTTTTGCATGAAGTGAAAGGAATACGTAGTTGTTATTAGACAAACGTTCAGGGCCGATAAGGCGATACTCACCAGTTGCCGAAATAATTAAGTATCACCGCACCGGTTGCCGAAATAATTAAACATCTCCGCACCAGTTGATCAATATTATAATAATAACTTCAATAAGCGGTACAGTTAGTTAACATAAATTCGAATATAAAATAAGAACAGTGCGTTCGCAACCATGCAGCAGTGACACTATTTGTGTACTGACGGTTGGCAGCGCAAAAGCTTTGCGGGGTTTTTTTGAGAGAGAAAACCGGGTTATCATTTACTTTGAATTGCGTAGTTGTTACTGCTTTTTAATAGTTTATATTTTACTTTAGTTTTATATTAGTCCGCTTTAGTTATTGGGGTGTTCCTCCGATTGGCCTAGGTTTCTGTTTTCTGTACATATGCGTCCTTTCTTGTGGTTTTCAAATACACGTGTACTGCTCGGCGCTGTTTAGTGGATGGGTTGAAATTATCCTGTAGGATATTCATTTTCGGGTCGTTTTCTTCCAGGATCTTAAAAAAATTATTTACAAAAATCTAAATTCGCGGTTCCGAACAGGTCATTTAAAAGATATTGTTTCGCTGTTCTCCCGTTCAAGCTATACGCCGTCGTGACCTCGTCCCATTGTTCTATCTTCTACAGCGGGGTGGTTATTGTGTGTGTATTACGAAGGATGATTTTCGAGTGTTGCACTGTCTAACGAAGCGTATTTATAGTTTAATTGTGTGCCTCTTCTCAACTATCGCAGCGAACAATACCCAGAGCAGTTTAATGGCAGTCATGAATAAAATTATAATCTCCATATGGGCGTATCTAGATTATGGTCTCGCTAGTTGCAAACCATAAACTGTTTGGAAAACTTATAAGACACACAAGGAAGTGCATTTTCAATTGTTATCTAGAAATATTCAACTACTTCACATAAAATGGTTTCCCTAGCATACTCTGAGAGAAGAAAACCCGTTGGATATCTGGTTTCAACGAAATGAGGTGCTGTTACCCATCTCGCTTTGGGACAACTCACCGCTTGGAAGTCATGTAGGTAGAACAGTATCCCAGCATTCACGTAGAGGGCAATTCGATATCAGTATGGACAAACGTTTTGAGTTAACAGAGATTGAAGGGAGGATAATAGTTGATGCACGAAGTATGGATCCATCTACCGCGGAGTTGTATAGGAATTGCAGTATCCCTATGCGATAATATCAAGAAAGTATCGGGAACACGCCATTCCTAAAATAACACCCCATCAAGGATAGCGCTGTGGGCCGAAAAAGGTTGTGGATAAACGCAGCCGTCGACGTCTGTGTTCAATTGTTGCAATCACCGGAGAACGACAGTTACACAGATCACCTGCGACTTCAATGAGAGTGGCGCCAGAAACATCTCCACTGAGTCCAACGTCCAATCATCACCTGCAATAGGTTATGACAACCAATGTCCCACCTGATTATCCTTGCTAACGCCGCACCACCGGACTATACGTCTCAGTTGGGCTAAAGAACATCGGTACTGGACTTTTTATTATTCGAGACGTGTCTTCCAGTTATCCACACGGGTCTGACGTTTGATGATATTGGCCGTTTCCAATTATTTTGAGAAAATCAGAAAGGTTAGGGTCTGACTGTAGCCGTACTAAGCGATGGACACATGTCAAAAAGAAATTGTTCAGGCTGGTGGAGAGGTAGTTGTGGTCTGCGGCATGCTCAGCTGGAACACCATGCAACTCTGGTTTGTCTAGATATCTCTCTAAACGTACCACACTAAGTGTCTATCCTTGGAGACCATCGGCATCCATTCGTGGTCATCATGTTCCTATGGGGCAATTGATTTTTCCAGAAGTACACAATGCACCTCTCCATACAGCAGTGATGACTAGGTCATGGTTAAAAGGGCATTCCGCAGAATTTTCTATCCTAGAGCATCCTTCTCGTACACCAAACAGAAACCCTGAGGTAATTTGTTGGATGTCGTGGCAGGGTGTGTTCGATTTATGGAACATCCAACCAGAAATGTGAAGGAATGGTGAACAACGGTCAATCAAGCATGAGTGGAGATACCTATGGAAATCTTTTGTAGCCTAATGAATTCAATGCATTGCAGTGTGACTGTCCTTACCCGGGCGAAAAGTAGGCAACATTCGTTACTAAGTAGGGTTTTCATGATTTGTGTCAACTAAGTGCACATTAAATGCAAAATCCAACTTTGAATATATTTCAGTGGTTTTTTATGATTTCGTGGAGCTGGAAGGAACAACAGCTGAAATTATTTATCAAAGTTCACAGTCGGTGCTCGATGTTATTTGTTTAAATTTTTCATGAAAACTTTGTCAGATTTGTGCAGAAGGTGCCAGTTGATTTTGAGCGAATTTCTCTACTTGTTGACCTTAAAAGATACCTAATGGATGTAGTAAACTCATATATTACCATACCGGTTGTTAACTATTCTGAATATCAGTCTTGCCGAAATCCTGTGTATATTATCCTCGTTATCTAAGGGAATTGTAAATCTGACTGAGAAAGGCCATGGATCCAACATACGGAATCTTTAGCATTTCTTTTGCGGACAGTGGTATTTGAACCTACATCTTCCTACTTTGGAGCAGCAGTTCTCTCGTTTGAACTTATCGTTGCTTCAATGTCCAATTGACTTATACCTCACAAATCACAAAATATATATTATTCACTCAATTCTTCAGTTGTACAGGATGTAAGTTTTCCCCTGTTGATTAAAAAATTCCAGGCTGGTGCTCCAACTCCAGTATTAACGTAGAATTACTATACACATGCTGTCAAAACGTACGATTAATTCAAACCGTGTCTCCAACTGCAAATTAAAATACATTTATTTACAATTAAAAACACTATTTACAATAAAGGCAAGTACTTTCAGGGAACTCCTGTCCCCATCATCAGGCCTGGCCTGATGATGGGGACAGGAGTTCCCTGAAAGTACTTGCCTTTATTGTAAATAGTGTTTTTAATTGTAAATAAATGTATTTTAATTTGCAGTTGGAGACACGGTTTGAATTAAATCGTACGTTTCGACAGCATGTGTAAAGTAATTCTACAGTTTTCGTGGGAAATATATTATTGGTATCCAGTATTAACAATGGACTAGTAACTTTATTATTACCAAATACTCTACATCATTTATATATTATAACATATAAGGCTTACACAATTCTAAAATCTCCATTAACAGCTTCAATAAAAATACCCAATATATGCCGAACTTGAATTGTTTCAGATTTGTGTGTGACTGTTCTAAGCTCTAAGAACAAAGCTCAAACGAATCCCCCCAGCGGAGTGCGAAAGCACACCATACATTTCGTTTTTGTATTTACGCCGTTAAACGAAATTTTAGACTTATGCATGTTTGTATATATGCCATTAAACGAGATTTTAGGCATGTTTGTATATACGTCATTAAACGAGATTTTAGACATACGTCAGTCGTGTTTTTTAGTAACTTTAGACAGTAATGGAAATTTCAGCAACCACTACGAAGTTAAAAGAAGAAAGGTGACGTCGAATTTTCGATTGTAATGAGCACGTCACTTCAATACGTTCTGACGCGAATTAAATTCATCAGAGCTATTCAAAGTCAATGGAGCTGGTTAGGAAACCAATAAATCGGTTTCAACAATTGATAAAAACATCCAGAAATAGAAACACCTACGTAGTTCCTCTAGCGGCTAAAAACCATGTTACTAAAATAAACAAATGACACAAAAAAAATTTCTCACAGCACAAAGAAGGCACAAGGACAAGAAGATTTTGAAATCGAACAGTTAAAAGAAGTAATATAGACGAAAGCGTGATATTATCGTACGTCTGCTAGCGGAAGAATTTTGTGTAATGGAAAAGTTGAAATTATGCGACAATTATTCTAAGGAAAACTAGCTTTTCAAATACGTCTCCCGGACGCAGAAATATCGAGAAACAGGTTTCGAACTTTGCGCCCTCTAGTGGGAAATCTGCGCATTATTAAAAGAGGATAATGCTCCACATCTTTAGTATAGCAAATTGCATACATTAAAGAAGAAATTTCTCAATAGGGTCATTAGAAGCGGCTATACAGCTGCAAACTGAAGTACACAAACACCCCTTTTCAACATAACTGTGAACTGGAACAAACAAAAATCCTCATAAACTAGCCTAAATTATTCTACAAGATAAATGGCATCTGACGTTGAAAAATGTTTTTAAATCGCACATGTAAAAGCAGAGATATTGATAAAAACAGATTAAGCATTTGCGCTCCTAGCGGCGAAATTGTGAATTATTTTGGGAAGAACATATGCACACACAGTTAGCATAGTAAGTAGTATTTGATCGAAGAAAGGAGTTTTTTAATCAGGTTTTTAATCCCACAGATATCGCTGTAAACAGAAATGTGAACTTACTCCCTCTGATGGAATACTTGTGCGTTAAGTAAAAATTGAAATTGTATGAGTAGCATTTCGCAGCGGAAACGCTCTCCAACAAAGAAATAATTTTTCAAGTTGGACTCTTCTAAGCAGAGATATTGACAAAAATAAGATATGCATCTACATCCTTGGCGAAAGGCTATGTATTATTTTAGAAGAAAGTATTCTCAAATGGTTTCTGAATGTGAGCGGTATCGGTCCACAAAATCATTTTTTCAATCGAGTTTTCCGGAGCTCAGATTTTTCTGCAATGAATGCATCAGAAGCAGAAATAAAAAAAAATAACGTTCCCTGGTTGCCAAACCGTCCTTTACTAAAAATTAGAAATCCTATGCAAAAGATTTCCCATCAGGAACTACAAACGCTTCAGAGAGAATATTTCAAATCGGAGTTATAAAAGCAGAGATATCGGGGAAACTGCAATGCACTTTTACGTCCCCTTACGGAAGATCTATGCGTAACTTGAAAACGTGACTATACCTAAATTACTCTTCGATAAAAAAGGAATCGAAAGGTAAAGTAATTTTTTCAATCGGACCTTTAGAAGCAAATATATATAATAAAATGCATTTTGAATTTGATATCATCTGCATTTCCGCCCTCTAGCGGCAAAATTGTGCATCGTGAAAAAAGAACATTTCAAGCTTCACAACGCAAATATAAAATAAAAAATTCAAATCGGACTATTGGTTGCAGTGATATGGTGTCCACAAGCGAAAGAACGGACAAACCGATAACATAAGCACGATCTGTTTTACAAAAGATGTGTTAAAAACAACACGAGTATATTTATAATTTCAAGATCACGTAAGTTGGATAATGACTTTATTAAAGACTTACCTGATCTTGAAACTTTTAATCATAATCTTTCCCTTCTGACTGGGTAATAACGACATAATGGTAGGTTATAATATTGCGTACTCTACAGAATTTAAATTTAAATTGCTATTATATTTAAAATTACATATCAATCTGAATTTGAATCATCTAAAGATCGCAATATCTGCTTTAGTTTCAATAAAGAGATTAGGACTAAATTTCAGAAAAACAGAAAATAGAAAACAATGAATAAAAAATAAAATTATTTCCTTTAAAAATTTATACGTTAGAAACAGAGCGCATATCATCATCGTTCATTCATCAACAGAAACACGAATTTACGTACCTCACTCTTTAAAATTAAAGAAAATAATTCACTTAAATGGGAGAAAACGCGACGTTCATTTTATTTTTGAAATGCGACGCCTGTAATAATACGTTCTTGAACATTATGCAAATGGCATCAGGCTTTTGTCGACGGAAACACGATTTCACTCAAGTAATCTTCGAAAATAACATAAGTGAATTCATATATCTACTGTATTGGGGCAAACCTAGTTCCACTGTTTTTAATCGAAAATCTTATTCTTATTGAAAATATATATTCACGGATTTATCTTTATCTCAAAAAATTATTACTTTCTGCAAATCATCTGTCTTTATATTTAAAATTTTGAATCTGAGAGATATTTTCAAATTTTAACCAAGGTATCTGAACCAAAATTTTATTTTAGACCATCACTATATCTGCGTGCATATCTATGCTGTCAAGCTAATAAATTTCAGAATTTGTTTTTCATTTTAAAGATAAAAAAGCTTGAAGACAAACAAAGATTTTTGGAGAATACTTCAAAATCGTGAAATGTGTAAATATGTAATTTAGTGAATGCTTTATGGATATTAGCAGCTGTTTTTTTTACGTGAAATATTAGGTTGGCAATGGTATGGACAAATTTCCTGCTGTTTTATTAAGACTAATGGTTTCTTTCTTTCACAACATTCAGTGCAAAGACTGCGTTTGGTCGCTTCTAGTGTAACAGAAGAAAGAAGGTTTGTTGTTATTTTCAACTCAATCGAAATTTGTTTCCTATTTTATTAACAGAAAGAAAGTGAGCCGTTGTAAATTACCCATCAGAAAATTAGCAATGCATCTATAGAAAACCGTTGAACTAAAAATTGATAAATATTTTTGCGGTTCAAATAAAAATCGATCAGGCAGGTTCGTTTCTTAAGAAACTATTTCCTAATTACACAAGGAATTTATCGTGAGATTTCACTGTGGGTTATTCGCATCATTTTAGTATGAAGTTGCGATGATACCTGTTTCCACAAACTAAGAACACCTCATTCCGACGTGATTTCTTTTTCTTTTTAAAAAATTATTATTTAACGGTCACCAGAAGCAACACCTTCCGGCTGTAATAAGTCGGCTCTCCCTAATTTGATTCCAGGAACGGGAGAGAGCAGTACTTTAAAACAAGAACACCACATATGCCTCAATGCTTCATCCGCTAATCCAATTCCAATGCACTCCGGAAGCTATGTGACAAACCTGTGACTAAAACTACTCGTCAGTAATGCTTTCATCATTCTATATGTTCCAGCATTTTATGGGTGAAAATTGGGTGCTATTGAATAAAAAAGCTGTCAAAAACCTAAGTAATTCCATGTGAGGCAGATTAATACGCTAAAAAATAGTTTGTATATAAACTTTAGCTGCATTCGCAATGCCTGCACTCCGTCAGCTTGTGTAGTCAGTTTCTTCTGGATTTCTTAGTTAAGGCACTGAGCTATATCTGCAGATTTTATGTATTTGTTACTAACAAAGATCCTGTACTGAAGTAAGTATTAAACGGGAAGAAATAAAATTTACTATTGAATAATTATTTCTTCTCAACAAAGGAACTACCAAAATATCTGAAATCAGCTCCAACACTGGAATTTTTTAGATTGTTTTATGATGGATCCTGTGTCCTTTGAAGTACAAAGAAAATGAATAGAACTTATCAACCGTGCAACGTGAAAGTACTCGGGCACATTTTGTGGGCTTAAAGGATTTTCACTCGTTAATTACCCCTATTTTGAAGAAGATCTGTAGGAAATACAATTTGAATTTTGGCGAAAGGACAGCTAATATCCTCTTAATTAGAAAACATCGTGATCATGTGGCTACCCACAACAACCATGGTATTTATAGCATCCTTTTGAAATCAAACTTTCGGAAGACGAAGACCAGGTGTATATAAGATCCACTCTACGTACACTTGGCATAAGACTAGCAGAACACAACGCACTCTCACGTCTTGTAAGTCAGGGAACTCATACCCCAATGTGAAGTGAGGGAACCATCTTGGCTTCCGCTTCCAATAAGAGTTCTTGTTTATTTACTGAGAGTTTGTATATCCATACATTATCTGACAGTTGCTGCAACGATGACACGCTATACTTAACTCCCTACCCTTGGAAGTTCCTCATTGAGAACTGTAAGTGAATCTATGATGCTTGTTTTATTCAACCTTGACTAGTAAATAAACTACTCCACCTGTGCGTCGGTTCAACGATTATGCGCTGTTTAAGGCTCCTACGTCACAGGCAATTCACTATGTATATAATGCTTCTGCCGTATGTGTTCATCTGTTGTTGTAGATCTTGATGACGGGTTGGTGGCCAGCCCAAAAGATCTTTCAATATTTTTAATTACTTTTCCTTTAACTTGTGCAGTTTTTAATTGTAAACAAATCATCTTTTTTCATTTAGTGCAATTAGTGCTTTGCAAGTTATATTATCGTGCAATGAGAGCAGTATATACTCATTTTTTGTGTATTTCGGCACGACTTACCTTTTTTAGTATATTCGTTAGAGCTAATTTCAGCCATTTTGCTAACCCCGAGTTAATCCCTTCCAGCCAATTAAAGGGTTTAAATGAGAACATGGGATCATACTGATACAAATGGCGATTATTTGACTCATAACACTACTCAAGATATCCACAACCCCGCTCTGCCCACGCTTCTTCTGTCGTCCAAAACCCAATTTCAAGCACACAAAGAGCCTTAAGATTCCACACCAGAAAAGCTTTCGTCTGAGTTCTATATATGCGTAGGCGTTCTTTATGCAGGAATGTGTTTTTCTCCCCTTCGTCTACGAGAAGCACCTCCTCCTCCTACGCAAAATATTTTCACCCATCACCCTTTCAATGCAATTTCTGTTAAAGGAGTGAGAGCACCGAACGCAAAATTCGAATGAGGAAATACATCACGTTTTCACTGAACATTATTCTGCAAATGGAGTAATGGACTATCTCACATTTATTTTCAGTAACCAGTTTTTAACATCTTAGCAACAGAAAATGTTTTATCCTTATTTTCTGGAAGTGAAAGCAAAATCGTTATCTGTTTCACAAGGTGTAAAATAAGAACCTTAAAGCGAAAATTTTATTTCCGATTTCTTTTTAAACATACTGCATAGAGCTTTTCCAAATTGAAACGTGATAAAGAGAATCATTGAACCAATTTATTTATTCCTTTGTACAGCCATATTTTCCTCATGTTCGAGAAAAAGAACTGAAAACGTGTTTCATTCTTCAGCTGCTTTTGTTTGGTGTTAAATCTGTAGAATATTTTCTGTCGAAGTAAACTTCTGATGCATTGGTACTTTTCTGTTCATCGGTCGGCACTGCTCTTATCAGTTTAAACATAAGAAGTAAAACTACTTCAGCACAGAACGTAAAAAAAGTTCTGTGTAATAAGTATCTTCTAGTGTACAATGAAAACAAAATATCCTTTGAAATACCGTATTATGTCACTAACCAAGACTCTATTTTTTTTTAATTTTCACAGGTGTCTGAATATCATTTTGTTCATTTAAATTTAAAATATATTGTATTATACAATATTAATTAATTGATGATAATAAATTGACAGTCATTACAAAAAATACATTTTGTTTCCTTTTTAAAATAAATATTTTGTTTGCCTTTCGTCTTCTTATCATTTACTTATGAATAGCGTACTACGCGTTGCTCTCTTAATGGACTACGCGTTGCTTTGTTTATGATCTACGTGTTGCTCTGTTTATGATCTACGCGTTTCTCTGTTTATATACTACGCGGTGCTCTGTTTATATACTACGCGTTGCTCTGTTTATGTTCTTGCGTTGCTCTGTTTGTGTACTACGCGTTGTTCTGTTTATGTACTACGCGTTGTTCTGTTTATGTACTACGCGGTGCTCTGTTTATATACTACGTGTTGCTCTGTTTATGTACTACGCGTGGCTCTGTTTATGTTCTCGCGTTGCTCCGTTTATATACTACGCGTTGCTCTGTTTATGTACTACGCGTTGCTCTGTATATTTACTTTGCGTTGCTCTGTTTATGTACTACGCGTTGCTCTGTTTATGTACTACGCGTTGCTCTGTATATTTACTTCGCGTTGCTCTGTTTATATACTTCACGTTGCTCTGTTTATGTACTACGCGTTGTTCCGTTTATGTACTACGCGGTGCTCTGTTTATATACTACGCGTTGTTCTGTTTATGTACTACGCGTTGCTCTGTTTATGTACTACGCGTTGCTCTGTTTATGTACTACGCGTTGTTCTGTTCATGTACTACGCGTTGTTCTGTTTTTGTATTAGGAGTTGCTATGTTTATGTACTACGCGGTACTCTGTTTATATACTACGCGTTGTTCTGTTTATGTACTACGCGTTGCTCTGTTTATGTACTACGCGTTGTTCTGTTCATGTACTACGCGTTGTTCCGTTTATGTACTACGCGGTGCTCTGTTTATATACTACGCGTTGTTCTGTTTATGTACTACGCGTTGCTCTGTTTATGTACTACGCGTTGCTCTGTTTATGTACTACGCGTTGTTCTGTTCATGTACTACGCGTTGTTCTGTTTTTGTACTAGGAGTTGCTATGTTTATGTACTACACTTTACTCGGTACATATATTTCGTGTTAGATGTTGGGCATAAAATAGCGCGCATTTGGCTGAAATTATTAAAGGCTAACATTAAATTTATAAAACAATCTTGGACTCGCTCTATTTTGGAGACTAAAACAAATGACATCTATCTCGTTTTGTTGGTTTTAGACAATTACTGCATTAGTGAGTCAGAGAAATTAATTTTGTTGCCGTTGAGACAAAAATTTACTTTACACAGAGACTTACTCTCAATACTGAATGTTATGATGATTCCTCCAGGCCCCGTGTAGCTTCTGTAGTGGCACAGGAAGCAGTATTATATTTCATCAGTTTTTATTTCTTTGCCTTGGCATACACATTTACAAATGTAATCGACGCTATCTTCACAGCAACCATTTAATGAAGAATCTCAGATTATTTAACGTCAGTTATCCTCGATTCCACAAATTTAGGCCGAAATACATAGAAGGATACACTAATTTACACTAGACGACATGGCTCTTCAATTGCTTCGTTTAAGGTCATAGTCGGTATTGGAACTGGTTAAAGGAACATCTGCTGAGGACAACAGCCTTCCGCTGCTCAGTAAAAGTGTTGGATCTGCCCAATATTTTTGGAATGAGTACCAGTACAAAATAAAATCCCTCCATAAAAGCAAATAAGCTAATTTCCAGTTTTAATAAAGCAGGAATATCTAAAATCATCCAAAGAAACTGAATACACTGGAAAACGTCCTCAGTACTGAAAGCTTTCAAATTCTAAGTGAAAAAAATATTGGTACACATGTAAAAAGCAATATCGAGAAAAATCAGCTTGTTTTCTTGATTCCTCGGAGAAGAACATCAGAGAGTGAGGCGATAATGCTTTGTATTTGTTGCTTGTAACTCCTTCATCTGAATAACCGGACTTCATTTACGTAATTGGAGGCTCCACAGTGGTTTGACGAAATTGTTAATGGCCTATTGAAAAGAGGTTATTTATCTTTCCAAATTTAGTTGTTCTTCGTGTCCAAATTACGATTTCTGATTGGGTTTTTTTGGTAGATCTTGGGAATTTCTCGAGTGTACACTGAATAGCAATTGAATTAGAGATACCTTTCTAGTAACGTGTAGCATCACCTTTCGCTCTGATGACGGCGGCGATTCGTCTCGGCATGGACTCGACAAGACACCGGAAGCGTTGGGAAGCCATACGGATCCACGACCCCTGAACAAGCTCCCACAGTTCACGAAGATTTGTTGGAGGGGGTCATAGCCTCGAACATCTCTCTAGATGACATCCAAGATGTGCTCGATGGAACTGAGATCAGGTGACCTAGCTGGCCAAGGAAGCAAGGTCACGTCGATGGAGTGTTCATCTAACCATTCGGGTACAATTCAGGAGCGTTGGCAGGGTGCATTGTCTTGTTGCAGAATGAGGTCCCCAGTGGGATGTTGAAAACGCACAAACGGGAGCAAATGGTCGTCCAGGATACCCCGGTAACGCTGACCTGTGAAGGACGATATCACACGTACCAGGTTTCCCATTTCAGTCCACATAAGCAGTCCCCAAACGAAAATGCCACTCCCACCAACTTGAAGAGTACCCTGCTGGCAAGAAGAATCCATCGCTTCATGTGGTTTGCGACGTACTCGTATCATCCGCATGTACGAACGTGAATCTCGACTAATAAGTCCAGGCAACATTTTTGCACATGTCTAGGGTCCAGTGGCGATGTTCCCGCGCCCATGCTTATCTTTTCACCCTGTGATGTGCGGTCAGGAGCGGTACCCTGGTGGGATGATGGTTTCTGTACGCCATAGCGAGGAGATGGTTCTGGATGGTGTGGCTATTTACATGTTTTTGTGCACCAGCGTTAAATTACCGAGTGATTTCTTGCACTGTGGCCCATCTATCCGATGTTACAATGAGAGCTAGCCGACGATGACTCCGCTCAACCACACGGTGTTGTCCACGGCAGTTGGCCCTTGCAGGGATGGTTTTACCGGATTCGATGTACTCACGGTGCACCCGTGACATAGTGGCTCGTGAAAATCACAGTGTCTGCACGACCTCCGAGATAGAGTGACCCATTCGTCGGGCCTGACAATTTGTCCACGACCAAATGCGCTTAGATCCTTCGTCTTACAAATACTGCGTCCGACTCTTACTGATGCTCGTCGCATCACTTCTTATATTGTCGGATCGCTGCATACGTCATGTTTTTCCATTTACAGGGCCGCCCGTAGCGCCACATTTGCATAACGCCTGCTGTCTCTAATTCAATTGCTCTTCAGTGTACTGTATAGTTGAAGGCAGAAATCAGAGGAAATCGCATTTTCAAAATCGAACAGTTTGAAGCAATATAAAGGAAATCATGAACTACAAGTTTCATAGCAGAAAAATATGAACTAATCGATAAGTGGAAAATATGTAAAAGTATTCTTCATAGCAAACGCTATTCTAAGGAAAATGGACATTTCAGTTTTTTACTCTTTCCAACCGTAGGTTGAAGAGGCGTATATGCTCCAGCTTCGTCCGCCTGTCCGCATGGCAACTCGCGTAAAAGTGGTTAAATTTCGATAAAATTTTAGTATGTGGTAGGGAACCACCTGGGAACGAACCCTGTTGAAAATGGGCGAAATTGGGTCGAAGGTCAGGACATAAGAGCGGGATCCATTTCGTTGCTCTTATACGTTATAACTTGCGTAAAAATGGTTCGATTTCGATGACTTTTAGTATGTGGTAGGGAACCACCTGAGGACGAACCCTGTTGAAAATGGGCGAAATGGGGTCAAAGGTCAGGACATAGGAGCAGAATCCATTCCATCGCACTTATGCGTCAAAACTTACGAAAAAATGCTTCAATGGAGACAAAGCTTTACATGTTGTTCCGGAAGTATACTTAACCGGTCCTGTTGAATATCATCGAAATGGGGACAAAGGTGAGGGCATGAGAACGAGATTTATTCTACAGCCACTATCCTCATAACTTGAGTAATTATTTTTGGTATGTTGGAAAGCGTATCATAATCAATGCATTGCATGATTTTACTAACTTGTATTTTTTTCAAAAAAGCAGACGTAGCGAGAAAAAGATTTCGATATTTACTTTCCCTAGTGGGAGAACTGTGTATTATTTAGAGAAGATATTGTTCCCCATCTTTGCTGTAGCGAATGGCATACAGTAAATAAAGAAATAATTCAACATGATCTTTAGTAATCGCGATATATCAAAGAACAAAAAGAAACACTAACACCTCCTACTGAACAATTACACAAAACGAAACGAGTTCAGGTAAAGTGTTTCACAAGATAAATCGTATCCGGTAATAAATAATATTTTTATAGGAATTTTAGAAGCAGAGATATCAGCAAAAACAGATTAAATAGTTGGCTCCCTAGTGGGAAAATTTAGCATTATTTCGTAGGAGATGCACGGTTTCTTAATCACCTGCTCTGCACCCTTTCTTGAATAACGCTACTTTTTGTTCACCTCCCTGCGGGTGCTTTCATAAATTATATGAAAATCGGACTAATAGCTGTAGATATATGGTGGCCGCCCCGGTGGCGCAGTGGTCTAAGGCGATGGCCTCCTGATCATTCGTCCGAAAGGGGTTCGAGTCCCGGTTAGGCATGGATGTTGTGTTTGTCTTACGGCACTGGCTCTCTCCCTTCCCTGGAACCAGTGACCCTAAATTAGGGACGGACGACTGTTTATAGCCCATTGAGTTGCTCACGGTGGTCGTTAAACCTCCAATAAAATATATATATATATATATATATATATATATATATCATCATCATCATTGTCAACCAATATCAATCCACTGCTGGACGAAGGTCTCCCCAAGTTTCCTCCACAACGGTCTGTCTTGTGCCAGTCTCCTCCATGTCACCCCTGCATACTTTCGAATTTCATCCACCCATCTCCCATGTGGTCTTCTTCTGGGTCTTTTCCTGTCCCTTGGAATCCAATCTAAAATTTCGGCTGTCCATCGATGATCTGTCCTTCTGGCAGTATGTCCAGCCCATTGCCATTTCAGGGATTTAACTCTGACCATGATGTCTTCCACTCTCGTCATTTTTCGGATCCACGAGTTCCTCTTCTTATCTCTCCTGGTTACACCAAGCATGCACCTCTCCATGCTTTTTTGAGTTGTCTGCAGCTATTGTATGTCTCTTTTAGTTAAGGTCCACGTCTCTGCACCATACGTAAGCACTGGAAGGATGCATTGATCAAACACTTTTCTTTTAAGACATAATGACATATTGCTCTTGAAAATTATGCTGTTTCTTCCAAATGCTCTCCAGGCAAGTTTTGTGCGCCGATTAATTTCTTCATCAATGTGACCCTCACTAGATATCTGCTGTCCAAGATAAACGTATGTGTCTGTTATCTCCAGCTTTTCTCCATCAATCGATAAATCTTCATTTCTTGTAAAAGCATTGAACATCACTTTTGTCTTCTGAAAGTTCATTTTTAATCCGACTTCTTTACTCTTGTCAGCAAGTTCCTGGATCATACTCTGCAGCTCTGATGGGGTAGTTGCAAAAATGACTACGTCATCAGCAAAACGAAGGTGGGTTAGATAATCTCCATTAATTTTATCCCCTTGTTTTCCCAGCTCAGCGACTAAAAAACACCCTCCAATGTGGCATTAAAGAGCTTCGGAGATATGGTGTCACCTTGTCTCACTCCCTTTCCAATTTTTACGTGTGTTGTATTTTCAAACAGCCTAATCTTTGCACTTGCATTTTCATAGATGTTATTAATAATATTAATGTATGCATCTTCAATACCGCAGGTTTTCAGAGCCATTGTAACTGCTGATGGTTTCACCGAATCAAAGGCTTTTTCATAATCGATAAAAGCCATGCACAATGGAAGTTCATATTCCCCCGCTCTTTCAATTAGTTCTCTCAGCACGTGGATATGATCTATTGTGCTGTAGCCACTCCTGAATCCAGCTTGTTCTCTCGGTTGAGCCATGTCCAGTGTTACCTTCAAGCGGTGTGAAAGAACTTTAGTGAAGATTTTATAAACTACTGATAGGAGGCTGATAGGTCTGTAGTTTCCGAGATCCTCAATGTCACCTTTCTTATGTAGCAGGATCATTGTAGCGGTGTTCCAATCCTCAGGAATCTTTCCTTCATTAAGGCATCGAGTGAAAATTTGGGCGAGTACTGTTTCGATTTCTCCACTTGCTTCTTGTATGATGTCTACAGTAATTCCATCTTCTCCTGGAGCTTTTCCTCGCTTCATGTTCTTGATTGCATGTGCAACTTCTGCTGGAAGGACTGGAGGAACTCTGGTACTGGTATCTTTCATGATGTCTGGAGTGCTTATATCATCCCTTTCATATAATTTGGAGTAGAAATCTTTCACTCTTGTCAAAATTTCGCCTCTATTTCTTGTTACAGAACCATCTTCTTTTCTCAGTGCCATAATCTGTTTTCTTCCCTTACTGAGATGTCCCTTTGCTATCTTTAGGCTTTGGTTGTTTTCAATTGCTTTCCTCCCTAGTTCACAGTTGAATTTCCTTACGTCTTCAGTGATACTTTTTCTTACTGTCTTGCATAGCTCTATATATTCCACTTTGGAAGTCACATCTTCTTTAGTTGTCCTCATCTCTCTTCTTTTTTGCATCAACATTTTGGTTTTTCCTGATAATTTGTTCACATGCAACTTGTTCTTAGACCCAGCTAATTTTGTTGCTGTTTCCATAAGAGCTTTGGTTACTTTTCTGTTAACTTCAGAGATGTCCACTTCTTCCGATGTTAGGTCTTCTAAAGCAGAGAACCTGTTCTTCAGTTCTAACTTGAAGGTATTATGGTGTTTTTTAAGGTTGGTTATGTCAATACATTTTGTTTGCCTTATGAGCTTGCTACGTTCAAGTTTAGTGTTGAGGTGCATCTTACATCTCACCAATCTATGGTCACTACCTGTGTTGAACTTGTTTAGCACACTGCAGTCTTCTATGACGAATTTTTTGTTACACATAATAAAATCAATTTCACTTGTCGTCCCATTTGGATGTCTCCATGTCCATTTCCTGTGTGGCTTTTTCTTGAAGAAGGAGTTTAAGATGAAAAACCCTTCTGCCTCTGCAAACTCAACGAGAGTATTTCCACGCTGGTTTCTGTTGCCGTGACCGAATTTACCTACTGAAGTTTCATTCTGTTGCCGTTGCCCTATTTTTGCATTGAAATCTCCCATAATTATTTTCAAGTGCTGCTTACCTTTATTATTTAGATGACAAATTTCCTCATGAAATTCTTCAATTTCTTCTTCAGGATGACTTGTGGTGGGTGCATAAGTTTGAATAATATGAGCCTGGTATCTTTTCGAGAGTTGGATAACAAGTCGTGCAGCTCTGTCAGAGGAACTTTCAACTTCTACAACTTTATCCTTCAGTTTCTTGTTTATTATAAATCCAACACCACTAGTTCTGCCAGTATCTGTCCCACGATAGTAGAAGAGATGTCCACTTTTCAGTTCGATGAGATCTTCTCCTTTTCTCCTTACCTCACTTAGCCCCACGATGTCCCACTTGATCCTTTGTAGTTCCTCTTCCAATTCAAGAAGCCTTGAATCAGAAGATAGGGAGCGTCCATTGTAAGTAGCCAAGGTCAGCATCAGATGGCAGCCTAGTCCGGTCCTCCGGGGATTCTTAGCACCCTCTGCCTTCATGTCGCACTGGCCGCTGCCTTGGCCAGGTACATTCCAGCTGCCGGAGACTGAGGGCCAAGATTTAAGTTGTGGAGTCATTTTGGAGGGGTTTGGCCATAACTCACCACGCTGGCCAAGCAGGTTGGTGAGTGTCTGATAGAATTTCCTCTAATCCCGATGGTATAGTTATACCGCTATGGGCGGTCGTCAGAGCCCCTTTAGTGGGAACAGGATGCACCACGAGAAGGCGGGGTTGACATTTGTCAAGGAGAGGCTGTGATGTTACGCATCACCTGACCTTACATCCCGCATCTATCTATATATATATATATATATATATATGGTGCAAACAGACGGACGGACAAAGTGATATCATGAGTACGTACTTTTTTTTGAACTAGAGGTTATAAAATGAAATAAATTTCCGGCTTGAAGTTAAATAAAACTCTTTTGTTCAAACTAAACATTCCAGCCTAATGTGGTGTCAAATAACGAGTGTAAATCTTAATATATAAAACTTCAATGAGCGTGATGTGAGATTTCTTCTAGCTTCACTCCTTTCAATCAATCTATGAAGCCGTAAATTGAACATTTTATTCCTGGTTAGTTTGCCGTGATGAGAAAATCAATATTTTTATTATTTCTGGATTAATACAAAATTTCGTGTGAAAGTCAGAAGTGTCAGTTTTCTCTTGCTTGTTTCAAAGAAAGGTGATGATTTATTAAACATGACCGTCCGGAATGCGGTCACGCCATTTTTCATGTTTTGGAATATATATGTATCCGTGTCATGTGTCAGAGAAAGTCCCTTACCAGTTTCGTCTTATTGCTGATTGATCTTGCTATTTGCGATTGATCTTGCTATTTGCGTGGGCAGTCACTTATTCCGCTCAAATTCATACATATTCTCTAGAATGTTATCCTTACCGACGCCTGGTTACGAAATAGTGATTACCTAAAAACGACTGCCCTAGTTAGCGTTCATAGACGATGTTTAAAAGCAAACAGAACTGACATGCCCTGTGCGCTAATACACTGGTGTGCAAAACTTAAGGACGAGCCAGGTTTTGACCTGCAGCTTCGCACATGAGCAGCCTCAATATGTGAAATTGAAACCATAGGAGCTTCATTTCCTATCAAAGTGATCACGGGAACAAAACCGATACAACTACAAATACTGAACAATATAGTGGAAGTTTATTCAGAATTAGTTACATAGCTTTGGATGCCATGATACAGATGCTTAACTGCCAAAGACGGTACAAAGGGAAGAGGAGGACCTTAGTAGAGATGATGATCACTCGTAACGTCGATGCACGATTTGCACCATCTGTTCATATTTTGCACTAGGTTGTTGATGAATTCTTGCGGTAACATTGCCCATTCTTCCTTCAGTGCCGTCTTCAGCTGTTCACAGATTTGGGTGTGTGTTGACGTGCCGAAACGTGTCTCTCCAAAGCGTCCCAAAGATGTTATATGGGATTTAGTTTGGAGAAACGCAATGGCAAATCCATTCGCTGATTATCTTCACTTTCCACCAGTTCATCAACAGCAATCGTACAATGGGATGTGGTTTTATCGTCCGTTAACACCAACGGTGGAAGAATGGCAACCTGAAACAGACAAATTTGATGGCAGATTACCTCATTACAGTAGCGCGCACCAGTTACAGTACCTACTTCCAGTATTTCCATCGTTCAGAATGCCTCCCCATACGAGAATACCGCATCCGCCATATCTATCCGTCTCATTGATTTTTTAGGGTCGATACCCAATGCCTAACTCACACCAGATTACCTGAGTCCAAAATTGTTAAACAGACTAAAGCTACTCTCAGCAGTGAAGAATACCGTACCTTAGTGTTCTGCTATCCAGTCCTTGTGTTCTCTGGACCACTGTAAACGGTGTCTCCGGCGAGCAGTTTTAATGGAAAACAGCTTACTGGTCGTCGGGCAAATAGTTCACTTTTATGTAGTCGCCTGGCTACTATAAAAGTCGATATTGTACGTCCTGTGCTACTTGTTTCACAAGGTTACTTGCTGTCTTGTGTCAATCCGTGCTGGCGTGTTTTAGCCGATTGCTGCTTTTAGTGGGGGGCGGTTTTTGGTGGACGATAGCTGTATCTGTAATTCTGACGACCGCCCACGCAGGCGATTTGATCCTATCGGTGATTACAAACTCTTGGGCTGCACGCACCACAGTTCTCCCCTTCTCTGGACTCCAAATTATTCGGCCACGAGTAAAAATTCGAACTGTTTTCATCGGGTAATTAATTTCGTTGTGTCCAACACACAACGAATATCGAACGTCCGTAACACTTACTATATACACAGCATCCGGTGTCTTTCGTTCAACTGATGCTATTGGACTGCTTGAGGGCATTTTGTTCTCACGTCATGGAAACCATACGGCATGCTCCATTATTACGCATTTGCTGTTGCTCCTGTTCCGAGACCCGCTCCTGAGTGAATTTGTGTTTGGCTGCTGCTGCTATATGCAGCGTTATTTTATTTTTTCCACTTCTTTCTTAATTATGCTCACCACTGTAATGTACGATTCTATGTATGTTATAGAAAAGGAGCATGTTGCTCGCTGGCATTTGCAGTTCTTTTTTACCAGGGGCACAGCAATTTCTTGTAGGGTTTACACTCACAGGGATTCTTTTGACGGAACTACCTATGCCGTATGGGAATTTTGTGTTGCTTATCGGAAAGGAAGTTGTATTAGATTGAATATAGAAGCTGAGATACGACAGGGACTAGAGAGTTAGAGGTGGCAGATTGAAGGTGTGAGTCGACACATTTAGGAGCTCAAAGCTATGACGTCACAGGGGGCGTTTTCGAGGAGAGAAGAAAAAAGCTGAGAGAAGAAACACCTGAACTGATTCTAAAGAAGGAGGTGTCTAATACACCATGGTCGACGACCTCTTGTGCCCATCCAAGACACACGGGGAGTATTCAGTGGTTCAGATTAATTCGGCGATCCTCCGCCTTCTGGTCGGAAGGCAGTTGCTCTAACTGCTAGACCACTGATGCTAAGTTTCTTTACTGCCCTTCTCGTCATAGGTATCGTTAGGAGAGGAAAGATATCTTTTCTGAATCTGATTATATATCTTACAGTTGGAGAGCTTTCAGCTGTATTTCCGAAACACCAAAAAGTGAAATAAATTTATTTTTCAGGAGGTGCGGTTTCAGCCACATTGACGCTTAAACTATGTAACAGGGTATGGGAAACAAGATTTTGTACAAAGACAAATATGGTATCTCAGAAAAGAAGCTCTTTTCTTTAACAAGTAATGATCAATGCTCAAAAGGGAAAAAACTGCCGCGATGTCTTTAGCCCAGAGCCAAATTTCTAATGTACAAAGGGCTTTCCTCGTGATAACCTAACTGTGTAGGGCATTTGTTTGTTATAGTGCGGAAAGACAATCAAATAACACATTTCGAATGCGTAACAAAAATAGCATTTCTTTAAGAATTTTGTTTTTCCTCCACAGTGGTTTAGAAAAACTGTGACCATATTTCAACCGAAGTGCTTGAGAATTCGCGTTCTGTGATGCACGAATAAAGTCAGTTTTCGACGAATAATTCGATATTCCACAGATCTTAAGAGATTACCATTTGTGTGTTGCTCATGGATTGTCTATGATTAACGCAATCTGTTGCATTAAAATATTCGCCCTTAATCTGCTTGTAACATGCGATTTCATTTAAATCATTTTATATCGACACATATTCATGAAATTATTTTCCTTTATCGAACTTCACAAAGTCACTGTAAAAAGTACATCGAAAATATGGCAACGAGAACGGTTATACCGAACAAAGTATAACAGTCATAATGCATAGCTTGAGCATTTGATGCTAGCCATCCCGCTAACTGTCCACAAGATAAGATCTTCAACTCTAGCACACAACCGGAGGCAGCAAAACCGTGCAGCAGTTGTTCGAGGTCATACGCAATTTGGTTGAGGTATAGAATCCCCTGATAAAATGGAAGGAGCTATGTCACTCCAATTCAGGATCAGAAGGAATACGAAGGCTACAATATGTTGGAAATTCCGTTCTCGAAAATAATATCTCTGCAACACTGGTAAGTGAGAATTTGGGATAAGTGGAGGTTGTACTTCGTTTATAAAGCTAACAGGCACAGGACTGTTTCATAAAATGGCGAGAACTCTTTCATAAATCCCTGTGGAGCAAAACTCAAAATTGCTCATTAGATATTAAAGGGAGCTATGAACAAATTTTAAAATACAAAAAAATATCGCTAAGATATCGTGTGAACTTCAGAATGCTGATGATACTAAGCCTATGCCTACACCTACCTGCGCATGACAATTAGGTATGCGTCCACATCCTTCCCTAAATTCATATGTAGAAAGAAACTTGTTAATGCAAGAATCAAATTAAAAAGATCAGACAATGGGAACACATTGAATTTTAGCATTAAGCAATTAACAGTTCACCACAGTAATGTATTTCTAATTTACACAACTCGAGTCTTTTTCTAATATCACATTAGATACACACATACCGGACATTGAATTAGAAACTTCTCTTCAATATCGAATTGGATTTCCTTTAGCTCAACTTACAGGACGTATGAGGTTTGCCATAGATTCCCCAAGGTATTGAAGTTTATCTACGTCTACAGCATACCAGGCGTTAACGAGACAGTACTTCAACTTTCTCAGATTTCATGGAAGAAGACTTTGCTCGCAGATCTGCTTTTCTAGCAAATTAGAGAACCTATGCCGTTTGCCATAGATTCCACAAAGTGTTGGACTCCATCTACGTCTACAACATACCAGGCGTTCACCAGACAGTCTCTTTACTGGCTCAGATTTGATGGAAGAGGACTTTGCTCCCAAATCTGTTCTTCTAGCTAATTGGAGAACCTTTGCCATAGATTCCACAAAGTGTTGGACGCCATCTACGACTACAACATACCAGGCGTTCACCAGACAGTCCCTTAACTGGCTCAGATTTGATGGAAGAGGACATTGCTCTCAGATCTGCTTTTCTAGCAAATTAGAGAACGTATGCCGTTTGCCATAGATTCCACAAAGTGTTGGACTCCATCTACGTCTAAAACATACCAGGCGTTTACCAGACAGTCCCTTTACTGGCTCAGATTTGATGAAAGAGGACTTTGCTCTCAGATCTGCTTTTCTAGCTAATTAGAGAACGTATGCCGTTTGCCATAGATTCCACAAAGTGTTGGACTCCATCTACGTCTACAACATACCAGGCGTTCATCAGGCAGTCCTTTCTCTTGCTCAGATTTGACGGAAGAGGACTTTACTCCCGGATTTGTTTTTCTGACATGTGCTATACATTCTGAATGTGGTTCATATCCGGGTTTGCGACGACCACGGGAGATGGTGGAAATCGCTGAAATGTTCGCTGAATACATCTTACGCGGTAGAGAGTAGCATTGTCGTCCGTAAAACAGCCGTCACATGCTGGATGAAAGTCAACATGGCAGGTTGGACCCTATCGGCAACAATGATCAGAAAATCCATGGACGACACCAGGCCTTCCAGTAGACCAGGGGACCCGTTTATACAAACAAAAGGTGCGTCACACCATGTCGCCATTTCCAGAAACTTGCAGGATGAACTTGATCGGCAACAACATTTCAAAAAATCCATGGATGACACCAGCCCTTAAAGCAGCATCAGAGGACCCGTTCGTACAAATAAAACCTGCATCACACCATGTCGCCATTTCCAGAAAATTGCAGGGTGAACTTGATCTGCAACAATATTCAGAAAATCCGTGGACGACACCAGACCTTCCAGCAATATGAGTGGACCCGTTCCGTATGAACAAACCTTGCATCACACCAAGGCCCCTTTCCTAAAAACTTGAGCTCGATCCATAACTTCATGGGGCTCCCGCCTAAATCTCTACCTAAGGCAAGCTCGATCCATAACTTCATGGGGCTCCCGCCTAAATCTCTACCTAAGGCAAGCTCGATCCATAACTTCATGGGGCTCCCGCCTAAATCTCTACCTAAGGCAAGCTCGATCCTTAACTTCATGGGGCTCCCGCCAAAATCTCTACCTAAGGCAAGCTCGATCCATTACTTCATGGGGCTCCCGCCTAAATCTCTACTTGTTGTCGTCTGTACAGAACAAGGTGTATGGCGACTCGTAGAATCACGTGACTTCTTTCCAGTCTTCCAGTGTCCTGTCACGGTGTTTCTCCTACCACTGTAGACAAGAATTCCAGTTCTTTGCAAAAAATCAATGGTTTCCATATGAGAATGCGACTGCCAATACCGATCCTCGTCAATTCCCTGAGCATAGTTTACTGGGATATGGGTAGGGAACAGTCTTCACTAAATGCTTCGGTCAACTGCTTCCAGAAGTCCTGCTTCTCCGCACAAGCTTACTCAAATGACGGCGATCTGACTCATGACAGATCGTCGACATCACGCCACAGCTACGCATCTTGGGCAAGAAAAGTGTCTGTTCTTTCATCTTCATACATTTTCTATAATACGTAAATATGCGTTGGAAATAGGAACAAACACATTCTGAAAGCTAAAACCGCGTGTCTAGCTGCATGGTACTTCAAGACAGGTGTTTAGGTAAGAATTTTCACATACTGCAAACGAAACGATTCGAGTGTTTCTCCTCCTTCGTATGTTTTATCTTTCAGTACGATGACGTACTCTACATTACTAGTGAATGAAACTCTAACAGATCATTTCTCAGAGACATGTCAAATAAAGCAAAACTTAAAGGAAGGAAATGAGACGTGTGCATTTCCTGGCTACGTTGATGATTTTGTAGTGAATATAATAATTATCATTCCAGATTTCAAGACATAATTCTGTGTTTTGTAACCATAGCGACTGCATGCCTTGCACAATCTTTGCAATATTTTGCACATTTATGTCCCTCAAAGTAGACAAACTGTTTCGATTGTATTCCGATAATTTTTCCTTAAAGATATGAAGTAATGTATTTGGTGCAAATAATTTTTGAAAGCATCTGTGATATGTGAAAGAATAATGTGAAACACAATTCTTTTTCAGGAGGTGAAGCAACGTACTCTAAATGCGAAGAGCCATTCCTCGCTGTTGGTATTCAGAAGATGAAGGAAAAACGAACCGCCACCAGAAAGAAACGATTGCGCTTTTCACTCCCGAGGGAGAGTAGAGCTGTTTCATCAGGAAGAACATTCAGGAAGTCCTACTTTAAAGGCACAAACACAGCCGAAAGACGCAGGCAAACATGAGCGGAAACAGGGAGATAAATCAATTAAATGAGAAATCTCAACACAATCATTATTTGTGACACCTCTTGGTGATAAAGGTCGACGTATGTGTAGATTAAAGGAGACGGAATCCTCATGCGATTAAATATGCAATAATTTTGATTCCTGTTTCAGCTAGTCGGCATTTCTGACAAATAGGCTTAACTTTAGAAATGAATAGCTCCCAAACATAAAAATAACTTTGTTTCGTTAAAACCGAATTATTTCAAATTTAATATAAAATATATTCAAATTTCTGTCTGATTTGCAATTTGCCAAATTCCAAAGATTTTAGTTGTGTGATTATTAAAGATAGAAAACCACTGATCAATCAGATCAAAGTCATTTCTTCTAAGATGTATTTCTATTTAGATACTTTAGTAAAGCTCAGATGATAAATAAAACACTTTAACTTATGCTCCGATGATATTTACAAACCTATCAAAATTATTTTTCTAGAAATCAAATCTAAACTCACTAAGACGGCAAATTTCGCATGTATACCTTAGCACAATTTTTGCAGGGAAAAAATAGAAAATAAAAAATAAACAAACGAAGAACGCAGAAGGAATCTTCGTTTTTTACGCTTTCCAACCGTAGGTTGAAAAAGCGTATATGCTCCAGCTTTGTCCGTCTGTCTGTCCCCACAGATTTTCCGCACGATAACTCGCGTAAAAATGGTTCGATTTCGATGAAATTTTAGTATGTGGTAGAGGTCAACCAGGGAACGAACGCTCTTGAAAATGGGTGAAATGGAGTCAAAGGTTAGGACATACAGTAGAGCAGGATCTATTCCATCGTCCTTATGCGTCATAGCTTGCGTAAGAATGCTTGGATTGCGACAAAACGTTATCATGTTTTTCCGGATATATACTAAACATGTTCTGTTGAACATCATCGAAATGGGGTCAAAGGTCACGCACAGGAGCTAGACTTATTCCACAGCCATTATCCTCATAACTTGACTAAAAATGCTTCTATTGCGACAAAGCGTCAGTATGTTGCTCCGTAGGTATATTGAACCAATTCTGTTTAACATCATCGAGATCGGGTCAAAGGTCACGGCACAGGAGCGAGATTTATTCCACAGCCATTATCCTCATAACTTGAGTAATTATTTCTGATATGTTGGAAAGTGCATCATAATCATAATCAACGAATTGCATGATTTTAGTAACGGGTTTCGGTATGTACAGTGCAAATAAAAGCAGGAAATGATTGCAATTCCAAAGCAGTTGGATTATTTGTTGGGATAAAGCAACTACACGAGTGCGACAACTTTGTACGTTGTAGGGCCACCTCTGCGAAGGCGTCTTCTCCCGAATGCGTCTTTTTATTAGAAGAAACAAGATATTAGGGTTCTTAAATAAATAAACGTGACATACAGTTCATTCTCATTAATTCAGGATTCTCCACACGTCAGAAAACCCAGTTATCATCATTGAATTATACCCTGATGATATAAAAATCTTTCTTTCTAAAATAGACTTAGATATGGTAATATTCAACAAACATCTCTCAGTCGAAAACAAAATAGCAGTCTGAACTACTCTTCACTGTATCCCCATTGAAGGAAAAATGCTCTCAATTTTAAAACAAGAATGCATGCATTCTGAAAAAACAAGAATGCACATTTTAAATTGATCGTACGAGCTCTTAAATCTCCAGACATATTAAATATTCGCAATTTTATCTGATGTCAGATTGTTGCTAAAGTTAAATTCCCCGTGAAGGGTAAATGTGTCGTTCTCGTAATCCAAATTTTCATAAGAATACATGAACTAAGAATGAAGATTAAGTTAAGTAATACACCAAACCTAAAACAAAATTCAAAAAGCTTGCATTCTACATTATCTCCAAGTATCATCTCTCGAAGTATTCTACAATTGACGACCATACTGTTTGGAATTGAAAGTGCAGTAAAAACAGAAATGTAAGAGGCAATTGCGATAGATTTTTATTTACTACACAGACGTTTGTATAATTTAGAACAGCGGATATCATTCAAGTTGGCGCTCTTCATAAGATTTCATTTGAAAATGTTTTAAAGAAAAGGATGAATTAAGTTATCCAAACTAGGAAACCCTTTTTCAGTGGATTGATAAAATCTGAAAAACTGCATAGCCTGAATAAGCCTCAGTCGTAGAAGGAGAAAACAAGAAATAAGATTGTAGCTATAATTTTGCTTGATGAAGTGTGTCAGGCTGAAGTTCCTTTGTTCTGATTAGTCCTGTTCAATCAATGGTACACCGAATAATCAAAACATTATGACCAGCGCGCCTTAATGCAAATCAAAGCAAATCCAGTTAAACGATCGCAAGTGTGAAAGTCATGAAGCCGTATAACACCCGATACTGAACTCTTTTAAACACTGTTATTCTTCTTCTTAAAATGCAAAAGGCAGCATATTAATCAAGCTTAACAAATTCCATATTTTAATGGTCAGACGAATGGGGAAGACCATTTCCGAGAGGGCAAGGATTGTGAGGTGCTCAAGGGGTGGCTGTGGAATAGTATTCCGTGGAAGGAAATACAACGAGCCGCTGGCAATGTGTGTGCTGACCACAGCTCATTGATTCCAGACGTGAGCGAACGCTATCCAGTATCGTACAAGCCAACAGCAATGGATATTGTGGCGCTACTAGCCCGTAATTTGAATATTGGTGATGGAACGAATGTATTACAACACACAGTACATCGACCCCTGCTAAAAATGGGGGTGAGTAGAGGCATGTCGCTCCAAGTACTCATGCTAACCTCGGTTTACCGTTGGAAGCGCCTACAATGGGCACTACGGTCTCAAAACTGGACCTTGAATGATTGAAAGAAGTGCGGTTCGTCTGGGCCGATCATTCAGGTTTCCTGTTGAACCACGTAGACGACCGGGTACGTGTGTGTCTTTTACTTGGTGAAATGTTGACACCAGGATGCACCTCGGGACGAAAACAAATCGGTGGAGGAAGTGTTATGCTTTGCGAAATATTTTACCGTGAAACCTTGGGTCCAGTCATTCATGTGCAGGAAACAATGCCATATATTACCTACCTAAACATCATTGCAGACCAGGTACATCCTTTTATGGCAACGGGTGTTCCTCTTTGCTAGCACCTTCTTAATGCTATGCCACATTACTTTAATTGTTTGAGAATGGTTCTCAGAACATGAGGAAGACTTTCATCTATTATCCTGGCATATGAATCAAAAAGAGACGCCCCTGTGCTGCAGTGGTCTAAGCGATGGCCTATGATCATTCGTCCGAAAGGGGTCCGTGTTCGAATCCCAGTGAGGCATGGATGTTGTATTTGTCTTACGGCACTAGGTCTCTCCCTTCCCTGGAACCAGTGACCCTAAATTAGGGACGGCCGACTGCTTATAGCCAACTGAGTTGCTCACGGTGATCGTTAAACCTCCAATAAAAAAATTCCACAAGACATTCATCGATCCAATCGAGCATCTATGGGTTGTGTTGGAACAGCAAACTCGAGTTGAGGTGGACTAACAGCGTAACTTTCAAGTGTTTAAGGAACTGTTCGTGAAGTGGTGATACCAGATACCAGAGGACACCTTTGGAAATCTTGTAGCGTCTATAACCCGCCAGATAACCGCTGTTTTGGGTGCACGTAGAGGGCCAACATCATGTAAAGCAAGCGGTCCAAATGTTTGACTCTTCGGTGTATTTTTGTTGCTGAAAAGAATATACAAATATGTATCCCCTGATATTAGAAGATGTAACTTGAAATGTGCTTTGATTTTCCAGTTGATGATAACTTTACATCTCACCCTATAACCACGCAACGGAGGCTTATTTATAGTTGAAATATTCTCAGAATTACCAAAATTAAGTTACGTAATTTCAGTGGCAGACTTTCTGTACAGGCGCGTACGGTCTGAAAATATTACTAAAACCCGAATAAACTTCAAAAGCGCATGATGCATTTTGAAAAAGCGTTTCCTGTATGCCTTTAAAGAAAAGGTTCTTGATATGACCAAATACAAAGAAAACAAGTGACTCTTACTTTTTTAAACAAGCGACAGATATGTTCTCTATATTTAAGAAACTTTCTACGGCTCTTATGTAACACATAGCATTTTCGGGAATTAGTAATTAACTGGAATGGCCACTCATGCTCCCTGTGTTCTGACTATTAACAACAATGTGAATCAACTGAGGGAGTTAAGGATCAATGTTTGAATTGCTTTCCCGAATTACTCCCATTATACATCTAATTGAAAACACGAAATACTTAACAGCAAATCGATTCTATATCTTCCACATTACTATCCTTCTGAGTCATATATTGGTACCGGAGATCCTTCCACTTCACAAAGCAGGTTTGGAAGTTTTCTGTGTTCATGTTGATATGCTGTCTCGCATTCCAGATGATGCTGTCTCGCATTCCAGATGATGCTGTCTTCCTAAAAAATCTACTTCATTTAAGATATTTTTTATTTTGGTATTGGTATAGGAAGAAAATGCTTCAGGGCACGAAAATCATAGGTGTAATGATGGTTTCATGCCACTAAGGCTCTGGGATTTGTCAGGAACACAAGCACTGAATGTGTTGAATGTGCCGGTGCATTTTTTGATGCTGCAGCCAAGGTTGAGACAACAATTACTGTGTTCGTATTATTGTTTCTTTTTTAAAGCCACTTCACAATATCTGTTCATTCGTAGCAAACTAAACATTTCGCCAGGCAATTACTATCAAACCACATCACTGTGTATCACATACACATTTGATTTCACTTGCTTGTTCTGTTTGTGTAGAAGATAGGGTTTCGTCTTCAATTCTGATTATTAGGATTTTTTAACCTCGATCAACAGAACCAGAGGCCGTCCAGGTGTCGCAGTGGTCTAAGCGCTGTCGAATGACCATTCGTCCACGATGGGTCCGGGTGCGAATCCCGGTGAGGCATGGATGTTGTGTTTGTCTTACGGCACTGCCTCTCTCCCTTTACTGGAGCCAGTGACCCTAAATTAGGGACGGGTGGCTGCCCATTGTGTTGGTCACGGCGGTTATTCAACCTTCAACAAATATAATTGCTGCATGTTTTTTTAAAGTTCCTGACAAACTGCAATATGGTGCAGCTCTGAACATGTGCGCGAAACCTAAGCGCAAACTTCAATGTCACTCTTCTCATATCAAAACCTTTGATAAAATCACATCACAAGACCAACATGAGATGCCAGTTTTATTAGACGCCTCCGCAGTGGTCAGACATCTGTCACTTTTGATCACGTCATTCACACTGGCGTTGAAATCCTATGTGCGCCAGATTGATGAGCCAGGGTTATCTTCATTGGTGTTTGACTACCTTCTTTAAATATCTTAAACCATTTAAATGAGTTTGAGCGACTTTTTCTGCAATGTTTTCTATGTGTTTAAAGTGTTTTTCAGTACTGTTTGCTATGTGTTTCAAGTGTTTTTCAGTACTGTTTGCTATGTGTTTCAGGTGTTTTGAAGGCAGTTTTTTCAAGTTTTGGATAGACTTCAATTATACCTTCTGCTTCTTGATATCAAACACTACAGTCTTATGACGATTATACGTATTAAGAGAATACAACGAGGTTTGTCACAAATATTTATTTTCTCAAGTCGACCATGGTTTCGCGGGGTATTGACCTAGCTTAATCAGGACGAATGGCACGTCATTCGTCCTAATGAAGCTAGGTCAATACCCCGCGAAACAATGGTCGACTTGAAAAAAATAAATATTTGTGACAAACCACATTGTATTCTCTTAGTGCATACCTTCTGCTTGTTTATATCGACCACTGTTGCTCGAAAAATCATCCAAATCACTAAAACTCAACATTAACGAAGTAGTACACGACAATGAATGGAAAGAGATTCAGGCCTGAAATTGTGCATGACACTGAGCCGCACTTCCACAGTCATCTCTATGAGGAGAACTGCAAGTTTTCACAATAACTATAGATCATTATTTTACCATACCTCGTTTTTCAAGTTGAAAATATAGATTTGGAGCAGACCGGGGACAGCTGACACAGTTTTGTTTTCGCGGTGGAGCAACAGTCTTCTATTTACAGTTAGTGTCGGATAAATGACGGTGGTTTTTATCAGCAGTTTTAGTATCCTGAGAATAAGAATTAGAAGATCTATGACGGTTACAAAAATGCCTGTATCACATAGACATGCCCATGTTTAACAGTTAAGTTTGCGCCTCATAATCTGTAAGTATAATACAAAATACATCAACCATAGCAATTAGATTTAAGTTCATAAAGTCGAAGATAAAAGTGCATTTTTTGAAGGGACAGGGTGTAACAGATATTCAAAGATACGCTATAAGTGATTTCATTTTCCTTGTTTGCATTTTCTCTGCAGTAATTCTTCGCGTCCAGTGAAAATACATTTATTATAATTTTATGACTTTCTCGAAATGTGATGTGTCAGTCATTAAAGCATGTTATGTTTGTTGAATTATATCACAATGTGTTACAAATATGAAGCGATATGTAGTGCTGCTGCTGCATACTTAGTGTTTCCCAACGTTGTAACTTTTGCAACTGATCCTTTACAACGGCAGAGTGTGATCCGGAAATTTGCTGACAAGCGTAAATGAGAAGTGGGATTAAAAATGAACTTTCAGAAGAAAAATCTGATGTACAATGCTTTTACAAGAAATGAAGATTTATCGATTGATGTGGAAACTGGAGATATCCGATAACTACATTTACCTTGGACAGCACGTATCAAGCAAAGATCAAACTGACGAGGAAATTAATCGACGTAAAGAACTTGGTTGGACAGCTTCTGGAAGAAATAGTACAATATTTAAGATCAAAATGCCATTATGTCTTAAAAGAGACGCGTTTAAATAATGCATCCTTCTAGTGCTTTCATAAAGAGCAGAGACGTGAACCTTAACTAAAAGAGACATAGGAAGACTGCAAACAGCTGAAATAATTATGCAGTCTTCATATATATTCTTGGTGTAACCAGGAGAGTCAAGAAGAGGAATTTATTGATAAGAAATATCACAAGACTGGAAGACATTATGATCAGAGTAAAATCCGTGAATTGGCAATCGGCTCGACCTATTGTCAGAAGAACGGGCAACAGATGGACAACCAAATTTTTAGATTGGATTCCGGGGGACAGAAAAAGACCCAGAAGAAGATCACAAGAAAAATGAGTGGATGCAATTCGGAAGCATGCGGGAATGACATGGAGGAGACTGGCGCAAGAGAGACCGTTGTGGAAGAAACTTGGGAAGACCTTCATCCAGCAGTGGATTGATAATAGTTGATAACGATGAATGATGATGATAAATGTACTTAATCTTCCAAATTGTATTTCAGCATTTTCCCTCTTAAGAGTATGTAAAGTTTAAGCCACTTTAAAAAGGTTAAGCATATATGCTTATTTAATTTTAATGAAAGCGTACTGTACTTATGAAATTCAAGTACTTGTACTGAGGAAATGCAGGCTTTTGCTCAATTTGAAAGGAAACTTATTAAATCACAACTTTATCAAGGAAAAACGTGAAATCTTCTTTAATATATCATTATTGTGCTCCTAAACGATACATGCAGCACTCAGCTAACTTGGATGGTTCAGTACTGAACTTTTTCTTTTCGCTCCTGTAAAGGTTCACTTGTTAACTGAGAGCAGATGAAATACGGCTTAGGAATAAATAGTGAAACGGAACAAAATCTGTAGATGGAACGAAAATTCAGCAAAAAAAAAAGACGGAAAAGTAAGCTATCACGAAATCATAATCTGTCACGATACGTTCATTTAATATACATAGCGCTGGAGAATTGGAAAATTCGTATACAATTTTAGAGGAACGAAGAGCGACGCTATAACAATCAAAACATAAAAACGTAAGCAACTAAATTTTTAAAATTTCTTCAAAAGCTAGGTCGCAGTTGGAGAGTACAAAAATCCTAGCAAAAATATATTGTTCAAAGTTATGGTCTTTTTGTTTTGTTTGATTTGAGGTATTTACGATCAAATCAAATCTAGATGGAGAATAATCATTTCTCCCTTTGCGTTATCGTAAATTAGGTAAAAATGCCACGCACACATATAATAAAGTAGCTCGTGACTCATCATAGAAAACATTTAAATTATTTCTTATAACCGAAAGAGTAATTTGTTTTATTTTATTATTGTTTTGCCCCCTGTGGGACAGTCACGTAAGGGCATCTGGCAAATCGTCGAGTAGTGCCAGAGTTAGAGTCCCGGATGAATCAGGAATGCTGTGTCGTCCCTAAGGCACTAACAACCTCCCACCATATAATCAACGTCCCCGAATTGCAGAAGATCGAAGCCTATACAGTCGTAGATGCTCGGTGATGGTTTATTTAATCATTCACAACAACAGCCTAATAGCCTCCCCAGTAGCGTGGTGACTTCTGACTATTTGTCCGAGATGTATCCGGATCTGAAGCCCGGTGAGGCATTAATGTTCTGTTTGTTTTACAACACTGGTCCTCCGCTTTCCCTAGAAGCAGTAGGGCAGGTGACTGCTTATAGCCAATACAATTGCTCAACGGTGGTCGTTAAACATTAAAAAAGCCTCAATTCATAAAGCTTAGGATTTGTTTGAAGAGTGGGAACATTAGCGACCTCCGAGAAAAGTAGGCTAAAAGAAATCATCTGTCTCTAATTAAGGTCGCTGCTCCTTTGCGGGAAGAGAGCCAGTGTTATACGACAAAATACTGTACCATCCATGCCTCCTCGCGATTCGTCTTGGACCCACTTGTACGACTCGTATATGTCAGTGCTCAGAACTCTACTTAACCTGTGCTGCAAAACTTTAAGTACAAAACAGAACTATTTAAGATAGGGCACCAAATATGATGTTATGGTTAATTTTATCAATGGAAAGCGCGCTAGCCCCTTTTTTACGCTTTCCAACCGTAGGTTGAAGAAGCGTATATGCTCCAGCTTTTTCCGTCCGTCTGTCCGTCCGTCCGTCTGTCAGCACGATAACTCGCGTAAAAATCGTTCGATTTCGATGAAAATTTAGTATGTGGCAGCGGAGAACGAGGGGACGAACCCTATGGAAAATGGGTGAAGTGGGGTCAAAGGTCACTCCATAAGAGCGGGATCCATTCAATTGCTCTTATGCGTCCTAACGTGCGTAAATATGGTTCGATTTTAATGGAATTTTAGTATGTGGTAGGGGACCACCTGGGGACGAACTCTATTGAAAATGGGTGAAGTGGATTCAAAGGTCAGGACATAGGATCGGGATGCATTCCATTGTCCTTATGCGTCATAAGGTACGTAAAAATGGTTCGATTTCGATGAAATTTTAGTATGTGGTTGGGGACCTCCTGGAGAGAAACCCTATTGAAAATGGGGCAAATGGAGTCAAAGGTCAGGACATAGGATCGGGATCCATTCCATCGCCCTTATCCCACACTATTAAGGTGGACGTCAAGTAATTTTGCTTCCTATATTTCCAATGGAAAACTATTTGTACACATTTCCTTCACAATTAGTGTGTTCCCAAGGATGGAAATTTGAACATCGATTTAAAATAACTTCATACTATAACTTGGAATACTTAACATTTTCTAAAACATAAGCATAATTATATTAAAAAACAATAACGTTTCCTTTGGTGGTGTTGAAACCAGAAAAAAGATGGCGCGACCTGTACTTTGATGACGTCAGTGGACAAATAAAGGTTGGATTGCATAATTACGGTTATGGCTGAGAAAATATTATTACGGTTATAGTTTAGAAAATATTAAGTATTCCAAGTTATGAAATGAAGCTATTTTAATCGATGTTCCAATTTTTATTCTTGGGAAGGCATTAATTGTGAAGAAAATGTGTACAGAAGTTTTTCCACTGGAAGTATAGGAAGCAAAATTACTTGACGTCCACCTTAAAGTAGAAATTCTTGTATGTCTGTATGCACATTTTATTTTGAAAACGGCTCTAAGAAATTTTGATGAAAGACGTTAACCTACCGCCTTTTGGCACTAGACATCGATTTAGCTTGATATCGACTTTAGAAGAATTCGTTTAGTGGGTTAAATAACCACCCCGAATTATAACGTTTTTAGTGTCATGGTGTCGTTCCATTAATGCTTCCAATACTTAGAAATCTTATGACGTCACAATCTCGCGTTTGAGAATGTTGGCGCGCGGTCACGCCATCTGTCTCATTACGTCACGCGTTGTGTTTGGATCCTATTAAAGTTTTATGACGTCATACTCTTGCCAGCATATGGTCGAGATTCCAATCTGTTTCATTACCTCACGCGTTGTGTGCGTATGTCCGTCCGCACGATAACTCGCGTAACAATCGTTCGATTTCTATGAAATGTTTTTATCTGGTAGGGTATCACCTGGGAAGGAACCTTTTTTAAATTGAACGAAATGGGGTGAAAGGTCAGTATATAGGAGCGGGATCCATTCCACTGCTATTATGCGTCATAACTAACGTGAAAAAGTTCGATTTCGATGAAATTGTAATATGTGGTAGGAGACCACCTGGCCACAAACCCTTTTGAAAATGGGCGAAATGGGGTCAAAGGTCAGGACATATGAGCGGAATCACTTCCATCGCCATTATGCGTCATAACTCACGTAAAAATTCTTCGATTTGGATGAAATGTTAGTATGCTGTAGGGACCTGCCTGGGGACGAATTCTGTTGAAAATGGGCGAAATGGGGTCAAAGTTTAGGACACAGAAGAGGGATCTATTCCATAGCCCTTATGCATCATAACTTAGGTAAAATTGCTTCGATTGCGACAAAACTTTATAATGTTATTTCGGAGGTATACCGAACCGGTTCTGTTGAATATCATCGATATGGGATCAAGTGCCAGGGCACAGGACCGACATTTATTCCACAGCCATTATTCTCATAACTTGAGTGATAACTTGAGTAATGATTTCTGGTATGTTGGAAAGCTTATTATAATCAATGCATTGCATGATTTCACAAACTTGTTATTATATTTCATAACTCATGCACACATCTCCTGTGCAAGTACTTTTAAAATTACAGTACAATCATCTTCCCTGCTTGTTACGCGCATTTCTTTCTTTTCCTTAAGTTTTTTTTTTCATTCTTACCATTGTTTTGTTTTGTTTCGTTGTTTAAATATCTCCGTGACATCTAATTCTGTAAGGAGACACTGGTTACAAATTTGGGGGAAAATGACTTCAGGGAAGGAGAATCCAATACTGTCAGACATAGATATCACTTATAATCCATCAGAGATTTATACCCGAACCCAAATAGGTTGAGTAGCCTCGAGAGCAGATTTCTAATCGCTCGTCAGCTACGGTGGCCTCTTTGATTTTTTTAACTATCTATTGCATGTTTTCTAACAGCCGGTCCGGCGAGTACTTTTCTGAGGGCCGGCAAGGAAATGACTGAATTTATTATTATTTTTTAATTGAAATGGAGTCATAGTAAGAGGAAATTTAGATTTAAAATATTTGAACACCTGTCGCCGAAGATTAAAGGAAGCTTGGATCGCTAATCTCTTCACAGAAGATTTTAAATCCTGCAGGCTAACTCACCAGGAAACGAAAAGCTTTGCTGAACTTCCTTCTGATGCCAGTCTGGTATCGATATTCATATCCAAATCTCTGACTTCCTTTCGGGAGTGGGGGCATTATGGAGAAAGAATACCCAAGTCACAGCGACAAAGCTCTAAATTTATTGGTAACTTTTTGGACCACGTATTTATTACGAGAAAACCTTTTCAGCCATTTCCACAATCAAAACAAAGTGCAGAAATATAATGGACAACAATGCTGTACTTCTCCTTGCAGAAACGACGCTGGAACCACTGCTCGAGATTATTCTCGTGAGGCTGCAGCAACAGACGTCGCATTGACCACAAAAAAACATAATGGACATTAATGCTGCACTGCGCCTTGCAGAAACGACGCTGGAACCACGGCTCGAGATGATTCTTGTGAAGCTGCAGCAACAGACATCGCATTGACCACAGAAAAATTATGTCAACGGTAAGGAGAACATTGTAGTATATTCTATATGGATTGAACTTATTAATCCTTAAAAAATGTTAATAGATTAGATGGTATTTGCTGTAAGTAGGTGAGATGGAATTATCTGGTTTATAAATTATGGATTGTACGCAGTGATCCTTATGATATAGAATATCACAAAGTTAAAAGCTCGAAAGTTGCCTAAATGTTTAGTTTCGGCATCGCCGGTCTGTGAAATTTTCCTCATCGTTCTTCCGGTCCGTGAAAGTTTCCCTATCGTTTTGCCGGTCCGTGTAATTTTCCCCATCGTTTTACCGGTCCGTGAAATTTTCCCCATTGTTTTGCCAATTTGTGAAAGTTTCCCCATCGTTTTGCCGTTCCGTGAAATTTTCCTCATTGTTTTTCCGGTCCGTGAAAGTTTCCCCATCGTTTTGTCTGTCCGCCAAATTTTCTCTATCGTTTTCCTGGTCCGTGAAATTTTCCTCGTCGTTTCATTGGTCCGTAAAATTTCCCCCATCGTTTTTCCGATCCGTGAAAGTTTCCCCATCGTTTTTCCGTTTCGTGAAATTTTCTTCATCGTTTTGCCGGTCCGTGAAATTTTCCCCATCGTTTTTCCGCTCCGGGAAAGTTTCCCCATTGTTTTTCCAGTTCCGTGAAATATTCCCCATCGTTTTGCCGGTCCGTGTAATTTTCCCCATCGTTTTACCGGTCCGTGAAATTTTCCCCATCGTTTGGCCGATTTGTGAAAGTTTCCCCATCGTTTTGGCGTTCCGTGAAATTTTCCTCATCGTTTTGCCGATTTGTAAAAGTTTCCCCATCGTTTTGGCTTTCCGTGAAATTTTCTTCATCGTTTTTCCGGTCCGTGAAAGTTTCCCCATCGTTTTTCCGTTTCGTGAAATTTTCTTCATCATTTTGCCGGTCAGTGAAATTTTCCCCATCGTTTTTCCGCTCCGGGAAAGTTTCCCCATCGTTTTTCCGCTCCGGGAAAATTTCCCCATCGTTTTTCCGTTCCGTGAAATATTCCCAATCGTTTTGCCGGTCCGTGTTATTTTCCCCATCGTTTTACCGGTCCGTGAAATTTTCCCCATCGTTTTGCGGATTTGTGAAAGTTTCCATATCGTTTTGGCGTTCCGTGAAATTTTCCTCATCCTTTTTCCGGTCCGTGAAATTTTCTTCATCGTTTTTCCGGTCCGTGAAAGTTTCCCCATCGTTTTTCCGTTTCGTGAAATTTTCTTCATCATTTTGCCGGTCAGTGAAATTTTCCCCATCGTTTTTCCGCTCCGGGAAAGTTTCCCCATCGTTTTTCCGTTCCGTGAAATATTCCCAATCGTTTTGATGGTCCGTGTTATTTTCCCCATCGTTTTACCGGTCCGTGAAATTTTCCCCATCGTTTTGCGGATTTGTGAAAGTTTCCCCATCGTTTTGGCGTTCCGTGAAATTTTCCTCATCCTTTTTCCGGTCCGTGAAATTTTCTTCATCGTTTTTCCGGTCCGTGAAAGTTTCCCCATCGTTTTTCCGTTTCGTGAAATTTTCTTCATCATTTTGCCGGTCAGTGAAATTTTCCCCATCGTTTTTCCGCTCCGGGAAAGTTTCCCCATCGTTTTTCCGTTCCGTGAAATATTCCCAATCGTTTTGATGGTCCGTGTTATTTTCCCCATCGTTTTACCGGTCCGTGAAATTTTCCCCATCGTTTTGCGGATTTGTGAAATTTTCCCCATCGTTTTGGCGTTCCGTGAAATTTTCCTCATCCTTTTTCCGGTCCGTGAAATTTTCTTCATCGTTTTTCCGGTCCGTGAAAGTTTCCCCATCGTTTTGCCGGTCTGTGAAATTTTCCTCATCGTTTTGCCGGTCCTTGAAATTTTCCCCATGGTATTTCCGATCCGTGAAAGTTTCCCCATCGTTTTTCCGGTCCGTGAAATTTTCCCCATCGTTTTTCCGCTCCGGGAAAGTTTCCCCATCGTTTTGCCGATTTGTGAAAGTTTCCCCATCGTTTTGGCGTTCCGTGAAATTTTCCTCATCCTTTTTCCGGTCCGTGAAATTTTCTTCATCGTTTTTCCGGTCCGTGAAAGTTTCCCCATCGTTTTTCCGTTTCGTGAAATTCTCTTCATCGTTTTGCCGGTCAGTGAAATTTTCCCCATCGTTTTTCCGCTCCGGGAAAGTTTCCCCATCGTTTTTCCGTTCCGTGAAATATTCCCAATCGTTTTGCCGGTCCGTGTTATTTTCCCCATCGTTTTACCGGTCCGTGAAATTTTCCCCATCGTTTTGCGGATTTGTGAAAGTTTCCCCATCGTTTTGGCGTTCCGTGAAATTTTCCTCATCCTTTTTCCGGTCCGTGAAATTTTCTTCATCGTTTTTCCGGTCCGTGAAAGTTTCCCCATCGTTTTGCCGGTCTGTGAAATTTTCCTCATCGTTTTGCCGGTCCTTGAAATTTTCCCCATCGTTTTTAATTTTCCTCATCCTTTTTCCGGTCCGTGAAATTTTCTTCATCGTTTTTCCGGTCCGTGAAAGTTTCCCCATCGTTCTGCCGGTCTGTGAAATTTTCCTCATCGTTTTGCCGGTCCTTGAAATTTTCCCCATCGTTTTTCCGATGCGTGAAATTTTCTTCATCGTTTTGCCGGTCCGTGAAATTTTACCCATCGTTTTTCCGGTCCGGGAAAGTTTCCCCATCGTTTTTGCCGTTCCGTGAAATATTTCCATCGTTCTGCCGGTCCGTGAAAATTTTCCCATCGTTCTGCCGGTCCGTGAAAGTTTCTTCATCGTTTTTCCGGTCCGTGAAAGTTTCCCCATCCTTTTTCATGTCCGTGAAATTTTTCCCATCATTTTGCCGGTCCGTGAAATTTTCTCAATCGTTTTGCCGGTCCGTGAAATTTTCCCCGTCGTTTTGCTGGTCCGTGAAAGATTCCCCATCGTTTTGCCGGTCTTTGAAATTCTCCCTATCGTTTTACCAGTCCGTGAAAAATTTCCTATCGTTTTGCCGCTCCGTCAAAGCTTCCCCATCGTTTTACCTGTCCGCGAATACAAAAATGGAGAACACTGATCTATATTAATATCCAGTGCTTTGGGTGAATTCCTTCAAATGCTAAAGTTTTTACCTTCCATTTCATATCTAAATTCTTCCCGTAAAATACTTCAATTTTGAGTTACAATATCAGCATCTGTTACATATTGCTATATTGCTCAGTTAAAACAAGTGTATCAGCTTCACAGCTATTATAACGGTAATGACATCCTTACACTTCTGTTTCCGCGAATATTAAACCACAAAAGATTTCGTTCATTATGCAAAAAATATCATACTTAAGTTTCTCTGAAAATTTCGGTATGATTAAAATTACCTTTCGCTTAACAACATGCCAGATATCGTTCTACAGGGATCATGCGTTACTTGCTATTTTATTAGTTTTCTTTTTACAATACTGAAGATTTTCCATGAAAATATTTTAATTCCACTTTTGTTTTCTAATATACTGGATAAAATTATTGCTAAGGTTCCGACATTTTTGGCGATATCACGTTATTTTATTACAACCTCGTCCTCCGGTTTCACAACTGCAATTTAGGTCTCGAGCCTTAAAATAATCTTCATTCCACCATCATGGATTTACTCAACTTACCCACGCCGGAAGTTTGCACACGTGAGCAAAAATTCAGAAGTACTTATACTCAAATCTTTTCACTAATTAAAACCTGTCTCGCCTGCCTAATCTTCCTTCGCTACAGCAAAGTCCTCTGAAGCACTCACTGCCTCTCCCATTCAACATCCACATTTTCCATCAATGGCACAGAAGTGGAAAATGTTTTTCTTTTGTGTGATTCTATTTGAGTAGAATGAGATTTATTTGGGGGAAATAAAAATAATTACTTCCTCTGTCAGAAACTGAAAACTTTGCAGTAATGAATAACGTCGGCATTTAATGTTCTACAGCAGCGCTCATTGTACGTGGTCTACGGTACATATGTAAGTTAGAAAAATAAAAATTTGATTTAATTATCGTCTTGGTTCTGTGAAATTACTGAATATCAAGTTCTAATTTAGCACTAAAAAACGTACATACATGTCTGAAAAGGATTAAGGGAGGAAGGGGTATTGTAAAGAAAACCATGTGAGTCCGGGTAGTCGAACGTAAAATATTATTTTTATGTAAGATACGATAGAATTTCAGTAATATGGGTAAGAAAATACACATTACCGAATTTTTAAGCAATATTATTATTTAATTCAAATGATGGATATGTCAATCAACAACAAGGCCGCCCCGGTGGCGCAGTGGTCTAAGCGATGGCCTCTGATCACTCGTCCGAAAGGGGTCCGGGTTCGAATCCCGGTGAGGCATGGATGTTGTGTTTGTCTTACGGCACTGGCTCTCTCCCTTCCCTGGAACCAGTGAATCTAAATTAGGGACGGGCGACTGCTTATAGCACATTGAGTTGCTCACGGTGGTCGTTAAACCTTCAATCAAAATCAATCAACAATAAGCGTATCTTCAACATATATAAACAATTACTCTTTGAAGGTGGTAACGGACCTCTAACAGGAGGTGTGTGTGTTTCCCTGTGAACGGCTAATTTCATGCCATACAGGTACACCTGTATGACTTGAAACTGATTGGGTTATCGAAAAGTTTTTGGAGGTATCTTCCCCACTCCTCATGATGAAAGTCTCCAGATCACGAAGAATCGACGGAGATTCCGGCCTAGCTGCAGTGCGTCCGCCGAGTGATTCCCAGGCATGCCCAATTGGATTTAAGTAGCATATAGCATGACAATAGGTTTGAGAATCTCGTCTTTATATCTCTGGGCTGTCAGACTACCATTTCGGATGATCTACAGGCCCATACGTCCACCAGTACTTATGTCTGCCCAGAACATCAATTCATATCCTCTGTGATGTGATGTTTCATGAACAAGAGCTGGGTTGTTTCGTGTGCAATGTTTCTTCCAGATAAGGAATCATCGATTCTCAGACTCCAGACCGAATCGCGACTCTACAGAGAAGACAACATGATTCCATTCGTCATGTTGTGAAAACACAAATTTGTCCGCACCCCCCTCACTCCTGAGTAAGTTACTCTCCCAACTAAGCTACACGGACTGAATGTACCACTTCAGATTTATTGTCTTGACACGTGATTCACCTGTGTAATACGTCAGAGTGTCTCCAACTCCGATGTGTCTCAGCCTATTTCCTACGGGTTGTGCGTTGTCGTGCGATTAAAGGATCACACACCATTTGTATACGTGCATATAAATCACCTTGGTTAAGGCGATTGCGAATCGTTTGATTTGACAATCTGCATCCTGTTGACACAAGGAAATGCAGCTGGAGCTAAGTAGCATTTTACCGCCTGTTCTGAAGGTGTTTTAACGATAGAAATGCTTACCCACCTGAAATTACTGAAAATTGTTCAAAGTCCAGAATCTGAGAAACTTCCAGTGTCCATGTCGTTTGCAAATATATTTTCTTTTCGTACAAGGAGAGCAAGATTGGGGAAAAATAGAATCAATAGCCCTTTTCAGAGCATTAAAAAAGAGCATTTTTCAGAGCAAAAGCTGTTTGTTTGTTTGTGTGGTTTCTTTTCCTTGATTTATTTTCCCCTTTCCCACTTTCTGCTGCTGTTGGTGGCTTTTTGGAAGTTATAGCAGGTAATGTATGTAGGGAAGCTTACAACTTCATCATCTAAAATGGAAGCCGTATACTCCTAAGAACTCTCATCTTTTTCGAATTTTTTTCTTTTATTTTTTCCCATCAGGGAAATCTGTTCGTGCTTCTATTATTTCTAATTTTTCAGCCTTTCCAAGAGACCCACCGAGTTGCAGCTAGCAAAGTTCTAAACTTTTGAGGTTATCATCGTATAGCATCACAGTTCTATAGCTTTCTTTATCCCGGTCTGCAACTAAAAGGAATTGATCAAAACATAAAGTATATGGTTTGGGTTACCTGGGAGCACACGTGATAAAATATATACTTGAAATTACGTCGCACTCATTTCAGTTTTGCCACCTGTTTGAATATGATATGTGTTATACATATGATAAAGTTAGCATGTTTTGGAAAATATGAAAATATAGCTGTAAAAATGTTATATAAAACGTTTTGAAATCCTTTTTGAATTTTGATTAACACTAACTCTGAAAGTTTTCAGTCAATCTATGTAAAATGAAATACCAACAAAAAATATGGATCGCTAGTTTATATTTGGGGATCGTTAGGAGTGTATTATGCCAATTCATACCAAACTGCTGCCCCATAGCTGTTCGAAAATATAAAAAATGTTTGATAATACCCTGATTGGTATATAACTCGGTCATCATCTCAAGTAAAATTAGTAGTGATATCGGCGCGTATGTTCACTAAATTTGAAGTATACATCCATTTCCGTGAAATCATTACATAAGTTGAGTTGAGGTATTGCTGGTAATGCGTTCACCGTATCTGTAAATTTTAACAATAATTCAGTCAGTCTGAGGTTCTTTTTGAAATCTTCAAGATAGAAAATGTCCTTTATCTTATCGATAATTTCAATCAGGATTTGTCGAGTTTAAGTGTAATTCACCCGAGTTTAAGCCTTCTTATGGAGAAAAAACCAGATATTGCGTGAGTTTACGAAACATTCTGTTAAAGTGAATAATATATCTCATTCTATTTGAAGTTCATTTAAGTGAATAAGTGCATAACCTAAGTGTACTTCAGGTTTCATTATAAACTATGTTCACTCACAGTAGAGCACAGCCGGTGAACGCATTTCACAGTTGGGATAAGGCACAACAAATCACTGTATATACCTTTGTAAGCCTAGTATCTTTGATCACCAAAATTTTCAGGTGATAAGTTTAGTTAGTAATGCGTTCACCGTATTTGTAAATCGCTTTGTCCTTTTTCATTCGCAGCAGCACGCAGCCGGTGAAAGCATTTTATAATTCAAGTAAGACAAACAGATCCCTGTGAATACTTCTTTGAAACTAATATCTTTGATCACAAAAATTCTCAAGTGATAATTTCAGTTAGAACCTTTGGTTCTAGTAACAATTCGTCTTTTCGTAGCATATAAATCAAAATTCAAATGAAAATGTACTTTAACCTTAGTAATAAATTACGTTCCCTTAGAGTACAGCGCTGCCAGTGCGCGCATTCACATTTGGGACAATCAACAATGTATCCCTGCACATATATCTTTGAGCGGAATACATTTGATGACAAAAATTCTTATTCACTATGTTAGGTCAGTACCGTTTTCTCAAGTGAAAATGTATTGTTACGCATCATATAATGTACAATTTCTGCTGAAAAATGTGTAGGATACGTTCAACCTGATCAAAGACAAGTTGTGACTCAAAAGCAATAGTACGGTTTCGCTAACCTTTAGCATTGCAACATCCTTCGGAAGTACGGAAGCCGTTAATGTTTGTGAAATTTTGAAATATATTTTGCAGACGGATAAACGTTACAAAACACCACAAAGGCATAGTTTTGTGATGTGAGAAAACGGAAACGAAGACATGTCAAAGAGAAATGCAGTTACAAGAAGAAAAAGAGTCTGAAAAGTTACAGTATCGTATTACCAGAATAAAAAGCACAACTACATCAGGTTTAGAAATGGTTGATCGCCCAAAATACGTATACTTCAGATGCAACCGCGTATTGAACACTGCGATGCACATTGATTAGCACTGCAACCAAGCTAGGTGTCTTTTTACTTTCTGATTGTAACAGCAAATATGAAAAGTTATGCATAAAGAAAAATGTAATGCTTGCTTCTTCCATTTAACAGGGATATATTATAAGTGATTTTCCAGCACTGTACATCATGGCAATGATTACTCGCATCGCTTCCTTATTTGTGGAATATAAATAAAAAATCATTTGTTTTCAAAGAGCTAATAATTGATTATTTTAAATATTTTAAGTACTCATGTCATTACTAGGGACACATCGGTCTACTGAGTTTTTCATTACGCATAAACGCAAATAAACATAACCAGCTTACATATCATTTTAAGCACACATGATTTCAAATTCGAAGTTTTATCATGCAAGCCGTGATCCAAACAAAAAGATTCATTTGCAGCTTTAAATAAAATTCGCACCAGTAGCTGCTATGCCATTCTAACGAAACTAAACACCGGGATCTACATTTTGTTTGGTTTGAAAATAAAATGATCATGTTTCATGTGTATAGCGCATAAGCGGCAGTTCTGCAGAAAGACAATACATTCACAACCATCTAATGAAAATTAAGTGAGACTACCGGATGTGTAAGTCAGATGAATGATTTTAGTATGGAAGGAAAGTAAGGACGGAGAAAAAATAAAACGCGAATTTTGAGCTTCGGCGTGAAACAAAAGACCTATAAAAGAATTTAAAAAATAAATGTGATACGGTGTGGATAAATGCGATAGAAGATCATCTACTGTACATCAAACAGAGAAGAACTAAATCAGCAAATGACTTTGTCCCTGTATTTAAAGATTATTGACTGTCAAACTGTACAACGCGAACATGAGAATAACTTTTTTTACAAAATATTGGCAAATGACTAGTGAAACACACATTTAATATGGAAAACATTGGTAATAAGCAGGAACACGAAACTGTTCCCTTCATAAAAAGTAATTAGCTTAATTTATCAGTGCCTGTGGGAGGTGGTAAAGGCAAGTTTCGTAAAACCGATTAATTTTAATTTTTAGACGTATTGTTTATTATCCTAGAGTAGCAAGTGTTATATATATAAGCATCCATTTTACCAATATTGGATGAGATATAAGAAAACGCAATAATTATTACTTTACTTTATCGATCTTACTAAAAATAATTCATAACATAAGAGATCTCACTCGCTTTGGTTTCATAAAAGGTGGTTATTTTCGTGATTGAAGAATTAAACTTATATTTCTTAAACCATTTATCGTCCGCAAAACTCCATAACAGTGAGGACGATTTCAAACAAAGATAAATCCAAATAAAGGAATATGATACATAAAAATGTAATATGATTCATCAACCAACTTTAAACCTATCCCGTAATTAAGCTAATTCACCAGTCTTACCTTTCATTTACGAAGTGAAACTTTCGGCAACAGTTTAACTCATTAGATTATAACTTGATCAATAAAAAACTACAGAGGTCGTGTAATTCCCAAATTAACTTCTCTCTGCATTCCACTCTTTGAAGGTCATCATCCTAATCGGAGACCATCAAGTCTTTACAAGTTGGTTCACCACCCATCAACAGGCCGAAGCATAAACGGAAGTGCGGCAGAGAGTTGAAAAGGGGCATCAGAGAACTAAGCAAAGAAGGCCGTCGTCGTTCTAAGACTTGTTTGCTCGGAATGGAGCGCATTGCAGTTTTCAGAGTGGGTCCTGGTGTTGGCGTTGGGGACCAGATCTGCGTGGATGGTGTCACTCCAATGGTCTCTAACACTCTGACCGACGAGTTGGGAGTAGCGGTTCAGTCCTCATCAGCCCTTTCGCGGCCATCGATCCAATCGCGCCGCCAGAACATGCGGGCTCCCAGCACAATGGAACACCGGGAGCAGCGCTTGGAGGATGGTGGGAGCAACGGGAGAAGATGCCGCTGTCCAACCAAAATGCCCATCCCGGCTGATGAAGGGATGGGGCGCCATTTCGTCCACTTCAAAGCGGTTGATGTGATCAAACTGTGAGTGATTAAACCACAGAAGGAGTGGATAACACATCGTTATACGCCACTGCCTTCTCTTGGTTTCTGAAACAGAATCGAAAAGCGCCGAAGGGAAAAGTTCTGCAAACGGGTCTGTTTCAACACAGTTGGATAATTTCTTTTTGTACGATTTCTATTCGGTGCATTTACTAATTTGTCTTTAAAACCATTGAATTCTCTTTAACAATAGCGATAAAACAAAGAAAAGTTACACGGTAAAATATGTTTAAAAACTCGTTCACTTTGCCGCCTTTCAAACAATTTCTACGGAAATATTGACGAGGGCAAACCAGTTAAAATATTCTCCAAATAAAATTCTAATTACTGATAAGATAAAAATTCCTTTCAGTCTTTCATTATCCGTTCGATGAAGAAAACTAACATACAATATTCTTCTACTAATCAAGACATGGTTGATTCTGGAGCCGGAAAAAAACAGAATTTTAATTTCCAATGCTGCACCGATATAGCGTTTGACATTCCGGTGTTGTGATGTCACCTTTGAATTAGAAATGAACGTTTAACTTCACTTCTCAGATGATATGAATAAGTCAATCAATCATTCATGTCCGTTGCATTTTTAGCGTCACGGCGACCAGTGTGTTTTTTCCCTCCCCGTTATTCGCTATTTAATATGTGTTTCGCAAAACAATCGGCATTATTATCAAAAGTATTAAATAAAAATCCTAGCGAGCAAATGATGAACTTTCTGTGAAAACATTTTCAAAAATCAAGAGACCAAAACTGTTAAGATGATGCATAGTTCCATATAAGGATACACATAAACTATTTGAAAATGTAAATAAAATATTAATCAGCTGACATTCGGATTTGTTTAATAAAAGAATGTTTGTCAGTGTACGAAAAATTGAGTAAGATGAATCAGAGTACTTCAGTTATAGGCTAAACAAATAATGTAGATGCAAACATTCCTCGAAAAAATTTATTTCAGAGGAAAATAAATATCAGGACCCTAAATATACTTGGTTATAATGCGATGAAAATAGTCTGATGTTTTGCAAAAAAACATCACTTGTTTTGATTAAGTCTTCGGACACCATCATTTGAATGAAAGATATAAGTTTCAGATTCAGGCAAAAAAGCGTTTTGTTTATATTCAAACGGGAAAATATGATTTTATATTAGGTTTTTGCACTATTTCATTGACGTAGTCCCGTCTAACAAAAGTTTAAGTATTTGTTAAAGTATATGATAGTTTTCTTTCTTCCTTTGTATGTCGCATATGAAAACGTTGTCTCCAATGCTTAAATTTTATTAATAAACCTTTTCATTGGATTGCAGATTAATTCACTGAAAATGGATTATAAAGACCAAAGGTGCTCATTACTTTCACAAAGCATTGGAAGTTGATAATTTCTCAAAATCTGGTCTTTTTTAAAACTCTGAAAAAACTTGTGGTAAATTAATCAATTTCCTCTTTTGTTTTTAATACACAGTTTCCTTTAAATCATAAAAGATTAGACCAGTAAGCCTACTAATCAATTTTTTTTTTCAAATTAAATAACTTCGACTTACACATTATTTAATGGCGGTAAAAAGCCAAGGAATCAGAAGAACTGAGATATTTTTGTCACGCACTTTCTAAACATCCATATTAATTGTATGTTTATAGCGCTGGGATCTATTTCAATATATTTCTGTAAAAGTTTAAGTGAACGTTTCCTGAAATATATTTAAAGAAATAAACGGAACGTAATAAACTTTAAGTCGCCTGTTGTTATTTTTAAGATTCATAAGTTGATACAACTACAAAATCATATACGAATTTTAATAAGTTTAAGAGAATGAAAATGCAATACAGAAATAGAAACTTTCCATTCATTAGTTTTCACCGCAATTATGCATGCATTAGAAAATTGAAGATGGAGTGAAATTAGTGCAGTAGCTCTCTCTCTCTCTCTCTCTATATATGGTAGGTCATCAACTGCTTCTTCCGTTGAGTATTAAGTACTTAAAGTTTGATAAGGCATAGAAACAAATTTCTAGATATAAATATGCTGTTCCTGAAACGGTTCGCTTGAATAATTTTGAATATGCTATCCGACGAATCATATAAGATATTTTGGGCAACACAGCTAATTCCCAGGAGCTCTTGAATTCTACTAAAAGCTACGAGAAATCTACCGGGAAAAATTATTGCACTTGCAAATGTAAACATGTGCTACCGTTCAAAGTTTGCTTGTTGAAGTACAGAAAACGTACAAATTTGGAGGTAGCGGATGTCTTTGTTCGCTGGGAAGTTTTGAATCTGAACAAAAAATAACACTGAGGAGAAACTGCTTATTCCATCAGTGTAAAATTTCAGGCTCACTACTGATATTTGAAATACTACAAAATCCTTTTGATACTGTATCACGTGCTCCGTATGTCATACTCGTGCTCTTTAGGTTCACAGTTGACTCACTCTGAATTACGAGTTTCTTTCATAAATTGTATTTCATTTCTGGATCAGTTTTTGCATTAGAAATTTATACGATGTCGTTCTTTTAATGTTTCATAAGTTTTCATAGGTTTCGGTTACGGTTAATACAATGGGCATTTGGGATTTCTATATAGGTAACATAATAATTTAATTTTCCCTTTAATGGGAGCAAAAACGTAAACTTTTTGTCGAAAAGTATTCATTTTTTGTTTTGGAAAATTCCTCAAGTTATTTAAAATTAGTGACGTTGAAGGAAGCTAATAAATGTAATAATGAAAAAAAAACAAATGTTTACATATTGGATCGGAACTTTTACTTTGCAGAATAAAATTAACATTGTAATGGTGCACAGAGTATTGGGTAAATATCTTTACCTCACCAGTAAAGAAAATAGTTCTGGAAAATTTATCATAAAGAATATATTCATTTCATCTTCAGTCTACATATAAACCTTGGTCAATGTATTATCTCTGTACGTCAACGTTTTCCCCATATCACTCTTGCCAGACACCCATGAATATAAAATTGACGTATTAGTTTCGTTTTCTTCAGGTTCAAAGTTAACTTGTATTCGAAAATTTTCTGACGGAAAGTGAAAAGAGATAAATTCCCTTGGGAGCTTCCATACAAAGACCCTATATATTTAATACACAAGGCGGTTTCTTTCTAAAATCCGCTAGTGCCACCCACTGGAACGATTTTCCTATTTTTTTGTCTAATGAAAGCTACAGACACGCAGATTTGTCATTGCTAATTTTTATTGTCATAAGTATTGTTTTAAATATTACCATTGCATTTTCCTTGTACAATCTGCCTTAAGCGGAACAATACACGGGAAATCGGAAACTACTTGAAAGCAATCTGATTCGGTAGTACAGCCAAAAATAATAAAAAATAAACGAAATAGCCTATGTCCACCGGAAAGAAGTAAGCTTCCCAATGGTGAAAGAATTATCTGAATCTGTTCAGCAGTTTTCAAGATTACCTCAAATAACGAACAAGGTTCTTCTCTTTATATATTAGTATAGATTATTTTATAGAATGATACCAAAAAAAATTGTTAAAATCAAACTGGCAAAATAGAACACATTTTAAACCCCATTGTGTAGTTATCTAGACACGATATCATTTCGGGTCACTGAAAGAATGCCTCAATACTCCAATTCAATCTCATCAATGACGGATAAGCACATGTTTATACAATAATTATGAACGTCATCGCTAAATTCGTATTTGCGTAATTGGAAAAATTAAATATTAATGGGAATATTACGAACATTTTGTTGTTGGTGATTCTTCTTATAGACTGCCCATTAATAATTCAACCGTTTATTATAATTATACATTTTATTGCGATTCGTGTTATATGACACGAAAAAAATTCAGTTACTGTTTTTTCAACCGTGAATGGCACGGGCTATGGACTAATGATATTTTATATTTAAGCAAAGCACTAGTGAGAATAAAGCCGACGAATGTACACTTTTGTGAGGGATGGACAAAATAACATTACATTTATTTTACTGAAAATGTACAATATTTAACATTCTGCTTAAATTGGTCATACAGAAATAATTTACTTTGGGATTAATTTTTTGAAAATACATGTTCTACGTCGTTTACATAACAAGAATATTGCTAAGGCGGATTTAAGAATTCCACATTTTTAATAAGTTATCTATGTAATTAAGACACAAAACCGTTCCTTTCCACAAAGGGAAAGGAACGTCACCCCCTCGAGCGATTTTCATGATTTTTTTTAAATGAAAGTTACTGACCCACAGATTTCTTATAGCTAACTTTTATTGTCATAAGTATTTTTTATATTACCATGAAATTTTCTTTGTACAATCCGCTGATCGTTATTCTGGCGTTTGTTCTCGCTTCAGTATTTGCAGCGCCATCTGTCTTTCTGCGGTGATAGGTCTTGGAACTAAGCCCTCCGCTATCAACTACGTAGGTGTAATTATCCGAATAGGTTCATTAGTTTTCGACATTAGTAAAAAAAAAATCCGTATATTATCGTGAACTATTTTCTTTCACGTTAGGTGTGATCAGGTTGAATGTAAACAAAGTGAATCGATACATGGAAAATTGGGAACTACTTGAAAGTGATCTGAATCCGTACTACAGCCAAAAATAACAATAAATAATAAAAATATGATAAAAATAAACGAAGTAGCCTATGTCCACCGGAAAGAAAAAAAAAACTTCCCAACGGTGAAAGAATTATCCAAATCGGTTTGGTAGTTTTCGAGATTACCTCAAACACCCAGAATTTATCTTCATATATCTTACTATAGATTATATAATGAAACCAAAAAAAAAAAGTTTTTAAAACCAAACTGTCATAATAAAATACATTTTTAACCATATTGTGTAGTGAACTCCAATTCTCCAATTCAAACCCATCAACAACGGGTATACAATAATGAGGAAAGTTATCGTTAAATTTGTATACGAGTAGTTCGAAAAATTGAAAATCATCGCTAATTTTTATTGTCATAAGTATTTTTTATATGTTACCATGGCAGTTTCTTTGTACAATCTGCCGTTCCTTATTCTAGCGTTTGTTCTGGCTACAATATTTGCAGGGCACCTTCCTTTCTGAGGTGGTCGGGCTTGAATCAAGCCCTCCGCTATCAACTACGTAGCTGTAATCGAAGTTCACAGTGAAACGGAACAGCGGCGCCTTGGATAATTCCTTCACCGTTTATGTGAGTGCATTTAAGCTTACCTTTTGTAAAGAGTTGTTTTGGTTTGCCATGGAACGTTATATTATCCCTGTTCCCGGTGGCTGCAACTGTTTATTTCGTGCTGTTTCCTAGTGTTTATACACTGGCGGAAAGTGAAAAAAGAACAACAAGAAGGAGACGTCTGATACCAAAGAAATTTATACAGCATAATAACGGAATACAGAGGATAACGTGATCAAAACATTACGGCAAAATACAGTTGTATTTGCTGGTAAACTGAAAAATAACATTTCCATGTAACATGGTTAGTACGAGGTTGAACCGCCACGAACTGCGTCACACTGTGGAATTCTGGCATGGAGTCTGTCGTACAGATGTTGGATGTAAGTTTGGGGTATTGAGATCCAGGCATCCTCAACCTGGACGTGTAAATCGGGGATGGTCGTGGCTGGCCGTGGAGACCGGGTAAGTCGTTGTCCCATAAAATCCCACACGTGCTCAATGGGGGACAAATGCGGTGAACGTGCAGGCCATGGAAGTTGTCTCACACACTGAAGTGCATTTTGCGTTGTACGTGCCGTGTGTAGACGTGCGTTATCTTGCTGGAAAACACCACAATAGACCGACCTTACAAATGGCACAACAACGGGCTGAATGATTTTGTTGATGTAGGAAGTGCTGTTTAACGTGTACGGGAGTGATATCTGATTGCTCCCCACACCAGGAGACCAGGTGTATGCCCTGTGTGTTGCTGGCGGATGCAAGAATGGTGGAGACGCTCCCCTGTGCGTCTGCGAACACGCATACGGCCACCGAAGGCCCCGAAGCAGAATCTGCTTTCATCGCTGAACACGACAGATCTCCATTGCGTTCTCCAGTGCAGACGTTGGCGACACCACTGCAGCCGTTCCTGAAGGTGGGCTGGAGTCAGAGGTACACATACCAGAGGCACACGTGCACGTAGTCCTGCATCCAGTAGACGGATGCGGATTGTTCGCACAGTCACCTTAGGTGCAACGACAGCTCGGATTTACGTCGCAGTGGATATTATGCTTGACAACGCCGCTCTTCTTATGCGTCAACCGGTCCGCTTATCAGTCCGTCTGTGACTCCCGGTTCCACGGCTTCTCGTGTGGGAATGTTCCTCTTACCATCTACGCCACCATCGTACCACCACCATTCTTCCCGTCTAATTCGTTCCGCAATACGACGATACGACCACCTGACCCTCGACTAGACAACCTCGCTCAAAGTCCGATAAATGCTGAAATCGTACACGTCTTACATGTCCAGTCATTGCAGTTTCTTCAGGGTCTTCGCACGTGTCCGTACGCCAACGACTGATTACATTCACTTCGCCGTACTCCTTAAATACCACCGACGATAATTTGAATATTATGCCCTGCTGTGGCGTAAGCGCTCACCGGTTAGTCCCGACATTAACATCACACCTACGTAAACTCGACCCCATTAACGTATGTAAATTTCATGATCGTCCGCCAATTCCTTCTTGGTGCTGTTTTTTCACTTTCCGCCAGTGTATAAAAATGAGGAACGTCTTCGTGAAATTCGTATACGAGCCACTGAAATAATCAAAAATGAATGGGAATATTAGGAAACTTTTCTTATTGGTGGCCCATCTTATACATTGCCCATTAATAACTCAACCGTGTGTTATAGTTATGCATTTTATTACGATTCGTGTTATATGACAAGAAAAAGTTTCTGTCACAGCTTTTTCATACGTGCATGGCAAGGGTTACGACTAGTAATATGTTTAAAACCCAAAGGCGCAGTGGTATCAGCCATGGCTTCTGGTCATTCGTCCGTAAGGGGTCCAGGTTCGAATCCCGGTGAGGCATGGATGTTGTGTTTTTCTCACGGCACTGGTTCTCTCTCTTCCCTGGAACCAGCGACCCTAAATTAAGGACGGACGACTGCGTATATCCCATTGAGTTGCTCACCGTAATCGTTGAACCTTCAATAAAAAAAAACATAAAAAAAAGAAAAGTGGTGGCCCATGTGGCGCATTAGTCTAAACTCAGGCTTCTGATAATTCGTCGGAGATGTGTATGGGTTCAAATCCCGGTGAAGTATGGATATTGTGTTTGTCGGATGGAACTTGATCAATCCCTTTGCTGGAAATAATGGTCCCAAATTAGGGACATACATCTAATTAGAACTCACTGAGTTGCTTGCGGCGGATCTCGAAATAAAAATAAAAACAAAACATATTGTCTTTTCGTATTTTAATAATTTCGCATTCAGAAGTTTCTACGTTTTCTGTCCTGTTTTACCAAGTAAGATGCAAACAGAAATTATACAATAAAAAAGGAAGAAAGCCAACATGTATTCAATATAAATGAAATATTAACCTTTTCTGGCTTTAGTGTGTTTACTGCGCTTGTTCGGAACAGAAACCACCTCCGCATTGCTCGAATAAACAAAATATGCTGATTTCATATCCGATATTTTCAAATAGTAATGCAGTCAAACTGATTTGAACTTCAAGGTGTGCTTAGAAAACTGTCAATATGTCTACCAAAACGCATATTGATTAATATGTTTTATAATAAATCCCTGAGAATTCTCGTAGAATCGATTTATCGACAAAGTCTTCACAGGGCAGCAGATCTTATCTAAACATCGATTCACCCGAAACGTTTACCATTTTCATTTCCGCTCTTACAGCAGACCACTAAAACTGTAAACAATTAAAATGTTTAGCAGGTTTGTCTTCATAATGCGTTTTATGCTGTTTCTGGTCAAATTTTAAAAACAATGTACAGACATTCTGATGGAGTTGTAAGAAATGGGCACTCACGATCAATTAAAATTTACTTAAGAACAACAATTGGAGGAGAAAAGGTTGAAGGTATGTCTTTAGTCAATAATAGAAAAAAAGTTTAGCGAAAAGGAAGTGAAAAAACAGAAAAATTCTTCCCGGTTTTGAAAGAGAAAAGGAAAAAAACAAAGAAAAATAATAGGGGAAATGCAGATGACTATAGATGGCGATGGTAGCAAACATGTGACCTCCTATAATGACATTTCCTAGAATTTCATCTTCAAAGGAAGCCCGTTTGTTTGCATTTTCGTCCTCCATGGTGTGTGAAGGCGATTATTGAAAACAAAACCATCGAAACCGAATACGTCGAAAATGCAGTTTACCGAGAGAAAACATTTTCGAAAACCATCGAAATAATAATTTTTTTTTCGATGAATTGTTTTGAACATTTGATTATCAAGTATTATAAACGTTCTTTACAGCAACAGTAAAACATCGATTACGAAACGCTCATGATCAAAACAATAAATTGTTGGTATGAACGTTTTCCCGTATGAGGATAAAGTAAGTTTTTCGTTGATATAGTGTTTAATGAAGTTTTTCATTTGAGGATAATCCAATTTCAGTACTGGATAATTTCGTAATACTATTATTATTTCAATAATATCATTATTGTATATTAGAAATATTTCAATTTTAGTATTTTAATACACAGTAGGCTTTCTTTCCTTCTATCACTGTAAAATAAAAAAAAACTCTTTAAAAATATTTTAAAAGATTTCCTTACTGAAATGCGTTCTATGAATGCTTTGATCCTTATTTACAAATGGAATTAGATTTGTGAAAATACATAATTCGACCAGAGTTCTAAAATTTCGGAGCAGTTTTCTCTCATAAAAACGTTTAAGCTCTTCTACTGTCTTAGAAAATCTAATGGTGCGTTTGGAGTCTAAAAAGTGTATTATATATACGGTATTATATTACGTGTCGGAGATTTCCTAAATTATGCAAAAGAAATTCAAGATTCCGAGAAATCCAGTAAATAAATAAGAACATCAAAACTGCTATGCTTAGGAAGTCCGAAAGATCATGTTTTATTCATTATCTATCGCAGAACAGCAGTGCCAATTATCAATATATATCCCTAAAAATTTACCCGAATAACGTTTACTCATTGTTTTAGCATCCACATGAAATTCTGTTTTCATTTAAACACAGCAAGCACTATAAATGATATTATTACTACCAAAATGAGAGATAAGTTAACTGTATTGAATAACTTTCTTTAATTCATAAGCGTAACCAACAATTGAAAATTCACAATTTGGCAGTCTGCACCACCGCAATTATTCCTGAAATAGGAACGTATTTAGTTGTGCTTCTAACTTTCAGGATGAGTTCATATTTCGGTGATTTCGTGTTCCATGATATTGCGGTCGATGATTTCACCTAGAGCCGTAATTTGTAAAAAACCTGCCCTGCGATAAATTATCAGCTCGATGATTTCGCTTTCGATGTTTTCGCATTCGATGATTTTTGTTTCCGATCAATTGACCTGAAGCCTCAATTATTTTAGGCCACTAATTCTAGGAGTTTGAAAAAATTAGCGGTGTACAGTAAACATACCGCTGGAAATTACAGAAGTTACTGAGAAATGAATCCTCATGAAGTAAACGTGTTTGGCATCACCTGTATACGGCAGGCAAGCGTAAAGGTCAATTTCGGCACAGAGCCGCTCTATCTTTACTCAGCGGTGTATAGTAGACATAGCCGCACCGGTGACGCAGTGGTCTAAAAGAGGACCTCCGATCATTCGTCCAAAAGTGGTCCGGGTTCGAATCCCGTGAGGCATGGATGTTGTATTTGATTTACGGCACTGGCTCTCTCTCTATTACCTGGCACCAGTGGCCCTAAATTAGGGACGGGCGTCTGCTTATAGCCCATTGAGTTGCTCACGGTAGTCTTTAAACCTTTAATAAAAAAAAATAGTAAACATATGTCTACAATTTACAGCAATTATTGAGAAATGAATCGTCATCAAGAAACCATATTTGGCATCTCCCATATATGGCAGGCAAGTGTGAAGGCCATTTTCTGCACAGAAGAGCTGTAGGTTTACTCAGCGGTGTATAGTAAACATATCTCTAAAAATTACAGAAATTATTGAGAAAAGATTCGTCATGAAGAAACAATATTTTGCATCTTCCATACATGACAGGCAACTGTTAAGGCCATTTTCTGCACGGAAGCGTTGTATCGTTACTCAGCGGTGTATAGGAGACATAGGTATAGAAATTACAGGAATTCTTTGGAAATGAATCGTCATGAAGAAACCATATTTTGCATCTCCCATACATGGCAGGCAAGTGTTAAGGCCATTTTCTGCACGCAAGCGTTGTATGGTTACTCAGCGGTATATAGGACACATATGTATAGAAATTACAGAAATTCTTGGGAAATGAATCATCATGAAGAAACAGTATTTTGCATCTCCCATACATGGCAGGCAAGTGTTAAGGCCATTTTCTGCACGGAAGCGTTGTATCGTTACTCAGCGGTGTATAGGAGACATATGTATAGAAATTACAGAAATTCTTGGGATATTAATTGTCATGAAGAAACCATATTTTGCATCTTCCATACATGGCAGGCAAGTGTTAAGGCCATTTTCTGCACGGAAGCGTTGTATCGTTACTCAGCGGTGTATAGGAGACATATGCATAGAAATTACAGAAATTCTTGGGAAATGAATCGTCATGAAGAAACCATATTTTGCATCTTCCATACATGGCAGGCAAGTGATAAGGCCATTTTCTGCACGGAAGCGTTGTATCGTTACTCAGCGGTGTATAGGGAACATATGCATAGAAATTACAGAAATTCTTGTGAATGAATCGTCATGAAGAAACCATATTTTGCATCTTCCATACATGGTAGAAAAGTGTGAAGGCCATTTTCTCCACGGAAGCGTTGTATGGTTGCTCAGCGGTGTATGGGAGACATATGTATAGAGACTACAGAAATTCTTGGGAAATGAATCGTCATGAAGAAACCAGGTTTGGAATCTCCCGTATATGGCAGGTAAGTGTGAAGGCGATTTTCAGCACAGAGGCGCTATATATTTATTGTTTTTCATATAGTCATCTCTCAGTAATCTTGGCAACTGCACAGACAGGGAGTGGCATACGCATTTACCGACTCCCTTTCGACTACCCTACCACCATACTTATTTGTTTGGCTGCTTCTTTATTTTTAGTTTCGGAGCTGAATGACCACCGAGGGCAGCTACGCACGACATTAATTTGGAAAGTCCGATCCATTCAGAGCTTCCTCTGAGTTCTTCGCCATTGATTGCAAATAAGACAAGGCTTTCTCTACAGAGAAGCAAAGCTGCACTACTGAATTGAAATCCTTCAGTAGTAAGTGAAAGGTATCGCAGACAGACGTGCTATTTCCCTAAGAAATTGCTCTCACAGATTAGGTTTTTTAAATTCGCTGCCTTCTTTTATAACAAATACCCAGGTCACAAAATGTTAGGGATATTGCATGAAATGAAGCATGTACGTATCTGACCCAAGTAACACGCACTGTTATATCATCAGTGGGGCTATGTAACACAAACGATAAAGAATGCGTGTACAAAATCAACTTGTGCAAAATCTCACACAACAAAGTTGCACTGCAATATAGACAAATTGGTAAATTCGGAGAATGTCCATACCCCAGGAGTTAAATACCTGGTAACACCTCCTCTGTGTCGAATAACATATTGACACCTTCAAGGAATACTTGCAATGATATTATTGATAAGTAGTTGGGGCAGCTCGTCCCATATTTCAGTCAACATGTCAGGGAAGGTCTGCCAGTGTATATGTGGTTATCCAGACGTCGCTGTACATGAAGGGCAGTTGCATTAGAGACAGCTGGCGTTATGCAAATGTGGCGCTGTGGGCGCCCCAGTAAACGAAAACGACATTACGTATGCAGCGAACCGACAATATAAGGAGGGATACAACGGGAATCAGTAAGAGTCAGACGCAGTATGGGTAAGACGAAGGATCTAAGCGCATTTGATCGTGGACAAATTGTCGGGGCCCGACGAATGGATCACTCCATCTAGGAAGTCGTGCAGGCACTGGGATTTTTTCACAAGCCACTGTGTCACTGGTGCACCGTGAGTACATTGAATCCGGTAAAACCATTCCTGCAAGGGCCAACTGCCGTGGACAACGGCGTTTGGATGAGCCGGGTCATCGTCGGCTAGCTCGCATTGTAACAGCGGATAGACGGGCCACGGTGCAAGAAATCACTCGGCAATTTAACGCTGGTGCACAAAAACGTGTAAGCTGCCAAACCATTCAGAACCATCTCCTCGTTATGGGGTACAGAAGCCATGGTCCCACGAGGGTACCGCTGCTGACCGCACATAACAGGGTGCAAAGATTGGCATGGGCGCGGGAACATCGTCACTGGACCCTAGACATGTGGAAACGTGTTGCCTGAACTGATGAGTAGAGATTCACGTTGGTACATGCGGATGGCAGAATACGAGTACGTCGCAAACCACATGAAGCGATGGATCCTTCTTGCCAGCACTGTACTCTTCAAGCTGGTTGGGGTGGCGTTATCGACTGGGAACTGCTTAGGAGGAGTGAAATGTGACCCCTGCTACAAGTGACATCGTCACTCACAGGTCAACGTTACCGGGATATCTTGTACGACCATTTGCTCCCGCTTGTGCGTCTTCAACATCCCACTTGGGACCTCATCCTGCAACAAGACAAAGCACCGTGCCATCGCTCCCGAATTGTATCCGAATGGTTGAATGAACACTCCACCGACGTGACCTCGCTTCCTTGGTCATCTAGGTCACCTGACCTCAATCCTATCCAGCACATCTGGGATGCCGTCGAGAGAGATGACACCCTTCCATCAAATATTCGTGAACTGTGGGAGCTTGACAGGGGTCGTGGATCTGTATGGCTTCCTAACGCTTCCGGTGTCTTGTCGAATCCGTTTCGAGACGAATCGCCGCCGTCATCAGACCGAAAGTTTGTGCTACACGTTACTAGACAGGTGTATCTAATTCAATTGCTCTTCAGTGTACTGCGTTCCTAATATTCTCAATATGACTAAGGTAACAAGACCTTGAATGCAGGTATAACGATTCAATACCATGATTTTCCAGATCCTGAAGCACTCTCCAGGCACGGTGACCTGACGCATCATTCACTGGCAGCGCGAAGCAGAGACATAATGGTCGAAATGGTCTCGTTTCATTATACTAAGGATTGAAAGTTGCCTTTAGGAACATATGGGGAATTACAGCCATTAAAGAACACTTCTGCCCAAATCGGAAGTGACTGCGCCTGGTAAGAGTGGACGGACTGCACATAGTGTGACTACATTTGTGTGACTGCATAGTGTGACTGCATTTGTGAGCCGGATCTCCTCCACACGTGTCATCGTGGAGTATCAGGATGAAAAGTGACGAAGGATACGCGTATTAAGAATACTTGGAGCCACTCTGTATTCCATGACATGTAGTGTTGAACACAGGTACATCTTTGTCGATCGTGAGCTGATGCAATTGATACACATCTCAGCGGCCTTCTTGGTTTGAGTTCATATTCGAGAAGACGGTTTGGTATTGTTTGCTTACATGCTGGACCCTCAGAAGAAACTTGCAGTGATTCTTGGATTTGGCTACTGGTGATACTAGGCCTACTCCGAACTATAAAGTTTTCGGTAGAAATGGAAAATAATTTTTCGCTTCCTTATTTAGACATTTTATTAGCTCAGGATCCAGTTGTGCATAGTTTTACTTATTCGGTGTATCGCAAGCCTTCCGCAGTTCCATCTGTAATTTCGTTTGCGTCGGCTCTCACCCTTGAAGTTAGAAGATGTCGGCTTTTCATTTCTAGGTCAAACGTGCTTTCTCGCATTTGTCCTCTTTACATTCTAGTAATTTGGAGCTACTGATGATCAGGGAACTAGCTCGAGCTTTCATGTTCCCTGAGGACATGACACGAGGTGTAATTCACAGAGTTTCGAACCGGACAAATAATACGCTGTCCAGTGAGGACCAAATCTCACGATATGTGAAATCAATACAATATGTGCCGCCTATTGTTCAAACCCTGACGAAATCCTGCCGACAGTATCATATTGATTTTGGGGTGAGGACAAAAAAACATCCGTGCCCTCATCTGCAATGACCGAGATTCTGTGAAAGACAATGGCAAATGGGGAATTTATAATATTCCATTACGTTCTAATGATGTAGATAATTCGAAGCCTGTATACATCGGCTCCACCTCCAGGAAATTACAGACTAGAATTATGAAGCACAAATGAAGTGTCCGCAATGGTGCACAAATACATCGTTGGCAAAGACTGTTTGCGGAGGAGGATAAGAACCGGAATGGGACAAGGCGGCTGTTGTGGTGACCCCATGAAGTAAAGTCCTCTTTGTTATTGTACTTGCAGAGAGTTTGTTAATTCTTAAGAATATGAACAGGTATTGCAACGATGCGGTACGGGTATCTGTATCGGGAGTTTAGAAGAACCTCATACAGCCTGGACGTCACAACCCTATCCATTACCGTGAATGCTGATTTTATTTCATGGGACATTAATTGCTTACGTCAATAGTGTGTTGATGGTTTATCATGTGTATACGGTAATCTGGCAACGTGTATGTTAGATTAACCTGTGTGATCTCAAGCTCGTGTTCATTTTTCATCTGAGGATGCTCCTAAAGTACAGTAGGGTTGAAAGTACTAATGAAATTAGTTTTAACTTATAATTAAAGGTTTTAAAGTTAATTCGTCATTTTTATCGTTTATAAAACGGTATATTCATAGTTCATTGACATCTGCACAATTGGTTTTTGATGATAAAAATACCCTATTTCGTGAAGTCTACTAACATCATACAAAATACTTAGCATTGAATCTCTTGAAATGTCAGTGTGTTTCTCATTCCATCATGTCATTTTTTTAGATTTGTTTGAGTAGGTCGATTCTCCTAGAGGTCTGGTTCAAAAGGAACTGCCATGCCAGAATATTTTTCTTGGTATGCCATAATATGAGCATTATATGGTATTTATGGTTTATCTACGACAGCTATGCATTGAAATGTTGCACAAAATTTCAACTCACCCAATGTGACGAATTTCAGGCACTTGTGTTATATTTCCAACCTGACCACTTTTTATTGACACCCCTAAAATATGTTTATGAAACAAAAAACGCTGATATTAAACAAAAATATTTATTTCAATAAGAATAAAAAGGCAGCTCTCTAAGCATGTAGAAAAACAACCCAAAACGAGTAATTAGAATTTTACTACTGAAAGGTATATTAGGTAAAACAAGATCTTTCGCAAGATACGCCATGTGAGTCATCAGGTTAAAAGAACTGGCATTAGAAGAATACACACACTTAATATAACTGTCTTTGTCACGCACCAGGTTCGCTGTTGTATTCGGGACTACCTTTGTATTAAGTGTGTGTGTTTTCCGAGCGCCGGTTCTTTTACCTGATGACGCACCGCCTGTTGCGAAAGATCTTGTTTTTACCTTATATGCCTTTTAGTAGTAAAATTCTAATTGTACGTTGTGGGTTGGTTTTCTACATGCTTAGACAGCTGCCTTTTTATTCTTATTGATATTTTTAGCATGCAACTTTTATGATTGAAGAATGTTTAATTATTTGACGAATAGTAATCAAAATCTGTCTGCGCATTAGTTTAATAACACACAAAATCGTTGTGCGCATTTTTGGGGCGTGTTTGACAGTATATAATGTCTGCTCCTGTGTTTCGCGGCGCTTGAGCCTGATGATGGGTGCTATGTTCAGCCCCGAAAGATCTCGCGTGTAAATATTAATTTTTTTTTTGTAAATAAAATGTTTTTAATCTTGACCTACAATTTCAAAATTATGTTTGTGAATGACCGCACGTGTGACAGCATCGGTGAATTACTTTAGTGACCTTTCGTACGATAGACTTTTAGCATTTACCATATCTTTGCTGCAAATTTCTTATGCTTTGTAAGGAACCTCTTCAAGTGGATACCTTACCTAAAGTGCACGAGGCATGGAGAGGGCTTTTAAAATCTTCTGTGTTTTTCGCAGAAAATTATCTGTCAACGAGGCTCACTTAAGCTTTTTAATTAATTGTCGCTCACTGAAAGTGATGCCGAAGTTTCTTAGAATCAGATGTTTCGCAATATCTCAAAGAGATGCCTGGGTCATCGCCAATGCACAACAAAAAAGGTTAACAGCTGAAATAAGGAGCAAACGAAGCTATGTGGACATGCTCAACCGTAAGTCATATAATGCATATGCCTACTTCCCGAGACATGCTCACCAAATTATCTTGGGTAAGCGTTTAATGATTTTCTTTTCTAATTTACAAAAAGAGGTTAATGTGGTTAATCAATGACATATACGGAAACTCTGTGACCTGGTTCTGGTATCAAACCGACCCTTACAAATTCATCTGCGAAGTCAATATGTTGAACATGCTGATGAATACTCGCTACAAGAACCATTCCTTAACTACAGTTCTGTAGAACTCTCGGACAGCCAACGTTCTTCCCTAAGTCCAGGATTTAAATTTAGCTTTCCAGTGTCTTCTTTTCGACCTCTAAATACCATCCCACAGGTTGAAAGCATTATCAGTGCACTTCCCGAAGAAGTACGTGATTCTACTCGTTATACTTCGGCCAATACTCTTGCAGGATCTAATAGAACATCACCAGCTCTGAAATACGAACGAGAACAGTTACTACAGCTAGCAAAAAATACAAACTTGTGAATCATTTGTGCAGACAAAACACAACAAATCATTATTCTGGACCGTGACGACTATTACGCTAGGATGAAACAGGCCATCAATTTAGTTCCCCACCGTGTTCTCAGGTCTGACCCAACTTCGGCTACTATTGCAGAATTAAGTAAACTAAGAAACCAAGGTTTCCCACCTAAATCTATTTCTACAAAAATGAGACCTCCAGTAGGACCTAGGGTTCCCGAGGTCTTTGGAAAAATGAAAATTCACAAACCGGACCAACCTCTTAGGTTGCTTGTTTCAGGATATGCTAACCCTACTCGCACACTCGAGACAGCGTTAGCTTCATTTTTAAAACGTCTCACCTCAAATTCCTCTGTATCCATTAAAAGTTCTATGCAGGCTATATTTCGTATCAAAACCTTTGACTCTGGGGAAACTGAGTTCATAATGTCTTCGCTGGATGTAGTATCACTATTTCCAAGTATACCACTCAACACCGTTCACTCAATTATTGAGGACAAATTACAAGAAGACAATTCCATCTCTCCACTTGAAGCTTATGCAATAATTTCTGGTCTCAAACTCGTAGCTAAGAGAACTTACTTTAAATTTGATGGTAAGTTCTATCAACAAAGGAAGGGGCACCAATGGGTTCCCCCTCTAACCCGTTTTAGCCGAGATCCTCATGCAGCATCTTGAAAACAAGGTCATGTTGGACTTCCCTTATCAACCGTCACTGTTGATTAGGTACGTTGGTGACATATTGGTTTTTTGGCCCCATGCTTTACCTTTACTGGACGAATTTGTAGATTGTCTTTCTACCCAGTTTCCACCTATAAAGTTTACCAAAGACCTTGAGAAAGAGGGAAAATTGCCATTCCTGGACATTTTACTGTCTCGAGATTCGAATTCCAATAAAATCAAGCATTGTGTTTTCCGTAAACTGATGTTCATACCTTGTATGATCCCATTCACTTCTTCTCACCCTCCCGAACATAAGGCTTCAGCTTTACGCTTGTTATTAAGACTTGCCTTCACCCATTCTTCGACAAGTAAAACTCGACGTGATGAACTTTCTAGAGTTCAAACTTTGGCCTTATTGTTTGGGTTCTCTGTCAAAATCTTCCAAGGACTATTACAACAATTTCAAAGACTGAGATTCACGACTTTGTCCACAAAGAAAAAAACTACTAAGTACATCGGCAAAGTTGATTTCATTCCACCTCTTGTGTCTATCTTAAGAAAAGCCTGTTACAAATACAATGTAACGTTTGGAGTGTCTACCAGAAACCTTTTTTCCACGATAAGAAATGATAGAGATAGAGTCCCAGCACTTAACAAACCAGGCTTCTACTGCATACCATTAACTCATGAGGATTCAGATACTGCAGTTAAATACTATATAGGTTCTACCCTAAGAACCGTTAATGTCAGAATGGGTGAACATAAATACGCTCTTCGTTCTGGAACGGTTTCCACAGCTTTCACTCAAGCTGTTAACCAGGGAGGTTACTCCCCAGATTGGACAAATGTTAGGGTACTTAACTCAAGTGTTAATAAACGTACTTTCTTCCTTACGGAAAGCCTCTTCATTCTTGCATATGGGGAAACATGCTGTAACATTGAACTACCGACATTTGTTCCAAGACAGTGGAGAAATATGGTTGCCCCCTCCTCACACAACTCTGAAGAAGAGGACTTTATAGGATAAGATATTAAGACTTGATTTTTTGGACTACGATTTGTTGATGGCATCACCGGTGATTGAGAAAACCGAGTGAATTGTGGGTCGTGTTTGACAGTATATAATGTCTGCTCCTGTGTTTCGTGGCGCTTGAGCCTGATGATGGGTGCTATGTTCAGCCCCGTAAGATCTGGCGTGTAAATATTAATTTTTAATTGTAAATAAAGTGTTTTTAATCTTGACCTACAATTTGAAAATTATGTTTGTGAAGGACCGTACGTGTGATAGCATCGGTGAATTACTTTAGTGACCTTTCGTACGTTAGACTTTTAGCATTTTGCATTTAATAACTCACGAAGTCTACGAGTGTTTCAATTTTATAACACACCACACGAAATCTGTGTGTGCATTAGTTTAATAACACACGAAATCTACGAGTGCATGAATTTTACAACACACCACACGAAATCTGTGTTTGCGTTAGTTTAATAACTAACGAAATCTATGCACAAATTAGTTTAATAACACACGCAATCTAAAAATATTTTTCGAATTTCTTTAACACTTCTTTAGATTAATTAAAAAATAATATTACTGGAGAAAAAAAGTATCTACCGATTGGTGTCTTCATATGAAACAGGTTTAAAAACTTTTCTCGAGAGGATACATGCAGCAATGGCTTAGATAATTGGTACCTGTGTTGTGTTCAGCTGCAACAGTAGTCTATAAGGATGTTTTCGATGATTCCTTAGCTGCAAAGAAGCTCTGATGGTCGCCCTATGCAGTAACGTCAACCTTCATAGATTTGAAGATCTGTTTCTGTGAGGGGATGTGAGTGCTAAGGCCATGTTTAACATACCTATCTGAAGCACTAAGATATGGTAGATTCTTACAAAAATGCAAAATTATAAAGGCTTGTATGTGTGGGGGCTGCACGCATAGTTTGATTGTATTTTCTATACATGTTCCCAAATTCGTGCGACAAACAAAGACGGGTGATAGTACACATCAAGACGAATAACTTTTGAAATAGAACGTAGTCTGGCATTCCTCTCTTAGTTCCCGAAAAACGTTAAGTTCCATGTCCACATTGAACCCTCAACACTGGAAAAAACACAACTTATTATGGGTTACGCACTTGCGTTGGTGAACGTAGAAACAGAGCAGCACTCAAAGTAGGTGCTCCACGTGACGCCCGAAGGCGTCGTTGTACAACCCACGCCGACGAATGAAGAACTGTCGCATTCTCTCGTAAACTACCGATGTGTCCGGGCTGACTGTGCCTGACGCAACGAGCGTTAGGACGAGCAAGCACTGAGGCATTCGCAACAGGTTCATTGAAACGGATTCATTAACATTACCGAGTTAACACCGGGTGGCATAAGACGGCCGTACGTAGCGGAAGAGTCGGGAACGACACGGGGGACTGCTCACATGATAAATTGGCGGATTTGCGTCTGATGTATGAACGAGTACGTGCCAATGGGCGTGCGGCAGCGATGATGTACCGTGAAACGATTCCTGAATCGTCATATGCCTCACCATACCTGGAGATCATGAACGAGCCAGTCGACGCCTGCGGGATGCTGGCTCGTTCATGATCTCCAGGTATGATGCGGGGCGTCAGCTGTTTGTGCGGACATGGGAAATGAAAGATTGCGTCGTGCAACGATTCTCAGCAGCTCCGTCCAAAAGTACTAGAGCATTGGCAGCGGAAATGGACGTTACTGACAGAGCGGTGTGGAAAGCTCTGCATGAACAACAGATGTACCTCTTCCACGTGCAGAAGGTCCAAGTTCTGGTCGGAGATGACTATCCTCAGCGGGTACAGTTCGTCAGGTGGCTGCTCCAGATGAACACGGCTAATCCACACTTTCCCGCCTTAGTGTTATTCAGTGAGGAGGCCATGTTTACGCAGGAGAGCATTTTCAACAGTCACACCTAGCACATTTGGGCTAATGATAATCCGCACGCCACCGTTATTCGCCACCAATAACAGAAGTTTGCCGTCATAATCTCGGAAAGTATCCTTGGTAATTGGCTGGTGGGACCGTACATCTTGCCACAACGTCTGACCGGTGCCATGTACCGGGTGTTCATAAAGCAAGTGCTTCCTGGTTTGTTGCAGAGTGTTCCACACATGGCTCGGAGAGACATGTGGTTCATGCATGATGGGGCCCCTGCTCATTTTTCTACCGCGGTCCAGGACTTCCTGAATGTAACGTAACCCGGAAGGCGATTGCACGGAGCGTATCCTGGAAGGTGGATTGGACTTGGCCTCCACGCTCTTCGGACCTAAATCCACTGCACTTCTTCTTCTGGGAATACCTGAAAACACAAGTGTACGAGACACCTGGGGAATCATCGGAAGATCTCGTCCCGAGGATTTTTGTATGCAGCGGACCAGATTACCACCATACCGGGAGTCTACGAGAGAGTGCGACAGTCATGTATTCGTCGGTTTGGACTGTGCAACGTTGCCCTCATTCAACACTTCCAGCACCTCCTTTGAGTCCTGCTTTCTCTCTATGTTCACCAACGCAAATGTGCGCAAGCCATAATTTAGGTAAGTTGTGTTTTTTTTCACTGTTGGAGGATCAACGTGGACATGGAACTTAAAGTTTTTCGTGTACTAGGAGTGGAGCCATCCTACGTCCCATTGCAAAAGTTATTCGTCTTTATATGTACTATCAGCCTTCTCTGTTGGTCGCTCGAATTTGGAAACACCCTGCGTAATTTGGATAAACCTTTGAAAACATATGCTATTAATTAAATTTTGTAAACGTTTTGAATTCACACTAAAAACAAATTCATTTAATTCAGATAGATGTACGAATTCTGTGAAACTGGGGTCCGACCTAGTACACATAAATTCCAATATTCCTAAAATACGATACGCGCGGTTTAATGCATTTTGGCAAGTTTAGCCTACTATGGGTATCCTTCTTTTTACCTGCAATTCATATTTCCATCGTCACACAGCATATGGGCATGTATTTACAAGGATTTTGGCAAGTCGAGCCTACTCTGGGTATCCTTCTTCTTTCCTGTAATTCACATTTCCAGAGTCACACGGCATATGAGCATGTATTTTCAAGGCTTTTGTTAAGTTTAATCCGACTATGGGTATCCTTCATCTTACCTGCAATTCATATTTCCACAGTCACACAGCATATGAGAATGTATTTACAAGGATGTTAGCAAGTTAAGCCTACTCATGGTATCCTTTATCTTACCTGTAATTCAGATTTCCACAGTCACACAGCATATGAGCATGCATTTACAAGGATTGTGGCAATTTAACCCGACTATGGGTATCCTTCTTCTTATCTGCAATTCATATTTCCACAGTCACACAGCATACGAGCATGTAGTTACAAGGATTTTGGCAAGTTCAGCCTACTCTGTGTATCCTTCTTCTTACCTGCAATTCATATTAACACAGTCACCCTGCATATGCGCATGTATTTACAAGGAGTTTGGCAAGTTCAGCCTACTCTGGGTATCCTTCATCTTACCTGCAATTCATATTTCCGCCGTCACACAGCATATGAGAATGTATTTACAGAGAAATTATGTCAATGTACTAACTGTGACAGTTTTCGTGTTCATTATTCCTGTCTGACACTTAACTTTGCTGTTTACTCTGGTCATGTAAAAATATATATAAAATGTCCTTTACCTTTACTTTTAGCCATTTACTCAGTGGGTAATAAAAATACTTCTACAAGAAAATAGCTGTTCTAAGTGCAAAATCAGTAATTACTCAGTATGTCTATGATACATCTCTAGCTGAAGAACTTATACGCGTATGCTCTTCCATAGAAAGAGTATGTATTAACTTGATTTTCAAGGAATGACAAAATTAGTTTTCGAATGATTAAATTTATTTGGAACGCACTTTGTGAAGGTAAAGTTACAACTAAAGGTAGCATTTATCAAATTTGCAATGCTGTGAAAGCTGAAAATTACACTGTTATTTACAGAGATTCTTGCACACAGTGAAAGACAAAAACATAACATTCACTGGCTAAAAGATTTATGGGCATAGTGCCAGTGTGCATAGATGTTTTTCCAGATTTCAATCAATCTTACGTTAAATATCTGTCTCAAATATCTTAGTCATTCATATGGATATGTGTAACTCAAAGATAATTTGCTACTTGTTTGAGGTAAAATAACAGTCATTGTCGACCCGAAGCTCTGGCAAAGTTCCAGTAGGCATCCATGATTTTTCTCAATTTAAATCAATCTTACTCAACATCACATCCTGAAGTTCTGCCATTCATACATGCATCGCACTTTACGACCTACTTGAGACTAAATTGAAACTAGTGGGCAAAATGCCCCCTTCTTTGAGAGTTAATAAATTTTGGAATAAACGTTTTTCCTTTGAATTCTGATGACTCAATTACTTTAAAGATAAGGATGGGAACAATCGTTTATAATTTTATTAGATACAGTGGATCCAAGTGAGATAGAAACCCAGCCTTTAAGAAGACTTTCCAAAACGTGATGCATGCTAATGTAGTCTCAAGTGATATGTTATTAACTGGGCAAATTTTTAAATTCGCACAGCGCGTTATTGATATTAATCCATGAAAATAAAGAAAATTCTTAAGTTCAATATACAGTGGAAAATGTTGGAAATACGAGGGAAAATGAAAATATTAAATTCATTTATATTATTACAACTAATTTAATTTATTTTCTATTATTACAACCTTACTTTAGCACGTGCACCATACGTATGAGTACTGATTACCATTTTACTACTAGTTTTTTATACCCTAATCAATTTCTTCTAAATACGTATATACACCGATGAACCATTACATTATGACCATGCCCAACCTAGAGAAATGAGCGCACCTGGAGACCGAACGGTGGCGCAGGTGAAGTTCAACTAGCAGTATGCACTGAGTGGATACTTTATTATGACCACCCTCTCAGTACTTCATTGGGCCACCTTTTGCCTTTAAAATTCCATCGATTCTTCGTGGCATGGACTCCACGCGATATTCATAGTTGGTTTGGGAAATCAACGACTATGCTTGATGAATAGCACTTTCCAGGAGTGTGAGATTGCAGGGTTGTGGATCCAGCTGTCTGATGGCACGTTCAACTTCATCCCACAAATTATCAATGGGGATGATATCTGGAGATTATGGGGGCCGCCAAAGCAAAGTGAACTCTCTGGCATGTTCCTGAAACTAATCTTGTACAATACGAGCACTATAGCAGGACGCATTATCTTGTTGAAAGTAGCCATCGCCATTGGGATAAATCATCCACATGACAGGGTGCACTTGGTCCGGAACGATGTTTAGATATGATGTGCCAGTCAGACGTTGATCAACACAAATTAAAGGGCCCAAAACATGCCAGAAAAACATTCCCATACCATAACATTGCCTCCACCAGCTTGAAGGGTTGTAGCAATGAATTTTGGGTCCATGCTTTCGTGCTGTTTCCGCCAAATTCTCACTCTGCCATCGGCATGGTTGCAACTGAAAACGTGATTCATCGGACCACATAATTTGTTTCCAATTATCGGCTGTCCAATCTTTGTGCTCCTGTGCGCAATGGAGACGTTTTCTCTTGTTAATTTCAGGCAGCAAAGGTGTTCGAACAGGCCTTCGGCTGCCATGTTCCATCCGATGCAGTGTACGGTGAACAGTGCATGCAGAGATTATTTGAGGGGATCCTTGATTAAGATGGTCTGTAATTTGCTGCACTGTTGCCATTCTGTTGTCTCTTACAAGTCTGGACACAGAGCAGTCACTAGTCGATGACGACCACACGTTGCATGAAGAGACCCAGTTTTTTGGCTGACAGTCCAGTCTTTAAACACTTTAACAACTGCTGCTCTGGAACATTTCACGAATGCGGCTATTTCGGTGATACTCGCTCCATTGCTCCAAACTCCTACAATCATCCCACGTTGAAAGTCCGTTTTTACCCATCTCGTCACCTAAACATCATTGCTACTACTGTCGCAAGCACTAAGCTTTCTCCTTTTATACTGTTCTCGCCCTCTGGCGGAAACAGCGTGCAGCCATAGCTCATTTGCTTAAAACTGTCAGGTGGTCATAATAAAGTGGCCACTGAGTGTATAAGCAACCCGAGGACCTGCTTTCGGTTAGTAGGGTGTTCGGAGTTAGAATGGGATTTATCGGAGTTTGATACAGGACAAACTATGATTACGGCGCCTCGGTACTCGATCTCGTAAACGTCGAGACTTCTGGGTTGTTCACGTGCAGCTGTAGTGAGTACGTAGCAAAAGTGGTGCACAGATGGTCAGACGACGGACAGTCTTCCAGCAGTGTGTCGTCCGCAGTTCATTAATGCCTCAGGGGAGTGGAGACATTCGTGCATTGTTCACTACGACCGCAGGGCCACAGTGCGACAAATCATCCGCAGCTACAACACTTGTGATCAGGGCAATGTGTCACAGCACACAGTTCATCGCAGGGGCCTGCGTAGCCGAAGTCCCAGTCGGGTCCCCATGTTCACTGCACCTCATCGCCAACAACGTATGAAATGCGCCCAAGATCACCGAGATTGGACTGTGAATGATTGGAAGAAAAATGCCTGGTTTGACGAATCAAGATTCCTGGTGCATCACGTGTACGCCCGAGCGCGGATACGCCAATTATCAATGGAGGGTATGCCACCTGGATGCACAGTTGGGTGAGAATAGGAGGCCAGCAGCGGAGTTATGCTGTGAGCAATATTTTCGAGTGACACGTTAGGCTCCATTATCCCAGTAGCACAATCCCAGACAGCTGTCAGGTATCTGAACATCGTTGTGGACAAAATTCACCCATTCATGGCAACTGTGTTTATTCTCTGCTAGTGATTGCTATTACCATCAGCATAATGCGCCATGCCACACTGCCAGAATATCTTGAAGGAGTGGTTCGAGGAACATTCTGATGACTTTCTGTTAATGCCCTGGCCTCCAAATTCACCTGACTTGAACCCAATCGAACATTTGTGGTTCGACTTGGAAACGCGGGTTCGCTCTAAATCACCACCATTCTTAAGTGTACAGGAACTGGATGACCTGCTGTTGATATTATGGTACCAGAAACCCTAGGTACGTATTGCCACCTAATCAAATTTGTGCCTCGCCGAGTGGTCGCCATTTTCCGAGCTAAAATGGGACATACATCTTATTCAGTAGGTGGTTACAATGTAATGGCACATCGGTATATATTATCACCATCATTATGAACGATTACCTGTCCCATGCTGGATGAAGGTCCTCAAATTTCTTCCACAGGTTTCTTTCTTGAACTAGTCTCCTCAATATCACTCCGATTTTCGTCCACTCATCTGCAACATTGGCTTTGTTGTAGGTATTTTTCTGTACCTTGGAAACAAGCCTGGTAATTTAGTTGTCCAACGGTGGTCAGTTCTTCTAGCAGTATGACCAGTCCATTGCCATTTTAGTGATTTTACTTTTGCCATAATGTTATCATTTCACGTTATTTTCCTGATCCATGAGTTCTTCTTCCTGTCATTCCTGATCCTGACAGAAAGGCACTTTTCCATGCTTCATTCAGCAAGCTGCGGGATCGAGATGTTCTTTTCAGCTAAGGTTCATATCTCTTACCTATACCTGAAAACTAGAAATATGCATAACTTAAACACTTTCCTTCTAAGACAATATATATTATCCCAAAATAACAGAATGTTTTTATGAGAAAAATACGCGCACCTTAACTATCAAGAAGGTGGTAATATGTTTTGAACTACTGAACATTGCATCGAATAAAAGCACCCAACGTTCCTTTGAATCTTTGAATGTGTACTGGAATTCTTCTTCTGAAATGCTCTTGAAGTACCGCTGTGCAGCTGTAATAAGTTAGGGATCAGTCTCCAATTATAGTCCCCGTAATGTTTTTTTACGCTTTCCAACCGTAGGTTGAAGAAGCGAATATGCTCCAGCTTTGTCCGTCCATCCGTCCGTCCTCACCATAACAGGCGTAAAAATCGTTAGATTTCGATGAAATTTTAGTATGTGGTAGGGAACCACCATGGGACGGACCCTATTGAAAATGGGACAAATGTGGTCAAAGGTCACAACGTATGAGCGGGATCCTTCCATTGCCCTTATGCATCATAACTTGCGTAAATATAGTTCGATTTCAATGAAAGTTTACTGTGTGGTAGGGAACCACCTGGGTATGAACCCTATTGAAAATGGGACAGATGGGGTCAAAGGTCATGACGTAGGTGCTGGATCATTCCTTTGCCCTTATGCGTCATAACTTACGTAAATATGGTTCGATTTCACTTAAATTTTAGTATGTGGTAGGGAACCGCCTGGGGACGAATCTTATTCAAAATCGGTGAAGTGGGGTCAAAGGTTAGGACATAAGAGCGGGATGCATTCCATTGCCCTTATGCGTCATAACGTGCGTAAAAATGGTTCGATTTCAATGAAATTTCAGTATGTGGTACGGGACCACCTGCGAACGAACCCTATTGAATAGTGGACGAAATGGGGTCAACGGTCAGGACATAGGAATGCGATCCATTCCATCGCTTTTATCCCATATTATTAAGGTGGACGTCAAGTAATTTAGCTTACTATACTTCCAACAGAAAAACTTTTGTACACATTTCCTTCACAATTAATGTGTTCCGAAGGATGAAAATTTGAACATCGATTAAAATAACTTTATTACAATTTGGAATAATTAATATTTTCTAAAACATAACCATAATTACATTAAAAATCAATAACTCTTCCGTTGGGGGTTTTGAAACCAGAAAAAGTATGGCGCGACCTGTACTTTGAGGACGTCAGTAGACAAACAAATGTTGGATTGCGTAATTATGGTTATGTTTTAGAAATTATTAAGTATTGCAAGTTATAAAATGAAGCTATTTTATTCGATGTTAAAATTTTCATCCTTGTGAACGCATTAATTGTCCAGAAAAAAGGATAGCGCGACCTGTATTTTCATGACGTCAGCAGTCAAACAAATGTGCGGATCCTATCAAAGTTTTATGACGTCACACTTTTGCTAGCAGATGGAAGCGATTCCCATCGGCCTCATTACGTCACGCGTTGTGTGCGTATGTTCGTCCGCACGATAACTTGCGTAACAATCGTTCGATTTCGATGAACTTTTAGTATGTGGTAGGGGAACACCTGGGAAGGAACCCTATTGAAAGTGAACGAAATGGGGTCAAAGGTCAGGACATAAACGCGGGATCCATTCCACTGCTCTTATGCGTCATAACTAACGTAAAAAAGGTTCGATTTCGATTAAATTTTAGTATGTGGTAGGAGACCTTTTTGGCCAAACCCTATTGAAAATTGGTGAAATGGGGGTCAAAAGTCAGGACATAGGAGCGGAATCACTTCCATCGCCATTATGAGTCATAACTTACGTAAAAATGTCTCGATTTGGATGAAATGTTGGTATGTTGTAGGGACCTTCCTGGGGATGAATCCTATCGAAATTGGACGAAATGGGGTGAAAGGTTAGGACACAGGAGCGGAATCTATTCCATAGCGCTTATGCATCACAACTTACGTAAAATTGCTTCGATTGGGACAAAACTTTATCATGTTGTTTCGGAGATGTACTGAACCAGTTCTGTTGAATATCATCCAAATGGATCAAAGGTCAGAGCACGGGGGTGAGATTTATTCCACAGCCATTTTCCTCATAACTTGAGTAATAGCTTGAGTAATGATTTCTAGTATATTGGAAAGCGTATCATAGTCAATGCATTGCATGATTTTACTAACTTGTTTTAAATGCGGAACAACCATAAGTCACATGTTGACAAGTCGGGACAATGTGCAAGCTGGAGCATCAACTTAATATTCATTTTATCTAAATAAGAAACGTTAGAATTGGCCATGCGCGGCCCCAGATATAAAAAATGGAGAACCCTAGTTCAACGAACTCGTTTCATGCCCAGATGCTTAGTTAAAATTCTGTGAATTGATAATTTAGACATATGAACCATATCTTCGATATCTCGGATTGATAGGGTGCTGTCTTCGCTTATAACACGAGTAACACGCATTGTATTGATGTTTACCTTTCTGACACTCGTTGATGGCCTTTCTCAGAGCGCGATTAAAGTCGCCGACTCACAACCATCCATAAATTCTGTATGCCGTCTGTAAATTGTTAATTTTCCTATACATTCTTTTTATAAACCTTTTGCAAAAGACGAAAAGTCTCGTCGACAGAATTCTTAAGTCGACAGAAACATTTCATGACGCATATTTTTTTCTCTTTTATAACCATTTTTCCGAAAAAGCTCAGCGCTAAAACACTTGTTAGGGTTTCACGAAACAACACTTATTAAACTGCGAGCTACCAATGGTGCAGGTATGATAAACAAGCCAGGCCAGTTGCTATGGTTATGGCAAGCACTACCTTTTTTTTTTCGAGAGTCCTGCCACGGTCGAACGACGTATTGCACATTTTATATGAAGACGTTCTCAGTTGTTTAAACTAGTTTGAGTCGCAGTTCTCAGTTGTTTAAACTAGTTTGAGTCGCAGTTCTCAGTTGTTTAAACTAGTTTGAGTCGCAGTTCTCAGTTGTTTAAACTAGTTTGAGTCGCAGTTCTCAGTTGTTTAAACTAGTTTGAGTCGCAGTTCTCAGTTGTTTAAATTAGTTTGAGTCGCAGTTCTCAGTTGTTTAAATTAGTTTGAGTCGCAGTTCTCAGTTGTTTAAATTAGTTTGAGTCGCAGTTCTCAGTTGTTTAAATTAGTTTGAGTCGCAGTTCTCAGTTGTTTAAACTAGTTTAAGTAGCAGTTCTCAGTTGTTTAAACTAGTTTGAGTCGCAGTTCTCAGTTGTTTAAACTAGTTTAAGTAGCAGTTCTCAGTTGTTTAAACTAGTTTAAGTCGCAGTTCTCAGTAGTTTCAAACTTGTCACGTGTTCAAACCGTTTAAGTCGCACACTGCAGTCAGTCCAAAGGGATATAAAGTGGTAGTCGTTGCTGTGAACAGCATTACATATCGTTGTTCGGTCAGTCGTTGGGACGGTTAAAAGATGAACAACCACAACCGGGTACTTTTGGGAACTTTTGCTTTACGAGTTTCAAGTGGGCCATAACGCTGCTGAAGCAACACGAAACATTTGTCATGATAAAAACGTAGGTTCCGTGGACCACAGCACCGCAACGAGATGGTTCAAGAGATTTCGCTCACGTGACAGAAACCTGGACGATCAGCCTACGTCAGGTAGGCCGCGAACGATGAATATGGAGGCCGTGCGCCAGTCCGTAGAGGCAAATCCGGCAAGAAACACTCGGGAATTATCAGGCAAGCTAACCATATCACAAACCACTCTGGTTCGTCACCTTCAGGGCCTCGACAAGATCTACAGGAGCTGTGGCATTGTCCCTCACGAAATGACGCCAGCTGAAGCAAACCGCCGAGTCAAAGTGTGCACGAAACTCCTTGAAAACCCGCGCTATGAACGATCATGATCATATGTAGAGGATTTTAGGAAAGGGAGTATCTGGCCCCAGGTCTTAAACAACCCTTAGAAATAGGAAGCTAGGAGATTTGGACTAGAGGGCCCGATAGGAAAGTGACACGGAAGCGAAGTAAAAACGGGGAGGAAGACGCCCTTATTTATTACCGGGGCGCCAGTACCCGGGGTCCGACGGCTTAACGTGACCATCCGACGCCCGGCGGATGTTTGGTGGATCGAGCGTTCGTACCTGCTTGGGATCGAACCTGAGGTCCTTTCCGTGGCAGTCACGAGCGTTGCCCACTAGGCCACCCGCAGCCCCCGCGCGATGAACGTTTCATCAAGAGAATTGTTACGTGCTATGAAAAGTGGGTCTATTTCAGTAATCCTAACACACAACGGGAGTGTTTGAGCCCGGACCAGCTTCCTGAACCTGTCTCCACACGTGGGCGCTTCGAGCACAAATTGATGCTCTGCGTCTGGTGGAATTTCAAGAGTATAATCCATTGCGAATTTATCGTAGACGGTCGGACCATCTACGCTAACCGCTACCCTAAACAGCTGGAGCGCATGCATGCCGTATTAGAGGAGAAGTACCCGGCACTAGTGAACAGAAAGCGCGCTCTCCTACAGCAGGACGACGCTAAGCCTCATACAGGGCGAACGACCCGGGAAAAAATCCAGGACCTTGATGGCAATGCCACACCCAGAGTACAATCTCTGGATCTTTTCTCGTCGGATTATAACTTGTTCCGGTCCATGGTCCACTTCCGTCCAGGGCGGCACTTCAACAGCCTGGAGAAGGTAGCAGCTGGGGTGAAGGAGTTCTTTGCCTCGAATAACAAGAACTGGTACCCCCGCGGAATCGAAGAACTGGCAGACAGATGGATAAAGAACGTGTAACACGATGGCTTATACTTTCAATGCTAATCAGCTTTCGTCTTAACGGTGCGTATGAAGGCATAAAGTGATCCAAATATTGCAAAAGTTTCGACTCACACTATGTGTCACTGCAGACCAGGTCTATCCTCTCATTGCAACGGTATTCCTTCTAGTTGTGCCTTCTTCTAGCTGGATAATGCGCTATGCCATCCTGTCCGTATTCGAATGGAGCATGCGAAGCACACAAGGAAGATATCCAGAGATTGCCCTCACCTCTAAATTCCCCAGATATGAGTCCAATCGAGCAGCTGTGGTTTCTTTTGGAATTTCAAATGAGATCTGCGGCGGCTCAGCAACGTAACTTACAAACGTTAAAGGATCTGTTGCGAACGTGTTGGTCTCAGATACCAGAAAACACCTTTAGAAATATTGTAGTGTTATACCTCGCCGGGTAAGAGCTGTTTAGGCGACACATGCATGATCAACATCATATTACGCAGGTGGTCATAATTATTTTGCTTGTCGGTGTACAGTATATCCTTTATAAATTATGCCTTGGGATGCAAGATTAGCTTTCAAATACGCATTCCAGTTTTATGGACGCTATTAAATACTGCATGCGTGGTCTACACTTGACAAGACAGAATCACCTCCATTAGTAAGTGGGATTATCAAACATACTTTACGTATGCCCAAGTATCAAGAGACATAGCTGAATTCATGACGGCGAAAGGATTGTGAAATGGCTATAGCCTAAAGCAACATGCTGAGATATTGACTACGATGAATAGAATGGCTTTAATGTAAACTTCAGCATATATCAAATTCACACAAGGAGAATAAGAATCCGATAATGAGGCATAAGTGTAGCTGGCGAAGAAGGATCCGATTGCATAGTGAAGCATTACTAGTGACGATGTGAGCTGAAAAATAAAATGAGTACCACAAACAAATCTGTCGTGGTTCTTCCACGAGAGATTAGGTAAAGAGATATCAGATATTGAAAGGCAAATAAGCACTGGGATATTTAATAAATATTTAATATTAATTAAAGAGGTTCCACCGATATGAGATATTTCAGAATAAAGGGGAAAGCGCATGTAGACAGGACGTTGCGTGCCTAAACGTCATCAACAATAGCGATTTTAGAATATCGTATGCAATAAAAAGAATCTTTCTTTGTGTGCTACATGGGCTCCGGTCCGACTTCTGATCTAAAGACGGTACGATTAGTATAACACCCGTTATCTCTAGGGATGATTTATCAGAAATCATGCGTGCAAATTTTGAAGCGAAGAAAAAGGTATTTCTATTCTTACCACATCGGATAGAGTAATCCTTTTTGTTTTAATGTGATTTTTACTCACTTTATTTTCGAGAAAGAAACCGTGCGATTTCTTCCCTTCTGGTTCGCATGATTGTGTTAATTTTAAAGCCGTTTCCATGATTTCAATTAATATTTTTGCGCTATTAAATGGGCATCGTTAAAATTATCAAGCACTTCAATCAGGATAACCTTAAGATAGTATAACTGTACTAGTGATCCGAACGTATTGGCGTAAAAAATAAGTTTCCAAGCTTTCGCACATCAACAAGATGGATTTTTCAACTGCCTGCAGTTTGCTGTCTGCCTTCCTTGAAAAAGACATCTGGTTGATGTGCGAAAGCTTGGAAACTTTTATTTGTATCTACTCCAATAAGTTCGGATAACTAGTATAGTTATACTGTCTCATGCATAGTTGGTATAAATAGGCGCCTTCTGTTTTGTGTTCATGTATCGCTCACACCCTTTGGTTAGTTGGTCATCGCATTGCCTTGGAGTTAAGTGAAAAGGTGGGTGCACGTCGTGGGACTTGATCTTCAAATTGCATTGAAAATGACAGCTTATAAAGTTCTAACAGACATAACACAAAAGCAGTTCTACTATGTCTCCTGGACATCTGGGGTTTCTTCTTATGCTTTCCAAAAAAAAAAGCTTACAAAGCTCTAAGAAGCCCAACGCAAAAAACAATTCTACAGCAACGATTTCCTATGTACTTACCTAGTGATCACGGTATTTTATCACTGTGATTATTGCTAAATATACTTTCCTCTGTATTTACAGAGTTCACAGTATTTCACCACTATCATTTACTGTATACAAGATGATTACCGAAATGAAAAGAATTGAAGCTAGAGTACAGCAATTTTACTTTAGAAAGCCGTGGCGTAGTTGTCTAAGCGATGGCTTCTGCTAATTCTTCCGAGATGAATCAGGGTTCGAATCCCGGTGCAGCATGGATGTTGTTGTTATCTTTCGACGCTGAGTCTCGCCGTTCCCCGGAACCAGTAACCCTAAATTATGGACGGGCGACTGCTTATAGCTCACGAGTTGCTCACGGTGGTCGTTAAACCTCCAATTAAAAAACAATAAACTTTAGAAAACTGCAGCTAAAGTAATATATGGTAAGGTGCGTCGCATAAATATAGAGACAGTCGAGTTTGCGTCGTGAACGCAATTCGAATATAGGTAAGAAGCTGAAGTGGTACCTAATTAGACATAACCTTACAAAAAACGTTTCGATCCGTCGAGATGACCGAATGGTGTGAAAAGAACACCACAAAGTGAAATAGTGTAATTTTAGGTGTCTCATAAATATAAAGACAACTATGTAAAGTAGCCACATGCAAATGAGATGTACAAATTAGCATGTTGAACGCACGCGCATGTGCAGTAATTCGGTCCAGCCTACAAAAGACAGCGGATCTGCCGTCAAACATTCATTTGTCGAAATGCCAAGCAACAGTCAACTTTCTGGTGAGGAGGTGCAGAAGAATTGGAGACTGAGAACAAATGGATTGCCTGTAGCGAAAATTTGTTAAGTCATGGGGAAGAGTAGGGCAGTCATTTATAAGAATTTATCAAAACGCGTTGCGTTAACTGCCAGAAAACGGCCTGGAAGGCCTCGAATAACAACCAAACGAGATGATCGTACCATCATGCGTTTAATTTCATCCCAGCGGTTATCACTACGTCAAGTTTCTAGGACTGTTGGCGTCACGGTCTCAAACGACACCGTTCATCGACGAATAAAGGAAAGTAGCAACATTGTGCTTCGTAAAATGCGCCGTCTGCCACACCTCACGCGGTGCCACAAGGAAGCTAGATTGATATGGGCAAGCAGCCACATGCATTGGACGGACGAGTGGATCACAACTATTTTCTCCGAAGAGAAAAATTTCAACCTGGACAGCCCTGACAGTTGGAACTGCTATTGGCATGATTTACGACGCAAGCCACGCACCTTCTTCAGCAGACAGAAATGAGGGGTATCTGTGATGGTCTGGGGAGATTTTGCGTTCAATGGGACAACGGATATCGCTTTTCTGCAAGGCAGGCAAAACTCCGAAACGTATCAGGACATGCTCATCAGCCACCTTCTACCGTTTGCCGAAACTCTAGAGGGTGTTGATTAACTGTTACAGCAAGACAATGCCTCTATCCATCGGTCTGCATCAACGAAAAGCTGGGTTAACACTCATCATGTGGCCGTTATGGATTGGCCAGCACTCAGTCCAGATCTGAACTTTATCGAGAACCTTTGGGGTATCCTAGCTGGTGATGTGTATGCGAATGGACGGCAGTTCTCAAGTGTGGTGGCATTGAAAGAGCAGATTGAACGAAGCTGGTACGCACTCCGTCTAGAACACTTACATCGCTTAATGGACAGCATGCCCAATCGGGTTTTCAGTGTTATTCGGAACAACGGCTCCACTATTCGAACCGGAGGTGCTCATAACTAGTCAGTCTTTATATTTTTGAGACAGCGTATTTCTGGTTTTTTTTTTCTTGTACTTGGCGTTGGAATTGTTATGTTTCCGTCAAACTATTGTGCAGCTGCGTGTCCTATGCTATTTTTACTATAAATATGAGGTGCACATTTCAGCTCCTTCTTGTTTCTTTTTTATTCGAGAATGTGTTCTGTCTCTATATTTATGCGACGCACTATACAACAATTGCACTCTAATAAAAAAGATAATTTTTTTTCACAAATAATTTAAATTCAACATGTGATTGGCCCTTAAAAGAATGACACATAGTACATCCACCAAATTCAGAATTCAGTAAATGCCGAATTCATCATTAATAAAACAAATAAACTAATTTACAAAAGCTGAACTCCTGAAATAAGCTCATATACATCTAACTCAAATGTAAATCTTAGTCAATTACATTAAACTAACTGAGTAAGACGTATCAAACAATCTAAGTAAATACATAACAGATCACACCCTTAAATTAACAAGTTGCGAATAAATTTAATTTACTTAATAAGACTCTTTCCAATACAGCAAAATAAAAATTAAAATGCAAAAATGACATTCCTGACAAAATAAGACATTACAGTATAAAAACACAAAACTAAAATTAAACAAGTTTAATCAAATTTAGTTCAGAGTATGAAACTTAGCTTTTCATCGACTTAGCATTTGGCCAAAGGCAATGCATACACTGTACCTCTAATTTTTAATTGCTATTACTTTAAAACTTTCCTATCTTTCAGAAGACCCACGCTTTCATGTCTTTCACCTTCTGTCACGATTTGGTTGAATTGTATGAGCGCGAGTAAATCTTTTGAGGGAACCAGTAATCGAAGACTGCTATCAAACTTTCCGAAGCGTAGCTTCAGAATTTTAAATCTTCGATTCATGATCTGCGGTTGTATGAACATCCTGTGTTGTGTCACTCTGATTCTAAACTTTATACCAGTGTTTTGCCGACAGCGCGAACCACATTTGCATTTAAATTGCAGATTACTCTTTCCTCTAATATAATTTTCCGTATTGTTTCTTGTTAAGTAAGTAGCTTGTTTTCTCTTTTTTTTTGTAAAAATATTTTTAAGAAGAAAGGAAAATAATTACTTAACGACAATGTTGTGCACAACAAAGAACAGTTCCTGAACTTAATTAGCATAATAGTCTAGGAAAAACTAGTCTAAAATGGCATAAAAACTTATTTACTTTTCAATACACAAAAAGAACTACATCCAATTTAATCAAAGAAGAATATGAAATCCAAAATCTATTTATAGTCTAAACTATATGCAAAAGGCATAACATATACCTTAGGATAAGACTGGAAGAAGATAAAACAGAAATAAATAATTTTACAACCAACTAGATTACATAAACATGGTGTATGCAGGGCATAAAATAAATTTGGGACTCTTTCAATAATTCTAAGAAAATAGACAAGTAGAGAGATGTTGGTTCCTACAATAGCAACGACCGGGATCCCTTGACCGTTGCCACGAGAAAGTATTTGAAGAGTTATGGATATTTGATCATGATATTGTAGGTCCCAGCAAAAACAGCCTAGCTGGGCCAGCACTCAATTCCGCACTGGCAAACAGTAGTGCCCGCAGTGGCCCATCACTATTTTGTCGCCTCCCAAACGTCAATAAAATGTCCCGGCAGCTATCACGTGGTCCAACAGCGGGCGAAAAAGTCGCACTCAAATCAGTTGTTACATGCTAGAACGGTGTCTTCAGTTATACTTCACAGGCAGTAGCTGACACAAGCGGCACTTAAGCGGTCCTGCAAGCACGTGCCATAAATGATGGCTAGCGTAATGGGGTCCGCAAATGTCCCGGTATTGGCAGCCGACAATCACGTGACGTAACTGAAGGCTTGCCGAATTTTGTCCGCCAATTTTCCGGTAGTAGACATAAGACAAAAGATAAGCACAGTTCCCTAAAGGCACCACCACCTCTTTCTTTCCCAACGAAACTCATGCATCAGAGCACGGCGCTAAGGAAATTTCCTCAACAGATCCGCAAAAAACGCCGAGTGGATCAGGGTAGCATCGGAGCTACAACAGCTTGTTCTCAAAGCGGATGCTTTAGCAACTATACTAGGTTTCCACGAACGAGCGTTTGCTTGAAGGTCAGTCTATCAACGGCTGCCAACTGTTTGCGCTGTCACCAACGGATCGCTACCGTACCGTGAGCGGCAGATTCCAGCAGTGAACCATCACTGCCAGCTGGTGACCAGCAGTTTCCCAACACTTGAGGTTTTGCTGGGTAGTTAGTGTAAAATGAAACATACTTGCTGTTAGTATTAAATTGTACGTTATAGTATATTACAGTACCTGCCTTTTTTCCTTTTTTTTTTAATTGGAGGTTTCACAACCACCGTGAACAACTCAGTGGGCTGTAAGCAGTTGCTCGTCCCTAATTTAGGGCCACTGATTCCTGGGAAGGGAAAGAGCCAACGCCTTAAAGCAAAAACAACACCATGCCTCATCGGGATTTGAACGTGGACCCATCTCGGACGAAATGTCATAAGCCATCGCTTAGACCACTGCCCCACTGGGCAGCAACCTGTATTTTGGGCTTTTGTGCTATATCTTTCAAAAATAATTATTTTAGATACACTGCGTGACAGAGAAAGTGTCACACCACGGAAGAATGCTCGAAAACAGATCAAACTGCATACACGGATAGCCAAGTAGGTCCTGAACAAATGATTTAATTGTCACATACAGACTCCAGAGGCCAAATATACAGGATGATCAATAAGGAGTGTGGCCCCCGTTTTATGCGATACAGCGTGGAATCCGAAGTAGGATGGATGCAATGAGAGTTCGAACAGAGTATTGGGGTATCGCTGACCATCAGGTATTGATCCGAGTCAAGAGTTCATTTTCATTTTGCGAGGTTGGGGCAGTACTCAACCAACGTCCAATCGTGTCCCACACATGCTCGATGGGCTAGAGGTTGGTGGATCGTGCTGCTCACGGATGCTTCCGTGGGCAGCACGATCGTGCAAAGCACTCAGGTTGAGCTGAGTGCACCACTCAGCTCAACCTGAGTGGCCCATCGTTATCTTGTTGAAAAATGTCGTTTGAGATGCCCTGTAGATACGGTAGTTCCACGGCCGCAGCACCTCGTCTACATAGCGGCGTGCCGTCAATTTGTCCGTAATACGTACAAGTGGTGAACGGCTGTTAGCTCTGATAGTGGTGAGCAGCTGTTAACTCTGATAGTGATGAGCGGCTGTTAGCTATGATAGTGGTGAGCAGATGTTAGCTCTGATAGTGGTGAGCGGCTGTTAGCTCTGATGGTGGTGAGCGGCTGTTAATTCTGATAGTGGTGAGCGGCTGTGAGCTCTGATAGCGTAGAGCGGCTGTTAGCTCTGATAGTGGTGAGCGGCTGTTAGCTCTGATAGTGGTGAGCGGCTGTTAGCTCTGTTAGTGGTGAGCAGCTGTTAGCTCTGATAGTGGTGAGTGGTTGTTACCTATGATAGTGGTGAGCAGCTGTTAGCTCTGATAGTGGTGAGCGGCTGTTACCTATGATAGTGGTGAGCAGCTGTTAGCATTGATAGTGGTGAGCGGCTGTGAGCTCTGATAGTGGTGAGCGGCTGTTAGCTATGATAGTGGTGAGCAGCTGATAGCTCTGATCGTGGTGAGCGGCTGTTAGCTATGATAGTGGTGAGCGGCTGTTAGCTATGATAGTGGTGAGCAGCTGATAGCTCTGATCGTGGTGAGCGGCTGTTAGCTATGATAGTGGTGAGCGGCTGTTAGCTATGATAGTGGTGAGCGGCTGTTATCTCTGATAGCACCCCACACTATGATTCCCCGTTGCCTGGCCGTGTGGCGCTCCACTATGGCGGAGGAATCCGCCCGTTGGTCACGTCGCCTCCAGACTCTCACACGGTGATTATCCGTGGTGAGACACAACCGCGATTCGTCCCTGAACACCACACTGTTCGATTCGGCACCCCACGCAGCTCTGGAGCGACACCACGCCAAGCGGTGACGACGATGGCACGCTGTTAAGGGTAGCCTTCACAACGGATGGGTGGACAGCAAACAAGACGCAGCCAATCGGTGCGACACTGTCCGCGTCGATATCGGAGTCCGCTACGGCATGACGTCGGATGCGACGATCAGTGCGCTCGGACGTCCGTCTCCGTGCTCCTGTCCCCTGTACATATCTTTGCTGGGACTATTGTCTCCAAATGCAACCGACGGTTGTGGCATCACGTTGCGTTTCTTCCGCAATACGACGCAAGAACCATCCGGCGGTACGAAGGCCTACGATGACAACCATATTGAACCCATCCGTTTGACGAAATCGCGTACGACGGCTTATTAACCGCATTATCAGCCCTCGTTCGTTCTCCAGACACGGTTACAGCATAACCATGCACTTCTCGCGGCCGTGACGACGTCTCGACTGATGGTCTGAAGGGCTGATTGCCCGCACATACACCGCGCGCCGTTCGTGATATTGGCCTGCAAATGCAATCATTTGCATAAGTTGTACGTGTGTACCCACCGTGCAAGTCGTATGGCGCTGCTTTCACGTCTTCATGGTTTGGCATTTTTTCTGTCAGGCAGTGTATATTTCCAGTTTGTCAAGCTGTCAGTTTATGACCCAAATTTCGCATTACGTAAGATAGAAAAGGAAGCCTGTATGTTCTCGACTTTACGAGTTTTGAGGAATAAGTGAAGCACTGATTCCATGATCAAAATTTCTGTCCGGAGAAACAGTTAGACACGAAGTACAAGAGCTTGGCATGTGTATTACTCGGAATATGAATCCAAATCCACAACGCAAGAAATTTTCTTTTAAAGTCGGCTAGATGTCCTTCTGAAAAGCCTTTTTCATGACATCCGTACTGCGTACATTTGGAATTTCCGTTTCCAATTGACACTCCAAATTCAAACTAAAACTGAACTGAGAACTTATGGCCCTTCTGATCTGGAAAAATTGAAACACAAAAACGAAGCTTTTTGATGTGTACACTGTTAAAATTTTTGAGGTAGATTGCACCAAAAAATTGTGTTACACCTACTGCATCATTTTTAGGGAACGATATACCATTGTAGAGTGCAACAACCAAACCTTAAAACATGGTTCAACTTCGTACCACGTTATGGTACAGGGTTGCACCATATTGTAGTGGAAGGCTTTACCATCTCATTCGGTTTCGGTTTCACCACGCAATGGTAAACTGGGGCAGCTCGTGTAACCTGCCACAAAATATTTAACAGAGTATTGTAAAAAGCCTCTACATTCTAGGACTAAAGTCCGCGAAAATATCATCAGAGAGGTAGTATTTCTTCCGCACGTAGCAAAACATTGTAAAAATATCGTAATTAAAACAATTATTATTTCTTGCACGTTAACAATTAAAGAGTAGAGAAATAGATTGATTTTTTAGAGTTGTTCAATCAATTATTGATAAGATATTATTTCTATATTACTATTGATAACCTGATATTTTTCCATATTTATATGTGACTTATTAATACAATTTTTGAGAAGGTATTTAGTTTAAGGAAATTTGGCAGACCTTCGTGCTTTACGAAAGAAATGCGAAAGGAAATCGTTTACGACGTAGTTTGAGCCGGTACAAATAACTTTGGATGAAAGATGTAAAAATGCTTAGCAGAATTGCAGCTTCCTCACATATTATAGATATCCATCTTACATTACAAAGACATTTCTTTGAGCTGATATTTGAGAATCCTACTAGACAATTAATAAGAATTGCCTGCGTGAAAATTCTTAATAGAGTTTTAACCCGATTACAGGTAAAAAGAAACGGGTGTCATCATTACACAGGCCTGCAAAAAGAAAACAAAATCTAGCGCTTTGGAAGTTAGATCTATTTTGGAGCATGATGGAGACGCTGATTCCAAAAATGGCATTTGCTTGGTCATATCAGCTCTAGTTTTGAAGATACGCCATACCCACATTAGATGCTGATGTGCAGAAATACACAGTCCAGTGACATTATTCTGACCACCTCCTACTTTTGACGTCAACAGTGCGTAGCCAATGAATGAAGGCACGTGGCGTGAGCTGGCTTGGAGAGTATATAAGGTGTGCTGTACGCATTCTGAAAACATATCACTTGTTGCTGTCATGGATAAAACGAGCGATTTATCAGATTTGCAAGAATGGATTGTTATCGGCTTTCGGGCCAAGGGTGATAGTATTTCTGAAACAGCGCAGTTTGTGAACTGTTCGCGTGCCGCTGTGGTTGAAGTGCATCGTGATTGGAGAAATGGCACCATTGTTAATAAGCGACGTGCAAACTGCGGAGCCACACGTGCCGTTGATGTGTTAGGTGAACGTCGGCTGGGAAGATGGGGTAGGGCCGATCCACATGCTACAGTGGACCAACTCGCTGGCTGAATGAAACAGGGGTCTACCGGAAGTCTGTCTAAAACGACAGTTCAGTGAATACTGATGCTTATGGGGCTCCGATGCAGACGGATGGTCACTGCACCTATGCCAACGAAGGTGCATCCGCATAAAACGCTTACATCTGCACGGCACTATTGGAATTGGACCTCCGCTGATATGCAAAGAATTGCCTTCACGTTTTCTGCTTCATCGAACGGATGGACTTTGGCGTATAAGGCGAGAAACATCAGAGAACAAGCACTCTTCTACCATTGCTGAAAGAACACAAGCTGGTGTTAGCGTTATGGTCTGGGGAATGTTTTCGTGGCATTCCCTTGGTCCACTCATACCTTTGGAAGTCACTGTGGACCGAATTCGTTATGAATCCATCATCCTTGCAGACCACGGACTTCCATACATGCTGATTGTCTTCCTTGGGGCGGATGAGATCTTCTAGCACGACATTGTGACGTTTCGCACAGCTAGAAATGTCCGAGAGTGGTTGGAAGAACACGATGAAGACTTCAAGGTACTACTTCTCTGGCTCCCTAATTCCCTAGACCTAAACCCAACTGAGCATCTGTGGTACCACTTCGATCATGTTGTTCGCTCTATGGATCCTCCACCACGCACCCTTCAGCAACTGTGAGATTCACTGCCGTCAGCATGGCTCCACATATCTGTGAACATCTTCTAGCACCTTGTTGAGTGACTTCCAGCCCGTCTAGCTGCTGTCCGCGATGAACACGGCGGTTACTCTTGATATTAGCTGGTGGTCACAAAAATGTGATTCGACCTGTATAATAAAATGTATATTTTTAATTAGTGACCGTTCAGGGAGAAAAAGAAGGAACATTGTGATTCCCTGGAGTGTATAGGTATGCTTAGGTTGGACTCGATCCCGTGAAGCGAAGCTCCACAAGAAAAGAAATAGGCAGATTGCAAGTGGATTCGGACGAATATGGACTGAGTCTGTGTTGCGTTGCCCAGTGAATTAGGTAAACCGAAATAACAATAATTTCAATACACATAAATGCAATATTCTAATTTATGATTGTAACATTACTGTCTGTTAGTCCAATTGCGAGTTTGTGAACAACTCAACAACTAGAGAATGTAATGTGATTTATTTATGTTCGCTGGTTGAGTAGACAGCATTGCTTCCTTACGAAGAAGCTGCTTGAACAATGCTGATGTCATTTGCCACATTTGTGGTGAATACACCCTAAGAGAAAGTGGAAGACCTCTTTCCAAATTTATGAAGAGGACATATCTTAATTATTTTAATGGCCAGCTTTGAGACAAAGATAATTCGAAGGCTCCGCATATCGTATGCAAAATTTGCACGGAGTATTTGTGGCAATGGGTAAATGGAAAGAGAAGTTGCGTGAAATTTGGAGTACCAATGGTTTGGAGGGAATCCAAAACCATTATGACTGTTATTTTTGTACTGTAGACATTAAGGACATCAATCAAAATATTCGAAGATAGTGGACATATCCTGACTTAGATTTAGCAAGACGACCTCATCCACACTGAAATGAGGTAGATGTTCTGTCTTTCAGCCACCTACGAGAGCTCCCAGAAGATGATAAAGCACGTATGTCTAATGACATACAAAAACAACAGAATGCTGAAAGTGACAGTGATTTCGTAGGAACTTCACCAGGTGCCCACCGCTCTAATAAAATTGAACTGAGTGACCTCATCAGGATCTGAATCAATCAAAGGAGTCTTCTCTATTGCTGCATTCCAGGTTGAATAAAAATAATTTACTTCATTCTAAAGCCATCACTACGTTTTATTGTAGCAAAGAAAATAATTTACACCTCCTTCTTCTCTAAGGACAACAACCTAGTGTTCTGAAGTGACGTCAGAAGCCTTTCGAGAAAAATGGGCCTATCAAACTGATTCAGTAACATGTTTATTTTCACCCATTTCCGAGAGAATGGGTTAAAATGAGCTGATTTAGTAATATGTGGTGGTTCTAATAGTATCGAAGAGTAATAGCAAGAATATTTGTTAAAATATTATCAAAAATAGCACCTGTGCAGAAGGAATTTTTCAAATCGGAGGTTTAGAAGCAGAGAAATAGTGAGAAACGCAATTTACCTTTACGCCCCCTAGCGGAAAGTCTATGAATTACTTCAAAATTTTGAATTTATAGGGAAAACATGTCACACTAGAAACACTATCCAACAAAGAAGGAATTTTTTAAATCGGACTCCCAGAAGTCGAGATATGAACAAAAATAAGATAAAAAAAATAATAAAATAATAAGATAACAAAAATACCAAAAATAAGCCCCCTGGCGCAGAAACTATGCACTATTTTAAGAAGAAAATCTTTTTAAAAGGTTTGTCGCCACGAGTAGTATCGGTCAACAAACGACTTTTTTTTCAATCGAGATTTTAGAAGCTCATATTTTGCTGCAAATACAACATAAGCGGAAATCAAGACTTCGCCAGCTGGTGGCCAAACCAATTCTTACAATAATTCGAAATTATGGGCAAACGATTTCCCATCAGTAGCTGTATGCGGTGCAGAAAGAATTTTTCAAATCAGAGATTTAGAAGCACAGATATAAGGGGAAACGCAATTTACCGCTACGCCCCCTAGCGAAAAATCTATGAATTACTTGAAAATTTTGAAATTATATGAAACACATGTCACGCGGAAAACACTATCCAACAAAGAAGGAATTTTTCAAATCGGACTCTTAGACGTAGAGATATGGACAAAAATAGGAAGCACATCTACTCAAAATAGGAAGCACATCTACTCTGTTTCTAAGAGTCCTGGCGGAGAAACTGTGCAATATTTTAAGAAGAAAATATTCCGAAAAGGTTTATCGATGTGAGAGGCATCAGTCCACGAAAGAATATTTTCAATCGATATTTTAGAAGCTCTGATTTTATGGCAAATACATCAGAAGCAAAAATTAACACTTACACCCCCTGGTGGCTAAAGTTTCCTTTACCAAAAATTTGAAATTATATGCAAAAACGTTTTCCATCAGGAGATGTATCCGCTGAAAAAAAAAATTTCAAATCGGAGTTTTAGAAGAAGGGTTATCGGAAAAAATGTAATTAACTTTTACGCCCTCTAGCGGAATATCTATGATTGGTTTGAAAAAGTAACTATATCTAAAATACTCAACATAAATGGAATCGAAATATAAAAACAAATTTCAATCGTATGTTTAGAAGCAAATATGTGGAATAAAACGTTTTTTGAATTCGACATCTTCTGCATTTACGCCCTCTACCGGCCAAATTGTACATCGTAAAAAAAAACGAAATAAAGGATCATCATTTGCATATTTCAAGCTTCCGAATGCAAAAAAAAATTTAAAACGGACTAATAGTTGCAGAGATATCGTGGGTACAGACGGACGGACGGACAAACCGATAAAAAAAGCACGATCTTTTTTTACTAAAGACGTGCTAAAAAAAGAGAAAACAAGAAAGATGACACCATATTTTCGGGTGTAATGAGCACGTCTTTTGAATCCGTTTTGACGCAAATTAAATTTATCAAAGCTATTCAAAGTCAATGGAACCGGTATGGAAAACAATAGTATCTGACGGAAGAAAGAAGTTTTTCAATCGGGTCTTTAATCCCTCAGATATTGGTGTAAACGGAATCTTCAGCTTACGAACTATTAGAAACAGAGATAACGGAAAAAATAAGATGTGACTTTACGTCCCCTGGTGGGAAAACCATGCATTATTTTAGGAAGAAAGTATTCTCAAAAGCTTTATCTATATGAGCGGTATCGGTCAAAGAAAAAAAAAATTTTAGTCGAGTTTTCAGGAGCCCATATTTTGCTACAAATACATCAGAAGTAGAAATTAACACTTATGACCCCTAGTGGCCAAACCATTCTTTATAAAACATTAGACATTATGTGAAAAATATTTTCCATAAGGTCTTGTATGCGATACAGGAAGAATTTTTCAAATCGGAGTTTTAGGAGTAGAAAACGCAATTTAGCTTTATGCGCCCTAGCGGAAAGTCTTATCGGAAACACTATCCAACAACGAGGGAATTTTTCAAATTGGAATTTTTAGAAGTAGAGATATTGACAAAAATAAGATATATATCTACGCCGCCTGGCGTAGAAACCATGCATTATTTCAAGAAGAAAGTGTTCCGAAAAGGTTTGTCGACATGAGTAGCATCGGTCTACAAAAGGCTTTTTTTTCAATCGAGATTTTAGAAGCTCATATTTTGTTGCAAATACATCAGAAGCAGAAATTAAGACTTACGCCACGTGGAGGCCATACCATTTTTTTTACAAAAATTAGAAATTATGTGCAAACGATTTGCCCTCAGGAGCTGTATCCGGTGCAGAAGGAATTTTTCAAATCGGAGATTTAGAAGCAGAGAAATAGTGGAAAACGCAATTTACCTTTACGCCCCCTAGCGGAAAGTCTATGAATTATTTGAAAATTTTGAATTTATAGGAAAAACATGTAACACCAGAAACACTAATCAACAAAGAAGGAATTTTTTAAATCGGACTTCCAGAAGTCGAGATATGGACAAAAATAAGATAAAAATAATAATAATAAAATAATAAGATAACAAAAATAAGCCCCCTGGCGCAGAAACCATGCACTATTTTAAGAAGAAAATATTTTTAAAAGGTTTGGCGAACCGAGTAGTATCGGTCTACAAACGACGTTTTTTTAATCGAGAATTTAAAAGCTCATATTTTGCTGCACCTGCATTATAAGCGGAAATTAAGATTTACACCCCCTGGTGGCCAAACCATTTTTTTACGAAAATTAGAAATTATGTGCAAAAGATTTCCCATCGGGAGGTGTATCCGGTGCAGAAAGAATTTTTATTATCGGAGATTTAGAAGCAGAGATATAGGGCGAAACGCAATTTACTTTTACGCCTTCTAGCAGAAAGTCTAGGGCCGCCCCGGTGGCGCAGTGGTCTAAGGCGTTGGCCTCTGATCATTCGTCCGAAGGGGTCTGGGTTCGAATCCCGGTGAGGCATGGATGTTGTGTTTGTCTTACGGCACTGGCTCTCTCCCTTCCCTGGAACCAGTGACCCTAAATTAGGGACGGGCGACTGCTTATAGCCCATTGAGTTGCTCACGGTGGTCGTTAAACCTCCAACCAAAAAAAAAAAAAAAAAAAAAAAAAAAAGTCTAGGAATTACTTGAAAATTTTGAAATTATGTGAAAAACATGTCACACGGAAAACACTATCCAACAAAGAAGGAATTCTTCAAATCCGACTCCTAGAAGTAGAGATATTGACAAAAATAAGATATACCCCTACGCCCCCTGGCGGAGAAACTGTGGGATATTTTAGGAAGAAAATATTCCGAAAGGTTTATCGATGTGAGTGGCATCAGTCCACGGAAATTTTTTTTCAATCGATGGTTTAGAAGCTCAGATTTTATGGCAAATGCATCAGAAGCAAAAATTAACACTTACGCCCCCTGGTGGCCAAAGTATTCTTTACCAAAATATCGAAGTTATATGCAAAAGATTTTCGATTAGGAGATGTATCGACTGAAAAAAAAGTTTTTCAAATCCGAGTTTTAGGAGAAGAGTTATCGGAAAAAAAATAATTTACTTTTACGCCCCCGAGCGGAAAATCAATGAGTAATTTGAAAAGGAAACTATATCTAAAACACTCTTCGATATAAATAGAATCGAAAGCTAAAATATTTTTTTCAATCGGATGTTTAGAAGCAAATATGTGGATTAAAACGTAATTTTGAATTCGACATCATCTGCATTTACGCCCGCTAGCGGCGCAGAATTGTACATCGTAAAAAAAAACAACGAAATGAAGGATCATAATTTGCATATTTCAAGCTTCCCAATGCAAAAAGAATTTTTCAAATCGGACTTATAGTTGCAGAGATACCGTGGGTACAGACGGACGGACGGACGGACAAACCGATAACAGAAGCATGATCTTTTTTTACAAAAGACGTGCTAAAAATGACTGACCTTATATAAGATATTCAAATACGTGAAGTTGAAGGTGACGAAGCTCTTAATTACATGATTTTTTTATAAAGAAAGTCCACACAAGGAACAGAAATAAATGGAGCTTCGAATGTGTAACACTTAAAAATAAACACGGAATATCTGAGAACATACGCATTATTTGCGAAAAATATTGCAGCAGAAGAAAAGTGACCATCATTACAGAAGGGTCGAATCAAGGCATGTGAAGGCCTGTGAACAAAAGCGAGGTGAATTTCGCACGCTAAGTGTTTGCCGGGAATAATCACGTGATACGACATTAGCACTTAACGCATAGGAATTAGAAATAATAAGTAAAATTTTCTCCGCAGTTGGAAACAATGATTGCGCCTGCTGTGAGACGAGCTTATGACTTATTTTTTTAACATTGAATGTTTCAACACTTACCCCTTTAACGACCAGCGCGCCCGAAACGCCCGTACACACAAACGGCCATAGCCACCTGAAACGCCTATGTAGAGTGCGCCACATGTCCTACCCTTACCCGTTCTTCAAATTTTCTCGACCTATGAGGTATCAGCAGGAGTCACCATCAGTCACTATTATTGTTATTAAACAAAGAAGTGGACCAACAGACAGTTTCTGGCTTTATGGTATTTGGGGTGATAAACGATTTTTGGGTCATGGTCGTTAAAGGGTGAAATGTACCGCGCCGTTGGCGCAGCGGTCTAAGCGCTGACATCTGGTCATTTGTCCGAGTTGGGTCCGGGTTCGAATCCCGATGAGGCATGGATATTGTCTTTGCCTTACGGCTCTGGCTCTCTCCCTTCCCTGGAACCAGGGGCCATAAATTACGGACGGGCGACTGCTTGTAGCCCATTAAGATGTTCACGGTGGTCATTAAACCCCCAATAAAAGAAATGAATCAACTCTTAAATGTTATAACGCTTTCTTTATGATGATGAACTTCAAATCTGTTCCTTTACACTTAAGTGGTTCTGCCTGCTTCATCTTGAAGTTCATTAAGTTGGTTCGGAAGAAGCCAATCATTTATTTTGAATACAGTTCTTATTTCTTTAATTAGTAATACGTTACAGAACTCAGCACTTTTCACTTTGTAACAGGGTAACCACTAAGGTATTGTAAAAGCGGCAGATCAATATGTACTCTCACATTGCTTCAGTTTGTGTATAAAAAACGTATATTTGCAGTTGTAAATTAAAATGCCTGCCTGCAGGAGGAAAAAATGAAGCTGTAAACTATGAGTTTTCTTTCATTTTGGGAAACGTCCAAAGAATGTTGACATCCTACAGAAATATGAGCTCGCAGACTTCAGTTTTAACCGATTGCAATTTCGTTGGGCTAAGGGTGTACAATCTGAATGACTTTTTTTTTTATCTCTGGCTCTAGAGCATGGCTCTAACTTCAGAGCAGACAACTTGTCTGAAGGTTCCATCCTAACGATAAATGTTCTCGGAAAAATGCGAGCGCTAGTCTCCCGTAAAATCCAAGGACACTACATACCCGTCTGGTGTTGCTTATTGATTCTAAGGATTTGGAACACCGCAGACTACAGGAGTAATTAATTACTTTTTCTTTAAAGACAGGCAGCTTAAATTCTTAGGTTCTGCAAATGTCCTAAAAAGAAGTTAGGTGCTGACAAAGATTTCATCGATGAATCCCTTGATAAATATTTAAAAGGATCTGTCAAATTACTACACTGAGATATCCGAGGTTCCATGTTGTTCTCCCAAATAACAAAATAAATATTTGAGTTAACATGAACACTAGAAAGAAACTTTAAAAAATGCCTCATTACCTTACAATGAATATATACGTGCGGATGCATATCTATACAGGATGACCTAAGATTTATAGGACACAGATATATGTTTTGATCTAATGAAGATATTGCGATGCAAGAAAAAACTATAGACATAAATGGACAGAGACTATCAATAATTGCGGAATTTATGTCCCCCCACGTGTTTACAGGAGGAGGTAAAATAAGCAAAATTGTCTATTAAATTGTTTTTCAGTATACTGTAAATGTTATGCCAAATAATGTTGTATGTGAAAGCCCTTATTATAAAGTTATCGTTATTGAAATAAAATGAAATATTTCACCAATATATGCCTATACAGGGTGATTCCTAAAGTCCTATGTCACCTCAATAACTAGGGAAGAAAGACAGCTAGAGTTGTGAAAGTAAGGTATGGTATAGTAAAACAACTATGCGCTATCGGATGAGAGTGACTGCAGCGCCCCTAATGGCAAAATGTGGAAGTTAGCACTCCTATCTCGGAAACCATAAGAGATACGGGAAAGAGATCAATTAAAAACTTGTAGAGCATCAATGAATTACTAGGAAATTTCATATGGTAGAAACGGCTGGGGTAAGTAAAAGGCTGGAAACGTGAGGGAAACACAAGGTTTATTATACTCAGGCATGAATACAAATGGAGTGCATTGGTCATATTTAATGCAACAGCGGTTTTCAACAAATTTTATTTAAGAAAATAGGCTGTTACATCATTCGCGCCCATCAAAAACATAAAAATACACATGACGTTTATAATAATATGTACACATGACAGAGGGTAAAGCTACCCAGATTAAAATAATAAAAACACGAATGCAGGCAAGCATTCTATGAGTATCGTAATGGTACAGGAATCTGGGGTCACGTGCAGCCCCATAATACGTGAATTACAACTAGAGAAACACAGGAAGCATATTTAGCATATGAGAGCAAATAACAAAATGATTTCGGGAGTGTGTGCTAGAACAGAGAATGTAAGTAAATACAACGATGTATGTAATAAACAAAAACAATACACAAAGCACAAGATACAACAACGCAAAGTCGGTGACACAACAAGAACTTTGATCAGAAAATACAGGGATGCTAACGGAGATAATATCGTCACAGAACACGACTCAATTAATAAGATATAATGACATACTACAGAATAAAAATATGTTCTTGAGCAAAATCACATATAATATGCAATGTAAGAAAAAAGGAAATTTGTACAACATGTTGCCACACAAATAAAGTTAATTAACAGTACACACAATGTTACTCGACATTGGCGAGGGAAAAAAAAAGCAAAATGAAGAAAACAGTAAAGACACAATACACACTAGGTACGGTGAGTGAAAAAAAACAAAACATTAGAGAACAGTGAATACAACCTGGCGGAAACAAAAATCAAAAGCTTGATGAGTCAACGTCTCGTGAACAGTATACCACCTTTAAAAAGTCATGTTGTTTTCAACATATAGAAAGAAAAGAAAAGGATGACGTAGGTCTACACTCTGTACTTAAAATAGAAGAAACGCGACTAATAAAATGAATAGAACACTCAGAGTGGTTAATATCGTTAAAGTACATATGTAATACAATTATCACTCAGGGAAGCTGTGCAAATGAAATCTACAAGAGAGGTGCTGACCCTAGGTTATGAAAGAGGTACAATGTCATCATGCTGATACATAGAACAAGAAAGAATACACTAGAAAAATGTACAGCACATTTGCAGAGTAATACGATAATAACGTATTTGCCTATAACACGGATAAAACTATAATAACTATGTATAAGTACGTACAAACAAATACGATATTTACAGAAAACAGCAGGCAAGTAACATTAATCATAAATGGGGTCACAATAGGAAGAAAAAAAACCACGTACTGTGGTGCGAAACTCAAGTGTGTGCAACACAATACAATATTAACATGTTACCATAATTATGCGTACGTAGGTTGCCACAGTGTGGCTACACAAAAAAAAATTAAAAACACAGAGCACTCTTGGTACGGTGAAACAAATATCTAATGAAAGACACCCTGGACTTAGTGCAACCAAACACACACAAAAAAAAAAAAAAAAAAACACAACATATACTCAAATGGCGAGACGGACAGAATTCCCATCCATCGTAAACCATCCTGAGTGCTCGGCCCAGGTGGTGTGAAATGTTGTGAGATAATTGGACGATACGGCGGTGTTATGTTCAAGTCGAAGGCGTGCAACTATTCGGCCTCGAAAGCAAGAAAGCAAACGACTTCCGGCCTGCAAAATTGAAAGTGGCTGCGATGCAGAACGTTGTGATTGATGAAACATATGAATGATATGTTTGACAAGTACAAATAGAAAACAGCAGGTATCTGGTAGACGTGTGGGCGGATGCTTCGTTAATAGAAGCCATGGATATGCTTGGAATGGAAGATCTTCAGAAACGATGAGGCCAGCCAGGCGGAAAGCAGAATTGAGAAGAGGTAGCAGGATAGGGCAATGGCAATAGGTGTGGTAAACATCACCGACATTACCACAGAAAGAGCAGAGTGGAGAAGAGACCAAAGACATACGGAAAAGAAGATGGGGAACAGCGAGACGACGGTGAAAGAAACGCCAGTGAAGATTGCGCTCGAGCGGAGAGGAGAGAGGAGAGGAGGAAGCTGACCAGACCGTCATGGAAAGCGAGGGAGAGAAGTCAGAGACCGGTTGTGGAAGATCCGAAGGTGAACGAAAAAAACGATAGAGGGAGGCAGTGCTGAAGGAAAGCACAGGGGCGACAGAGTCAAGGAGAGGAAGAAAGAAAGGAATAGGAAGACTGGGTCCAGAGACAACACGTAGTCCGTCGGCAGTAACCAAAGCAGGGTATAGAAAGAGGAGGGAAGTGCGAAGGAGGACATACTCTTCCTCGAGAGAAGGAGTAGGAGTAGGAAAAAGGGAAGTAATGGGTTTCCAAGAGAGGTTAGCAGTAATCAGGGCGTTGACTGTTAAGATGCCAGAAGGAACCCAGAGTGGGAGGAGAAAGAAAGGTTGGTTAGGAGGGTGGATCAGTGAGGAAAAGAAGAGCGGTTCGACAAGGAGATCAAGAGTGGTGGCAGGAGGAGCCCGGGAAAGAGGAAGGGACCGGAAAAACGTAAGAGCTTCAGAGATAGTAGACGGAATGTTAGAGGAAGGAAGGGTGTAATAATCCATCCGGAGGAAAAGAAGAAAAGTGAAGGACGGATCATAGACAGAAAGAAGTGCATCAAAAGATATCACAAGAGAAGGAGAGGGAGAGGTAACCAGACGTAGAAAAATGGTAATACGGTACGCTCTATAGTATTGATGAATATCAATGAGCCGGATGCCACCATGCGACTCAGGAAGATACAATGTCTGGGCCGCCGACCAATGTTTGGACTGCCAGATGACGGAAGTGAACTGACTATTGATGTCAGTAAGACGAGAGGCCAAGAAAACTGTTGAATTCCAGGAATATGTACATAGTGAGAGCAGGTAACGCTGGACAATATGTGCACGTTGAAAATAAGATGTAAATGGAAAGTCGAAACGCCAATACGCAGCTCGGCGCCGAAGCCTTGGGGAAAGTTTGGTCCATGTTGCTTGTCCAGCGGTAAACGGATGACCAGCATAGCTGCCGAGAATCTTCTGGGTCGAGGATGACCACACCGCTCCCCAAGGGGAGTCAGTGCGGCCTATCCAAGACCCACACCAGAGACCAGTACTCTTAGATACATTAAGTGAAGCCCCCGAAACAGCAGCATATTGGTGATAGGTGATGAGCAGGTCTTCAAACTGAGCATCTCTCCTGATACAAAACGTCGCATCGTCTGCATAAGCGGAAAAAGTATATTCGTGATGTCGCGTACTTGCAACGGTAGGCGGCAGCGAAGATCGAAGAGAGCGATGAGCAGCAATCAGGAACGGTTCAAAGGCTAATGGAAAAAGTTGCCTCGAGAGGGGGCAACCCTGCCTAATTCCACGTTGAAAAGGAATTGAAGCCGTCAGAAAGGAGGCCGCCCGGACATGAAAATGGGCGCCCCGATAGAGACTAAGTAAAAGAGTAACCAAAGAAGAGTGGAAACCAAAGCTATGAAGAGTAACAGAAAGATAGTCGTGAGAAATGTTATCGAAGGCTGATTTTTGATCAATGTTAAGCAAGGCAAGTGGTTTAGAAAATTTACGAGCAAGAAAAACAAGGTTGTGAACCAAAGAGATGTTGTTAGCGATAGACCGATCAGGCACAGTGTATGACTGGTCGGGCGAAAGGATGAAAGGAAGAACAAGATTCAAACGACGGGAAAGGAGTTTAGTAAAGAATTTATAGTCGAGATTTAGAATGGAAATAGGATGCCAATTTTGCAGGTCCAGGGGGTCTCCCTTCTTCGGCAAAAAGAATGACGTGGGCCACCGTAAACTCCGGCGACAGTGCAGAAGAAGTATGAGCTGCGGAGAAACAGGCGAGAAGGAAGGGGAGAAGAGATGGAAGAAAAGCGCGGTAAAAGGAAAGAGGAAAGCCGTCAGGTCCAGGAGAGGCATGAGGATTTAGAGAGGCAAAAGCCTCTCTGAGTTCAGTGTGGGAAAAGGCCGCGAGAAGAGAAGGACAGAGTTGTGAGGGGACCTGCGGAAGAGCACGAAGAAGGGGGGATGATGAAAGAGAGTGAGTCTGCACTACCGCTCGGAATTTATCTTGAAAAAATTGACGAACCTGTGTGCAGATAGTGGCTGAGTCTGATGAAATAGTTCCATCAGACAGACGGAGATGTCGGAGGGTAGTAGATGAACGCCGTAGTCTTTCTGTGCGAGAGAGAAATTCATATGAGTGAGCTGTTGAGGAAAGATTAAGTAATTTCATCCTACAGAGAGCTTGCTGTGCCATCGGATGAAGCAGCGCTCTAAGGGCATCCTGTACTTCAGGATATGATGGATCAGTGAGAGACATCGAGGAAAGGATCCCACGAAGGTTGCTGATTTGCATACCACGTTCAGTACGGGCAGCAAATGAGTATTGTCGGATTAACATACGAAGCTCAAACTTAATGTCGAGCCACAACTTGAGTGCGCTTGGTGTTGTGGCGAGAAGGTGACGACGATCATCCAAGAATTGACGGATTGTGGTACAGAAAGTTTCGTCCTGAAGCAAGTCATCATCAAAGGACCAGGTACGCTGTGAAGTAATGGGCAGTGCAGAAACGCAGATAGACAGCGTCACCGCTCTGTGATCAGATGAGGTGGTTGGCACATGCCGTGCCTCGGTAGATGCAGGGAGCAGCTCGGAGGAGACGTAAATTCGGTCCAACCGGGCTGCTGGCGAACCTTGCCGAGGTGAATTGCTCCAGGTATATGAAACCGTGTTTGGATGAAAATGACGGAATGATTCAACAAGATGATGGTCGGAGAGGAGTAGCGTAAGCTGATCGACTAAGATAGGACGAAATTCTCTTAGGGACCCGCTGCGGTCCAACGACGGGAACAAAGTGCAATTGAAGTCTCCTCCTAAGACATAAAAATCATCAGGGGGAATTGCTGTAAGTGCTGAACGTAAACATTGAAATAGGGGGTCAATGAGAGATTCATCTGCAGGAATATAAATATTAAATATGTGATAGGTAATATGATCAATACAGAATACACAACATTGTAACAAATCAAGGTATAAATTATTTACAGAGACTGTAGTCAGTGAGTGAAGCAAACGGTTGTGGATGCCAATGGCAACACCACCGGATTGCAACCGTCTATACGCATGGAAGAACTTAAAAGGCCAACTACGCCAACGATGGAATGGCGTTGTAGGAGAGCATTTCATTTTTTGAACGAGAAGAACGTCAGCGTTCAAAGCCGACAAGTCTTCATACACTTTTGAGTTTGCGTCAGGGGTGCCAAACCCCCGGCAGTTCAGCGAAATTACCTTGAAAGTGGTAGGTCACTTGTAAGTGTCATAGCTTTTGTGACAGTTGTTTGAAGTAGATGGATGTGCTAATGCAACAGCGGTACTTACATAACGTTGCGTTTAACGTAAATAGGGTTCAATATGGCCGCCATCTGCCACGATACACATTTGAATGCAAGGCAGAACTTCCCGTTGTACGTTCGCCAGCATAACAGCTGTCACGCCCTCACACACAGCGACGATACGCAATCGGAGATCGTAGAAACTTGTCGGTTCCACCCTGTACACTTGATGAACCCCAGAGGAAGAAATCCATGGGATTTAGATCCGGGGATCGTGGAGGCCACGCTACGGGATCACCATAACCGATGATCTGTTGCCCGAAAGTGTCGGACGGTAAGTGCTGTACGGCTGTTGGTTGATGTGCCGGAGCGCCGTCAGGCTGAATCCATAATGAGCGTACAACTTCCAGAGACAGATCAACTAACCAGTCAGGTAATGTGCTTTGTAAAAGCTGCAGGTATCTTCGTCCATTTATTGCGCCCTCATAGAACACAGGCAAAACAAGTCGGTCCCACCAGATGCCACACCAGACATTGATCGACCAGCGCACCTGATGCCTCATTTCCCGTGTAAAAAATGGATTCTGAACTGCCCAGTAATGGGTGTTTTGTTTGTTCAGCACCCCGGCGCGTGTGAACTGCGCCTCGTCAGTCCAAAGGATGTTTGATAGAAAGGCCGCATTTTCTTCTACGGTGTCAATTACAAAATTGCACCAATCTAGACTTCGCTGGTTATCTCCTGTCATCAGTACGTGCAGTGGTACTGTACGGTACGGGTGGGTACCATGCTGATGCAAAATGTTCCACACACGGGATTGTGATAAGCCACATGCCATACTGACTTACCTGGTACTGGTGTGTGGGTTGGCCAAAACGTAAGCCAGAACATAAAATGGTTGCACATTCCTTCCCATTCCGGTGGCTTGGCCCGAACGGGGACACGCTGCAATACTGCCTGTCTCTCGTAGCCGTCGAACCGCGCGACTGATGGTCTACGCTGTCGGCGATGGTTGAGTCGGAAATCGTAAGTCCTACTGGCGTGACGCTTCCCTCGCGTTGTGTCCGAATTCTCCATATAACAGTACCATCTCGCAGTATTGTTCATTCGAATAGCCTGCCATGCTCATTCTTCACCCTATATTCACGTTACGAATGACATAGCTCCTGACCGACGATCCTTTATACATTGCAACGCCGCGCCTGATATGGCAGGTGAAGCGTTATGTCACACCAGAATTTGCATACGACACTCACAGGCGTGAGGTCGCATACGTCATACATGTCTCTCTGCTAGACTGTTACCAAAAAAACGACACGAACCGGCTTTCGCACAAGTTCGCGTTTCCAGCTTTCTACTTACCCCGGCCGTTTCTACCATATGTCGTGTCCTACTAATTCGTTGATGCTCTACAAGTTTCTAATTGATGTCCTTCCCGTATATCTCATGGTTTCCGAGATAGGAGTGCTAACTTCCACATTTTGCCACTAGCGGCGCTGCAGTCACTCTCATCCGAATGCGCTTGGCTGTTTTACTATACCATACCTTACTTCCATAGCTCTCGCAGTCTTTGTTCCCAAGTTATTTACGTGACTTATGACTTTAGGAGTCACCCTGTACACTGAAGACCAATTGAATGAGAGACAGCTGGCGTTATGCAAATGTGACGCTGTGGGCGGCCCTGTAAACGGAAAAGACATCACGTATGCAGTGATCCAACAATATAAGGAGTGATGCGACGGGTATCAGTAAGAGTCAGGCGCAGTATGGGTAAGACGAAGGATCTAAGCGCATTTGTTCGTGGACAAATTGTCGGGGCCTGACGAATGGGTCACTCCATCTCGGAAGTCGTGCAGGCACTGGGAATTTCACGAGCCACTGTGTCACGGGTGCACTGTGAGTACATCGAATCCGGTAAAACCATCCCTGCAAAGATCAACTCCCGTGGACAACAGCGTGTGAATGAGCGTGGTCATCGTCAGCTAGCTCGCATTGTAACAGCGGATAGACGGGCCACAGTGCAAAAAATCACTCGACAATTTAACGCTGATGCACAAAAACGTGTAAGCAGCTACACCATCAAGAACCATCTCCTCGCTATGGGGTGCAGAAGCCATCGTCCCACGAGGGTACCGCTGCTACCCGCACATCACAGGGTGCAATGATTGGCATGGGCGCCGGAACATCGCCACTGGACCTTAGACATGTGGAAAAATGTTGCCTGGACTGATGAGTCGAGATTCACGTTGGTACAAGCGGTTGGCCGGAGACAAGTACGGCGCAAACCACATGAAGCGATGGATCCTTCTTGCCACATGGCAGGATAGGAGTACGGCGCAAACCACATGAAGCGATGGATCCTTCTTTCCTCTCTTTAAGCTGGTGGGGGTGGTATTCTCGTCTGGGGAGTGTTTACGTGGACTGAAATGGGACCCCTGTTACGTGTGACATCGTCCATCAGAGGTCAACGTTACCGGGATATCCTGGACGACCATTTGCTTCCATTTGTGCGTCTTCAACATCCCACTGGGAATCTCATCCTGCAACAGGACAATGCACCGTGCCATCGCTCCCGAATTGTATCCGAATGGTTGGATGAACCCTCCACCGACATGACCTCGCTTCTTTGGCCAGCTGGGTCACCTGATCTCAATCCCATCAAGCACATCTGGGATGCCATCGCGACAGAAGTTCGAGGCTCTGACCCACCTCCATCAAATCTTCGTGAACTGTGGGAGCTTGTTCAGGGGTCGTGGATCCATATGGCTTCCCAACGCTTCCGGTGTGTTGTCGAATCCATGCCGAGACGAATCGCCGCCGTCATCAGAGCGAAAGGTGGTGCTACACTTTACTAGACAGGTATCTCTAATTCAATTGCTCTTCAGTGTATATCTAAACACTGGCGTATGACCTAATTAGGGTTTTGGATTTTTCTAAAAGTACAGAAACCAGAAGTTTTGACCTCAAAATTCCAGCAGTGGAATCTTCTGAAAAATGAAGTAAAAATATCCATCTACAGGAGAACGCAGGGAGATTTAACCCCTGTTTTCACTATGAAATACACTCTTTTTGCTTGCACTCAAGTAAACGACCTAATGAAGGCTTTGAACATGGATCACAATCCTCAAGAGTGTATGTTTTTATCGATATCTCAAAACTGAGTTTCGAAACGTTTCTACTACACATTGGAAACGAGCTTTTCTCTGTTCCTATTGGCCACGAAGTTCACATGAAAGAGTCTTACTCAAAAATGAAACTTCTTCCTGAAACTATTAGGTATTGGGTTCATCCATAAGTTCATGCCGATTTATTTCACGAGTGTTTTCCAGGTCAGTAGTTACAGTTCAGATGACCAGTTGTATACCAAAATGTAGTTAGTAATATCATGAATATAAATCATATTGCGTTGTGTGATTGTGACTAATGATTTTTTGGTTTTCAGGTCCGGAAGTATGGAGTGTCAAGTAGAGAGGAATGAACGCTTCTGACATCTGTTCCTCTACAAGTTTAACAAGGGCACCTCAGCAAATTCGACAAATTTGTGCTGTCAATGGGGAGGATGCTTACGCCAGGAGAACAGCCCGCAATTGGTTTGAGAGGTTCCGAAATGGCAATTTTGACCTCAAAGACTCTCCACGCTCAGATCGTCCATCTCACTTTGATGAAGATCGTTTGAACCATCTCATTCACTTGGATCCGCGTCAAACCACACGCGTATCGCCCACTGTGATGGACTGTAATCAGGCCACACTGGTGCGGCACCTGGAACATATAAGAAAGTCCAGAAATAGGGGTCTTGGACGCCACATATGGCAACACGCTGATTCTTGTTGTCCTCTCACCGAGGACAATAATCAGCTTGTTGCCATATGTAGTTCCTTGCTTGCCCGTTATCACAAATGTTCTCAGCAACATAAACCAGTTCTGTTACGAATTTTTACTAGAGATGAAAAGTGGTGAATTTCAGGCATCAGAGAGAATGGTTAAACCCAAACAGGAAGCCCATACCACGTCCAAAACATTACCTTTCTCTTGCGAAAATCATGGTGTGTGTCGGGTGGGACATATAAGGCATTATTCACTGAGAAATGCTACCGAATAATCGGCCCGTCAGCGCTCACTCTATTGTAAGCAACTCCGACGTGTGGAGGAATCAATGCAGAAGAGAGATCTACATCGGCGTCATGGTGTCCTTCTCCAACATGATAACGCACGCCCTCACAGTGCAAAGATGACCATAATGGCCATACAAGATATGAAATGGGAGATCCTTTCACATCCGGCCTATTCCCCAAATTTCGCCCCATCCGAATACCACCAGTTCCGATCTCTGTCGAATGCACACCGTGGCAGAACGTTCAGCAATGATGCTGATCTCCAGAATGTTCTTGATGATTTCTTCGCAGCAACATCCGCACGCTTTTTCAAGAATTGCATTGCATACCTATCCGACGTTAGGACACCATCGTAAACAATGGAGGAGGATATACAGTTGATTGATTCCGCTTTCCCTTATGATGTAATACATTGCTGTAGTGCGGTAGAAAAAAAAACATGTGCTTATGCATCATCCTAATATTGTGATTTCCAGTGACAGGTTTGTGGGGACCTTCATTGCGCTTTTATTATGCATGCAACTGTGGAATACAAAGTGTTGTTGCTCCACTTGTGAATGGGACAGTAGGCCACGTGTTTGTCATTTCACAACAAAAAGTAGAACACTAGAGCCACGTACAAACGTGATACTTAACAACCCTTTGGTTGATTCTCGAAATACTATTAAGCTAGGCCTCGAAAAGAATTTTTTTAAGGCCATTATCAGATCAGATCATATGTGGAGGATTTTAGGAAGAGGGTGTCTGACCCCAGGTGTTAAACAATCCTTAGACATAGGAAGCTAAAAGTGTCTTTTCTGGTCCACAGATTATTTCCCTCTATAAGGATCGTCGTTCGATAAAATATTGCCAGGTGACGAGAAAGTAGGATACCAAAGCCTCATCGAGTTAATTCGTTAGGTAGGAAACAAAGGGGCAGACAACTATAGAGAGCTTGCAGACGACTTGCTTTCAAGCTACAAGAAACTAGGCTGCAGCATGTTTCCAAAAATTCATTTTCTGCAGTCTGATCTCGAATTCTATCCAGAAAACTGTGGAGACGTGGGTGATGAAAATGGCGAGCGCTTCCACTAAGGCATTTCAGAAATGGAGGAAAAGAACAGGGAGATATCGAGCCCTTCCATGTTAACAGACTACAGTTGGACTGTCTCCAGGGATGTACCAGGTGTAGACTACGAATGGAAAGCAAAGCGGAAGTGCTTAACGTAAATTTTAAGCAGCTTAGAGTAGACCAGAAGTGGAAAAGTAATTAAATTTGCGTTTAATACCTAGTCTCACCATAAATACTGTCACAAACTATTTAATGAAATAACAAAATAAATTTAAAGATATTTTGATATACCTGTGATATGACGTAAGTAGTACACTTGTGAATACATGGCACCAATCATTTTTCAAAATGTCATCCCTTTGCCTTCACACAGTCCTTCAGTTTCTCATCAATAGCTTCACGCAGGGTCTCCACAGGGAAAGCTGCTACTGCCCGAAGCAAAAAGCGTTTGAGACTCTCAATACTGGGGTGTCTCTTCCTTCAGGCCATGTCTTCCAGTGTGGCCCACAACTTGTACTACAATAGGGTGAGGTCTGGGGTGCTTGAGGGTCAATCAGCTGGAGAAATGATGTCTGGCAAATTTGCCTGAAGCCACTCCTGGTTTGACTTGGCTTTGTGGGCAGGTCCGGAATCCTGCTGAGAGCTCCACTGTTGGCTTTGGAAAGGGTCTGATTCACATGTTTGGCCATTGGCTCCAAACCCCTGTCCTTGTAGACTTTTGCTGATGTTTTCGCTCCTTTCTCGCAGAAATGGAGTTCCATGGTACCCTCGTAGGAGACTTCTCACCAAACTATGACAGAAGACGGCCTCTCACGAACCTTGCAGCTTCCTTCGGATCTTATCGTGAAGTTGATGCATACACCCTGCCAATTTAGCAGTTGAAAGCCTCTTCAGTAGCGAAAATGTTTAAATCAGAGGAAAGGATCTGTCTGTAGCGATTGTCTGCGTAACAATGCATCAAACATTTCGCTTTTAGCACCCTCTGAAGCTTCAGTTGTGGGGTGAAGAAATGCCCTGTATACTGCCGGTAAGCTCTCGCCCCTAGGTCACTCCGCAGCCCGCGTATCATCAACATTCTTCAAATGGTCTGCTCATGAGCCATCACTGTTTTTTTCTTTTAGGATTTCGTCGAATACGTGCTGCCTCTGCTTTCACCAGGCGAGAAGTCCTCAAGGTACGCGGCTGAACCTTTCTGAGGAAATCAGCGACGGTCCTCGTCTCAAGGAGCCTCTTTATGGTACCGTAGACACAAATTCGGCTGATTTTCAACTTCTTCAGCGTGTTGAAAATCTCGGAAACTGCTTTTCCAACTTTACGCAGCGCTATTACAGCAACAAGATTATCATAATCGCCCCACTCCATGGCAAGTACTTCACGAAACACGTTATCTCATCTGCGACTGAACGCACAATGATTTACTAGCTGCTTATGCTGCTGGTTGGTCGGTGACGTTGCACACTGCTTACGCGCCATCTGTCGAACGTTTGTAACACTATTTATGCTAAAACTGGGTAAATTTGATTACAAGATAAATGCAAAATAACTCTTAATTAATAGGTTGATTTAATTTAAATTTATTTCATTACTTAATATCTAGCAGCGCGTATTTGGGATTTTATTATGTATAAGTTCTACTTCATAAATTTGAGATCAATAAATTTTTCATGGTCGTGTTAAATATTCTTACATGTAAATACATATAAAAATTTATAGTAAGGCGGAATGCAATAAATATGTGAAAAAAATTTATAGTAAGGCAGGATGCAATAAAAATGTGAAAAAAAATTATAGTAAGGCGGGATGCAATATTTTGTGAAAAAAAATGTATAGTAAGGCGGGATGCAATATTTTGTGAAAAAAAATTTATAGTAAGGCGGGATGCAATATTTTGTGAAAAAAATTTATAGTAAGGCGGGATGCAATATTTTGTGAAAAATTTTTTATAGTAAGGCGGGATGCAATATTTTGTGAAAACATTTTTATAGTAAGGCGGGATGCAATATTTTGTGAAAAAAAATTTATAGTAAGGCGGGATGCAATATTTTGTGAATTTTTTTTTTTTTATAGTAAGGCGGGATGCAATATTTTGTGAAAAAAAATTTATAGTAAGGCGGGATGCAATATTTTGTGAAAAAATCCAATAATAGTGTTATCTGTTTCTGTATTTTTAAGTCACGGTTGAAATTGTAAGGTATTTAGGGTGTATAATACCCAGATCACAACATCAATCACTTTTCTCAGCAGTATTTGAATTATTCATCCAAAGATAGGTGATCATCTATAAGATGTATTCTCTTTTCTTAGACTTCTGCTTAAAAAGCTTTGTGGTTATAGTAAAATAAAAACTTAACATTTGCCTTTCATTAATCGCGAAAGGTAAAAATGAAGAGCTTGGTAAACTGAACTTTTCCTTTTAGGTATACCGTTAAGACATTTGATAAACAACGCTAAAATGCGCAGTGTTATGTGGTACAATTTTGGCAAAGATATCGGTTTGTGCATTGATCTTACATACAAAACGTTCATTTAAATATCTGCTATTCGCATTAAAACTTTGGTTTGTAAAATCGCGCAGTGTACACCACCGAGAAGCTCCTTCAGGTAGTCTCATAGTCAGCTCACCTAGTCCCTACAGGAGCTCGCCTGAGCCTTTCATTTTAAAGTAGGTCCAACACTGAACTATAGTCTTCTATTCCTCAAAGTCGGTGGCTCAGCGTTGGGCTTACGTTTAATTGCAAGGCTGTGATACCTGGGCCGACTTCGATGGATGCTAAAACTTTTGAGACTAAAACTTTTGATTCACAGTTTATTCCTTTTCTTCGTAAAGGAAATTGTGGCATTGCATGCATTATTTGATAACAAGAATGCAAACATTTTTTCGTCCCTGCATCTTTTGCAATATTCAGATTTTTAATTTTATTATTTCCTAAGGAAAATAATGGAATCATAAAATACCTTGAAGAATTGAATTTGAAGCCACAGATCAGAAAAGCAATCAAGAAATATGTATCCATGACGACAAAATAAATGCGAACGTGTGCTCTCCGGTGTAAAATAAAGAATCGTTATGTTACAATAAAATTGCCGATATTATTACGCTTTCCGGAAATCTACAAGTATGTTGGGAAACGATAAATCGGAACAGTTTCAATGATTAAGGGATGTCTTTGGTTACAGATCACAATTTTAGATGACTGGTTCAAGCACATAAAGAAACAGGATACATCTTCCTACTTTCGTTCTTTAAAACAAAACAATTTCTATACGATAATCTAAAAATGATGTTATTTTTATTTTGATATATATGACTGCAAAGAGAAACGCACACGAAAAGAAGCAAATTCATTTTTTGTTTTGAGAAACTGCGTTTATCAGTTTTCATCCCGTGTTTTTCGGAGTTTTCAATTTTGAAGGCCGTTGTAAGATGTTTTAGGAATTTGTTTTTACCTCTTTTTATCTTACCATACGTGATTAGGAGCAAATCCCGGCGACGCTAATAATGAGAAGAAACGAAATAAACAAAATTTCAACTACGTAAATTACTTCATTTCAAAGAAATTACCGAAAGAACGTGAAAGTTTGTGTAATTAAGATCAAAATGTCAACATATCTGCGCTTAAAGGTAACACTAACAAGAACATCTGTTTTGTGTTTTTTTTACTTAGTTATCAAAGCAATTCTTCGCAGTTCCATATAAAAATAAATTACTTTAATATCTTTGTCCGTTCTTTGCACCTATGTGGCAAAGCGATTGTGCATTTATTTGCAGTTATTGTGATGTTCATTTGCTTTGCTAGTGTTTTTGCCTTTTTAGGATCCTTTGTGTTTGAAGAATTGTTAGCAGACCTATTTCCCTTCAAAAGGCAATTAATTGCATTCGTTATGCTTGCGACGAAACTCATACTGCAATGTAAAATATAAGTGGTGTGACTTCACAAAATATTCCTAAACAAAACGCGCAGCAATAAATGTTGCTGGTAAGTTTCTGTCATTTAAAGAAATTTTAGTTTTGAAAAGCGTGTTTTCCCGCGGGGTTCTTTTCAGAAATCATGCACACATTTGGATCTTGAATTTTTCAACCTTTTTTTTTTTTTTTTTAGTAAAGACCCTTTCGTGGAGTACGAAGCGAACGTAACCTTTCTTTTGACGGTATGGATCCTGGTGCACCTTCAACGGCAGCGAGGAGCGTTCCCGAATTAACTAGAAAGGCACTTATCACCTGACCACGCGTAAGATAAAATGAAAATGACTTGAATCAGGAGAAGATGAAATGATTTTCACTATTAATGCGGGTTAATTAGGCATTTCATTTTCTGTCGGCGCTTGTAATTTTTCTGAATAGCTTTGCAATTATTTTTTTCTGCAGGAGGACAATTACAATCGAAGAATCACGATACAATATACGAATTTTATTTTTTATCGCGATTCTTGGATGTTTGAGATGTTTCTGAACTGACAATGACTTTCAATTACGTATAGAGAAAGTTGAAATGTACAGCTTTATAATACAGGTTGATTCATAAAGAAGTACACAGTTTGAACGCAATATAAAACAGGAACAATGTAAGACATTTTATGTTCCCTGTAATAGAATTGTGGGGGAACACTTCAAATTTGTTTAGAGACAGTCACAGATGTTCTATCTGTGCACCCTAAGTCACACGACACACATCAAGCGGGTAATCCATGTCCGCCCAAACGCGAGGTAAGATATCTGAGTCAAGTGCAGTGATAGTGGCTGTGATACGCTGTTTCAGCTCTGCTAGATCAACAGGAAGGTGAGCGGCGAATAACTTGTCATTTACGTACCCCCACAGGAAAAAGTCCCAAGGTGGTAAGTCAGGACTTCTGCGTGGCCATTGGGTGAGTGTCCAAAAAGAAAGTGTACGGCATCTTCTTTTTTCACGAGAAAACTGTCACGGGAGGCTTTTATCTTGATATATTAAGTCTTTGGTTAATTCCACAGTTGCAGGACGACAGTAACAACTTTATTCTCCAATGGGATGGTGCACCACCGCACTGGTTAGGCGACGTGCGAGATTATCTCGATGAACATCTTCCTCACCGATGGTTGGACGAGCCGCGGACTACCACATGCCACTGATCCAATGGCCACCCAGAATTCCTGACTTGACACCTTATGACTTCTTCCTGTGTCGGTACATAAAGGACAAGGTATTCTCCCCTCCCCTTCCTGTTGATCTAGCGGAGCTGAAACAGCGTATCACAGCCACTATCACTGCACTTGATTCAGATATCTTACCTCGCGTTTGGGAGGAAATGGATTACCGGCTCGATGTGTGTCGTGTGATTAAGGGTGCACACATAGAACATCTGTGACTGTCTCTAAAAAACTTGAAACATTCCCCTACAATTCTGTTACACGTAACGTAAAATATCTTACATTGTTCTTGTTTTATAGTGCGCTGAAACTGTATAATTATTTATGAATCACCCTGTATTATTTTACAAAATCCCTTAATGCAAAAGTTGACATTGATAGCTGTAATAGTTTTTATCGGACACAGACTGATACATTACCATCGTACAATTACATGAAAGATTTGAGGATCCGATTTCTTACGGTAGCACAATATACTATAGCTAGAACACAAAATGAGGGAGAGTGGAAGGATTAGCAGGCGCCACAATAACCATAATTCCATGCGATACACTATTCACAATATCTGACCTCGCTACAAAACTTCAAAGTCAGGTCCTCCTACACTAGTCCAATATTTAACAGTTAAAGAAAGCTCAAGTACGCGTGAGAAAAGCTCCGACAACCGAAAATTTTGTATCGTATTGATAGGGAGAAAGTGAGAACATAATTTTTCCGTTAAAATGGGGAAGGTTTCTGGAAATTCGGAATTTTCCGTTAAAACCTCTTAAAATTGAAATTTACCGTAAATGTACGAAAGGGAAAGGTTCTTGAAAATTCCGAATTTTCCTGAAGTACGAAAACATCCTGAAATTCAGGATGTTTTCGTCATTTCGCGGAAAAGGGTTTTTCAGAAATATGTTCCGTTCGTTAACGAAAGTAGTCACGGAAAATGGCGCGTGAATTTATGAATTTTAAATTATTTTTTTTTAAAGCGTGGCTGAGCAAGTAGCTCTGCTACTGTCATCGTAGAATTTCTTTGATTTATCTTGTACTTCGTCTCATTTACCAAAAACATTTTCTACTAGTCAGACACCATTAAAACACGAAGAAATCTGTTATTTTGGCATAACTCGAAGTCAGAACACAAACGGTAGAAAAGTAATAATACAATGAAGTGCTAAACGTCATGGGACACTTACTTATAATCGTGTAGGTCCTCCTGCAACCTGGCGAATTGCAGCTGTTTGACGTTGCATAGATTCTACATATGGCCGGAAGACTTCTGGAGACATTTTGAGCCATGCCGTATGAACAGCCGCCCACAATTCCTTGCCAATTTTAGGTGAAATACCTTGTGTTCCCAATGGACATTTTCACCAAGTCCCTTAAGTGCTCTATCGGGTTCATGTCGGGCGAACGTGGTGGCTACACCATCCGTCGGAATTATGCAGAATGCTCCTCGAATCAAATTTTGACAACTCGGCCCCGATGACATGGTGCATTGTCCGCCTGTAAAAATTCCTTCGTTGTTGGAGTACATGATGTCCATGATGGGCTGCAAATGGTCACCCAGCAGTAAAATAAAACGATTACCGTGACGTGTTTACGAGGACCACAGGACGCAACTGTTAGCGTGACTCACCGGATTACGTCACATGTTGCCAGTCTTCCAAGGTCCAATTACCGTGTTCACGAGCCCAGGTGAGGCGCTGTGTCTGATGTTGAGGTGTTAACAAAGGCGGCACTCTGGTCTGTCTTCTGCTCCCATACCCTATGAACTCTACATTACGCTGCACTGACCTGATGGATATATCTCTGGTTCCACCTGCATTGGATATGGATGTATTTGAGCCAGTGTCGCTTGTTTGTCAGCATGAAGACAATCCTGGTCAGACGCCACTGCTCAAGGTCATTCATCATCCGTGGTGGGAAACTACGCTGTACACACGTGACACCGTGGATTGAGGAATGTTGAGTGTTCACACAACTTCGGAAATTCGAATGTATCATCCCTTTGGCTCACACGTTCCTAGTTCAAACTCCGATAATTCACGTCGGTTTTCCTTAATCCTACTGGCGGTTGTTCAACCTGTCTCACGAGATTACATCTCGTAGATGATAAAATTCGTGGCGTGCGTCGAAGCATTTATACGACCGCAGCCCTAGTTAAAAATCTGCATACTACAATTCCATGACTTTTGGCACTTCAGTTTAGTGGAAGCAAAAACTCAGCTTGGCTGCACTGATCTTTATAGCGAATCGAAACGCGGAAGGGCGGTGAAATATTTTTCACTGAACGTTATTAAAATATGCTGCTTAGCTTAGTAGTTGAAAACAGAAGGAATGAAAAATTATGTTAATAAAAGCAGATAACCGATGAAGCAGCAGCGTAAGGAACTAACACCCCGGCCAAAGGAGAAGACCTGTTAAAAGATTCGTAAATGTTCAAAGCATCACATCTGCAGAGTCAGGTATTCACAAAGATGAATATTCCATATGATGCTTCTATAAATGTGATTAAATGTGTGCAAAATGTCAGAAAGGGAAATACAGCTTGATGTTTCAGCATCTTAGTCATTCCTATACACAGATAAACAAATTTCTTAATTGCGCTCACATGATTGCCTTCGAAGTCAATACCTCCAAAATAAGAAGTATATTATATATAATATAATTCTTATTTTGGATATTATATATAATAAGAGGAAAATTTTATCTCGTCACTTCACTGCAGAATACCAGAATTAAGAATTAAAAGATTGGCAGCAAACACTTTCTGCTTATAATAACTTTTGCGTACTATTGTATGCGTGCATGTAGTAGGGAATTTCAGCATATTTGAGTCCAAATATGGCATAAAAATGAAACGGCACTTAAATAAAATTCAGATATCTGTACATCCAAAATTTTGTTAGAAATGTTGATGAAATTATACTTCTGATTCCAGTGTTTGTATTCCCCAGAGAGTATGCTAAATTGCTAAATGTTGCCACATCCCATTTTCTGCTACGCATTATTGTTGGGGACGAAATCTGGTGTCATCATTTCGTGCCAGAGTCGAAACTCCAGAGCATTCAGTAGAAGCATGCATCATCTCCACCGCCGAAGAAATGACGGTCAACCATTTCCGCAGGCAAGGTGATGAAACCCTGTTTTTTGATCACGGAGGACCATTGATTCTTGATCGGCTACCAAACGGGCCAACCATCAATGCCGTACGATATTATCAAACTTTAATTAAGCTTCGGGAACCATCGAAAACAAGAGACCTGGCAATCCCACTCAGGATATTGTGCTTCTTCATGATAAATCCCGGCCACATTACGGCAGTAACCACGCAAAAGACATTGCAGCGCTTTCTCTGGGAAGTCCTTCAACATCCGGCTTGTAGTCCTGACCTATTGCCCTACGTTTCGTACATATTTGGACATATGAAACAATTTCTCAAAGGCGTTTCACTTCGAATGATCAGATGCCTGAAGCTGTAGGTAACTGGTTGCAGCTGCAGCCTGCCTCCTTCTATACCGAAGGAATACAAGGACCTGTGCAAAGATGGGACCGCGTTGGTGTCATCGTTGCTCAAGCCCTGTGCAAAGATGGAAGTGGTGCGAGACAATGCCTCCCAACATTCAGCCAACAAAGTGGAAGGGCAATTCTTTAAACTGACGAATATTACACACTGCGATATAAAATCAGAAACGTAGCTTTTGAGATAGTGAATGAGGGCATTTTTTTGTTTCCAGATTTAACGACTGCCATGAGCAACTCGTAGGACTGCATATAGTAGCTGTTCCTTATGTTTGGGTCACTGGCTGCTAGGAAGGGTTAGAAACAGCACCGTAAGAGAAACACTCTATTCATTCTTCATTCGGGACTTAGGCCTACAAGTGGTCAGAAACCAATTCCGCTGGCTACTCTGTCACCAGGGTGGCAAGTGTGGGCCGACAAATGCCCTGTTGCTAGAAGATGCTGTTTTTACTTTTAGATTCGTTCGTTAATATTTTTTTTTTTTATTTTATAAATTTCGTGTTTAATTTTTTTGTCCACCACTCTCCCAGAATTTTAGGCTGATATCTGTGCTTTAGAGAAATGTTAAATTCTGCCTTCTGCAAAGATTTTGGTAAACTAATCTACAGGTTTATCTCGTCTGCGTTTATTTCTTCAAAAATGGCAATTGCGCGAGAAAGAGAAGCGCACATACTAATTATCTAGAGAGATAGGAAAAAAAGATGAAGTGGGAAAAAGACCGGAAAATGTCTTACCTTCTTAACCTGAGATTAATTTCTTAATAACATACACAAAGAACAAAATATACGAATACTTTCACACACTACAATGTAAACAATGTGGCCCCACGATAATTCACTAGCACAAGGCTGGTTTCTTTTTGTCCCTGTTGTCTGCCTAGAATTTCAATCTAAATTTATGTTTCTGGGAAATTTACTATTACCATAAATACATATACCGCTAGGGAATGATGTGTGTTTATGTCGCAGACACGTGTGTATGGTAATAATAAGTGGTTTGAGGTTTTGGGACATTTTAAGTCCTTGTTAAGTATGTAATTCGAAAAAAAAATAGGTGTTATCATTTTCTTAAAAGTAAGGTAATTATTTGTGAAAATTTTCTTTCAACCTAATTATTTTGGGTATTGAAAAGAATAGAACGTGATTTTGTTATTGTGAACATTCCATCTATGAAAATCTAGATGCGTTCCATTGTTTCCTTGAAGTTATGTGTACTAGCTCACTTGCTTTGCATAAGCTTTTGATTATTTGAGTTAATCACATTTTATACAAAAGAATATCCTTTGAAATGCAAGCAAGCGTGATTATATCAAACTAATCAATTAAACATTAACGAAGCAAAATGAGAAATCTAGTGTAATTGTATTTCCTTTGTGTACAGAAACTTTCGGCGTTAGATGAAAACTCGGGAATTTATATGAGATTTACAAATTTAGTCAGATGAAAGAAATTACCGGAAGTTTTATTTTTACATGAGGGGAGTACAATAAGTTCTGAGCCTGAGCTTGAAATCAGTGAATAAACATAGACATCGCTCTTTCCACGTTTTATCAACACAAAGTAACCGAAAAATTGCTATCCGGTCATCGCTGGAGATCCGAACTCCAGATGGCCGGATAACAATTTTTCGGTTGCTGTGTGTTGCTAAAACGTGGAAAGAGCGATGTCTTTGCTCATTCACTGACGCCACGTATTCAGAGGATTTTCACGTTGTATCTCGCCCTTTGGATTTAACTGCTATTATTAATATATAGCTAGTGCCGTTAATGCCCACCAGATGGAGACGTCTCAGTAGCAAAGCCCATCTTACGGATTTATGATGCCAGAAGCTGACCAAAAAACAAACATAGCGCGATTGATTGTTGGCCACCGTAGCGTAAGACTAACACGCTCGACTAGATATCGAGAGATCTGGGATTCGGATCCTCAGAGTGGACCGAATAGCAATATTTAGGTTGTTATGTCTTGATAAAATGTGGAAAGAGCGATGCCTTAGTATATTCACTAACGCCACCAATTTGGAGGATTTTCTCTTTGAAAGCAGTGGTTGGTGGCTGATGCAAATATTGTTAAGTATTGCATCATCTATCAGTTATATAACAGCCACGCCACGTCGGTGTTTAAGGATTTGAGACGGCACCGCAGTGCATTAAAACATATAAAGTGTCAATAGTTGAGCGATACGTGAAATCGGGTAACCGAGCGGTGAGTGAATTTGTTGGCGAATTATAGTGAAACGCCACCCAGTGCTCATGGACGAATTCATTAGAAATCTAACGAGCTAATGAAGAAGTGTAAATTCGATGACACGTGAGGACAAATATCGAAATTTGAGGACAATTTGCGTCCACAAAGGCATCAGACGTTTTCGGGGACATTAAACAAAATTCGAGGACTGTCCTGAAGCATTCGGGACTTCTGGTCAGGTTATCTACAATGCGCAATATAGGCAGTGTTCGTATAAAATTACGCCAAAGAACAAAAACATTATCACCATCCACCAAATATCATGTTGGTCCTCTATGTACCGCCAAACCAACTGTTACTAGACGAGACATGGACGCAATGAACCTCCTTTGGATGCTACAAAGATTTCTACTACAAGATTCTTATGGACGCTACAAAGCTTTCAGCTGCAAGTTTCCTATGGATGCTACAAAGGTGTCCACATGATTGCGAGACATGGACGCTACAAAGGTGTCCACAGGATTGTGAGACATGGACGCTACAATGGTGTCCACTGGATTGCGAAACATGGACGCTACACAGGTGTTCACACGATGGAGGGTGATGACCGCTACAAAGCAGTGCCCAGAATGGCGATACGTGGACACTGCAAAGCTGTCCACAAGATGGTGAGACATGAACGCTACAAAGGTGTCCACGAGATGGCGAGACATGGACGCTACGAAAAAATTCACAAGATTACGAGACATGGATGCTACAAAGGTGTCCACAGGATGGCAAGACATGGACGCTACGAGGAAGTTCACAAGATTACGAGACAAGGATGCTACAAAGGTGTCCACAGGATTACGAAACACGGACGCTACAAAGGTGTCAACAGAATGGCGAGACATGGACGCTACAAAGGTGTCCACAGGATGGCGAGACATGGACGCTACGAGGAAGTTCACAAGATTACGAGACATGGATGCTACAAAGGTGTCCACAGGATTGCGAAACACGGACGCTACAAAGGTGTCAACAGAATGGCGAGACATGGACGCTACAAAGGTGTCCACAGGATTGCGAGACATGGACGCTTCAATGGTGTCTACAGGGTTGCGAGACATGGACGCTACGAAGAAGCCCACAGGATTGCGAAACATGGACGCTACAAAGGTGTTCACACGATGGAGACTCATGGCCGCTACAAAGGAGTGCCATAAATGGTGATACATGGACACTACAAAGCTGTCCACAAGATGGTGAGACATAAACGCTTCAAATGTGTCCGTAGGATTGCGAGACATGGACGCTACTAGGAAGTCCACAAGATTACGAGACATGGATGCTACAAAGGTGTCCCCAGGATTGCGAAACACGGACGCTACAAAGGTGTCAACAGAATGGCGAGACATGGACGTTACAAAGGTGTCCACAGGATGGCAAGACATGGACGCTACGAGGAAGTTCACAAGATTACGAGACAAGGATGCTACAAAGGTGTCCACAGGATTGCGAAACACGGACGCTACAAAGGTGTCAACAGAATGGCGAGACATGGACGCTACAATGGTGTCTACAGGGTTGCGAGACATGGACGCTACGAAGAAGCCCACATGATTGTGAAACATGGACGCTACAAAGGTTTCACACGATGGAGACTCATGGCCGCTACAAAGGAGTACCATAAATGGCGATACATGGACACTACAAAGCTATCCACAAGATGGTGAGACATAAACGCTTCAAATGTGTCCATAGGATTGCGAGACATGGACGCTACGAGGAAGTCCACAAGATTACGAGACATGGATGCTACAAAGGTGTCCACAGGATTGCGAGACATGGACGCTACAAAGGTTTCCACAGGATGACGAGACATAGACTCTCCAAAGGTGTCCACAGGATGACATGTATTGTCGTATCTGGATCGAACACCTTATCGAAAGATCCTTTAACTGTTGTAGGTTACGTGGGTGAGCCGCCACAGATCGGATTTACTGGTTAAAAAAAAACCTCGGATGCTCGATTGGATTGATGTCTTTGAGATTTGGAGCCCATATCAATACCTGGAAGTCTTCCTCGTATCCCGCGAACCGTTCTGGAATAATCGGGGCAGTCTAGCATGGCGTTGTCCTATTGAAAGCTGGCATTACTACATGAGAATGCCGTTACCATAAAATGATGTACTTGTCTGCAATGATTTTTATGTAGGTGGTAGATGTCATAGTTTCGTGCACATGAGTGACTAGACCCAGGGTTTCCCAGCAGAACTTTGCGCCAACCATTGCACTTCCTCCCCAATGCTTGCTTTTGTCCCATGGTGCATACTTGTGCCGACATTTGCCCACGTAAACGACGCACACATACCCGAGGCTATGCACCTGGTGCAACAGGATACGAGATTCATCGAACCAGACGACCTCATTCCAACCATTCAATGTCCACTTTGGATGCCCGCGTGGCCATTGTACGCGCTTTCGACGGCGAATCGAGGATAGCACAGACAATCAAAGCGGCTTGCGGTTACGAAGCTCCCATTTTCAGCAGGGGTCAAAGTACTATGTGTGGTGACTCATTACTCCCGATACGAGCAATTAAATTTCCGGCGAGTTGCGCAAGAGTGTCCCATTGGTTGGCTCCTGTCATACGGCATAGATTTCGCTCAGATTTAGCATAGATGAGCCGTGATCGTTTCACACTTTGTCGGGGGTGCAAAGTTTTTCTTTCCTGGAACCTCTTTTTGAATGAAACCAACCAGGGCTGACCGTTAGTACCTCGGAACCCTTGCCGTTTCGGAAATGTTCTGAGCCCGTTCTGCCACTATATTTTTTCCTTTGTCAAACTCATTTAAGCCTGCTGCTTTTCCCATATGAAGGACAATAATACCACTGATTAGCAGCGTTCAAAGTAATCATATTTATACAGTCTTTGTGCGTTTCACACGCTCTTTATATACAGAATTACAAGGAAAGTCGGTGATAAGGTCAGTATCTCACGAACTATAGCAGTTAGCGATTTACTTCTTGTGCAGTTATATAGGAAACCACCTATGGTGCACAAAATAACACCACGAAGAATCCCCTCGCCCCCTTTGGGGAGTGGGTTATGAGGGAGCTATCGCGCCCCCCTTTGCAGATAGGATAAAAAAGTCATTTACAAACTCGTTGAGCGAGGCAAAATAGTACATAAATGTTTTTGTCCCATAACAAAAGATGGAAGGGGACTCTCCAAATGCGAAAAAAGCGGAAAGCTACCTGAGTCGCTGTGTTCGAAGCATATTTGCGAGGATTTCAAATGTGCTTTCTGCTCCGTCGTCAGAATACAAAAATAATTTGCGTGGTCGGTGTGCCAACACTTCGTGAACCAGTGACGGGAAGTCGAAAGCTTTGCCACGTACGCAAGTCAATTAGATGTGCATACAGTTTTCCTGTTCGTTGAGTGTTTCGCCACGTTATGCCATTTCTCCTTCTCTCAGTGTATTTTTTACTGTATTGGACATCAAAGTCTGATATTGAATATGTCAAGGAACTGCGTTTTATTTCAGGACAAGAACTGTTGATAAGGTTTGTAGGAAAACCTTTCTATTGTGCTTTCATGTACTTAGAACTTAGCAGTTTAGATAAGTTCTAAGTAATAAGTTCTTGTCTAAATATTCTGTCGTTGCTTCCGGATGTTGTGATTTTCTTGGGGCCGCATTACCAGTCCCCTTCTTTATTTTGTTAAGGGACAAAACATTTATGTACTAATTTTGCCTCGCTGAACAAGTTTGTAATTGACATTTTTGCCTTATCTGTAAAGGGTGGCGAGATAGCCACCTCAACCCTTCCCCCAAAAGGGGGCAAGGGGATCATGCGTGGTCCTATTGTGTGCGCCATACGGGGTTTCCTATACAACTGCACAAGGAGTATATCGCTAACTGCCATAGTTCGTGAGATATTGGTCTGATCAAGGACTTTCCTAGTAACCCTGTATATATACACTGAAGTGCCAGAAAAACGGGTGCAGACGAGCTTATGTAAAATACATAGCAACGTCACCTATGCGCGTACTCGGTTGCGTCATCCAGTGAGTATGTAAAGCGATAGACATCCTTGCCAGCTGTCAGGTCTGTTGTCGGCATGAGAATGACAAGTTATAACGATTTAAGCGCTTTTAAACGCGGAGTCATAGTTGGCGCTCATGAGATGGGCCATAGTATTTCGGAGGTAGAAAATAAGTTCAAATTTTCACGGACGACCATTGCAAGGGTGTACTACAAGAATTCCGGAAAAACCTCCAACCTACGATAGCACTGTGGCCGTAAAAAGACATTGGGTGAACGTGGCCATCGTCGGCTGTCAAGAATCGTTTCGCGCGATAGGCGTGCAACACTGTCGCAGATAGCATCGGAATTCAATGCGTGAGTCTCAACAAGCATCAGCGTTCGGACTGTGCAACGTACATTGTAAGATATGGGCTTTGGGAGCCGAAGCCCAACTCGAGTCTCTTTGATGGGTGCACGACAAACAGCTATGTGCCTCGCTTGGCGCTTGGCCACGGCAACACCACCACTGGACACTTGATGACTGAAAACAAGTAGCCTGGCCTGACGAGTTGCGTTTCCAACTGTATCGGGCTGATGGAAGGATTTGTGTGTGGCGCAACCCCATGAAGCCATGGATCCCGCCTGTGAACAGGGAACTGCACCGGCTGGTGATGCGTCCGTAATGGTATGAGGCCTGATTGACTGGAACCCCTGGTAACTTCACTGGGACCCCTGGTACGTCTACAAACTTCTGTGACCGGCCAACGCTATGTGCGCATCCTTTCTGACGAGGTACACCCGTTCATGCCATGCATTCATGCTGATGGGTTGGGACTGTTCCAACAGAACAATGCCCCTCCACATAAGTGTCGGAACGCCACATTATGGTTAGAGAAGCATTCATCTGAGTTTGGGGTGTGGCCATTCCCACCCAAGTCCCCAGATCTGAACGCGATAGAACACATTTGGGATGCCATGCAACGCGCTATCGAACACATGAATCCGAGACCTCGGAATACACCCTAATTGTGGAACATTCGACAGGAAGTATGGTGTGTACTGTGCATTGCCTACTGCATATTTCCAGAAGCTAGTGGAGTCCATGCCCCGTCGTGTTTCTGCAATCTTGCGCTCCCTTGGGGGGGGGGGACCTACCAAGTATTTGACTGGTGTACCAGTTTTCTCTGGCACTTCAGTGTACATATATATATAGCACGAACTATGGCAGCTAGCGATATACTTCATATCATCGTTCTCTCAGCTAGGGCTTTCAATTGCAGAAAAAAGTTTTCAAATTGGTCAATCAATTGGAGATGCTTAGTGTCCACAGGCAGACGGATTACTGTCGGTCCAACATTCAGCCACCGTCTTTTAGGAATGAAAGACGGTGGCTCAGTGCTGAGAATATATTAGATTGTACGGCTGTGCTGCCTGGATTGGACATAGTGTTACTATAAGCACGATTTGTTTTTCAAATGACGTACTAAAAATTTCAGTAACATAAAATATGGAGTGGGTTGCTTCGGTTAAGGTGCCATTCTAATCCGTATAATCACTAATGTTAGACTAAGGTTGCCCGTGATGATCGCTACACTGCTTGACATAATAATGTCCATGCTCGTTCATCTTTCAAATGTTTAGTTAAAGTACAAGCAGTAGTACCATTGCGACTTGCGAAATAAACAAAATTTACGGAATTACAAATTTTGAATCAACAATATCTGCAGCAGATTAAAAGCTTATTCTGGTTTATCATGTACGGCTTCAAGGAGAAGTAAATATTGAAGTTTTTAATACATAGTAACGGCATTCTCAAATTGAAATTATTGAGCAGACACGAAAATACACATGTGTTATTAAATTATGGTGGAATTTTGAGAGAAATATTAGTGAGATTTTTCTTTATTAAAAGATAACACATAGGATTATATTGAAATGAACTATCAAATGAACCAAAAAATGTTGCCGTCAAGGAATCATAAAATGGCCAAAAATTGAGTTACGACGATTTTGTCTCTTAGCATGCTGCATCTGCAAAAGTATTGCTAAACAATGAAGACTCCGCCGAATTTTTATCAGCATCAAAAGTACTCTCAGTCGTTCATCTTTTTACGTTTATAAGCATCGTGCATTAAGATGGGTGTCTTTGAACAACGCTCTGAAATACGTTTTATAGGTCGAACAGAGATGGTGTTTGTGAATAATGCAGCAATAAATTAATACAAATAAATTTTCTTTAAAAACATTTTTCCTCTATCATCAGTAGAAAACGTAACGCAGTAAAGGTCCACTGGTCTCTGTGTAGAAACGGGGCCAGCACTATCAGACAGGCACACGATCCATGACAAATACGGGACTGGAATATGGGACCGTTTTGGGTGACTGATCAGATGACCCCGCTTCAGACCACTCAGGTACCAGGGCCTCATGTTGTGGAAGAAGCAAAATTAGGACTATTTATAAGTGGAATGTTCGTGTATGTATAGCTGACTAAACACTACATAAATCAGTTCTCAAAAACGTCACCTACAGTAAAACAAGAATCATTTAAGGAAACGTAGAGAAAAAGGCCTTTACGATTAGTCTTTATTCAGCCATTAATCCTTTGGCACTTTAACAAGGCGTAACTACAACTCTCTTTTACGCTTTCCAACCGTAGGTTGAACAAGCGTATATGCTCCAGCTTTTTCCGTCCGTCTGCCTGTCGGCACGATAACTCACGAAAAAAATGGTTCGATTTCGATGAAATTTTAGTATGTATAAGGGGAACACCAGGGGACGAACCCTATTGAAAATGGGTGAAGTGGGGTCAAAGGTCACGCCATAAGAGCAGGATCCGTTTCATTGCCTTTATGCGTCATAACTTGCGTAAATATGGTTTGATTTCAATGAAATTTTGGTATGTGGTAAGGAACCACCTGGGAACGAAACCTATTGAAAATGGGTGGAATGGGGTCAAAGGTCAGGACATAAAAGTGGGATCAATTTCATTGCCTTTATGCGTCATAACATGCGTAAATAAGGTTGGATTTCGATGAAATTTCAGTATTTGGTAAGGAACAACCTGGGGACGAACCCCAATGAAAATAGGCGAAGTGGGGTCAAAGATCAGTGCATAAAGGTGTAATCCATTCCATTGCTTTTATGGGTAATAACATGCGTAAATATGGTTCGATGTCGATGACATTTTAGTATGTGGTAGGGAACCACCTGGGCACGAACCCTATTGAAAATGGGCGAAATGGGGTCAAAGGTCAGGACACTTGAGGGTGATGCATTCCATTGCCCTTGTGCATTATAACTTACCAAAAAATGTTTCGATTGCGACAAAACGTTATCATGTTGTTCGGGAGGTATAGTGAAACGGTTCTGTTGAATATCAACGAAATGGGGTCAAAGGTCATTGCACAAAAGCAAGATTTATTCCACAGCCATTATTCTCATAACTTACGAAAAACTGCTTCTATTGCGACAAAACTTTAGTATGTTATTATTGAGGTGTACTGAACCGGTTCTGTTGAATATCATCAAAATGGGGTCAAAGGTCAGGACACAGGAGCGAGATTTATTCCACAGCCATTATTCTCATAACTTGAGTAATAATTTCTGGTATGTTGGAAAGCGTATCATAATCAAAGCATTGCATGGTTTTACTAACTTGTTATTATTTTAATCAAACGAACGTGAGTTAATAATAATAACACTTTGTAAAAAAAACAGCACTAGAATATAACTTACAGCTTTCAAATAGCTCAAAATTCAATTAGGCAACGTCTCTTACAAAATTAACGTTGTAACGTCCACCATACCCACACGTTTGCTACTGCTGAGACATTACATAACGTTCATTTCTCATCGGACACATACACACACCTCATACGTTCCGACCTCAAGGTATTCCAAATCATACTCTTGCGGGTGAGAAGATATCACGTTAAGTTTGAAAAACCCTAAAGGAGAATGACTTCAAATTTACATAGAAAGAGTAAATAAAAATGAAAGTTAAATTACAGTATACGTCACATAAGGTGCAAGTCTCTAGAAATTCTTAGTCATAGACTTAGGTCTTTTTCCTACTTCGTCTTGTGGTTGTGCTAAATACAGTGTTCGCTGAGTCATTCTATTCGTTCCTGAATCTATTTGTCCTTAGTTTTTTTGGATTTAGTCATGTTAGCTTCGTTTTGTTTCTCGATACTTTTATAGCTAATGAAATGTGAAAGTAAGCTGAGAGAATATTCTTTTTGTTCACATTTGTTTTTGTGAGTTTCTTCAGCTATTATTTTTATTCCCCTCCCTTCTTTTCTAACTCTTGCTTTTCTTTACTTTAGCAATCATTTTTTCATGAGAACATCTCGTTCCCAACGTATACAAATAAGGACATTTCTTTGCGTTTCAATATAAAAAATTTTAGAAGGTCATCTCTTTTAGCAAATAGTTGCTTTGGTATTTATAGGATACTTCTGGATTGTTTTTCTATGAAATGCCTAACAAACACTACTCCCTTGTGTTTAACGACAAGAGTTACAGATGCCCTATGTAATACTGGTATGACTTCTTATTCTGCAAAAATCGAAACAGAATTGGACTGTTTTATACAAAGGCCGTTTCATAAAAATTTAGAGTATCTTTTTTGAGTTGGCAACAGTGCTAAGGGAAATATAACCACATAGACGACTAACTGAATTAAGGATGTATCTATGGCAACAGTTATTAGCCGTGGCAGACGATTCTGGTTTTGTTATTGAGCAGTTGTTTAAGGTACGTCTGCATTTCGCCATACTGCTATGGAGGTGATTTATTCACAGTTAAGAAGTGAAATGCGTTATGGGATGAAATTTTGCTATTGTTTGTATAACACGGCTCCAGGCACAGTTGATATAATAAAAAAAGCTTACAAAGAAACCATAAATGCTTGGTCGAGCCAACAATTTACAGATGACACCATGATTTCAAAAAACGGCGTTTATTAGTAGAACTCGCTCCTAGGCCTGATCGATCTGAAAGTGTTGCAGAGCTGATTGTTAACACTGTTTGGGAAATCCTGCAAGAAAATCGACGAATGACGTGTTAATGCATAGCGGCGCCAACTAATATTTCAAAAACGTCGGCATTCCGCATTCTACGCGACAAATCACTGCTGTATCTTGTGTGTTCAAGATGGGTAACTCATCACCTGACAAGAGAACAATTGTTAGCCAGAGTTCAGGCCGATCATGAGTGGAAACAAATGATTCCAAAGCATCCAAACTTTATAAACACAGTAATAACTGCCGATGAAACATGAGTCCACTAATTCAAACCCCCTTACGAAGCGCGCAACGAGTGTCTGGAAATACACAGTCTCGCTTCCTCCGAAGAATGTCCGCCAAACAAAATCAGCTGGGAAGATGATAATGATAATTTTCTTTGATTATAAAGGTGTAATCTAATAGCATGCCGTCACTTCACACATTACTGTCAATGCTGAGTATTACATTTCAGTCCCGAAGCGTCTGCGACGACACATATCGATTAAGTGTCCGGAACTGGTAGGCAAACGTAACCTACATCATGATAAGGACTGTCCACATGTGGCTGCTTGTGTTCAACAGTTTCGTTCGAAATGCAGTATTGAAATCATGTCACAGCCTGCCTGCAGTCCTGACCTCGCCCGTGCGATTTGTGGTTGTTTCCAACAATGAAGCGAGAGTTCCGTGGCGCAACATGCTGACATTATTCCAGCTGCACAGGGGTCGCTGGAAGCAGCTTCCAAAAAATGCCTTCGCCACATGCTTTGAAAAGGGGACTGAAGTTTGGGACCGTTGCATATCGTCCGAGGAAAGATACTTTGAGAAAGAAGAACATATATTTTGCTGTACTAATATTTCTTCGTTTTGTGTGATTCTACTCTCAGTTTTTAGGGAATGACTGTTGTACAAAGGCCGCGGATGTCGATGTTGTTAGCCAACTCGCCTACCGACCAAAGACTTTCCGGCTTTATCCCTGATAAGTAGGGGAACCACGTCGTTAGAGCCAGTACCCAGGGTCCGACGGCTTAAAGTCCCCCTTCGATGCAGCGGATATTTAGCTGTTCGAGAGTTCGTATGCGCCTCGAAACCATCCTGAGGCTTTTCCTTGGCAGTCACAAACGATGTCCACTAAGCCATCCGCGGCCCGGGGTAACTGAAACCTTCCCTTGTTAAATATAAGGGTGTCTGTCCCTCCCTATTCTCTCTGTCTCTCTCTCTGCCCCCACTTCCAGTGAGAACATTATGTAACATGAGTCGCATCAGCGACACTCACTTTTCTCTTGTCTCTTTATCAGCTATCCTGTCGTGAACGACTAGGTTCTGACTGACGTCACTTCGTTAATAATACGAGGCTCAAAATGCTACAAAGAGCTCGGTGGTTGCCCCTTTAACTTTTCCTGTGGGTCATGCGTGGGGATTATTATGGTAGATTCATAGCCATAATCTATCCCATCATAAACAAGTGTTTTCATTACACACAGTGCGTCAAAGAATTTTTAAGACTGGCACTAGATTTCAGCCTACGGTGGAACCACCAGTGCAATCGCGAATGCGTTATAAACCGTGACCATCTGCTTGCTTTCTGCCAAAAGTACTGCGCAGTTGTTAAAGTAACTCAAACGAAACGGTCGTTCATTACAGAAGTAAAAATTTTTTCATGTTGAATTATGAAGATGGAACAAAAGGGCTATTATTAAATTTAACGCAAAACTTGGTAAAAGTGCCTCGGAAACGTACCAAATGATGAAACAAGTTTACGGTGAGTTTTGTTTAAGTAGATCAAATGTTTTCCTGTGGAACAAACGTTTTTTGGACGGAAGAGATACGCTAGAAGATGATAAGCATACCGGAAGAGCAAGTTCATCTAGGACACCTGAGATTATAGAAAAAGTGTGGGATTTCGTGGCAAACAATCGATGTGCGTCACTAAGAATGATGGAAGAGTCTTTAAACATCAACATAGAAGCGATTAGAACCATCCTGCACGAAGATTTAGGCAAAACAAAAGTCTGTGCTTAATTTGTTCCACACACGTTAACCAATGAACGAAAATCAAGGAGAAGTGCACATTGCAGAGACATCATTTCAGCCGCTTAAAATGATCCAAACTTCTTAAAATCGATTGTTACAGGTGATGAAACATGGTTATTTCAATATGATCCTAAACAAAGCGACCAAGGGCGGAATGGAAGTCAAAAAACTCACCACAAGCTAAAAAAAAACAAGAAAAGTTCCATCGAAAATGGAACATTCTTCGATAGTAAGGGTTATTATCCACAAAGAATTTATTTCAAGGTGACAAACAATTACTGGTGAGTTTTATTTAAATGTTTTGAGGCGTTTGATGGGTAGAATTCGTCACATTCGTCCAGAATATCGGGATGAAAACAGTTGGTGTTTGTTGCACGATAATGCACCCAGTCCCACCTCACTTCTTGTTTGTGATTTTTGGCGAAAAATAACGTCTGTGTGTTGAATCATCCACCGTATTCTCCTGATTTAGCACCCTGCGACTTTTCTTTATTCCCAAAACTTAAAATGACGTTAAAAGGGTGTTATTTTGATGATATTTTGACCATACAAACAGCTTCGACGCGTGCTTTGGAGGCAATTCTGCAAAGTGAACAGGAACAGGCATTCGAATCATTATTAAATCGTTGTAACAAATGTATTGAAGCCAGAGGGACTTATTTTGAATAACAAACCAAAACAAGTTATAATTTCTTGTTTCTATTTCATTTTACGGACCCACTCTTAAAAATTCTTTGCCACACTGTGTATAGGCGCGATAAACTGTTTGTTTACAAAAAAGCGAAAATCATGCTTGATCCCTTTCTGTAATGATTAAAGATATCTAAAATATCGTTTCTTACAACAGTTAGAAACAAATAAGGTTGCATTTCTTCTGGACATTATTTGGCGTGAACAGATTTAATCGGCAAATTAGCGCTAGATAGTTATAGATTTAAATGGAACGAAAAAAAAATAATTTTAAACGTCCTTTGCACATTTTTGTAATGAATTCATTAAAAAATGGATAACATTTTGTTAGATACAATTATACTCTCGCATGTAAATATGGTATACAAAATGTAAAAATTGATTTCTAAGACTAAACGCATAAATAAACGCGAGTGTTGTAATCGATTAGTCATGTAGTTTTCTTGGTACCCTAAGTTAAAGTCCCGAAGAATTTTCTTTTCGATAATAATGTTAAGTTTGAATGAGCCGAAATCGAATTACGTACTTTTGAATTTTGGCCTCATTGAACATCAATTTCAAATCCTCTTTTTTTAAAAGATTCATTGGTGAAACATTTTATGCAAAATCATCTTCTTAGGAAGGAACAAGGAAATGCCCCGAACACGTGATGACGAAGAGTTAGCTAAGGAAATAAAATCTGTATTGAGTCCCTAATTAGATTAATTTTGCTGAGCAGGATTTTTAAAAGGCTCTGGAGTCTTTAAGCACCACTTATAAACATCAATTGCTCGTTTTACTGAAAAACAACTATGCAGTTTGATAGGTCCATGGTTTTCAACACTACAGAACATTTGTAATGCACAACGTTTCTTGCAACTATAATTCTATATTAATATTGCATCTTGTAGATATTTCTTTCAGTTTCAATGGCTTCTCTTTGCGGTGCTTTATTCCTTCTTTTTTGAAAGTAATCTTCATAGGGTTTTTTTTTTATTTATTTTTTACGAAGTTAGATTCATATTTGCTTTACCTAAGAAACAAAACCTGGAAATAAATATCTTGATTTCAATTCATTTCATCTATAGAGAAACCAAGACGGCATTTACTTCCATTGGAAGGGATTGCCTTTTTGGTTTCTCTATAGATTACTTATAATTTATTTTATTGAGAGTACCTTTAAAATAAAAAAATATATACTGATTAATAAATAAATAAGTAAAGAGTTAGAATTTTAAATATATTCTAAAAGTGTAAAAAAACATTTTCTTTAGCTGAAAAAAGTTTTGAAGCAAATTTAAATTTCTTTTATGACGGAAAGCTAGTAGGTTAGACAAATTGTGGATTTTCAATAACAGTAAATGGTTGAAATCCGTTTTAATGGCTTATAGTGCAAACGACAGCGTAAAAGTAAGATTTTGCCACTCACTGTTGGATTCTTCAGGCAGCAAAGCTAACTGTAAACATTAAATTGGAAATACAAACAGTTCCAAAAGTTTTCAAAATTTAACACCAGAATAAAATAAAACTGCTTAAACAACGACATTGCCTCGCGCATGTGATACGTGATGACTGATTTTGCTTTTCGCAATGCCCAGGTTCGAGGGCCAAAAGTAAGGTAACTCTATAGGGGTGTCTGCATTGCACGCGCCGGGGTTAGACAGGATTTCTACTGTCCCTCTATAGGCTGTGGCTTTAGCAGTTGTGTATGGGGTCACTTTTCGGATATCCTATCACCTAGGTGTGGCGCAGCATGGTTCTTGATCTCTCTCGCTAGTGCTGCCGTGAGTCTTCCGTACAGTACGTCACGTTTGTGCTCCTGGAGGCGTACTTTAAGCGAGCGCTTTGCCATGTCAATGTACCCCTTGGTTGAGACGTCAGGATACTCAAGAGAGATTGAGTATACTCCAGCGTCCTGAAGATTAGTGATAATTTGTTTTTCGAGTGTGAGGTATGAGGAAATTATTTCTGGAGTCTTGGTGCCCATGTCAAGCCCGAGTTTACAGTGGGAGTTTTTTAAAAAATATATGAGAAACCTTGGATGTATGGGCAGGATCCAATATACTGGAGAAGTGGTTTACTTCTCTGCATATTAGGGTTGGTCACGGCTGATACTGCCCCCTTGATAATGCGTTCCACTTGGTGGCTGTCAAACCCAGCTGTAGTCTCTAATGTTCGCAAATCGTTAATCTCCTTCAATCGGTTTGGAGTATTCGAGGAGAGGGCGATCGCACGTCTGGGTCTGTGTCTTATGAGGGCCAGCGTTCGGGCATTTGGGCAAAATGAATCTGAAATGATTACGTTCGGCACATACGCAGGTTTGTAATAGACCTGCGTAGCGAGGCGTCCAGAGTTTGGTTTCTTGACAAGCACATCTAGGAAAGGTAACGGGGATTCATTCTCCATTTCCACAATAAACATTGTGTTTCGGTTGTTCAGAATTAATGACGGAGAAAATATGGTTGAGCATTGCTACACCTTTGTCCCGCACAAAGAAGATATCATCTGCGTAGCGCTGCCAGATACTTCGGGAAGGTAAATGCGTAGTGAAGATTCTATTCTCAAGCGGCCGTAAGACAGCTTCTGCTAGTACCCCCCAAGGGCTCCGAGCCCAGTGAGACCCCTCTGGATTGTCTATAGATCCGATTCTAATGGCTGAAGAAATTGGATCCTGTGACAAGGTCATGCACAGCGGCTATTTCCGAGAACGAGATTTCTGTGAACAAATCGGAGTCGGCTAAATCTTTCTTTAACAGCTCCACGGCTAGTTCAACCGGTACAGATGAGTAGAGTGACTCAACGTCGAAACTACCTAATATATAGGTAGGTCCTATCGATGAATTGCGTATTCTTGCGATGAAGTCTTCCAAAGAGCGGAGAACTGTATCAGACGGCGGTAAAAAGGGGGACAAGAATTAGACCAGCTCTTTCTCTAGATAATAAGATGGGGCAGATTTCCTTGATACTATTGGTCACATGGGGTTTGCTGGCTTGTGATGTTTAAGTCTAGCAACAATTGGTGGATCTTTGGTCCCGGTGGAAATCTAGCCCCTTTCTTGAGAGACTCTGCAAGTTTTTTCATTTTAGTAACTTTCTGTACTTTAGCGATCCATCTTTATTCTGGATTGTTGACTCTGACTGGAGTGTAAAAGCATTGATATTTGACTCATAATCCAATCTGTCCATTATGGCTAATTGCCCCAGTTTGATCTGTTAGAGTAAAAATCAATGTTGGATATTTCTTAAGGCGGCTGATGGTAGATAAGGTTACAGGTTTGTTACTATTATTACTAGCCGAGGTTTTTTTCGTACATGCGCAGTGTTGATGGCGCATAAATGTCGGAGGGAATCACGGTGTTCAACTGGGACTCTGGAGAACATGCTTTCAACTGCTGGTACTAGGTCCTGAAGAGGGAGATTTATAGTTGGGCAGAACATAGGTCTCTTTTCAAGTATCGCCAGCTTAGTCTGGCTAAGCGTCTTGGTAGAGACATTGACCACTGGGATCCTGAAACGTGAAAATGGTGGTTTATTTGCTTGGTTTCTCAACCTTGAGAGTGTACTGCTGGGATAGTGTTCTGCATTGGGTTTGGCCCAGGATGCCGTCGCGTCGCAAAGGGATGTCCAATTCCGATGGTGAGCACTATTCCGCTAGCTGAAGGTATAGTTCCAGCAGCCGTGATTCTAACGACATTAAGTGTCTTTTTTTTTTTTTTTTTGCTGGATCAGATGGGAAGTACTTGCTGTTGCAAAGGTCGTGTTCTTCGCTGGAACAAAGGATATTCCAGCATTGAGCCGAATCGCAAGAATACAGGGACGACATCAAAGCGTTTGGAACTTGAAAATCAAGATGGCATCGGAGCTCTTCCAGTTAGGACCCGACAGTGATTTTTACTCAAATAGTTAAATTAGCCATAATGGACAGATTGGATTATGAGTCAAAAATCAATAGTTTTATACTCCAGTCAGAGTCAACAATCCTGAATAAAGATTCGCTCAACAGACAGATCGCTAAGGTAAAGAATTTTGCTAAAATAGAGGAACTTCCAGAATCCCTCACGAAAAGGGCTAGATTGCGACTGGGACCTAAGATCACACCAACTGCTGCCAGACGTAAACATCACAAGCCAGCAAATCTCGTGCGACCAATAGTCCAAAACAAATCTGCCTCATCTTATTACCTAAAGAAAGAGCTGGCAAAATTATTGTTCCTCTTTTTACAGCCGTCTGATACAGTTCTCCTCCCATCGGAAGACTTCATCGCAAAAATACGGAACTTATAGATAGGACCTACCTATGTCTTAGGTAGTTTCGACGTTGAGTCACTCTACCCATCTCTACCGCTAGAAGAGGCCGTGGAACTGTTAAAGAAAGCTTTAGCTTACTCTGATTTGTTCACAGAAATCTCTTTCTCGGAAATAGCTGCTTTACTTGACTTTGTCACAGGATTTAATTTCTTCGGCCATCAGAAAAGGATTTATATGCAATCCAGAGGGGTCGCCATGGGCTCGTCTCTCTCGGCGGTACTAGCAGAAGCTGTCTTGCGCTTGTTAATAATAGAATCCTTGCTACGCATTCATCTTCACCAAGCATCTTGCAGCGTTACGTAGATGATATTATCCTCGTGTGGGACAAAAGTGAAGCAATGCTCAACCGTTTCTTCTCCGTCATCAATTCAGAACATCCGAAAATAAAGTTCACTAATGAAATAGAAAACGAATCGTCGTTGCCTTTCCTGAATGTGCTTGTCAAGAAAACAGACTCTGGGCACTTCGCAACGCAAGTCTACTAAAAACCTTCGTCTGTGCCGAACGTATTAACACCAGATTTATTTTGCCCAAATACCCGATAGCTGCCCGTCATAAGACACGTAGCTACACGTGTGATCGCCTTTTCTCGAATAATCCAGCTCGATTGAAGGAGATCAGCGATTTGCGAATATTATAGTCTACAGCTCGGTTTCACAGCCTCCAAGTGGACAACATCCCCAACAGGGCAGAATCAACCGTCACCAACCCTAATAAGCAGAGAAGTAAACCACTTCTCCAGTATATTGGATGGTGCCCATACATCCCAGGTTTCTCGTATTTTTTAAAAAGCTCCCTCCAAAAACTCTGGCTGGACATAGATATAAATAATTCAAAAACGATTGCCTCATACCTCACACTCGAAAGACCAATTAGCAATAATCTTCAAGACACTGGAGTATACTCAATTCCTCCTCAGTATCCTAACGGCTCAACCAAGGAGGACATTGGCATGACAAAGCGCTCTTCAAAGTACGGCTCCGGGAGCACAAACGTGGCGTAATGTACGTAAGACTGACAACGGCACTAGCGAGAGAGATCAAGAACCATGCCACCCTACCTAGGTGGCAGGATAACCGAAAAGTGACCACATACACAACAGCTAAAGCCACAGCCTATAGAGAGACAGTAGAAATTCTTTCTAACCCGGACATCTGCAATGTAGACACCTCTATAAAGTTACCTTTCGTCTGGAACTCGATCCCGGGTGTCTCGAAACGCTAAATCATGCATCGAGTATCCCATGCGCATGACAATATCATTGTTTAGGCAGTTTTATTTTATTCTGTTTTTAAATTTTGAAAACTTCTATAACTGTTTGTATTTCCAATTTAGCGTTTACATCTAGCTTTGCTGCCATAAGAAGCCCCCTTGAGTGGCGAAATATTTCTTTAACGCCATAGTTTGTATCATACGCCATTACAACGGATTTCAACCATTTAATGTTGTTGACATAGGCGTATTCTACCCGATTATAATTTATTTTGTGGAGTTTCGTTAAATTGAGCATTTGGTGCTAAAAAATATGTTTGAAGAAATATGACTAGATTTTCATAGCTGTCAATTATTAAATTATAAGCTATTTGTTTATTTCTAATCAATGTTTTACATAAAAACAATATATGCGCTCACATTTACGAAAAATGTTTTTGGAAATTCAGCTTTACGAAAAACGTTTTTGGAAATTCACATTTACGAAAATCTTTTCAGCAAATTTATCAAAAAAGAATTATTCAGAATTATCCGTCATTGAAAAATTTGAACAATATGCATCGTTTTTTGAGAAAAAAATTGTCAGCATGCTAAATGAAAAGTTTTTTAGATGGTGTGAACATTAATTGAAATTTGATTCCACGGCAAGAACTAATATTCTAGTAGAAGTATTGTCTCTGGAATACACCATTAGATTATAAAAGAGAGCTTGTGACTAATAGATTATAAGATTATAAAGAGAGCTTAGCAGACTAATAATCTTTTACAACTCTCTTCAAGAGAGCAAAAAACTTACCAGGAATAGTTTTCTGAAAATATTTGAACTATTACTTTATCACCAACTATCTAATACGATGTAGGACAGATTTCAGACCAAGAACCACTCCTTGACGATTCTGGCAGTGTGACATGGCGCATTATCCTGTTGGTAACGGCCATCAGCAGCAGAGAACACAGTTGCAATGAATGGGTGAACTTGGTCCGCAACGATGTTCAGATACCTTATAGCTGTAAGAGATTGTGATATTGGGAAAATCGGGCGTATAGTTTAACAAGAAAACATTGCCCACAGCATAACAACACCCAGCCCCCAGCCCGCTTCCATCCAACAGTACATCCGGGGGCTATTGCCTCCGTTGGTCATCGGCGTATCTGCGCTCGGCCGTCTACGTGATGCACCAGGAATCTTGAATCCTCAGACCAGGCCACTTTCTTCCAATCATCCACGCTCCAATCTCGATGATATTGCCACCATTTGATGTGTTGTTGGCGATGGCGTGTAGTGAGCATGGGGACCCGGCTAAGGCTTCGGCTACGCAGGCCCATGCGCAGAAGACTGCGATGACACATTGACCTTATCACTACTGTTGTAGCTGTGGGTTATTTGTCGTACTGTGGTCCTGCGGTTGCTGTGAACAATGCGCAACAATCTCCGCTCTCTTCTGGCATCAATGAGCTTTGGACGAGACACGGCTGGACGACGGTTCGTCGTTGGGCCATCTGTGAACCACTTTTGATTCGTACTCATTACAGAGGCACGTGAACAATCCACAAGCCGCACCGTTTTCGAGATGATAATTCTGATGTCCGTGCAGTCACAATTTGTCCTTTATCAAACTCCAATAAATCGGCAACTTTACGCATTCTGACTCCGAACATTTTATTATACGAAAGCCGGTCCTTAGGTTGTATATATACTGCTCTGTAAACTTCACCTGCGCCACCGTTCGGGCTCTAGGCGCTCTCACTTCTTCAGATTGGGAGTGGGCATAATGTAATGGTAAATCGTTGTATATATACAGAGAAAATCAGTACATATGACACTTTTACAAATCAGTACACATGACTGTTATACTTCTGCCTTCGTGATTTTTTGGAGAGGAGGGTTTTTGGCTAGTCCTCCAAGTTGAGATAAAATATTAGACGCCTGTATGGCATACTTACACTGAATGTCTGAGAGCGGCCGTTGTTTCTCTTTCTTGGAACAGTGTTTCCAAATTAATGAGGGGCGACTGTTTATAGCCTTTGTGGTTGCATATATTGAACCTTAAATTCTGAAACAAACAAAGAAACAAAACATTACTAATGCTGCTCATTGAACCTTCTGAGGTCACCATTCTCTTTTTTGTAGGTTCAGTTTTCATTATGCCTTTAAATAAAGTTTGTGACAAATGGCAATATTTTAAATACACTTTTTTGTTTAGTTATTTTTATATTAATTTTGATATACGTATATTTTTTATTCCGCCAAGTTTTTGCTGTCTTTTGGCAAAGGTTGGCTGCCAGTCTGTAAATAAAAATACGGCATTCTTAGTGCAGAGGGACTGATTAGACTATAAAACCTTTCAAACGAATTTTATCTGTTAGTTACACGTGTGCTACAGTATTATACGATACGACGAGTTGAGTTCAAGTGGAGTTGTGTTACTAACAAGAAATTTCGGTTCTTCGATTCAACTTATACATTACCAACGAGCTACCGATATAGTGTCTTTGGAATTTCAGTTAGTGTTCTTTCTCAGATTTCTCCCCGTTACGTGCTACTTGTTTGTTGTTGTCCAAATACAAGTACCGGTGTAAAATATTTAAGAACGGTTTGAGAACAGCAACACAATCTGCAAATAACATTAAATCATTCTAAGACGTTCACAAAAAATGTGTAATATCTTGCGCTGGTGTTTTAGTGCTGACTTTCACAACGTTTGCCATTGCACTGAACAAACAAATTTACAGTAGAAAAATGTGTAAATTATCATTATATTGGGAAATAGCTATTTATATGTTCTCGTGCTGGTGCCAGATTCTTTAATTTTTACAAACATAAACGACATTTATTTATGTTTCATTTACACTTTACCAGATTGTACTGTATATAGAATTTTTATACTGCTGCTCTTCAGTGAACTTTGTACGTAACGATTTGTATTCTTCAGATTCTTTATTTTTACATACTTTAAATAAAGGCGTTTACAGAACCAAATTGCAACCCTGTATGTATAATGAATATACTTCTTCTACCAGCTAAGCTAATTATAATGAATAAATCTTTTAACTACTGAATTATATGCTTGTACTAAGCTTCTAATAGTGAATTCAAATGGTTGTGGTTACTAGTTAATTAAGATCATGAATAAAGTCTCCTGCCAGTCGTGTAATAATAGTATTGAACAAACTTATAACTGGTAGTAATGTTGTAGGAGTAATTAGGATGAATAAAGTCTTAACGCTGGTTGTTAATAGTAATAAACTAATGACATAAACCTAACAGCCAGACAGAGATCTGACAAAAACTATGAATTGAGAAAGACGTACTTACGAAAAGCTCTTTTATTATGTAACTCTTGATCATCCAACGCACACACACAACTCGTTTCACAATAATGAAGAATCAAATTAATCACATAGAACGAAGCTCTCAATACAACAACAACAACAAACTCTCTCCTTCACATAAACCAACGCTCTCCGTACAACAACAACGCTCTCCGTACAACAACAACGCTCTCTGCCGTATCGTTGAACGCGCCTATTTATACTGGCTACCACCACGTCATGACTTACACTCATTGCCAGATCTCATTCAGCGGGCGAAATAACATCTCGTTCAGTAAGAAGATAATTTACATAGAAAAATAAAATAACCAGAGATAGTAAAAATCAAAAGGAAAGTGAATCGAGAGTATACGTTACATATGTTAATATTTTACAGCTGCGTTTCAGAAGGGTTTTTTTTTTTTTTGATATTTTAGAGCTGCGTTTCAAAAGGTGCACTGCATATCTAGAATCCCTTTAAAGAGACGAAAGAGCCAAATAGTTTTAATTGCGTGAATATCTCAAAGTGATGTGGCATTTCTCATGATTTGCGACGAAACCTAGTTGTTCAACCATGTCTCAATAAAAATTACCTTACGTACCTTTATTCACATGAAGCGTACGCCGCAGGGAACTGCCTTTTTTCCAGTTCGACGAAGAAGTCTATCCACTTTAACGGCATCCATTGAAGCACCTAAGAAACGTTTTGCTGCTAAAAGGGACATCACGAGCGTCTGTTGAAAAAGGCCGATAAACTTTGAAGACTGCCGCTTAAATACAATTTTCGTGACTATCCAGTAGTGCATTCGACCCACTCCAAATTCCTTGCGTTTTATCCCTACGTCATTACTTCTTTTTATAAATCCTGTGATTTCAGACTTTCTGCGAAATATCAGAAAAATGGTTTACCTGAATTTATAAAAAAAATTAAGTAACGTATTATCTCATCTTTTAGCACCGCCATCCAAATTTTTATACTTTCCGAATTCTCATTTCCCTGGTAAATATTCGTGGAATCACCAATGGATGAAATTTTATGAATGAAAAATATATTCCTGTAATCCAGTAAATTTATTTTAATTTCTTTAGGTTATTGGTTTTTGGTAAACAATATTTTTTATTTTTCCACCGACCTCTTTCAAACACCGTGTGCGGTCTAAGTTAGTGTACCGTGATATAATATACCAAATTTGGTTGTTCTAAATTGAAAACTGTAGAATGTTTTACAAAATGTTTGTATGGGGGGCCCTTTGACCCCCCGGCTCCGACCCCTTTCGAAAACTGTCTAAGGTCTAAGTCACAGTACCATGAGATAATATACCAAATTTGGTGGTTGGAAATTGAAAACTGTAGAACGTTCTTCAAAAATTTTGCATGGGGGCCCTTTGACCCCTCAGCCATTTGACCCGGGCTCCGACCCCTTCCTAAAACCGTCTACGCTCTACGTCACAGTACCATGAGATAGTATACCAAATTTGGTGGTTTCAAATTGAAACTGTAGAAATTTTAACTAAAATAACGAAAATGTTGTATGGGGGGCCCCCTTGAGCCCCGCCTCCGACCCCTTCCAAAAAGTGTCTACGGACTAAGTCAGAGTATCCTGATATAATATACCAAATTTGGGGTTGTAAATTGAAAACTGTAGAACGTTTTATGAAAATTTTGCATTGAGGCTTTTTGACCCCCGAGACCTTTTGACCCCGGGCTACGACCGTTTCCCCAAATCATCTACGGTCTAAGTCAGACTACCATGAGATAGTATACCAAACTTGGTGGTTCTAAATTGAATAGGACTTTTAACCAAAATAAAGAAAATTTTGTATGAGGGCCATCTTGACCCCCCCCCCCGACACCAATCCCTTCTAAAGCCTTTCTACGGTCTAAGTTAGAGTACCATGAGATAGTATACCAAATTTGGTGGTTCTAAGTTGAAAACTGTAGATTTGTATAGCGGACAAACAAGCAAATATTCAAACTTTCACTTTCATGTATACAGGATGCATAGGAAAGTCCCTTTAACCTGAAATAACTTGCGAACGGAGAGAGGTACAGTTATGCAAGTAAGATAACGCTATAGTAAAGCGACTACGCACGATCGAATGCAACCAATAGCAGTGCTCCTAGTGGCGAAATACGGAAGTTAGCCATTGCAAATCGAAAACAAAAAGAGATAGAGCAAAATTTTCAATTACAAGATTGTAGAGCATCAAATAATTAGTAAAAAACGACATTTATTTCACACGGATAAGATAAATTGTTGCCTGAATACCCTAAAATGTTCGAAATCGATGCGCGACGATTTGAATCTGCATATTCATATTTCGCAAATGTAGCCGTATGCAAATGCAAATTGTGACGTTGTGCCGTACGTACGATATAAAAACCAGTTGCATGATGTGCCCTGATCAGAAGTTTAGGTCTTCGTACGCTGTGTGCGAATGGAGAGCTTCACTCACTCCCAATATTGCGAGATGGTGCTTATTTACGGCGAATGCCAACGGACAGAAATACCACCAACTATTACAGAATATCATGCCTGACTTTTTAGATGACATTCCCCTGTCCGCATTACGTTCCTTGTGGTTCAAACATGACGGTGCTCCTGCTCACCAGCCCGCAGTAGTGCGACGCTTTCTCACAGATTGTTTTGGGCAACGAATCATCGGGTATGGTGGTGCTGTTGAATGGCCTCCAAGATCGCCGGACCGCACTCCGTTGGATTTCTTCCTCTGGGGTTACGTAAAAAATCAGGTGTATGCAACAGCGCCTACACGTCTGCTGGGTCCACGACGTCGTGTTATAGACGCTTGCAATAATGTGCCACCTTCCACGATGAGGAATGTGCATGCAGAGTTACTTTCACGAATACAAATGTGTATCGTGGGCAATGGCGAATTCTTCGAACATACTCGACATAAAATTTTTTTCACTGTGCGCCAGTTTGCTTTTTTGTCTGACGTCATCAAACTGTATTGACATAAGTATGCATTTATACAATAAATTGTGTGCATTTGCTCATACCTATGCCTGTTCCCTTCAAACGTTCACACAAAAGATAGCGCATCGATTTCGGACATTTTAGGGTATTGCGGCAACAATTTATCTTATCCGTGTAAAACAAATATCTTTTTGTACTAATTAATTTATGCTCTACAGTTTTGTAGTTGGAAATTTTGCTCTATATCTTTCCGTTTTCCATTTGCAATGGATAACTTCGGCATTTCGCTACTAGGGGAGCTGCTATTGGTTGCATTCGATCGTGCGTAGTCGCTTTACTATACCGTTTTCTCACTTGCATAACTTTACCTCTCTTTGTTCGCAAGTTATTTCAGGCTAAATGGACTTTTCCATGCACCCTGTATAGATTTGTCAGTAAATACATTGTTATTACAACTGAAATAGCCAGTTTTAACATTTTATAAAACCAAACAATGTAAGGTATTTGCACTCAATATGCACCTTTCTATAACCAATAGTAACGATTTTGTTATATAGATGGCGTAACTAAACGATTGCACGTTTTCACGATTACTTGACGAGTTAGGCAAGATGGCCGCAAATGCTGTTGAGAAGGCGTTCTATGAGCTTAAATTATGCAAAAATAATTCTGTTTCTGTTCTGCAACGGTGATTTAGAAAACGTTTCAAGAAATCACCGACGAATCTGTCAATGGCAGAAAAATTTTGGAAACACAGGATGTTGGTGTAAAGGTAAAGGTCCAGGGAGAGTGGAGCGTGTTCGAGCCATTTCCAACGCAGCCCCAAGAATTCCACAACGATGGAGGGTTGGAAGCAGATTAGGAAACGGGTCAAATATTTTAGACTCTGACCCGAACCGGACAAATCTGCTTTAATCTGTAATGTACACACAGGAGCCATTACGCTACGACCACACCCAGCCTAAAGGAATAAGCGCGCCTGGAGACAGAGCAGTGGCGCAAGTGAAGTTTACAGAGCAGTAAATGTACAACCCGAAGACTGGCTTTCCGTTAATAGAGTGTTCGGGGACACAATGGAAAAATCTACTGATTTATCGGAGTTTGATAAAGGACAAATTGTTATGTCACGGGCCTCGGAACTACGATCCCGGAAACGGTTCGGCTCGTAGATTATCGGGGTAACAGCTACAGTGAGTACGTACCAAAAGTGGTGCACAGATTGCCAACGACGAACCGTTGTGCAGCCGTGCGTCGTCCGCAGCTCACTGATGTCAGAGGGGGCGGTGACCGTAGCGCAATGTTCGCAGCGACATCACGGCATCAGTGCGACAAATTACCCGCAGCTACCACAGTGGTGATTAAAACAATGTGTCGCATCACACAGTTCATCGCAGCCTTCTGCGCATGGGCTTGCGACCCAGACGAGTTCCCATGCTCACAGCACGTCAGCGCCAACAACGCGTGAAATGATCCCAAACAAAGCCTTACATCTCCACTCGGAATGCTACTCGTCGTTTGGCGTGGTGTAAAAAACATTTATCGTAAATCGTAGAACAATGGAAACGGGTACTATTGACTGATGAATTCAGATACACGATCCATCAGTCTGATGGCCTTGTGTGGGTATGGCAGCAGCCCGGGTAACGATATTTACCACAGTGTAGTGCTCCTATGGTCAATTTTGGAGCTGGCAGTGTATTCGTGTGGGGGTGTTTTTCGTGGTATCGTCCCGAACCATTATTAATCGCGGACAAATATATTAACCAGCACGTCTATCTCAATATTCTGGACAATTATGCTCTACCAACTCTGGCAATACTAAGAAACCTAGCCTTGTTGGTACCAGCAGGATAATGCATTGAGCCATTTACCAAGGACTGTTATGGCGTGGTTTGACGATAATTTTGTATTGTGTGGGGTCTGGCCAGCCCAGAGAACTGATCTTAATCTTATAGAGCAGCTATGGGATGAATTAGAGCGCCGCATAAGAAGTTTGGAACCAAGGCCTACTACTAAGCAACAGTCAGAGGCAGCGTTATGTACTGAATGGAAACGCATACCTATCGCTATGTTCCAAAACCTTGTCGAAAGCATGTCTTGAAGGGTCAGTGCATGAATTAAGGCCAAAGGTGGACCGACACCGTACTCATGTATGTCAATAAATGCTATGTTGTGTTTCTCTTCTAGATGCCCGGTGACTTTTGGTAATACAGTGTATATAGATTATATGGAAATCAAACAAATGTTCATATAATTTACTGACTTACAAATTAATTGAACTGTCGTCCTTCATCTCCAAGGCATAACCTAACTGCGTTACACAGGTTTTCAAGCACAACTGCAAGAGTGAAAAGATTTTTCTGTAATAACGTTAAGGCCCACCTAATTCTGATAACGCTACAGTTAGTTTTTTTGGATTCAACAACTTGTAGGTTTAATTTCAGTTTTTGCTGTTTTCCTGATAACGTATCGAGCTTCAGAATATATTTCACAGCAACATCAATTTTCACAAGTTCATGGCGAGTTGACAGTTTCCAAAATGTGGATGTTGTTTTCATCATTACCCCTCAGAAAAATAGGGACACTTTTCCTTCTGAGGGCACTCTTCCTTCATATTGCATGACAAATCATTTTTCATTCCGCGGGCACCAATATCGAGCACAAAATTCCACAGTACGCATTTGAAAAATGAAACAGAAATAAAACCGGGTCGAGATGGAGTCAGAAACACCTGGACCCGATCGGTTTAGAACAGCTGACCAATTGACCCGTGACCCATTTTCATCTCTGGCCGGGAGTTACAAATGTTTGGTAAATTCTGCGGAAGACGCAGGAAAACTACACCTTATTTACTGCAGTTATAGCTAAGTCTAAGTGACAATGACAGAACCGCACGTGGCGATTTCTGTAGAGAAATGCAGGAGCGTTTTCAAGAAGATGGTTTGGCTAATTTTCAGCGACGAAATCAACTTTCCACATAAGTGGGAAAGTAAACAAACATAGCCATTCGCATATGGAGGACTGAAAATCGTAGAACAACAGTGGAGTATGTGAGGAATGCTCTAATGGTTAATCTGTTTGCGCTATATCCCGTAAAAAAAATGTATGGACTCCTTTTTATTTAAAAAAAACCCCCACTGTAACAGGAAGTTTTTATTTCGATATGCTGCTTATTTGGTTGATGCCTTAACTTCAAAAAGACACTGACAACTTCGTTTTCCAACAGGTTGGAGCACCACCCCACTGGAATCGGGAAGTTTTAACTTATCCAAATGACATTCTTCCCCAACAAGGGATTGGCCGCGTTACAGGTGACAACATATCACACATTTTAGTCACCACAAAGTCCGGAAATAACACCTGTGACTTTTTTGTGTGGGTTATGTAAAAGACAAGGTCTTCTTATTAAATAATTAATTCAAACACTTGACGTGGATCAGGAACACCAAAGAGAAATCGTCGTCTCAGAAAAATTATCATCGGCCGCCACCGGGAATCGAACCCAGGGTCTTCCAGTTACGCGCTGGACATGCTATCACTGCACCACATCGGCTTCGAATTCTGCAGCCTCACATGTTTTAGTTTGGCAGTTAAACACATGTGAGTCTCGAGAATTCGAGGCCGCTGTGGTGCAGTGACAGCATGTCCAGCGCGTAACTGGAAGACCTGGTTTTGATTCCCGTATCACAAGAGCAATACCACAAGAGCCCGTATCACAAGAGCAATACCACAAGAGCCCGTATCACAAGAGCAATTGCTGGAGTTAATGAACATATGTTAACGCATGTTTGGTAAGCATTCAACTACTACGTTGATAGCCGCCCCGGTGGTGCAGTGGTCTAAGCGATGGCCTCTGATCATTCGTTCGAACGGGGTCCGGGTTCGAATCCCGGTGAGGCATGGATGTTGTGTTTGTCTTACGGTACTGGCTCTCTTCCCTTCCCTGGAACCAGTGACCCTAAATTAGGGACGGGCGACTGCTTATAGCCCATTGAGTTGCTCACGGTGGTCGTTAAACCTCCAACCTAAAAAAAAAAAAAAGCCACGTTGATATGCGCCGTGTGACTGAGGGTGCACACGTAGAACATCTGTAAGTTTCTGTAACACACTTCAAAAGTTTTCCTATGAAAGGCTGTAACGTGACTGTCAATAACTTAAATCCTTTTGGTTTTGTAAAGCGTTGAAACTGTCTATTTCATTTGTAGTGACCCTGTATAATCTGACGGCTTTCGAAATTCGTACAAAGGAATTATTATTTCCCAGAAATTTTGTTTTCAATAATTTTAGGGAGCCATTTAAATTTTCTTAATTTCCACATTTTCAGTTTTCGTAATTGGCTTGTACAGTAGAACCCACATGTAAACAAGAAAGATGACACCGAATTTTCGGGTGTAATAAGCATGTCTTTTGAATCCGTTCTGACGCAAATTAAATTTATCAAAGCTATTCAAAATCAATGGAACCAGTATGGAAAACAATAGTATCTGACGGAAGAAAGAGGTCTTTCAATCGGGTTTTTAATCCCTCAGATAGTGCTGTAAACCAAATCGTGAGCTTACGTCTTCTGGTTGCAGACTTGTGCGTTAAGAAAAACACGAATTTATATGAGGAACATTTCGCACCGGAAACGCTCTCCAACACAGAAATAATTTTTCAAGCCGGACTCTTAGAAACAGAGATATCGACAAAAATATGATGTGACTTTACGTCCCCTGGTGGGAAAACCATGAATTATTTTAGGAAGAAAGTCTTCTCAAAAAGGTTTTCCTATATGAACGGTATCGGTCCAAAAAAAAAAAAATAATAATTTAGTCGAGTTTTAAGGAGCCCAGATTTTGCTACAAATACATCAGAAGCCGAAATTAACGCTTATGTCTCTTGGTGGCCAAACTATTCTACCCAAACATTAGAAATTATGTGAAAAATATTTCCATTAGGTCTTGCATGCGATACAGGAATCATTTTTCAAATCGGAGCTTTAGAAGCAGAAAACGCAATTTACCTTTGTGCCCCCTAGCGAAAAGTCTATGATTTACTTGAAAATTTTGAATTTATAGGAAAAACCTTTCGCATCAGATACACTATCCAACAAAGAAGGAATTTTTTCAAATCGGAGACCTAGAAGTAGAGATATCGACAAAAAATAAGATATATATCTACGCCCACTAGCGTAGAAACCATGCATTATTTCAAGAAGAAAATGTTCCTAAAAGGTTTGTCGACATGAGTAGACTCGGTTCAACAAACGACGTTTTTTTTTTTTTTTTTTTTTTTTGAATCGAGGTTTAACGACCACCGTGAGCAACTCAATGGGCTATAAGCAGTCGCCCGTCCCTAATTTAGGGCAAATGGTTCCAGGGAAGGGAGAGAGCCAGTGCCGTAAGACAAACACAACATCCATGCCTCACCGGGATTCGAACCCGGACCCCTTTCGGACTAATGATCAGAGGCCATCGCTTAGACCACTGCGCCACCGGGGCGGCGACGTTTTTTTCAATCAAGAAATAAGAAGCTCATATTTTGCTGCAAATACATCAGAAGCGGAAATTAAGATTTACGACCCCTGGTGGCCAAACCATTTTTACCAAAAATTAGAAATTATGGGCAAACGATTTCCCATTAGGAGCTGTATCTGGTGCAGAAAGAATTTTTGAAATCGGAGATTTAGAATCAGATATAGCGGGAAACGCAATTTACATCTACGCCCCTTAGCGAAAAGTCTACAAATTACTTGAAAATTTAGAAATTATACGAAAAACATGTCACACTGAAGACACTATCCAACAAAGAAGGAATTTTTCAAATCGGACTTCCAGAAGTAGAGATATTGACAAACATAATATATGTATCTACGCCCCCTGGCGGAGGAACTGTGGAATATTTTAAGAAGAAAATATTCGGAAAATGTTTGACATCAGTCCACGAAATAAGTTTTTCAATCGATATTTTCGAAGCTCATATTTTATGGCAAATACATCAGAAGCAAAAATTAACACTTACGCCCCTGGTGGCTAAAGTATTCCTTACCAAAAATTTGAAATTATATGCAAAAGATTTTCCATCAGAAGGTGTATCCGCTGAAGAAAAATGTTTTCAAATCGGAGTTTTCGAAGAAGAGTTATCGGGAAAAATGTAATTTACTTTTACGCCCCCTAGTGGAAAATCTATATGTAATTTGAAAAAATAACTATATCTAAAATACGCTTCAAAATAAGTGGAATCGAAAGATAAAATAATTTTTTCAATCGGATGTTTAGAAGTAAATACATGGAATGAAACGTATTTTTGAATTCGACATCATCTGCATTTACGCCCCATGGCGGCGATATTGTACATATTAAAAACAAAAGAAAATGAAGGATCATCATTCGCATGTTTAAAGCTTCCCAATGCAAAATGAATGTTTTAAATCGGACTAATAGTTGCAGAGATGTCCTGGGTACACGGACGGACGAACGGACTAACCGGTGACATAAGCACGATCTTTTTTTACAAAAGACGTGCTAAAAACTCTGAAGATAGATAGTTCCGCAAGAACCGAAGTTCTTACACATTGAGTGGCCACTTTATTACGACCACCTGACAGTTTTAAGCAAATGTGCTATGGCTGCACGCTGTTGGCACCAGAGGGCGGGGCTAGTATAAAAAAGGGAAAGATTAGTGCTTGCGACAGTAGTAGAAGTGATTTTTAAGTGACGAGATGGGTAAAAAAATGCAATTTGACGGACTTTCAACGTGGGATGATTGTAGGATCTCGGAGCCATGGAGCGAGAATCACCGAAACCGCCACACTCTTGAAATGTTCCAGAGCAGCTGTTGTTTAAAGACTGGACTGTCAGCCAAAAAACTGGGTCTCTACGTGCAACGTGTGGTCGTCATCGACTAGTGACTGCTCGGGCGGACCGAACAGTGTCCAGACTGGTAACAGACAACAGAAGGGCAACAGTGCAAGAAATTACAGACCATTTTAATCCCTGATCCAATCAAATGATCTCCGCACGCACTCACTGTTCGCCGTACACTGCGTCGGATCGGATATGGCAGCCGAAGGCCTGTTCGAACACCTTTGCTGTCTGCAGTTAACAAGAAAAAACGTCTCCAGTTCACACAAGAGCACAAGGATAGGCCAGTCGGTATTGGAAACAAATTATGTGGTCCGATGAATCACGTTTTCGGTTGCACCATGCTGATGGTCGAGTGATAATTTGGCGGAAACAGCACGAAAGCATGGACCCCAAATGCATTGCTACAACCCTTCAAGCTGGTGGAGGCAACGCTATGGTTTGGGGAATGTTTTCCTGGTATGCTTTGCGCCCTTTAATTCGTGTTGATCAACGTCTGACTGGCACATCATATCTAAACATCGTTGCGGACCAAGTGCATCCTGTCATGTGGATGGTTCATCCCAATGGCGATGGCTACTTTCAACAAGATAAGTCGTCCTGCCGTAGTGCTCGTGTGGTACAGGATTGGTTTCAGGAACATGCAGGTGAGTTTACTTTGCTTAGGTGGCCCCCACAATATCCAGATCTCAACCCCATTGAAAATTTGTGGGATGAAGTTGAACGAGCCATCAGACAGCTGGATCCACAACCCTGCAATCTCACACTCTTGGAAAGTGCTATTCATCAAGCATGGTCTCAGATTCCACAAACCACCTATCAACATCTCGTGGAGTCCATGCCACGTAGAATCGATGCAGTATTAGTGGCAAAAGGTGGAACAACGAAGTACTGAGGGGGGAGTCATAATAAAGTGGCCATTCAGTGTATATACAAGTAGATCCCTCGAGCTTCCTGACATTCTCGCTTGTTATTTTAACCGCATATTATGAAACATAATTTTTAGAGGAACTGTATATATGGAAATGCAACACGGTTATCTTCAAGCAAAATAAGTGGCACTCTTTCATTTTTTTTTATGGAAAACAAGGAATTTACTGCTGATGAAAACCAGTAAATTCCTTGTTTTCCATAAAAAAACCCTCCATGGTTCCCCTTACAGATAGGTCAGCTCGAATGAAGGCAAGAATATTTGGAGTGAGAGGTTGCTCTTTTACTACCTCGTCTTCCTTACTCTTGTTAAACATACATCTCCTGGAAAAATACTGTGTTGGTTTTCCTTCATCCGCCACCTTTCAATTACTGCTTCTCTTTTTTGAAAATCATGCAATTTACTAGAAACCTCTTAGTTGTTGTGTCAGAAGAAGTTAAAAAAAAAAATTCAAATCACGGCGATCATGATTAGCGCAAATCAAGCAAGAATTGGCTCATGTATCCGACGTAACATGTTACAGGTGAAATTTCGAAATTATTGTTAGATACTTTAATTTTTACATTCATTAAATATTTTGCTTATTGCGGACCTCACTTATATGATTTTTCTAGCTATAGTTCTCAAAACTGAGAATCAGTGATTTAACAAGCAGTATTTACCTTCGATTGATAAATAAATAGTCTAATTACCTGACATAAAATAATATACCACAAAATCACCCCTTTCTATCTGTACGGTTATAGCAAAAAATCGCATATGTCGTATGTTTTGGACTCTCCTTCAACTTCGTTATATCATCATCATCATCATTGTCAACCATTATCAATCCACTGCTGGACGAAGGTCTCCCCAAGTTTCCTCCACAACGGTCTGCCTTGTGCCAGTCTCCTCCATGTCACCCCTGCATGCTTTCGAATTTCATCCACCCATCTCCCATGTGGTCTTCTTCTGGGTCTTTTCCTGTCCCTTGGAATCCAATCTAAAATTTCGGCTGTCCATCGATGATCTGTCCTTCTGGCAGTATGTCCAGCCCATTGCCATTTCAGGGATTTAACTCTGATCATGATGTCTTCCACTCTTGTCATTTTTCGGATCCACGAGTTCCTCTTCTTATCTCTCCTGGTTACACCAAGTATGCACCTCTCCATGCTGCTTTGAGTTGTCTGCAACCTTTGTATGTCTCTTTTAGTTAAGGTCCACGTCTCTGCACCATACGTAAGCACTGGAAGGATGCATTGATCAAACACTTTTCTTTTAAGACATAATGGCATATTGCCCTTGAAAATTATGCTGTTTCTTCCAAAAGCTCTCCAGGCAAGTTTTGTACGCCGATTAATTTCTTCATCAATGTGACCCTCACTTGATATCTGCTGTCCAAGATAAACGTACGTATCTGTTATCTCCAACTTTTCTCCATCAATCGATAAATCTTCATTTCTTGTAAAAGCATTGAACATCACTTTTGTCTTCTGAAAGTTCATTTTTAATCCCACTTCTTTACTCTTGTCAGCAAGTTCCTGGATCATACTCTGCAGCTCTGATGGGCTAGTTGCAAAAATGACTACGTCATCAGCAAAAAGAAGGTGGGTTAGATAATATCCATTAATCTTTATCCCCTTGTTTTCCCAGCTCAGTGACTGAAAAACACCCTCCAATGTAGCATTAAAGAGCTTCGGAAATATGGTGTCACCTTGTCTCACTCCCTTTCCAATTTTTATGTGTGTTGTATTTTCAAACAGCCTAATCTTTGCACTTGCATTTTCATAGATGTTATTAATAATATTAATGTATGCATCTTCAATACCGCAGGTTTTCAGAGCCATTGTAACTGCTGATGGTTTCACCGAATCAAAGGCTTTTTCATAATCGATAAAAGCCATGCACAATGGAAGTTCATATTCCCTCGCTCTTTCAATTAGTTCCCTCAGCACATGGATATGATCTATTGTGCTGTAGCCACTCCTGAATCTAGCTTGTTCTCTCGGTTGAGCCATGTCCAGTGTTACCTTCAAGCGGTGTGAAAGAACTTTAGTGAAGATTTTATAAACTACTGATAGGAGGCTGATAGGTCTGTAGTTTCTGAGATCCTCAATGTCACCTTTCTTATGTAGCAGGATCATCGTAGCGGTGTTCCAATCATCAGGAATCTTTCCTTCATTAAGGCATCGAGTGAAAATTTGGGCGAGTACTGTTTCGATTTCTCCACTTGCTTCTTGTATGATGTCTACAGTAATTCCATCTTCTCCTGGAGCTTTTCCCCGCTTCATGTTCTTGATTGCATGTGCAACTTCTGCTGGAAGGACTGGAAGAACTCTGGTACTGGTACCTTTCATGATGTCTGGAGTACATGTATCATCCCTTTCATATAATTTGGAGTAGAAATCTTTCACTCTTGTCAAAATTTCGCCTCTATTTCTTGTTACAGAACCATCTTCTTTTCTCAGTGCCATAATCTGTTTTCTTCCCTTACTGAGATGTCCCTTTGCTATCTTTAGGCTTTGGTTGTTTTCAATTGCTTTCCTCACTAGTTCACAGTTGAATTTTCTTACGTCTTCAGTGATACTTTTTCGTACTGTCTTGCATAGCTCTATATATTCCACTTTGGAAGTCACATCTTCTTTACTTGTCCTCATCTCTCTTCTTTTTTGCATCAACATTTTCGTTTTTCCTGATAATTTATTTACATGCAACTTGTTCTTAGACCCAGCTAATTTTGTTGCTGTTTCCATAAGAGCTTTGGTTACTTTTCTGTTAACTTCAGAGATGTCCACTTCTTCCGATGTTAGGCCTTCTAAAGCAGAGAACCTGTTCTTCAGTTCCAACTTGAAGGTATTATGGTGTTTTTTAAGGTTGGTTATGTCAATAGATTTTGTTTGTCTTATGAGCTTGCCACGTTCAAGTTTAGTGTTGAGGTACATCTTACATCTCACCAATCTATGGTCACTACCTGTGTTGAACTTGTTTAGCACACTGCAGTCTTCTATGACAAATTTTTTGTTACACATAATAAAATCAATTTCACTTGTCGTCCCATTTGGATGTCTCCATGTCCACTTTCCTGTGTGGCTTTTTCTTGAAGAAGGAGTTCAAGATGAAAAACCCTTCTGCCTCTGCAAACTCAACTAGAGTATTTCCACGCTGGTTTCTGTTGCCGTGACCGAATTTACCTACTGAAGTTTCATTCTGTTGCTGTTGCCCTATTTTTGCATTGAAATCTCCCATAATTATTTTCAAGTGCTGCTTACCTTTATTATTTAGATGACAAATTTCCTCATAAAATTCTTCAATTTCTTCTTCAGGATGACTTGTGGTGGGTGCATAAGTTTGAATAATCTGAGCCTGGTATCTTCTCGATAGTTGGATAACGAGTCGTGCAGCTCTGTCAGAGGAACTTTCAACTTCTACCACTTTATCCTTCAGTTTCTTGTTTATTATAAATCCAACACCACTAGTTCTGCCAGTATCTGTCCCACGATAGTAGAAGAGATGTCCACTTTTCAGTTCGATGAGATCTTCTCCTTTTCTCCTTACCTCACTTAGCCCCACGATGTCCCACTTGATCCTTTGTAGTTCCTCTTCCAATTCAAGAAGCCTTGAATCAGAAGATAGGGAGCGTCCATTGTACGTTGCCAAGGTCAGCATCAGATGGCAGCCTAGTCCGGTCCTCCGGGGATTCTTAGCACCCTCTGCCTTCATTATATATATGTATATATATATATATACGAGTTCGATTGTAGTTTGAATTTGAGAATGTCAAGAAAGAGAAAAATTGAGTTAGGAGAATATGATCGACAAAGACGTTCTACGCTTTGGATATACACTGTATTGACAAAAGTCACATGACACCCCTTCAAAAGGAAATGAACGGACCTGCTGCGTTGTGAAGATGCGCGGTACAGCTACAAACGGTATAAAAACAAACCTTCAGCTGACCACGATCATATCGCACTGTGAGCTGGAGGGAAAATGTCGCGGCGTGAGAGAATTGACTTTGAGAAAGGAAAGATTGTTGGGTGTTATTTTAGTGGGTTGCCCATAAGAGAAACCGATAGGATTTTAAACATACCCAAGTAAACTGTTTTAGATGTACTGAATAAGTGGAAGATACATGGAGTGCCTGAAGCAGCAAAACGTACCGGCAGACCAAACAAAACCAGTGATAGAGGACGTCGAAGGGTCGTTACAGCTAATCGAAAGAGTACTGCCCAAGACCTCAGTGTACAGGTGAGTAAAAATGCTGGCACTTCGGTATGTACACGCACCATTCCGAGAGAACTTCATTCTATGAGTTACCGTGGTCGTGCGGCTGCTCATAAGCCTTTCATCTCCACTCGAAATGCTACTCGTTGTTTAGCATGGTGTAAAGAACATTTATCGTGAACCGTAGATCAATGGAAACGGGTCCTATGGACTGATGAATTCAGATACACGATCCATGAGTCTGATGGCCATGTGTGGATAAGGCGGCAGCCGGGGGAACGCTATTTACCACAGTGTACTGTTCCTACGGTCAAGTTTGAAGCTGTCAGATCACTCGTGTGGCAGGGTTTTCGTGGTATGTTCCCAGCCCATTGGTTATCGTGGACAAACCAGTTAACCAGCACATCTACCTCGATATCTGGACAATTACGCCCTACTAAATCTGTGGCAATACTGTGGAACCGAGCCTTGTTGGTACCAGCTCGATAATGCACCGAACCATAAAGCAAGGATTGTTTGACGATAATTCCGTATATTGTGCGGATTGGCCAACACAGAGCCCTGATATTAGTCTCATAGAGCACCTATGGGATGAATTAGAGTGTGGCATAAGAAATTTGGAGTTAAGGCCTACTACTAAGCAACAGTTAACGGAAGCATTATGTACTGGATAGAAGCGCATACCTATCGCTGTGTTCCAAAACCTTGTCGAAAGTATGTCTCGAAGGGTCAGTGCATGCATTAAGGTCAAAGTTTTACCGACACCGTACTAATGTATGCCAATAAATGCTACGTTGTGTTTCTCTTCTAGGTGTCCGATTACTTTTGTCAATATAGTGTATGTATCAGTATGCAGTTGTAACAAAATGTTTACAAAAACTTTTAAGCGACAAGAAAAAGGGAATAGACTCTGCTAAACTATATCCATAATCTGAAGTAAAAGCCTGAAAATTAAATTAAGTCTTAATCAAATAACTGTTGAAACTCTAATCTCTAAATCAACTGTTCACTTTCCCTGAAAGCATCCGTCATATGAAGTAGCTCCAATTGGTTCGTGCGCGCATTCTTCTATATTACTTGAACAGAGATAACAACATTTCGAAAAAGGGAGTTGAATAAAAAATAACCACAATATTAATATCAATTTGAAAAGAAAAATCCAGAGAAAAATTCAATTTCTTTTATCACATAACATGGAAGATAAAATACATTTTTTGAAGATGTATCTAACTCATCAAATTGAGAGTTAATTAACACATGAAAATCCAAAGTGCAATTATTGTATTTTGTTAACATTTTCTCTACTCCCTAGTAACCAAGTGGTCGGTGAGATAATTTTATGTTCAGCCATTTATGATGTGCCTGGTTTTCGTTCACTGGTTTTCTTCCTTCGCTGGAATCAATGACCTCAAATTAAGGCCTGCCGAATTCTTATAACTCTTATGTTTTCTCATGGTTTTTGATAACCCTCCCCGTCGAAGAAAGATGCATTTCCTTTACACACTAGCATTACGTCGAAATAAACAAAATAAAATGAGTCTTACTTTTAGACTTTATGCAAGAGTCAGTCAGTGTATTTTATTTTAAAAACAAAAATGGCAAGATTTAATGGACGTACGTTTGATAAATAGTAAGGCCTCTAAATTATCTTAAAAACTCAATTGAAAACAAGCTTATACACCTTTTTTGAAAGACTACTTATAAGTAAAATTATATTTAATTGTTTCGAGAAAAGCAATTTCGAAAATCCAGGAGTTGATTTCTTGGTGGCCTTTTTTTGAATATCGTAGGCTTAGTACATGATGTTTTTCCCCCAAGTCACATTGCATTGCTTCAGATTTTTTGAGAACTAATTATTAGTATTCCGAGCTTTGAAACTAAATAGAATGCTAATACTCACGTAACATTGTCTCGGTAAAACAGTGTAAGCGTAGGTCGTTTAAAAGAAAACTAGCCTCTTCGGCAGGGGACGAAATCTCCGAGGAACATTAAGAAAATTGAATTTCCTGCGAAGCTAATTTATGGTAATAGGTGCGAACGGCTAGATAGCTGGGAAAGGTTTTACCCTGGCAGAGATTGAAATGCGTTACCCAGTATATTCCTCTGCCTTTGCGTTACGCAAACTTCTTTGAGTTGTGTAACCAAACGAAGGCGTTATGTATGGAGATAAACCAAAATAATGCGCCCTGAAGGAATTTCTTAGGTATTCGCGGGACTCAATTTTTACTAAATCACAGAACTCTCTACAGAAATTACAAAACAGTACACAATTAAATGAATAGTTAAATAGAAACCCTTAAGAGGCTTTTCTTTTTGTCCAACGATAGTTAATATTGCTGGGCGAACAAAAGATATCAGTATAGTTAACTCTCCACTAGTCTAACTAGAATAGATAATACAAGATTAAATAAGTTCAGTAACTTCACTTAATATTTCCCATTAGTTTCGAGGATATATGTTTTTCTTCTTCACGAGAAATTTGATGAACCATCAAAAATTCCTTTTTCGAGCGATTGAGTCCTGCGTATTAAGCTAGAGAGACGCAAAAAAAAACGCAGAATATGCTGGCTCCGTTGGTGAATATTTCCATTCTTAATTTTTATTATTTTTGTAAAAGGATAGCAACAATTTCAGTTTGGTATTCTCTTTATGTCATCTACAAATATTTGAGAAGTCACGTAAGAGCTATAAAAAATTTTGTTAATTGCCTCCGACCTACAACGGCTTTATTAAGTGCAATCTACTTCATTTTGTATGAGAACATTAATTGCTTTCACGTGCAGTCTAAAACAATTGATAGCAGCCATTTGCTTTCATTGGTTAGGTGTTAGGGGACTCTCTACTTTGTTCGTTGTGACACTGCTGTAAACATTTTATGTTGCATACGAAGTTTGATCAAAACGTAGCCGACCGATTATTTATCCCGTCTTTTGTAGAAAACGTACGTGCTGGTCAGTGGCGTATCTTGGGTACGAGATCTGAGTTATCCCCCCACACACACACCCAGTACTGTTTTTTTTTAGATTGCGAAGTTTAATTTTTAATCGTTAAGTACTAGAAGTAACTTTTTTTTTTCTAAATTTTAGGTACTTGCCATTGCTTACATGATGCCAAATAATAATGAGTATCAGGATTTCAACACTTACTTGTATATGAACTCCATTCTTCTTCTGAATACTTTATTTGTACATGAACTTCAATCTTCTTCTGACGTGTGTTTATAGTGCTCCGTGATTTCGAGCTCGTTTGGTGTGTTTTTTTTTTTTTGATTGGAGGTTTAACGACCACCGTGAGCAACTCAATGGGCTATAAGCAGTCGCCCGTCCCTAATTTAGGGTCACTGGTTCCAGGGAAGGGAGAGAGCCAGTGCCGTAAGACAAACACAACATCCATGCCTGACCGGGATTCGAACCCGGACCCCTTATGGACGAATGATCAGAGGCCAGCGCCTTAGACCACTGCGCCACCGGGGCGGCGTTTGGTTTGGTGGTTTCTACAGTATTTTAGGTTCTGAAAAGCAGTGTGACTTACCTTTAAAGGTTCGTATCTTCGTTCTATCAACTTACCGGTTGGTGAGTAGAACCCATTTTGTTCCATTTGGCTTTATGTACCTTCTGACCAAGCTGATTCGACGTCCTCTGTGCGCCGCTATTTGCATTGATGACGACACCCGGAGTACGAGATCGGAGTCCAATCAGCAAACCCGATGACCTGCAATCCACCGCCTTCCCTTCTAATTGTGACGCTGCTGCCCTACCTTCTCCTTCTGGCGGTACGGCTCTGTCTTTTCTTCCTGGCGGTGCTCCGTCACCCTCAACGGGTGGATCGTCCAGAATCGACTCTGGTCATCAAGCTTTGCCTTCTCCAGTGCCTCAGCGTTTTCTGGCTGATCCAACTCATGACCACGTCTCGGCTCCTGGTGCTGCTGAAGCCCCTCCCGCTTTAACAACCTTGAAGATGCCATATGTGTCGTACTCTGCGGTTGCTGCCTCGAACCCAATACACCGACCCACTAAAGTATTATATCCTGGTGTTGCGGCGCTCCAATCATGCATTCAACGAAATGGACTCAACATTGTGCTGGAACTCCCGTCTGATTCCCCAGCGGCGGACCCCTTTATATCTACACTTGATAGGGGCGTTTGTTTTGAATTCCAGAACACTGTTAAAATGAAGGTGTATGCCACAAAGCTCAAACAGATGTTCTCCGCCTCTACCATTTCACATATGTTCCGGCGTGGTAGAACAATAATCGTGTATTTCACCAAGGCAGAATATGCGCATTCGGTGATTACTACTGGACTCACCATCGGTCACCACCATATATTTCTGGAGCCAGTAGCGCAACGCCCAATTAACGTCTCCTTCTATCCTGTACCCCCAGAGGTATCTAATACAATGCTGTTCGCAGTCCTCTCCACTGTAGGACGAATTGTAGGAGACATCAAAACCTACTCGGCTGCTCCGAGAGACAAGGATGATAGGTACATTTGCAGCGTGCGCCGTGTTGCTCGGGTCCTTTTTTCTACTCAGGATAATATCGCACATATCCCTACACAATTTACCATAAAGTGTGCTGAACACCCCCGCCGAATTGACTTCCTGACGGAGTTCCATTGCAGTGCTTGCAAGTCCTATGGACATTTTTACAAAACCTGCCCCAGCTTTACAACTTCGTTTACGACAGACCGTCCAGATGGACCCCCAATATCATCAAGATCTGACGTTTCACTAGATCTTACTACAGAAAAAACCTATGCAAAGTTGCCTTCTGCTGTCGAGTCAGACACTCCACCTCCACTGACGGCGGCGAATTACCCCTCGCTACCCGAGGCGGCCCCTCAATCACCTGAAAATCCATTGATAACTGGTTTCATCAGCGCGCTTTCGGACACAGAAATCTCACTCATAGATGTTGACCCTCCTGAAGCAGACTATAATACAATATCCCAAAGTGCGGAGCTAGACCATAGTGGAGGATCTGACCCTGAGCCTCGTTCACGTCCGGGGAAGAGTGAAGCGCCTCGGCCTCCTCGCACTTCTGTCAAATGCAGACGTCCCCCGTTAGCGGGACCCATGCGACCCTCCAATCGACCACGCTCTGCTCATAGTAGCACGCGTGAAACAGTCTCAGACGATGACTCGCTGGTTGATTCTGATGATATTCCCAATTATGAGATTTTTGCTGGTCATCTTGAGACAGCGTGTGTTGACAGCGCTTTCCTCTCACACAAAGAGTTACATGATTTAATCGCGACCAAGAAGAAACCTCATAAACTCACTCGTTATATTAAAGACCACGAATCCATTCTTCAGCCACTCCTTGCACAACTAGACCTGATATCTACCATATTTAAAGCCAAACCTGCTCCTCTCGGTCTATCTACTCCTTTCATTTGTCACCTTCGTCGACGGATTACGTCAATTCGCAACGCTGCCGCCAAAGCTGCGAACCCACCTGAAGGATTGGAGTCTTCAAGTTGATTTCTTTGAATTGCCGCGGGTTCTCCTCGGCCCCGGCTAACTCTCTTGTCTATGAGGACCTCTCCGATGCTTCTGCGGACTTTCTCCTGTTATAGGAAACACATTGCTCTTCCACTACTGCATTCCATACCTGGAGGTATTGGCCCTATGTGTTTCATCATGCATATTGCCTAACAAGAACTGGTGGATTGGCGATTGGAATCCACCAACGATTGTCAAACATCCTCATCACACCGATTGTTACTAATTTACACCGTGACCAGTTACAGTGTTTAACCTTCTCTTGCACTAATGTTCAATATCATATTTTTAATATATATATACCATCTGCTGATTCATTAATTGCCCCGTTATTTCAAGCTTTGTGTTCAGCTTTTACACTGATTCCTCTTGAGGACCCTTGCGTCCCCGGAGGAGATTTTAACTGCACCCTATGGCCTTCCTTAGATCGTTGCTCTATTCGCGGCGAGTACCGCACCCAACTAGTTGATGAATTAACGCCGTTTCTGTCGGATTACCATTTTGTTGATGCATTCCGACAACTATATCCATTGCGTATATCATACACCTGGTGTGCTTCTCCAGGGAGAGGTGCCATTGCAGCCAGATTGGATCGAATTTATCTTTCTTCTTAGTTACTCCCAGTTACTACAGCTGCTTCACATCTACCAACAGCTTCTTCAGATCACAGTGCGGTTTTGGTGTTACTCTGCACTTCCTCTCCGCCTTTCTCCACACGACGCTCCTGGACGTTTGATGACTCCTTACTTCAACGAGAAGACTTTTGCGCTGCTGTCAATTCTTTCTTGACAGCTAAGCGAACTCTTCTCGATAGTACTCGAGTGCCATACGCCTTTGGCTGGATGTCAAGAAGGATTTAATTCTATTGGTCCGTCGCCTTTCTCATGCGATTCTCAATGACAGGAAGATGAAGATTGATAATCTCCGACGCTTATTAACTTCTCTCCCCATGACGGATCCACTGTACGCAGAGTTGGAAGACGACCTTCGTGCTCAACTTCTGCCTCTCGCACAGCAAGGCATACATCGCCTGAAACTGCTGCACCTGTCAACATCATGGGTTTCATATGAGGTCTTGTCTCGCTTGGAATCGACTCGACATGCATCACAGTCCCTTCGATGTCTTCGTCTCCCAGATGGGACCGTCTCTTCCGATGCCTCCACAATTTGTTCTGAGGTTTACTTTTTCTTTGCGGGTAAGTACCGAGCGGTGGCGCAATCCTCCGATCCCTATAACTCTTCTCTTCTATGTTCTCGTCCTAAGTTCCCCTGACATCTACTTTCCTCCCTTCTAGCTGATTTCTCCTCTGTGGAAGTTGGGGAGGCTTTTGCCTCCCTTAACTCTCACGCTTTTCCAGGACCTGATGGCCTAACATACTCCTTCTATTGCACTTTTCTCCCATCCCTTCTACCTTTTCTTTCTGCCTATTTCTCGTTTGCTCTATCCGCCTCTGCGCTTCCGCGGGAATTTACCAACGCACATATCGTTCTCCTTCCAAAAAAAGGAGACCCTTTGGAAATTGGAAATTGGCGCCCAATCTCTATCCTAAATTTCGACTACAAATTCCTCACGAAACTTCTTTTACGCCGTCTTAACCCCATACTTCCTTTTCTTCTCTCACCCGATCAGTCATACACTGTGCCTGGTCGGTCTATTAACAACAACATCTCCTTTCTTCTAAATCTTGTTTCTCTTGCTAAAACTCGCTCTGAAACACTAGCACTACTTAATTTCGATCAGAAATCTGCATTTCATAATATCTCTCACCATTATCTCTCTGCTGTTCTCCTCCGCTGTGGTTCCCCTCTTCCTTCTTTACTTTACTTCTCAGCCTCTACTGAGGTGACCATTTCCATGTCCGAACGACCTCCTTCTAGACTGCTCCAATTCCTTTTAATCGTGGCATCCGGAAGGGCTGTCCTCTTTCAGGACAGCTTTTTGCCCTGGCGTTTGAGCCTTTTCTTTTGGCGGCTCAACGTTCGCTGCTTTCTCTTCTGCCACCTCAACTCCCGAGTACTCTCCAACATCGTTTTGTCTTCTCCGCATACGCCGACGATGTAACGTTTTGCATTCGGCATAATTCTCAATTTTCCAGCCATCTTACAGCTTGTCAACGTTATGCCGCCATATCAGGAGCAACACTTAATGCTTCCAAGAGTAATGGCCTTTGGTGTGGGTCGTGGGTGGGCCGCGCCGATGCCCCGTGGGGTGCAGTTTGGTTCTCCACAGTCCAGAAGATTTTGGGAGCCTATGTTGGTTCCCCACTCCAAGCTGCCTCAACCTCATGGGATGCACTCCTTTCTCGGCTGTGTCGTACTGCTGGTTTTTGGCAGTTCTGTCGCACCTTCACCTCATCTTTTCAGCGCGCTAGCATTGCGCAACGGTATCTTCTATCACTCTGCTTTTTTTCGTGGTCGTTCACAAGGCTGCGGAACTCTCAACTAGCGACACTCAACAACCTGCTCATTTCCGTTATATGGTGGAATTATGATGCCCGACGTCCGATTGTTCTACAGGGCGAACCGAGTAGTCTCATTCCTGCGCCTTCTTCTTGCTCTCTCACCCTCACTTCACTCTACCCTGAATGTACTCACTTCCCCCTTGATACATCCTCTTCTTTTTTTCTTTTCCTCAGGATGGATTCCTCCACTTTTTCCTCCTCCCACTTCCTTGCTCTCCTTTCTGTGTCGTTGGTGCTTTTTCGTTCTCTCCCTCTTATCCGAGCCTTACCTACTACAACACTTGGTCTCCTGGCCGAACCCCTCTTCTATTCCACCCTCATCCATCCTCCTGATCAATCCTCCTTTCGTTTCCTTCCGTGGGTGCGCTCAGGCATCCTTGCGGTTCAATCTCTCGTTAACACTGACCTCTTTCTTGGAAACCACTCTCATCTCTTTTCCCCAGCCCCACTGCTTCTCTTGAGGCTGACTACGCTCTTCTTCGCTCCTCACTTCACTCTCTGTTTTCTTCATTAGTCTCTGCTCATGGTATTCTCTCCGCTTCGGGTCCGAGTCTTTCGGTTCCTTCTTTCCTCCCTTCTAGGGACTCTATCGCTCTCGCTACCTCTTTTTCTACAGCTGCCCTCTATCGCCTTCTTCGAGCACCCTTGACCTCTCCCCATCCTATTCCCAGCGCGCCTTGCTCTCTTTCTTTTCCCATCTGGTCAGCCTCCCTCACCCCTCTTTCCTCCCCGTCTGAACGTGACACACACTGGCGCTTTCTACACCAACGGTTACCTGTCCCTCTTTCCCTTTCTCGGATGTCTTTACCTTCCTCCCCTATCTGTTCTTTCTGCTGGAAGGAAGGTGATGTTCAGCATGTATACTGTTATTGCCCCACAATTATGCCGTTGTTGTGCTATGTTTTCCGCTTAGCTAACCATATCAGTGGTCACGATCTTCCGTTTCTTGCCTATGCGTGGCTCCTATTGACGAAACACCCGCCTACGTTTTTATCTCCACTATGTTCTTATCTTTTTGGTTTGGCTAAAGACGCGATTTACGTTTTTCATAGTTCACAGCGTCTTCCCAAATCTCCGCCCTGCATTCTTGCTGCAGGAGGAACAATGTGTTCAATCTTCTGCAATCGCATTCGTGCTCGTCTGCGTCTTGAATACACCTCGGCGTGTACTAAGCGTACACGCCGAGGTGTATTCAAGACGCAGACTCTCCCTTTTCCATCGGACGTGGGCCAGTAACAAACACTGGTTCCACGTCGATGGCACCTCTGTTATTCTTGACATTTAGTTGCAGTACTTAAACTTCCTGCTGCATTTAGTCTTGTTCTATGCACTTTTCTACAGATCTTCTTATATCCGATACAGGTCTTTAGATTTCTTTTTTCTGGTGACACTAATCCTCTGTCATGAGACAGCCCTTCTACATCTGCCTATACATTGGAAGTTCTTCTTTTGGAGTTTGTTCGCACAGGTCGCTTTTACTACTTGCACCCTACTTGCATATGTAACATTATTTCACATATTTTATTTGTGCTTACTTTGCGAAGAATTTTCTGTATACTACTCATCGGTTGAATGTACATTCTCTGTTTTTCGTGGATATTTTTTCCACGCTGTATAATGTTGTATTTTGATAAATCCATCAAGCATATCACTTGAACTTCATGTTAACCGCTATTTTCACTATTATACTATTCTTGATTAAGTAATGTTGTAATTATTTTTTGAATATCACGAGCACAATGTTTATATCACGTGTGAATGTACTCTTTTAAATGAAGTGCCACATTCTCGTACTGTGACGTACCTGCCAGTAGGACGCACACGACATAAAGGCAGATAGGAATCAGAATAAAACGTCTGCGTAGCTCAGTTGGTAGAGCGACTTGTTCCGGAATAAGTGGCCTCGGGTTCAAATCCCGGCGTAGACCAAAAATGACGGAGAAATTTACTTCGTTATAATGACGCCCGAACTATTAGGAAGACCCGGCCGTTCAAAATCTCTCATTGGTGTGATGTTATTTCCACACCGCGAGACAGGAAAAATCAGAGAATTCCTTCTCCAGCGCTTCGAAAAATAAAAATGTGTGATGTTGCATTCCACACAGCAGATTGACTGGATCAGAATAAAACGTCTGCGTAGCTCAGTTGGTAGAGCGACTTGTTCCGGAATAAGTGGCCTCGGGTTCAAATCCCGGCGTAGACCAAAAATGACGGAGAAATTTACTTCGTTATAATGGCGCCCGAACTATCCGGATGACCCGGCCGTTCAAAATCTCGCATTGGTGTGATGTTATTTCCACACCGCGAGACAGGAAAAATCAGAGAATTCCTTCGCCAGCGCTTCCAAAAATAAAAATGTGTGATGTTGCATTAAACACAGCAGATTGACTGGGAGTTCTCAAGTGCACGTTCTACAGTGGATGGCTGCCTGCAACGATTTATGGGCACGGCTGACCCGTGGGCCATGCCCCCGGCCCTCTTTCGGGGGGGGGAGATGTGACGTACCTGCCAGTAGGACGCAAACGACATAAAGGTAGATAGGAATCAGAATAAAACGTCTGCGTAGCTCAGTTGGTAGAGCGACTTGTTCCGGAATAAGCGGCCTCGGGTTCGAATCCCGGCGTAGACCAAAAATGACGGAGAAATTTACTTCGTTATAGTACCAGCATGTTGGTTATTGTTTTCTTACGATTCTTATACCCCACATTTTGTGATTTTTGATCCATATCCGATATACTGTCTGTTCACTATTTATGATTTTTGTATACCACTGATTATCTATCATACCCAATTCGATGTCGCACTTTTTTCTTTTCATCTTTAGTAAGCCTCTAAAGTTTACTTATGTGCGTATGTACGTTTCCGTAACTTTCACGTGTTACATCTGTTATTCTAACACCTAATTCGTATATTGTCCCTCATGATACTGTCCTGTACCATACACATCTACCTGTATAGATATCCCTGTGCAAACTTATGTTTTTATCATTTATTGTGTTTTTGTTTTTAGGGAACGATATTCCCCTCATTGTACATTTTCATCGTCATTTCACCTTTATTCCCTGTTATGTTTTCGCCTGTCAAGCTAGCAGATCGTCACGCAACTTTCACTCCAAGAATCTAATTCTTGAAAAACACTGTGCGATACTCATACCTTTTCTCGATTAAATGTTTTCCTTAGCATCTGTTGTTTGATTGTTCTATACAGATGTTCTCTTTGTTGCACTTATTTAAGCATCATGTTTGACCTGCATCATGTGATTGCATTCTATGTCACAAATTTATGACTTTTTACATGTATATTCTGTACACTCCACTGAGAGTTCAGTGTTTATTTCGACATAATGCATTTGTTATCATCAGCATACATACAACACTTTGCCATACGGCTGTTTTCCTTTCCTACTGCTTTCTTATCATGTTGTTTTTGTTTCTGTGTATTTACAAAGCATGTATCCATGCATATCTATGTCTTCTGCCAAGATTTTGTTCTGTGCATTTTCTCCATGTATTACCACATAGATTTCATCACTTTGTGTTTCGTTAAATGGAATGATATTTCCTTTCATTGTACACTGACGGAAACAAAATTCCCAACACCACGAAAAAATAGTTGTAGAGGAATGAAATGGCGGCAATACATTTGTATAGGTAACATATTTAATCGATTAAGGTTTCAAGATCACAGCTTAAGCGCGAGAAGAGCCATTTTAAATGTGAAATGCTGGTACATTAATAACCGGTGTAACCGCCAGAATGTTAAAAGTAAGCACGCAAACGTTCATGCATTGTGTCGTACAGGTGCTGGATGTCACTTTGTGGGATGGATTTCCATGCCTGTTGCACTTGGTCGGTCAATACAGGGACGGTTAATGCTGGTTGGGGGTGACGCTGGAGTTGTCGTTCCAATGATGTCCCATACGTGCTCGATCGGTGAAAGATCTGGTGATCTAGCAGTCCACGGCAACATGTCGGCACTTTGTAGAACATGTTGGGTTACAACAGCGGTATGCGGGCGAGTGCTATCCTATTGGGAACCAGCCCCCCACCTGGAATGCTGTTCATGAATGGCAGCACAACAGGTTGAATCACCAGACAGACGTACAACTGTGCCGTCAGGGTGCGGGGGATAACCACGAGAGTGCTCCTGCTGTCATAGGAAATTGCTCCCCAGACCATAACTCCAGGTGTGGGTCCAGTGTGTCTCGGCCGCAGACAGGTTGGTTGCAGGCGCTCACTTGGCCTCCTTCTAACCAACACACGGCCATCACTGGCACCCAGGCAAAACCGGCTTTCATGAGAAAATACAACAGATCTCCACTCCGTCCTCCAATGAACCTAGCTTGACACCACTGACGTCGCAAACGGCAGTGGTTTGGAGTAAGCGGAATGCACACTACAGGGCGTCTGGCTCGGAGCTGTCCTTCAAGTAACCGATTTGTAACAGTTCGTTGTGTCACTGTGGTGGCAACTGCAGTTCGAATTGCTGCCGTTGACGCAGTACGATGCGCCACGGCCATACGCCGTACATGGCGGTCTTCCCTCTCAGTAGTCCCACGTGGCAGGCCGGAACCCGGTCTTCGTGAGGAAGTACCTTCCCTTGACCACCGCTGCCAACAATCATGCACAGTGGCTACATTCCTGCCAAGTCGTTCTGCAATATTGCGGAACGAAAAGCCACCTTCTAGTAACTCTATTACACGACCTCGTTCAAACTCCGTGAGCTGTTGATTATGGCTTTTTCGTCTTCTTAAAGGCATTTTTGACTAACATCAACACCCTACGTCGAATCTGAACGATAACTAACGCTCACGAACATTACAGCACGTATTAACAGCAAACCTGCTTTGCATGTTCCGAGGGGCGCTACTAGCGCCACACGTATTCGCCGAGCGCGAAATTTGCATAGACGTCATCTTACCGATGTACTCTCACCGCCTACCAACTGTCGTTTATCTAACACAACCCCTTCTTGGTTTTGTGATTTTTTTTCCGTCAGTATATATATTACGTCGTCATGTTAACCGTTGATGTTTATGCTTTCGAATGTCAAGTGGACAGATTGCCATGTATGTTTATTCCACCAATAAATTTGTTGAACACATGAACTCCATTCCTCTTCTGAATACTTTATTTGTACATGAACTCCATTCCTCTACTGAATACTTTATTTGTACATAAACTCCATTCTTCCTCTCCTTTTGTGTGAACTTGAGTGCTAGGTTTTCATAAAATGTTTCTTATGAGTACTTTTTCATATTTAAAATTAATGTTTATCTCTATTGACAAAACAGCCAAGTTTTTCGAATGTGCATGTCATTGTGTGGCTCTAAGACAGTGGCGTAGCCAGAGCGGTTACGGCTTTTGAACTCCTCCCTTGAGGGGATACTGAGCACGAATTTAAAGCGATATATACGTGTATACGAGGCTTTTACCAATAAACCAAACCCATGGACCCCCCACCTCCTTAAGATATTTCTGGCTACGCCACTACTTTAAGATATATCTTGATTGTTTTTAATGCTGAAAAACTTCTTTCGGCAGTTGCAGTTTGTTGATGGAAAATTTATTATGAGGTCTGCTAAATTGTACACCTCATTAAACACTATGTCCAATTTATTCAACTTTATGTAACACGTAATGTCTCTTACTGATTTCTTTTTGTATTTATCAAAGGAATAAAACACCTTCAGTTCATTTTTTAGTCGAGCTGCAACAAAATTTGAAGCACAGAGCTCTTTGAGTTCTGACAGCAGATGTTCACGGAAGCTTTCACAAAATTTATCAAAACAGTTCGAATCCAACAAAGCCACGAATTTAAGATATAATATATCTGATTTTAATTCATTGACACTTCACAAAAACTGAAACAACTCTCGCGAAACACTTATGTCCGGGAGTATGCGAGTGACTAAGATAGTCTAACTCTTCTTTCACCTGAGCGAACTGTTTCCCAAAGCAGTGGCCCATTCCCCTCTACCAGCTGATTGATGTTGTCATGGAAACGCTAGCAAGCGATTGCACGGAAGGTTTTCGCATCAGAACTGCGAAGACTGTGGAAGAGCTGCTTGCGTTATGTCGTTGGATTTCGCTCGCCAGGCTAAGTCGAACAAGCGAATACGCACACGTTTTTTTTCGTACCGAAAGCATCGACATATTTTAATACCGTTGATAACTAATATTTATTTGTGTATATTTAATTCAGTTTTATTTGTGCATTCTCTGGGCTCCGCAGCTAGCCTAGCTAGCCTTTTTTTTTTTTTTTTTTTTTTTTTTTTTTGATTGGAGGTTTAACGACCACCGTGAGCAACTCAATGGGCTATAAGCAGTCGCCCGTCCCTAATTTAGGGTCACTGGTTCCAGGGAAGGGAGAGAGCCAGTGCCGTAAGACAAACACAACATCCATGCCTCACCGGGATTCGAACCCGGACCCCTTCGGACGAATGATCAGAGGCCAACGCCTTAGACCACTGCGCCACCGGGGCGGCCTAGCTAGCCTTGAATACACGCCACTGGTGCTTATAGTATCACTTTGTCTGTCCGTTCGTTTTTGGACACCATGTCTCTGCAACTATTAGTTCCATTTGAGAAATTCTTCTTGCATTGGAAAGCTTGAAATAACAGAGCGACCATCCTTGCTTTCCGTTTTTTTTCAGTGCATAACTTCGTCGCTAGAGGGCCTAAATACACATGCTATCGAATTCAAAATACATTTTATTGTATGCGATTTCTTCTAGATATCCGATTGAAGAAATTTTTTCTTCCATTTGCTGCCACTTATTACGAAAACTACTCGGGTACAGCTTCATTTTCAAGCAGAACACAGAGTTTCCGCTAGGGGGCATAAAGGTAAATTGCGATATCCCCGGTATCTCTGCATTTAGGAGTCCAACTTCAAAACGTTTTTCTGCATCTGATGCAGGTCATGGGGAGGAGCGCATTTCAGAGAAGTTTTAATATTTATTAACGCCCATTTGTTCAACAGGGTGCGTAAATGTACGTTTCCGTTTGTAACATATTTACAGGCAAATCTGTGCCTCTAAAACTTTCATTGGAAAATTACATATCGGATACATACTACTTAATCTGAAAATATTTAGTGCCAATTCCGTGCTCAGAAAGATGCACAATTCACCCTCTTAGAGGCCAATGTAGAACCCATTTTTGTCTATATCTCCATTTTTCAAAGACCGATTTCTAAACTTTTTGAATACAGCTTTCATTTTGTTCGCGGATCATTTTGCATATAATCTCGCATATTTATTGTTCACATTTTTAATGGTAGGTGGCGATAGTGTGTATTTTTTTGCAACTACGTATATATTTCTGCTTCTAAGTATTATTCTGACAAATGCCTTTCATGCTGTACGACGTTTACTAAAGTAGAGATTGCGAACATGGTATCCTTTAAATAAAGCAGTTTCCTTGGTATTGGGCTTATGGTTAGAAAGTTTTTCTTCCCATCTCTGCTTGTCGCCCTGGTGACGCAGTGGTCTAAGCGATAGATGGCTTCTGATCATTCGTCCGAGATGAGTCCGGGTTCGAATCCCAGTAGGACATGGATGTTGTGCTTTGTCTTACGGCGCTGGTTCACTCCCTTCCCTGGAACCAGTGGCACTAAATTAGCGACGGGCAACTGCTTATGGCCCATTAAGGTGCTCACGGTGGTCGTTAACTCTCCAATAAAAAAAAATTCTGCTTCCAGAAATCCTACTTGAAATGTAATCTTTTCGCCGCATAGCTTTCGCTATAAAGAATATTTTTCGCACATTTGCCTATTTTGAATAGATAAAAATTCTACCTCCAGGTGACATAAGCGTACACAGTGAAATCTCCATTAGAAGACACCTTCAAGCAACGGCAAGGTTTGGTTGGTACCAAACATCTTCCGTGGGATTAACATTAACGATAACCTCCGAAAAGCGAAACACTTTAACTGCGGTCAATGGACATCCCAATCAGTCCCAAAGGAGCTCTAAAGGACACCAGCGATAAAATAGGGACAAAAACTATCTATTGCTAAAAGTGCAGTGGTTTAGATTACGGCTGGTACAGTGGTGTGATTAAGTGAAAAGGAAGAAGTTAAAATTTAAGTTCTGCGTGACGCGAACTGTAACTTCCATGTATGTTTCAATCGGCCATGGGGGCTGCGAGGACGGTTGCTGAGGAATGACATTTTGTCCGTTGGGAGCGATGTTTCTTGGTTTAGTTTCTGTGGGCGCTGGTGCTGCTTGACTGCTCTCGGCCAGCTGACTGTGCAGTTATGCTTTGTTATCTAACATTTTTCTTTTTTTCTTCCCTAAAGCGTACCCAAATCTCCTAGCTTGCTATTTGTAAGGCCTGTTTAACACCAGACGTCAGAAACTGCTTTCTTAAAATCCTCTACGCCATGAATGATTTATTTAATTATTATATTCACTTTCATTCAGCAGTCGGCATTTGGAAACAGCACAACTGCGTTTTCTTTTTTACTATTTTTGTTCTGCTTTTGCGCAAACCCAACGGCCTAGCGATATTAACTTAAGCCTAACTTCCGAACAAAGACCACTTCCCAACAACGGTCACTTTCTCCCGGTCCGAGCTGTGACAAAATTCCTCAGGGTTTTTTGGCTGTGATCGGTATTAGATAGTTTAACTGCATTTCAGTTTAAAGGAGCGTCTTGGGTTCCTATGATATCTTGTTTTGCAAGGATGTTCTCAATCATGAAAGTAACTCTGCATCCATTTTCTTCTTTAAATATCGCAATGATTTCCTGGTGGCTGCCGTGAAGTTATATATTTTCCTCCATATTTCTTCTAATTTCTATATTTGAAAAATTATTTTCGACTGTGTACACATAAACATTTCTGCCACTAGTGGACGTATGCAACTCTTTGTATTTGTGGATGTTTCACCAATTGTAGATGTCTGATTTTTTTCTCATTTTTTACGCTTTCCAACCGTAGGTTGAAGAAGCGTATATGCTCCAGCTTTGTCCGTCCGTCTTTCGGCACGATAAATCGCGTAAAAATGGTTCGCTTTCGATGAAATTTTAGTATGTGGTAACTAAAATTTCATCGAAATCGAACTGGGGACGAACGAAATTGAAAATGGGAGAAATGGGGTCAAACGTCAGTATATAGGAGCGGGATCCATTCCATCACCCTTATGCTTCATAACTTACCTAAAAATGCTTCGATTGCGACAAAACTTCCTCATGTTTTTGCGGAAATATTCTGAACCGGTTCTGTTTAATATCATCGAAATGGGGTCAAAGGTCAGGACGCAGGACCGAGATTGATTCCACAGCCATTATCATCATATCTTGAATAACGATTTCTGATATGTTGGAAAGCGTATCATAATCAATGCATTGCATGTTTTTGCTAACTTGTTATGTAACTGATTCCAAATTACTACAAAATGCACTGCTCGCATTTGGTATTTAAAATATTTTTTTTGTTTTTGCCACTTGGATCGGTAACGCATTATCTTTTTTACTAAATTTTCTTCTTTTTCTAAAAATCGACTTTGGAAAATCCCTTTTGTGTCGGAAAAAAGGATTCAAAAGAAGTGCTCAATACTCCCGGGAATTAGGTGTCAGCTTTCCTGTTCTAGGTTTTTTTCTGTAGTAAATTCGAGAGGCAAAAAACAATCTCTATTTTCATTAAAGCTAACATTATGGTTATCAAACTTTTTCTTGTAGTGCCTGGTCTCAAAAATTCATAAATTGATATTTGCCTTTACATTCACTTTACACTTAGGGTTCCAAAAAACTCTACGTTTGCTATGATATAAAGTGCTTTAAATCTACACATTAAAAAGTGGCGTGAATGATCAGAAAAGTCCTGAAAATAAAGTTCCGTAAAGTTTCCGGTAGGTGTTCTTCTTTTAACAAAATTTCCATTTGAAACCTTCCAATTTCTTCTGACTTCCGTATTTTGACAGATTTTCCGTAGTCAGTATTTCCGTTTAGTTCAGAAAATTCCGTTTTGCATTTATCCATATCTATACAGAAATTTCGCAAAACCTTCGATTTTAATTTTTGTAGAGCTTTTCCATTTGCCCGTGTTAGGGATGGAACCATTTTCGTTCGGCTTCAAATGAAGACACGCGTGATACTGTTGAGGCAAACAGCCCCGTAAAGCACAGTCACGTATACACACGGTAAAGTCATTGTAGATCTCTAATAAATCAATTATGGAACATTTATTATTATTATTATTATTATCTTTATTCGATATATACGAATCACAGCCTATGGCAAACAAAACAAGCAGCAAATTTTAATTGACTGGTATTGTTGAACTGATGCGAGTTTACACCGGAGACCTAGGTATCAGTCAAGAATCGGCGTAAAATATATGATGTCCCAAGTAAAACTGTCTTCTGCAGTTCTGTAGGTGGTTGGTCAGAGAGCAGCAATTTTTCAAAAAGATTCATAAAATTGTATGACATTGTTCCAAGTGCCCCGATGACAATGGGGACTACTGTTGTGTGTTTAGTCCATAACTGGGTAACTTCTATGGCCAGGTCTCTATATTTAGTCTTTTTTCCAATTCTTTTCCATTGACTCTGGCATCTCCAGGGATCGCTATTTCAATTAGCCAGACTTTCCGATTTTCTATGACTGTTATGTCTGGTGTATTATCTTCTATGTGTCGATCGGTTTGAATTCGGAAATCCCACAAAATCTTGACTTGATCATTTTCTATGACTTTCTCAGCCTGATGTTCCCATGAGTTTTTCTATGCTGTCAGATTGTGCTTTCTGCATAATGACCAGTGAATCAATTTTGCAACCCAGTCATGTCTAGCTTTGTAATCTGTTTGTGCAATTTTGCTACATTTATTATTATTATTATTATTATTATTATTATCATCATCTTTATTCGAAATATACGAATCACAGCCTATGACAAACAAAATAAGCAACAAATATCATTGATTGGTGTTGGAGACCTAGGTATCAGTCAAGAATCGGGGTAAAATATATGATGTCCCAAGTTGAGTTGTTTTCTGCAGTTCTGTATGTTATATATCAAAAAGCGGCAATTTTTCAAAATGATTCATAAAACGTTTTGACATTGTCCCAAGTGCCCCTAGTGTTCTAAGTGCCCCTATGTTGTATGTTTAGTCCATAATAGGGTAACTTCGACGGCCGGGTCTCTATATTTAGTCATTTTTTCCAGTTCTTTTTCATCGACTCTGGCATCTCCGGGGATCGCTATATCAATTAACCAGACTTTAGGATTTTCTATGACTGTTATGTCTGGTTTATTATGTTCTGTGTGTCGATCGGTTTGAATTCAGAAATCCCACATGATCTTGACTTGATTATTTTCTATGACTTTCCCAGCCTGATGTTCCCATGAGTTTTTTGATGCTGGCAGATTGTACTTTCTGTATAATGACCAGTGAATCAATTTTGCAACCCTGTCATGTCTAGCTTTGTAATCTGTTCGTGCAATTTTGCTACATTTATTATTATTATTAATTTTATTATTATTTACTATCATAGCATGTGAATTAATAGTTTTATCTTCTGCTTGACCTCATTACAGTCAGATAAAAAAAATCTACAGTAGGTATATTACGGTTTTAAAACGAAAACGTACAGATATGCAAATTTAGTGACTACTGAAGATCGGTTATCAGCGTGAATAGCGCTACGTCATATATAAACGACATGAAAGTAACAGAATAAACGAGTATCACGATAACACAGCAGGTGGCGTGGAGCTCCGAAAAATGTACCTTGAGAGAGATGAAAAATGGGCCGTTTTACCTCTTGGATTCTGATTATATGGCCTCCATATATTGCCTGAAAAGATATTCAGAGGATGTTAAGGCATTGACAACAGAAACAATACTCTTTGCATGTTACAAAGAGGTGTACGGCAGATCGATGTGGCTGCTTTTTTAGGAGTTTTGATAAGTGTACTAAGTCGACTACACGCAACATTTCTACGGCACGAAAATGTTTTAGATCGACTAAGAAGTAGTCGTCCGAAAATAATCACAGGAACTCAAGATTCCTACCTGAGAGTAAGTACCCGCAGAAGGTGTAGCATCACCAGTAGCCAAATTCGGGAATCAATTCGAGCTGCTTCTGGTGTCAGAATATGTATTCAAACGGTACGAAACCGTTTTCACGAGTACGGACTCAGAGCAAGGGGGCCGCTGAGATGCATCGCAATGACATCAGCTCACCGTGGTTGAAGATGTACCTGGGAGCAATAGTACATGCCACGGAATACAGAGAGGCACCATGTACTTTTCGTAGACTAATCCCGTCATGCTCTTTAGCCGGATACTCAACGGAGAGACGTGTTGAGGAGATCCGGCACACGATCAAAACCTCAATATAGTCAGTCCATCCACTCTTCCCCGCAGCATTCAGTTCTGATCTTGGCAGCAGTGTTTTAATGTCTGTTCTTCCTTGTATGTTTGTCAAGGCAACAATAATGCCTCAATGGCCCGAAAAGAGAGCATTGTTCCAATTGGGACAGAGTTTCTCTCTGTTTTTGGATATGCACTCTGTTTGATCGATGACAGTGTAACCAGACACCTTGTCTGGAAAATCATTGGATTGAATCGTTACAGCTGCTTCCGAGGACCACTAACCTTAATGTTATTGAAAAGATTTGGGACGTTCTACAACGACGTCTACCACGTTCCATACCCTGGTGCTGTGGTAGATCTCCGTAACATGTTGTCTGTAACATGGGACGAGCTGCTCCAACTACTCATGACTAATGTCATTGCAAGTATGCCTCGCAGGTGGTTTTTTTTATTGGAGGTTTAACGACCACCGTGAGCAACTCAATGGGCTATAAGCAGTCGCCCGTCCCTAATTTACGATCACTGGTTCCACGGAAGGGAGATAGCCAGTGCCGTAAAACAAACACAAGACCCATGCCTTACCGGGATTCGAACCCGGACCCCTTCTAGACGAATGCTCAGGGGCCAGCGCTTAGACCACTGCGCCACCGGGGCAGCCATTGCAGGTGTCAAGACGTTCTTTGACACAGAGGTTGTTATACCAGGTACCGAAATCTACAGTTATAGACATTCTACGAATTTACCATTTTGGTTACAGAAATTGCACAATTTTTTTTTTTTCGTAAAGGCACTCTTTTCCGTTTGTGTTACGTAGCCCCACTAATGTTATTTCAACGCGTGTTATTTGAGTCAGAAACATACATCCTTCATTTTATGCAATATCCCAATGTTTTTGTGGGCAATGTATTGCTGAATAGGTTTGTAATAAACCTATTTGTTTTTACATGAGGTCTTATTACAAACTATGTTTTGTGTTTGTTTCTGATAATTGAAGTAGCAGAATGTTTTGAAACCTGGGACCCCTTTTGTTACGCTTTCCAACCGTAGGTTGAAGAAGCGTATATGCTCCAGCTTTGTCCGTCCGTCCGCCTGTCCGCACGATAACTGGCGTAAAAATGGTTCGATTTCGATTAAATTTTGGTATGTGGTAGGGGACCACCTCGGTACGAACCCTATTGAAAATGGGACAAATGAGGTCAAAGGTCACGCCGTAGGAGCGGGATCCTTCCATTGCCCTTATGCGTCATAACTTGCGTAAATATGGTTCGATTTCAATAAAGTTTTAGTATGTAGTGGGGGACCGCCTGGGGACAAATCGTATTTAAAATGGGTGAAGTGGGGTCAAAAGTTAGGACATAAGAGCGGGATGCATTCCATTGCCCTTATGCGTCATAACGTGCGTAAAAATGTTTCGATTACGATGAAATTTCAGTATGTGGTAGTGGACCACCTGGGGACGAACCCTATTGAATGTGGACAAAATGGGGTCGAAGGTCAGGACATAGGAATGCGACCCATTCCATCGCTCTCATCCCATATTATTAAGGTGGACGTCAAGTAATTTTCCTTACTATACTTCCAATGGAAAAACTTTTGTACACATTTCCTTCACACTTAATGTGTTCCCAAGGATGAAAATTTGAACATCGATTAAAATAACTTTATTACAACTTGAAATACTTAATATTTTCTAAAACATAACCATAATTACATTAAAAATAAATAACTTTTCCTTTGGTGGTGTTCAAACCAGAAAAAAGGTGGCGCGACCTGTACTTTGATGACGTCAGTGGACAAACAAATGTTGGATTGCATAATTATGGTTATGTTTTAGAAAATATTAAGTATTCCAAGTTATAAAATGAAGCTATTTTAATTGATGTTCAAATTTTCATTCTTGTGAACGCATTAATTGTCCGGAAAAAGATGGCGCGACCTGTATTTTCATGACGTCAGCAGACAAAAAAATGTAGGATTGCATAATTGTGGTTCTGTTTTAGAAAATATTAGGTATTCCAAGTTATAAAATGAAGATATGTTAATCGATGTTCAAATTTTTATCCTTGGGATTGCATTAATTGGGAAGAAAATGTGCACAGAAATTTTTCCATTCGAAGTACAGGAAGCAAAATTACTTGACATTCACCTTAAAGGAGCAATTCTTGTATGTATGTAAATTTTATTTTGAAAACGTCTCTGAGGATTTTTATGAAAGTCGTTAGCCTATCGTTTTCTGGTACTAAAAATCGATTTAGCTTGATCTCGACTTTAAGAAAATTTGTTTAGCCGGTTAAATACCCACCCCGAATTATCAAGTTTGTAGTGTGGTGTCATGGCGTCGCCCCATTAGATGTTGGCGCGCGGTCATGCCATCTATCTCATTACGTCTCGCGTTGTTTGTGGATCCTATTAAAGTTTTATGACGTCACACCTTGCTAGCAGATGGTCGCGATTCCCATCTGCCTCATTACGTCACGCGTTGTGTGCGTATGTTCGTCCGCACGATAACTTGCGTACAAATCGTTCGATTTCGATGAAATTTTAGTATGTGGTAGGGGAACACCTGGGAAGGAACCCTATTGCAACTGAACGAAATGGGGTCAAAGGTCAGGACATAAGAGCGGGATCCATTCCACTGCTCTTATGCGTCATAACTAACGTAAAAAAAGTTAGATTTCGATTGAATTTTAGTATGTGGTGGGAGGCCTCCTGGGGACAAACCCTATTGAAAATTGGGGACATGGGGGTCAAAGGTCAGGACATAAGAGCGGAATCACTTCCATCGCCATTATGAGTCATAACTTACGCAAAAATGTTTCGATTTGGATGAAATGTTAGTATGTTGTAGGGACTTTTCTGGGGACGAATCCTATTGTAAATGGGCGAAATGGGGTGAAAGGTTAGGACACAGGAGCGGGATCTATTCCATAGCGCTTATGCATCATAACTTACGTAAAATTGCTTCGATTGCGACAAAACTTTATCACGTTGTTTCGGAGATATACTGAACCAGTTCTGTTGAATATCATCCAAATGGATCATAGATCAGGGCACAGGGGTGAGATTTATTCCACAGCCGTTTTCCTGATAACTTGAGTAATAGCTTGAGTAATGATTTCTAGTATATTGGAAAGCCTATTATAATCAATGCATTGCATGATTTTAATAACTTGTATTCTTTTTATTGGATGTTTTACGACCACCGTGAGCAACTCAATGGTCTATAAGCAGTCGTCCGTCCCTAATGTAGGGTCATTAGTTCCAGGGAAGGGAGAGAGTCAGTGCCGTAAGACAAAAACAGCATCAATGCCTCGCCGGGATTTGTATCCGAACCTCTTTAGAACGAACGATCACTGGCCATCGCTTAGACCACTGCGCCACCGGGGCGGACAGTTACACTTTCAGTAAACCTTTAAGAAAAGGTGAATTGTATTGCTTTACAGTATTATTTCACAGAACTTGTGACGTGCCTACCCCGCAGGACGCATATGAGATAAAGGCAGGTAGCAGTGAGAGCACATATCAGTGTAGTATAGTGGATAGCACTTGGAGCTCCGGAGCCGAGAGTTGTGTTCCGAATCCCGCCTCTGGTATAAAAATGATAGATAAATTTACTTCGTCGTAAACTCCTAAATATAAAATCTACTATTGATAGATGCAATTGCTTTTGTCTTAAGGAGTCCATACACTGATACACAGACATCATACAATCACCCATACAATAATTTATCGATCCAGTTCCTGATGGTAAAACTATACAAACGCTGGTGCACAAAATGGGGATGAGCGAAAGGAATATTGAGTGCCACAATAACCGAAATTTCATGCGATATGATAACCACAATATTTAATCTCGCTGCAGAACTTTAAAATCAGATCCTTTGGGAGATGATTGAAATTTAACCGTTAATCAAATTTCAAGTATTTCCGCGAATCGCTCCGATTTCCTGGAAATCGCCGTCATATGGATATGTAAAAATGTTGGAACGGAAGTTTTTAGCTAGTACAAGAAAGGAATTGAGGAAAGTTTCTAAAAATTCGGAATTTTCCTGATTAAAAACAATCTGTAGAAATTTAATGTTTTTCCCGTCATTTCACGGAAAAGGTGTTGGACATATGGTCCGTTAATTTACGAGATGAATCACCGAATGTAGGTCAAGAATTTCAGGAAAGATGTTTGAGTGTACTATACAAATATATGGCAGCTATTTGTCTTATTTCTCATTTCTCATTACATTGTTTACAAAAATTTAGGATTTCTTTTCTCTGACTGAAAACTTGAAAACAAAATCATTTCCAAGAATTCATGATTTCGAAACTTTCAGTCTTTTGTTAGTCTTGTTTATTATAAAAATGTGCGATTCCATGAACTAAAACTTTCACTGTGAAATGAAAAATACACCCTAGCATGAATGCTTCCGCACAGAAAAATATGAAAATTGAATTCAATGCTTACATTTTGAATACGCAACATGTTGATAACTACCTTTACTTTTTTAATTTTTTACATTTTTTTGAACAATACACTTTCATCATTTTACGAAACATCTGACAAGGCTCAGGCAGAAAAAGGAAGTCATTTCCATTGTGTTCGCGCTCTGTGATCTAGATTGTGAAGCGATAATATCCAAGTAATTCCAGCACACACTTTTCAGGGAGAAACAATTGCCCAAGTTTGTATCATCTCTGTCCCCTTTTAACCAGAGCCTCGGAGTGCTGACAGATTCCATTATCGAATAATCTTTGTGGCGCAGAAAATGTCTCCTCACCCCCATATTTCTTTTTTTTTTTTTTCAAGATTACTTTTTTTTGTCGCAAACATATGAAAGGAATGGATTTAATGGTTAAATTTTTTGACTCTGCTTTCCTCTTTGACTGCAGTAGGGAAAGGCTTAGATATCTGATTGGAAGACGTTTCCATTTGGGTGTCTCGCACCTCTTTTATCTTCCCATTTTCTGACTTCCTGCTTCCTCATTTTTTTAACCTGAAATTTCCACATTTCTTTCATAAAATGTATTCCATGTTATTAATTTTTTCCTCTTTCACTGTTCTTCGGAAGAATGGTTTATTGACTTTTATTTATTCTTTTACTCTTTAAAGCAACTAGAGTTTGCTCACAAAATTGCACCGCAGTAGTTCAAGTTAGAAGATTAAAGCTTTTTTTAAACACAAAATTTCTAAGACCCAAATTTTTGAGAATTAAATATTTCTGTTTCATTATTGTAGAAACTTTTGAAATGGTCCATATTATAATGGTACCGAATTCGCATATGTAATCTATTTTGGATTATATTCATAATGATGTACTAGGACTGAGTCAATAGGTCCTATGAACGAGTTCGGCCCTATACATTCGGCAACACGTCATGCGTGAAAAATCCCCGTATGGTGTCTGAGGTATCGTTGTTCATTCCTAATTAACCTGCGTCCGCAATCAATTTGCATAGCGGAAGTTTGGTGGGGGGGATGACCCTTATTTGGTCTGTGTATCGTGCTAGCCAGAGTAGCACCTGGGCACCATCCACGCACTGTTTACTGATGTTGGCAATGAGCTGACAGGCATGATCATGTTGAAAATGAGCGTAAGGAATACTACGTATGTAGAGAAAAAACTGGGGGCAGAACGTCATCGACGCAATGTCGGGCTGTCATTGAAGCCAACATGCGTATGAGTGGTGAAAGACTGTCGACAGTGATAGCGCCCAAAACCATGACAGCTGGCTGAGGAGCCGTAAGTCCCTCACGGATGAGAGCAGGGCCAGGAGAATACGTCGTCGTCAGGCTCTCAATTGGGCTAACTTACGTCGGCGCTAAAAGAGACACAGCAGTCGCCGTTAAATACTGCATAGCTGAAACAGACTCGAGACTTATCGTTAATTACTATGTATATATGCTGAAAGAGACTCGAGAGCCATCGTTAAATACAAAATAGCTGAAAAAGACACCCGGGTCGTCGTTAAATACTACATAGCTAAATAAGACACGAGAGGCATCGTTAAATACTACATAGCTGAAACAGACTCGATAGTTATCTTTAATTACTATATATGATGAAAGAGATGCGAGAGTCATCGTTAAATACTACATAGCTGAATAAGACTCAAGAGTCATCGTTAAATACTACATAACTAAAGGAGACACAAGAGTCGTCGTTAAATACTACATAGCTGAAAGAGACACGAGAGTCATCAATAAATACTACATAGCTGAAGGACACACGGCAGTCATTTTTAATACTGCATACCAGACTCGAAACATCGTTAATTACCATATAGATGAAAGAGATAGAAGTCATTGTTAAATACTACGTAGCTGAAAGAGACACAAGAGTCATCGTTAAATACTACATAGCTGAAAGACACACGGTGGTCGTCGTTAAATAATACATAGATGAAAGAGACACGACAGTCATCGTTAAATACTACATAGCTGAAAGAGACTCGAGAGTCATATTTAAATACTACATAGCTAAAAGAGACACAGGAGTCGCCGTTAAATACTACATAGCTGAAAGAGACACGATAGTCATCCTTAAATACTACATAGCTGAAAGAGACACCAGTCATGTTTAATACTACACAGCTGAAAGAGACACGACAGTCATGGTAAATACTACATAACTCATAGAGACACGACAGTCATGTTTAATACTACATAACTCATAGAGACACGAGAATCATCGTACAATACTGAATAACTGAAAGAGACGAGAGTCATCGTTAAATACTGCATAGCTTAATGATCCACGAGTCTTCGTTAAATACTACAATTCTGAAAGAGACACGAGAGTCACGTTAAATGTTACATAGCTTAAAGAGACACGAGAACCATAGTTAAATATTTCATAGCTGAAACAGACGCAGGTTTCATCGTTAAATATTGTGTAGTTCCGTTCGCTCCACCAATCATGTCCAATAAGGCACCAATGTAAACTTGCACAGGGATATGCGACAGTGAACAGTAGTCGTCATAGTTTCTTACGAGAGCAAAGACCTGTCTCATCCTATCTGCTATTCACAGTCCTTGTCGATGCGGAGATGTCCATAGCTGACTGTAAAATCGTCTAATATTGGTGGATTGTGGGTACGCTACAGGTTGCAATCGAATGTTGTAGTTAAAGCATTCGTACGTTAGTCTACCTGCACACTCTCGCTATGGTGAGGAACGTTACCTTCTTTCACCCGCTGTACCCACGTTTGGCCCAGAGTTGTTCCCTCCCGAATTGCTTGTATCGTGGTTCCAGAGTTGTTCCCTCCCGAATTGTTTGTATCCTATGACGAATCCTGTAAAGATATCAGGGTAATAGTAGTATTTCCGATGATGTCACCAAGGCACTCTGACTCTGTGCACGTAATTTCGCCTCCGTGATCGCTTCTATGCATAGGGTCCATATATCCGAATGATGACTGCCATTTGGATATGTGGACCCTAAGCGCAAAACATCTGCATAGCTATGCAGATGTTTTGCGCTTTTATTTCTCTCACCTATCACGTGAACGGTTTGAAAATGTGATCATTTGCATAACTCAACTGCTGACGCATACTCTGCAATTTGCATGGACCTCACACATATAATTTCGTAGTGTGGAACTTTTTATGTCGAGCAATGTATATTAGTTACTGTTGGTTGAACATTACTTGTAGGTCTTTAATCTATGCCCAGGCGGCTTCATGCTTACTACGCTTCTGCGTGAAATTTGAACACACGTAAATGATTTCTCAAAATATAATATCCACCTATCAGCCAAGTGAAAAAAAAAACATCTGCCTAATATGATGTAGGTTATCCTCTTGCAGTTAAAAGAACACTTGCCCGATCATGCATAGATTCAAGAAGTTTTTGGTAAATGTCTCTTGATATTTGGTACTATGACTGCAACAGAAGATTGGCAGTTCCCGTAAATTACGTGGTTGAGGTGATGCTGCTGGCAGCCGTTTCTCCAACTCAAATTACAAATTCTGGATAGGATTCATGTCCGGCAAATTGGCAATAATGATTCCAAGGACATGAAATCCCTCTTCATGTCCTTGGAATCATTCTGGAAACTTCTTCTCAGTGTGACATGTAGCATTGTCTTATTGAAAGATGGCATTTCTGCCAGAGAATACAGTCTCCATAAAGGGCTGAACTTGGAACGATGTTCAGGTACGTTACAGCTGTCAGAATTCGCTCTACCGGGACAATGAGTCCCAGTGTTGCCAAGAATATATTGTCTATTTCATTACACTCCCTCCAGCCGCCTGGATTCGTCCAACAGGGCACCCAGGTGAGGAGCGTCTTTCTATAACCCACCCACACAAGCTCATCCGTCCACATAGTGCAACATTAAACGGGATTCCTCCCACCGTGACACCCACTTCCAGGATTCTAAGGTCCAATGTCGATAATTACTTTCCCTCTTTAAGGCTTGACGACGGTGAATGGCTGTGAACATAAGCACGGGAATGGGTCTGCGTCTAGGGAGACCCATATCTAAGAGCGTACGATGAACCATGTATTCAATCGGACGATGTTGGTGCCATTAGGTCGAGAAGGGCACAAATCAATAGCAGGCGTACAGTGGATGGCCTAGGGCAAAGACAGAATTCGAGGATCGAACGATTGTGACAGCCGCACAAACAGAACCGAGTTCGTCGCCCTCAAACATCCATGGTAATTTTGCCTTATCTACAGGTACGGAAGTAGCCTTCCGTACCGTTGCTGGACAACTTTCGTTACGGAGACTACATTCGAGGATGCCACTCCGCCTTCTACCACAGACCAGAGAGCATCGCCGGCTACTGTGACAGTTGTGTCGAGCCCTATCAGTATGGGATAGTGTCCAGTGGCGTCGTAATGCCTTCACTGATTAGTCACGGTTTGAAATTGGCACCGATATTCAGCGCATACATGTCTGGAGACGAGTTGGGAAGCACACATTTACTGTTGAAAAGCATACGGCTCGCACACCAGAAGTGACGTCTGGGGATCCATTTCCTACGATACTCCGACACCCTTGGTAGTCCTCCGTACCAGCGTCACGGCTCAACGGTACGTTGACGACAATCTACATCCTGCTGTGTTGTTATTCCTTTCGCAGCATTCCCGAACAATTTTTCAGCACGAAAATGCTGTGCCACACACGCCACGACTCATACATGCCTGCCTCCATAATGTTGACACCTTTCCATACCCAAGCATGATTGCTCGACAACTCACCAATAGATCATGTTTGGGAAATGATGGGACTACACCTACGTCCATCTCGGAATGTCGATGAATTCGCCCGCAGTTTGGACACCATATGGCATGTTAAGAAAAAGCCACACAGGAAATGGACATGGAGACATCCAATTGGGACGACAAGTGAAATTGATTTTATTATGTGTAACAAAAAATTCGTCATCGAAGACTGCAGTGTGCTGAACAAGTTCAACACAGGTAGTGACCATAGATTGGTGAGATGTAAGATGCACCTCAACACTAAACTGGAACGTGGCAAGCTCATAAGACAAACAAAATGTATTGACATAACCAACCTTAAAAAACACCATAATACTTTCAAGTTGGAACTGAAGAACAGATTCTCTGCTTTAGAAGGCCTAACATCGGAAGAAGTGGATATTTCGGAAGTTAACAGAAAAGTAACCAAAGCTCTAATGGAAACAGCAACAAAATTAGCTGGGTCTAAGAACAAGTTGCATGTGAACAAATTATCAGGAAAAACCAAAATGTTGATGCAAAAAAGAAGAGAGATGAGGACAACTAAAGTAGATGTGACTTCCAAAGTGGAATATATAGAGCTATGCAAGACAACACGAAAAAGTATCACTGAAGACGTAAGGAAATTCAACTGTGAGCTAGTGAGGAAAGCAATTGAAAACAACCAAAGCCTTAAGATAGCAAAGGGACATCTCAGTAAGGGAAGAAAACAGATTATGGCTCTGAGAAAAGAAGATGGTTCTATAACAAGAAATAGAGGTGAAATTTTGACAAGAGTGAAAGATTTCTACTCCAAATTATATGAAAGGGATGATACATGTACTCCAGACATCATGAAAGGTACCAGAGTTCTTCCAGTCCTCCCAGCAGAAGTTGCTCATGCAATCAAGAACATGAAGCGAGGGAAAGCTCCAGGAGAAGATGGAATTACTATAGACATCATACAAGAAGCAAGTGGAGAAATCAGAAACAGTACTCGCCCAAATTTTCACTCGATGCCTTAATGAAGGGAAGATTCCTAAAGATTGGAACAATGCTACAATGATCCTGCTACATAAAAAAGGTGACATTGAGGATCTCAGGAACTACAGACCTAACAGCCTCCTATCAGTGGTTTATAAAATCTTCACTAAAGTTCTTTCACACCGCTTGAAGGTAACACTGGACATGGCTCAACCGAGAGAACAAGCTGGATTCAGGAGTGGCTACAGCACAATAGATCATATCCACGTACTGAGAGAACTGATTGAAAGAGCGAGGGAATATGAAATTCCATTGTGCATGGCTTTTATCGATTATGAAAAAGCCTTTGATTCGGTGAAACCATCAGTAGTTACCACGGCTCTGAAATCCTGCGGTATTGAAGATGCATACATTAATATTATTAATAACATCTATGAAAATGCAAGTGCAAAGATTCGGCTGTTTGAAAATACAACACACATAAAAATTGGAAAGGGAGTGAGACAAGGTGACACCATATCTCGAAGCTCTTTAATGCCACATTGGAAAATGTCTTTCAATCACTGAACTGGGAAAACAAAGGGATAAAGATTAATGGAGATTATCTAACCCACCTTCGTTTTGCTGATGACATAGTCATTTTTGCAACTACCCCATCAGAGCTGCAGAGTATGATCCAGGAACTTGCTGACAAGACTAAAGAAGTGGGATTAAAAATGAACTTTCAGAAGACAAAAGTGATGTTCAATGCTTTTACAAGAAATGAAGATTTATCGATTGATGGAGAAAAACTGGAGATAACAGATACGTATGTTTATCTTGGACAGCAGATATCAAGTGAGGGTCACATTGATGAAGAAATTAATCGGCGTACGAAACTTGCCTGGAGAGCTTTTGGAAGAAACAGCATAATCTTCAAGAGCAATATGCCATTATGTCTTAAAAGAAAAGTGTTTGATCAATGCATCCTTCCAGTGCTTACGTATGGTGCAGAGACGTGGACCTTAACTAAAAGAGACATACAAAGGTTGCAGACAACTCAAAAAAGCATGGAGAGGTGCATGCTTGGTGTAACCAGGAGAGATAAGAAGAGAAACTCGTGGGTCCGAAAAATGACAAGAGTGGAAGACATCATGATCAGAGTTAAATCCCTGAAATGGCAATGGGCTGGACATACTGCCAGAAGGACAGACCATAGATGGACAGCCGAAATTTTAGATTGGATTCCAAGGGACAGGAAAAGACCCAGAAAAAGACCACATGGGAGATGGGTGGATGAAATTCGTAAATATGCAGGGAGTGACATGGAGGAGACTGGCACAAGACAGACCGTTGTGGAGGAAACTTGGAGAGACCTTCGTCCAGCAGTGGATTGATAATGGTTGACAATGATGATGATGATGATGATGGCATGTTATACCTGAGAACAGTGTCTGTGACCTGTATATGTCTATGCCACCCAAGGTAAAGGTTTGTATCGGAGCCAAGAAATGGCGCTACAACGTACTGCATTGTTCCACACGTGTAGCTGTTGTTTTATCCGAATGAGGTGCCCAAGTGCTCCGGAATTGCAATCATTTCTTCTCATATTTATGTACGTTGGGCCTACCGATTTTCTTGTCGATTTAATTATTACTTCTGGGTGCCTCGTTATTTTATTTTATTTTATTTTTTTTTGCAAAGAATGAATTGTTTACATGCCAACATATGGATATGGGAGTAGAAAAATTAGTTTACCTGGCTGGCGTAGTCATAAGATTGCCCGAAAACTTTCTAATTCTCCTGTTTGCAGTGTCAGCTACTCTAAAGCAGCACGTGATCCTGTATTCTAGGTTATTTAATTAAACGAACCTAAAACACAGGCCCATGTGGTGTGAGAGCATTTGCTTAAACAAACGAAAATATTAGACATATGTTAGCAAAATTATTCGAAGATAAAAACACCTTAATTAACGTTATAATTTATTCCATAAAAGCATCGATCTGTCATGGGGAAGGAACACACCTAATACTAAGGTTATGTTATAAATACATCAAGGTTTTCTCACAGTACGAAAAACTTTTGTACCCGCCACTGTGAGCAAAGAACATCTATCGTCCTGCTGAAAAGATCTCTGAGCATGCGCAGTTAAGCACTGTTCTTGAGAGTACTTGAGATGTAACACAAGCAAAATTCTTTCCCGCGAAAGAACTTGCTTGTTCTCTGTCCCGACTACCGTTGGTTAACACAAACTCTACGATTTTGAATAGCTACTGAAGCAACCCATCTGCGCTCATTTTGGGGAAAAGAGACTGGAAAATCAATAACCGGCTGCACTTCCGACAGGCTTTAATTTATGGCAAAAGTGTAAAGATAAGACTATGAAATGGGTCATAAATATCAGTATGAAGAGACCTTCAGTAACCATAAATGCGTTTGCGGTTCTCACATAACAGTTGCTTATTTTTTTATTCATGTTTAGTGTTCATGGATGATATTTTCCAGCAGAGGTTAAACCTCCATCCCATATTTTTTCTTACTTAGTGTATCTTATTTTTTGGTTCGAGATTTGATTGCACACATGATCAGTTACAAGGGATAAAATTCTCAACCTCTCTCTAATTTGAGCCCACTGGCTCCAAGGAAGTGAGAGGGTTAACAACGTAAGAAAAACGTCCCCAAGTTTCATTAAGGATTTGGTCCCAAGCCCAGTCGGATCACTAAAGAGAAACCTACCCCTCTGAAGTCCCGGGAAAAAACCACGGTTTATGTACTTCGCAAATTACTTATATTTACCAGAAATTATTTCCAGATAAATAACGCAATGTTTGCCACTGAATTTTATTTTAACGTTTAACGACCATCAGCAGTCGCCCGTCCTTAATTTAGGGTCACTGGTTGCAGGGAAGAGAGAGAGCGAGCGCCGTAAAATAAACACAACATCCATGTCCAACTGTGATTCGAACTCGGACCTTACTCGAACGAATGGTTGGCCAGCTTTAGCGCCCTCCACGTGTCTAAGGAACTCCTCGTACCTAATGAAGGGTGTCTAAGAAACTCCTCGTACCTTTCGAATAATATCGGCAATTAATTTTATATTCTGCTAGGAAAAATGCATCATAATTATCTCATGAGGAGAAGTGAATAATATGCATAATTAACCACAAAATATAGTGCATTAAATTCATTTTGAATCACTTAATGAAATATATTTTCCGCAGCTTTGGATGGTTCTAGGTAACAATGTATTGATTCACGATACGCATATGATTTCATGAAGCTATAAAAGCAAGATATATAAGTTAAAGGAGATATAAAACTCCAGATTTAAGCTCCAGTTAAAAAGCACTTGACTCCGTCAGAAAATAATCCATTTCGTACTCGTTCCACAATCGAAGTTCGCCTGAGATAATGGCTGCTGTCATGAATGGTCTCCAAACAGCGATGCCATTTGGCACCGGCCGAGTGGTCACGCGAATCAGGCACAATGGGCTTCAGCTAAACTCAGCGAATTGAGTTAGTGAAGGTTGGTTTACTTTATTTCCCGGATGAATGGCGTGCGTTTGTTCATGAGTTTCATGGATCGGAGGAGCACAGAAGCCGTGGGCATTCTAATGGAACAGATAACTCCTGCTTCGTGTTTTTGGCGTGAGTTTAAGTCAAAGTTCCAACTGAATGAGTAAAAGTCAAAATATTTTCCTTCCAAGAAACGCTACTTCGTAATCATGACTCTCGTGGAGTGGAATGTCATGCCAAACGGTAAATTTTTGAAAAGATGACCTTCTCGACATTTTATAGATATAAATTATAACTAACGTCAAACTATTGAGCCGCCATCAAAACATTACCCTCCCTTAACAGAAATTAGTTGTACAGATCAATATCTACCATAAACAATTGAATAAATCATGATAACTTTTGATCATGCTACTATCAGAGCACATTGAAGGAGACAGGGGGCCCTGGGGCTGGGCAGTATTTTAGGGCCCACTATTAGTGGCACATCGAGGATTTCTTTATGGGTGGATGAATAAAAATACCCAGAAGAAAACACTCCCAAAATACGTATAATGAGGAAGCAATAAAAATAGCTACGCGGTATTGAAATTTGTATCTTAAGATTATGGACGATTTCGATAATTCACTGGAAGAATGAATATTTTTTCATTTTCATGATTCATTTTCATGGACGATTTCCATGCTTCATTGGACGAATGTATGTTTCCAATATTCATGGACGAATGTATTGAAGTTTGTATCTCATGATTCACGGACGAATCAGAATGATTCATGGACGCTTTCGATGATTCATTGGACGAATGATTATTTTTTTCATTTTCTTGGACGATTTCCATGATTCATTGGACGAATGCATTGAAGTTTGTATCCCATGAACGAATGCATTGAAGTTTGTATCCCATGAACGAATGTATTGAAGTTTGTATCCCATGAACGAATGCATTGAAGTTTGTATCCCATGAACGAATGTATTGAAGTTTGTATACGTAAGGAAATGTAAAATAAATATTTAAAAAATGGATACCAGTTCCGTTCTGCTTTAATTCACCCCACCCCAGGGTTCAGCTTGTTGAAACATTATCGAAGTAGTGGGCAACGTAATATGATCCAAATATCATGATTCAAACGAATTCTTAATGTATTGAACATTTCCCACAATTACAGATATCTACAAAAAAAAAACATTTATAATGCTTTCGAAAGGTTTAAAGATGGACTTGGGGTGACTATACCTTTTTTTTCTGTGACTCCTGAAAAAGCGGAAAGAAATGGATTTTTGTTTCACAAGGCAGTTTCTTATAGTACTTGACGTGCTATTTGTAACCCCCCCCCCCAAAGAAACTGTAGAACTCTCAATTTTTAAAGCATCCTGCATAGTTTTGGGGCTCCTTGAAAATGGGGGGAACCAGAGCTACAACACCTCTAGCCACCCTATTAAATGGGCTCTGGGTACTATACTAAAAATATTAAAACACATTTTATACGAGGGCGGGACAAAAGGTTAGTTACACAGTTCAATAAAAAAAACAAATAAAGAGATACACACTATCTACCAACAAGTAATTGGACGCCTGTGATAGCAAAGGAAAACGAAGTTTATTCACCTTCAATAGTTGGTTGAGACTCCACGAGCGGCGATAACAGCTGCGACCCTCCGGGGCATACTCTCAATCAGGCGTTGTACGACGGCTAGCGGTATTTTCTTCCACTCGGCTTGGAGAAGACAGGTCACTTCCTTCACCGATTTCGGACGGTGGGGGCACCACTTAAGTCGACGTTCCAACTCGTCCCAGAGGTGCTAGGTAGGGTTAAGGTCCGGGCCCTGCGCAGGCCTGTCCATTCGTTTAAGCACATTGTCACCATACCAAGCCATGGTGGACCTTACAAAATGACAGGTGGCTTTGTCATCCTAAAAGTAACATGAGTCCATCCCGTAAAACTACCACAACGTAGGAAGCGCATGGCCATTCATAATGGTGCAGTAGGTCTCGACATTGAGTCTACCAGGACTTGCGAACAAGGGTCCCGGTGCCATACCAGGAGAAACACCCCAATACCAGAATTCCACCGACGCCGAACTTCACAGTTGGCACTATACATTCCGGCTGGAGGCGTTCTCCAGGCAGACGCCGAACCCAGACCTTGTCATCCGAACGGTAGAGGGTGAACCTTGATTCGTCGCTGCAGAGAACCTGTTTCCACTGTTCAACGGCCACTGTCGACGTTTTTTGCACCACGTTAGCCGAGCAGCGCTATTGCACTTGGTGATCAAAGGCTTGTGGGCGGCAGCACGTCCATTATAACCGAGCAGATGGGCTTCCTTACGGATGGTATTCATTGAAAGAACACTACCGGACCGGATGCCTGTTGAAACTCCTCGCGGAAGTGGCCCATCGATGTGGTGCGGTTCTTCCGAATTTCTCAAGCCAGCACCCGTAGGTCTCTAACTCCCAGTTTTGTAGGTCTGCCTGGTCGGGACACATTCCGACAGTCACCTCTCATCTTCCACTTGCCAATCACGTAGGCCACCGTCGATTTTGGGTACTTCAACTCGCTGGATATGTCACGTATGGATAGGCCATTTCTGTGATACCTGACGATTACACCTTTCTCGAAATCAGAGAGCTCCGAACTGCGTGGAATCTTGCATGCGACTGGTTTGCTTTGTTGTTTCCCACACGATATTTAACGGAGGCGGGCGTGACGTGTATCAGGACCGCAGATATCGTCAATTGCAGGGGTGTCCAATTACTTGTTGGTAGATAGTGTACAATACTTAGGGGATGTGTGTTGGTTTAAAGGTACAACATTTATTCATTTTTGAAATAGTCGCATAAGTATTGTAAACATTTATCGAAACGTGTGATTAACTTTTCTATACATGCACAGAAAAAGTCTGCTACAGTTGGGTGCAACCAGTTAAGGAACCCAGTTTTTGCAGCCCCAGCTGCTCGTGAATGATGGAATGCACAGTTCCGTAAGAAATGTTTAACGTACTAGAAATTTCCCTGATTTTGATATGCCTATATCCAGTATCACGTTGTCAACAGCGGCAACATGCTTAAGAGTGCTGGGTATTGATGCTCTGTCTTCGGGGTATTCGTCCGTTTAATTTGTTCGACCCTTTTAAAATTGTTGCCACCATCTTTCAATGGCCGGGAGAGACAAAGCATCTCCCCAGTATACAGTATAGATTTCACGATGGATGTCAATGCAATTTAAGCGCTTAGCCCACAAAAATCGGATAGTTCCTCGCACATCCAATTTGGAGTAAGAATCCAGTTGACGCGCCATTACGAACTTCCTAGTGCACACGCCTTCCGCAGTTACTGAACTACGTATAACACCTCCCGTCGGCAACTCTAATGTACTGTCTACTTCGTTCCAAAGCACACAGGATCTGACTGCAATTTTACTCCAGATGGTGCTAAGGTTACTTTTTGATTCACCTACGAATCATCATTTTGATCATTATCAACAATTTTCAATCCACAGCTAAATGGAGGTCTCCACATTTTTTTCAAGAAGTTTCTGTGTTGTGCCAATCTCCTCTATGTTACCCCCACATATTTAAAAATTTATTACACTCACATCTTCCATGGCCTTCTTCTGGGCCACTTTCTGTCCCTTGGAATCTAGTCTAGTATTTCAGTTTTCCAGCGGTTTTTACTTCTTCTAGCAATAAGTCTACCCCATTACCATTTCAGGGATTTTGACCTTGATTATGATATCATCAGCTTCCTTCATTCTCGTAATCCGGAAGTTTCTCTTCATATCCTTCCTGGTTTTGACAAACCTATACCTTTCTTAGCTTCTTGAAGTAATTTCAGTACTTTTTTATGTAAATCTTATCATACAATGTGTTCTTGTTTATCGATATTCCACGCTAAGTTTGGCAGTAGCATACTACTGTTTTCATAAAACATCACAAGAAATGTGCGTTCCTGCATGGTGATGATTTTTTTTATTGGAGGTTTAACGACCACCGTGAGCAACTCTATGGGTTATAAGCAGTCACCCGTCCTTAATCTAGGGTCACGGACTCCAGGTAACGCAGAGAGCCAGTGCCGTAAAACAAACACAGTGTCCCTGCCTCACCGGGATTCGAATTCGGACCCCTCTCGGGCGAATGATCAGATGCCATCGCTTAGACCACTGCAACACCGGAGTGGCATGGTGAAGATCATCGTGACTGATAAGAATGACATTCTGCTGTTGTGGCTACTTTTATAAACAGAACTTGGCTGCAACACGTGTGCTTGTGCAAATGAAACTGCTTATTGCTCGCAGAGCCATAAGTACCACACGGGTGCGTTATGGAACCATTTTTGTTTTTACGGAAATGTCACCATACTAAATTTTGGGTGCATTTGGACTCCTAAATATAACTCTAGAAAAAGTTGGATAGGTACTTTAATTACGATCCCCAGGTGTCTATTCGAATTGAAGATGACTTTCCTAGAAAGGACAACATATCATGGCTTCCTCAATATCAGTCTTCAATAATGTATTTGCAGTATCCAACAGAGCCAGAGTTATCCTTTAAATACAAAGTTTATCGTAATTGTGATTTAAATACATGTAAAAAATATGTATTCATCAGTAGCGTCGTTTGCACATTTGGGTTGGGTGTGCCCTTTTACGGGGAAAAAAAGCATGCAAAAATGTTTAATATGTAATCCGAGCTGGAAATTGCATGCATTGATTTTGAACGTATGAAAGCTTTTTTTTTATTCAGCGGCCAATGAATATAAAAAAAAATTAATTGTTATTATCCTATCCTGTATGGAAAACAAAACTTTAAATACTGTTTTTAAATCTGTGCTCATATACATCGATTTGCACTGCGCCGAAGAGACAAGGAAAACTGCAATTCGTGAGAGAACGTTGAATTGTATTTATGACACCACGCGATTCCAAACGCAGCCGTATGACAAATAGTGCTTTTTAAAGCAATCACAGCCTGGAAGTTTAGCCTCTGCGGAAAAAACATCCTAGTTGCTTTACACGCTTAGGGTGTTTACTAGACAAACAGCACACCTGCGAATGAGAATACTATACACTGAGGAGCAATTGAATTAGAGACAGCTGGCGTTACGCAAATGTGCCGCTGTGGGCGGCCCTGTAAACGGAAACGACATACGTATTCAGCGATCCGACAATATAAGGAGTGATGCGACGAGAATCAGTAAGACTCGGACGCAGTATGGGTAAGACGAAGGATCTAAGCGCATTTGATCGTGGGAAAGTTGTCGGGGCCCGACAAATGGGTCACTCCATCTCGGAAGTCGTGCAGGCGCTGGGATTGCCACGAGCCACTGGGTCACGGGTGCACCTTGAGTACATCGAATCCGGTAAAACCATCCCTGCAACGGCAAACTCCCAAGGACAACAGCGTGTGGATGAGCGGGGTCATCGTCGGCTAGCTCTCATTGTAACAGCGAATAGACGGGCCACAGTGCAAGAAATCACTCGGCAATTTAACGCTGGTGCACAAAAACGTGTAAGCAGCCACACCATCCAGAACCATCTCCTCGCTATGAGGTACAAAAGTCATCGTCATACGATTGTACCGCTTTTGACCGCACATCACCGAGTGCAAAGATTAGCATGGGCGCGGGAACATCGCCACTGGACCCTAGACCTGTCGGAAAATGTTGCCTGAACTGATGAGTCTAGATTCACGTTGGTACATGCGGATGGCAGGATACGAGTACTGGAGCAAACCACATGAAGCGATGGATCCTTCCTGCCAGCAGGCTACTCTTCAAGCTGGTGGTGTTGGCATTCTCATCTGGGGAGTGTTTTCGTGGACTGAAATGGGACCCCTGGTACGTGTGACTACGTCCCTCACCGGTCAACGTTACCGGGATATCCTGGACGAAAATTTGCTCCCGTTTGTGCGTCTTCAACAACCCACTGGGGACCTCATCCTGCAACAAGACAATGCACAGTACCATCGCTCGCGAATTGTATCGGAATGGTTGGATGAACACTCCCCCGACGTGACCTCCTTTCCTTGGCCAGGTAGGTCACCTGACCTCAATCACATCGAGCACATCTGGGATGCCATCTCGAGAGATGTTCGAGGCTCTGACCCCCCTCCATCAAATCTTCGTGAACTGTGGGAGCTTGTTCAGGGGTCGTGGATCCGTATGGCTTCTCAACGCTTCCTGTGCCTTGTCGAGTCCATGCCGAGACGAATCGCCGTCGTCATCAGGCCGAAAGGTGGACTTTTTCCACTTAACAAAAACATTGTTAAGTGCCACCACGTGAACCCTTAGGACAAACGTTGGTGAGTTTTGTTACCCAAAAACATAATATAACAGCATTTCATATGACAGCGTTGAATTGCTTTGCTGCATGGGATTACAAGTGGTGCTCTATTTGGCTAGCACACCCTGAGTGATCAGGTGTAATATTTTAAACCATAGGGAAATAAAAACGTGACCTGTAGCGCCATCTAGGGAGGGCTTGTACCACAGTTCCTTGAAAGTCATCGGATATCCTTTCGGGAAACCGTACACCCGAGGATTTCAGGACAAATGTGATGTTATGCTTAATGAACGAACCTTCTCTTCCTAATGAAAACATTGTTAGAAATTATTATTAGAAATATGGCTGTCAGAGTTCTTCGAACCAGACCCCTCAGGGAACATTTAACAGAATTGCAGGTGGCCCTCCTCGATACGTTTTTAGTTGTTTACTCTAGCGAGCGTTGCCTGAGAAAAAAAAAAAGAAGATCCCCTTCTGCTGCTCACGTCGGTTAGTAATCTAAGTGGTTGATCTTTGACTGAACAACAACAATGTCGGTGATATGTAGAGGGTGTGCGTTTTGGAATAGTGAGTTATTACCTTTTTGTGGAGATGTACAATAAATATTAGTGTGTTGTCATGAAGCGTTTTTATGTGTGGAATCCCCTTTTTCGCTGTGTGATTACTAAGGATAGATCTTGCTGCAGCTGGTAAGTGGCTTACTGCGTTACTTAAAGGAATTATAGATTTTAATTGTTTAGAAATATTTAACAATCTTGATTATGAGACTAGAATCTCACTGCTGTCAGGAAGATTAAAAGCAAAGTTCGTCAAATTCATCAAGCATTTGAGTCGAGTGGGTTGAAGGCGTATTTGTTACTGCGTAGTTCCTCATTCGAAAATCGAAAGCGGAACAAAATGGCATCATTCATAGGAAGCGGCATGTACAGTATAACAAAGTTAGATAATTTTAATTATCAAATTTGGAAAGTAAGAATGGAAATGATTCTTATTAAAGATAATTTATGGAAGGTTGTTTCAGAGCCAATTCCAGAAGAAAAGAGTGATGCATGGTTGAGAAATGACGAACTGGCTAAAGCTACAATAACACTTTGCGTGTCTGATGATCAAATTATTCACGTACGCGATAAGAGAACAAGTTCTGAAATGTGGAATGCTTTAAAAACGGTTTACGAAAGAGAAAGTTTGAGTAGTAAGTTTTATTTGCTTAGAAAACTGTATAGTTTACGTTTGTAAGAAAATGGATCAACTATGCAAGAGCATGTAAATAGAATGCTGGAAATAGTTCACAAGCTTAAAGCACTGGGAGAGGAATTCAAAGACACACATTTGGGGGCTATCTTGCTAAATAGTTTATCAAGTACCTATGAAAATTTAGTTATTGCATTAGAAGCAAGACAGGAAGAAGATTTAACACTTGAGTTTATCAAATGTAAAGTGATAGATGAATCTAATAGAAGGAAAGAAAACTCACAGGCACACACCGATCACACAACTGTTTTGAAAACAAGTTATAAAAATAAAAATTACAGCTCTAAACAAGAAAGATTTTGCACTTTTTGTAAAAGAAAGAATCATGTCAAAGATGACTGTTGGCATTACAAAAGGAATCAAAACAAAGGTAACACTGGTAAGTTTCATAAAATAAACCCACATACAGAGTCTCACAGTAATATTGCCGTGAAGACAAGAAAAACAAAATTAGGATGTGAACAAAATGACATAAAAAGAGAAAATGAAAATTTCTCATTAGAAACGAAGTCAAAACCCAACAAAATATCCAAAGGTTGGTCAATTGATTCCGGTACAACGTGTCACATGACAAATGATGCAACACAGTTTAAAGAACTTTTAAAAGGTGAATCAGAGCTGATCACTACTGCCGACGGTTCTCAGATAAAGTCAGAAGCCAAGGGAAATATAACCTTAAACTGCAAAATCGAAAAAGGAAAAGTTCGAAAAGTGGAAGTAAAGGATGTGTTATATGTTCCAGATTTAGAAACTAATTTGTTATCTGTTAGAAAAGCCACAGAAAAAGGACTTGAAGTTTTATTCAAGAACAAAAAATGCACAATTAAGTATGGGGATACTATTGTAGCTATAGGATTAATAGATGCCTCAGATAATTTGTACAAACTACAAATATTAGATGAAAAGGCAAATCTGGCCACTACATGCGAAAATAAGAATTGTTTGAATTTATGGCACAGATGGCTAGGTCATAGGGATATTGAAATGATAAAACAAATAGAGAAAAAGGAGTTAGCAAGAGGAATAGCTCTTTCTAATTGTAAAAAGGAAGAAAATTGTGAGTTTTGCATAAAAGGCAAACTTACACAGAAGCCATTCTCCTAACAAAGTTGTTTTAAGGCCAAAGCTGTATTAGAATTAGTACAAACAGATATTTGTGGTCTCAAGGTTGAGGCCAGTCCTAGTGGTTACAAGTATTTTATCACATTTATAGATGACTATAGCAGATACTGTTACATCTATTTGCTTAAAAGTAAAGATGAAGCATTAGTAAAATTTAAGCAATATGTAGCTTCAGTGAAAACCAAATTTGGAAAAATGCCAAAATCAATAAAAACAGATAATGGAGGAGAGTATTGTGGAAGAGATTTTGAAAATTATTTAGTGGAACAAGGAATAGAACCTAAAAAAACTGTTCCATACTGTCCTCATATGAATGGAATTGCTGAAAGAAAAAACAGATTTTTGACAGAAATGACAAAAACTATGATGTTAGATGCTAATATGGAAGGTAAATACTAGGCAGAAGCTGTAATAACAGCAGCTTACATACAAAATAGAGTTCCAACACAAGCAACAGGAAAAACTCCTTTTGAATTATGGAACGGATTTAAACCATATCTTGGTCATATTAAAGTATTTGGATCAAAAGCTTATGTATATGTACCAAAGCAACAAAGAAGAAAATTTGGCAATAGAGCACAAGAGGGATAATCTTATTAGGATATGATCAAAGATCTAATGGATACAGAGTATTAAATAAAGAAACAAACTAAATAATCATTACCAGATCAGTAAAATTTGATGAAAGTCAGCAAGCTATAATAAAAAGTAAACCTGCTGAAAGGAAAGAAGATGAACAAGAAATTTTCGTTCAAAATGAAGTAATGTCATCAAAAACTGTGGAAAGAAAATAATGATAGAGAAGAACCTGAAAATGTACAAAGAAAGTCTTCAAGAATAAACAAAGAAAGATTAGCATATGTTGCAAAAGTTCAGTATAAAAAAGATCCTCAAAATTTAAAAGAAATCCAGGACATGAACGAAGTAGAAAAAGGAAACTGGTTGAATTCCATAAAGGAAGAACTAGATGCATTGAAGGAAAATGAAACATGGACTGAAACATGGACATTTATTTTTAATGGCTTTCTTTCCAGAAGGAAAGAAAGCCATTAAAAATAAATGGATTTTCAAAACAAAATACAATGCAAGTGGAAAAGTCGAAAGCTATAAAGCAAGACTTGTTGCAAAGAGGTATACACAACAACCGGGATTAGACTTTGAAGAAACGTTTTCACCCTTAGTAAAACATACCACTTTAAGAACTCTTTTAACAGTTGCAGCAAATAGAAAATGGAATGTTCATCATCTTGATATAAAATCTGCTTTCCTGTATGGAAAATTAGAAGAAGAAGTATTTATGGAACAACCAGAAGGTTTCAGAGAATCAGGAAAAGAAGAAAAAGTTTGTAAATTGCATAAGAGCATATATGGTCTCAAACAAAGTGCCAGAAATTGGAATAAAACAATAACAGAATATTTGTTCAACAAGGGCTTCAAACCAAGTACAACAGATCCTTACTTACTATCACTAAAGGATGGAAAACAAACAACTTATTTAGCTATTTATGTAGATGATATATTAATTGCATCGAATAACATAGAAAAGATAAAGAAAACTGCAAATTTGTTGAAAACTCAATTTGAAGTCAAACATTTAGGCCACATAACATATTATTTTGGAATTCAAATAGAAAGAGAAGAAGATGGAAGTTTTCTTCTGAGTCAAAGTAATAAAATAAAGGAAATTATACAAAGTTATGCTACAGATCAAAATAAGGAAAGTAAAACACCAATTAGTACAGACTACAGAAAGAACATTCAAGAAGAAGAAGAACTTCTAAAAGATAATGGACTTTATAGAGAAATAGTGGGAGTTGTCATGTATTTATCTACAGTAACAAGACCAGACATTTCAACTGCCATAGGCATATTAAGCAGAAAAGTAGAAAAACCAAGTAAACAAGATTGGTTAGCCATTATGAAGTTAATGTATTATTTGAAATCAACAGTAAACCTTAAATTAAGACTATCTTCAAAAGACCCACTAATTTTAAAAGGCTATGCAGACGCTGACTGGGCAGGAGACCGGACTGACTGGAAATCAACATCTGGATTTGTTTTCATGCTTGGAAAGAGTGCCATGTGTTGTACCAGCCGTAAGCAGTCAACAACAGCCTTATCGACAACCGAAACAGAGTTCATCGCCACTGCAGAAGCAAGAAAAGAACTATTGTGGTTGCAAGAGTTACTCAAGGATTTTGATTGTGAACAGACTGGAACCACTACAATATTGCAGGATAACAAATCAACTATACATCCTATAGAAAATCAAAAGATCAATTCCAGATCTAAACACATTATGGTGCGGTATCAGTTGGTGAAAGAATTGAGTGGAACTGTTCTTCAGTTAAACTACTATAGTACTTCTGAAATGGTTGCGGACATTTTCACCAAGCCATTAGCTGGACCCCAGTTTGAAAAACTTAGACTGACACTAGGCATGATAAAATGAACTCCTCCAGCCAAGTGGGAGACTGTTAGAAATTATTATTAGAAATATGGCTGTCAGAGTTCTTCGAACCAGACGCCTCAGCGAACATTTAACAGAATTGCAGGTGGTGCTGCTCGATACGTTTTTAGTTATTTACTCTAGCGAGCGTTGCCTGGGAAAAAAAGATCTCCTTCTGCTGCTCACGTCGGTTAGTAATCTAAGTGGTTGATCTTTGACTGAACAACAACAATGTCGGTGATATGTAGAGGGTGTGCGTGTTGGAATAGTGAGTTATTACCTTTTTGTGGAGATGTACAATAAATATTAGTGTGTTGTCATGAAGCGTTTTTATGTGTGGAATCCCTTTTTCGCTGTGTGATTACTAAGGATAGATCTTCCTGCAGCTAGTAAGTGGCTTACTGCGTTACTTAAAGGAATTATAGATTTTAATTGTTTAGAAATATTTAACAAACATTGTGTGGTTGAATTAATTTTAGCCACCTCAAGAAGCCTTAGGACAAACTCTGGTGAGTTTTATTAGAAATAAATCCTAAAATGTAATGTCGATAGCGTAGGTTAACTAAATTGAGACGATTCTGTGTGTGAGTGTGCCTCACACCTAGCACACCCTGAATATTTGCTCCTGTTGTTCATCAATATAACAGAAACTGAATAATAAATAAAATAAAAATTAACACATAATTAGTATTAGTAGCTCTATGTCAAATTTGGTATCCCTTCCACTCATATTCATATGTATTCATAAAAAAATAAACATGGAAGATTTAAATTTTTCTTCTGTACTTGGACATTTATACTAATATTGAGGCATGTGTATTTTTATCAGAAATTATATATTTCGCTAGTTATCGCGTGATTAGTCAATGGTAGTCAATGTCCAAAATTGTTTGTTTGAATGTCAACGAAAGTGCCGCAAAAAGCCTTTCAGGCATAATTCTCAACGTTAATATTTTGCTGCTCTGTTGGCGCTCCTTATTTACGGAACGCTTTCCTCATTAGTTTTTTAACACAATTTGCAAATGATGTGCCTTGAAGTCTGAAAAAAAGAGATATAATTTGTTCCTTATCTCTACAGTAGCAATTAGGGCTGACGACATGAAAGTTGTTCACGAGAAATGGGTGGAAACTCCGACAACATTTATTCTACTTACCTATCACACATAGGGTGGAGATACAGTATCGACTTATCTGCAGGTCGTCAAGGTAGCTTAATTACTCCAAGTCTCCTAACCACTAAATGGAATGAAAGTGGGTTTAACGACGTTGCTGGAGATGTTTAAATATGAGTTAATCATTCTCTGCCGTGTTTCGTGCGAGATATGTGTAATTATTACGACCCGAGTAGAAATTGCACTGAGATTGCTATGGGAATTCAGTAAATACTTTTTAGGCGCTTATATAAATTTTATCAACACTACAAGGAACTATTGAAATCAAAATTTATTTGTAAATTTTAAAAAACAACTAAAACATTGTTTGAAAATTCTTTGGGGAAAAGGCGCTTCTGCAGTATGTGGCAAAGATTCAAAATTTATCTGTGCAGAATTACTTTGTAGATTGACTGGTGCTAAACACTGCACACCCTATAAAATTATATACTTTGTAACATGTCCTAAGTCTTCGTGATAATGATTTTCTTTTATTTTTTGTCTAATTCGTAGTTCATTGTGAAAGCTCATCTCTGAAGAGAATTTGAAAAGATTGAATACATATTCGAGCTTTTTACTAAATATTAATCAGGGTCCTATTATTATTTATCTATCTACTGAATTTATTGAAATATGTGTACTCATATTGACGATAAATATTTCTATTTACTACTTATTATTACTAATATTATATATATCATTATCATTGTCAACCATTATCAATCCACTGCTGGACGAAGGTCTCCCCAAGTTTCCTCTACAACAGTCTGTCTTGTGCCAGTCTCCTCCATGTCACTCCCGCATACTTTCGAATTTCATCCACCCATCTACCATGTGGTCTTCTTCTGGGTCTTTTCCTGTCCCTTGGAATCCAATCTAAAAATTTGGCTGTCCATCGATGGTCTGTCCTTCTGGCAGTATGTCCATCCCATTGCCATTTCAATGATTTAACTCTGATCATGATGTCTTCCACTCTTGTCATTTTTCGGATCCACGAGTTCCTCTTCTTATCTCTCCTGGTTACAACAAGCATGCACCTCTCCATGCTTCTTTGAGTTGTCTGCAGCCTTTGTATGTCTCTTTTAGTTCAGGTTCACGTCTCTGCACCATATGTAAGCACTGGAAGGATGCATTGATCAAACACTTTTCTTGTAAGGCATAATGGCATATTGCTCTTGAAAATTGTACTGTTTCTTCCAAAGGTTCCCCATCCAAGTTTTATACGCCGCTTAATTTCTTCATCAATGTCACCCTCACTTGATATCTGCTGTCCAAGATAAACGTACGTGTCTGTTATCTCCAGCTTTTCTCCATCAATCGATAAATCTTCATTTCTTGTAAAGTATTATTAAATGGGTGAAGGTTCCATACGGCAACAAGATAATTTTTTCGGAAAAATCTTGTTGCGTGCAAAAAGATAATTTTTTTCGGATATAGGCAACACCACGGTTATGTAGACCACCTTAGACGACAACTGAAGTTGTCGTCTATGGTGGTCTATTTGCACGACGACCATTACGGTGTGTGCCATTAACGCTTGCTAATCGGAGACGACGGTTTCTTTGGTGCCAGGAACACAAGAACTGGACACATCAGCAATGAGGTCGAGTTCTCTTTACGAATGAGAGTAGATTTAGTCTGACAAGCGATTCTGGACGTATACACATCTGGAGAGAGCAGGGAGCACGCTATCGCACCTCCAACATCATCGAAAGGGACCGGTTTGGAGGTGGCGGAGTTCTCGTTTGGGTCGGTATCATGCTTGATAGCCGTACTGACCTCCACATCTTCCAAGGAGTTCAGTCACTGGTGTCAGCTATTAGCTATTATACCGAGGTTATCCTAAATCACTCGCGTCTGTTTAGAGGTGCTGTAGGTCCTGAGTTCCTCTTCATGGACGACAACGCTGCACCTCATCGTACAGTGGCTGTCGCAGAGCTGTTGGAGAGTGAAGATATTCAACGCATGGATTGGCCCGCAAGGTCCCCGGACCTAAATCCAATAGAACACGCGTGGGACCTTCTCGGGAGACGCTTGGCAGCACGTCACCAGTCGCCAGCAACGATTCCGCAGCTGCGATTGGCGCTGCAAGAGGAATGGGCCGCGTTGCCTCAACAGCTCCTTGGCAACCTCGTCCTCAGCATGGACAGACGTTGTAAATCCTGCAACGCGGTCAGCGGTGATCATATCCCCTACTAAAGACTGGATTTTTTTTTGGCTGCCGCCTGTCACATGGACGTTTCTGTCTTCTGTCCAATTGTGCTCGAAGCTCCCTTTTCAATAAAGTGCCTTTGTATCCTTTGTATTCCTTGCTTGGACGGTTTTTCTGACTTGTCCCATATTCTTACATATTGGGGATCTTATGGTATGATTTGAGTCGATGTGGAGCTCTTCTGCACGACGTTACATTCGAAAAACCGTCTCGTCCTTAATTTTTGCACGCCAGTGTATAAAGAATATTGCGCACCTCGAGTAGTTCACATAATCTGCAGGTTCTTTACTTGGAGGTTCAAAATTGTTGTCTATGCAGCATTTTTTTTTCTTTAGCTTAGAATTTGCACTCAGGAGTTCCTTTTGCGTCGGATAACATTCAACCGACGTGATAAATGTACTCCATTATATGGTGTCGTATTTTTTTCTCATGTTTGAGTGAAATTTGGGAATTGAATCTGTAAAGTAGGGAACTTGCTTTACATACTGAAATTCGAATTCGCTTGAAATATCAGGATATGATGCAATAATAAATTTAAGCGTTTTAAGTAGATTTCACCCGGTGCAACTCTCCTTAAGCAAATTTCATAGAAATTATTGATATTTCTTCTGATGACGTGTTAGAGAAGGTACCTAATAAAATGGCTACGTAGAGTATATTTCACCAATTATACTGTGAAAACATTTCTGAAATTCACGAGCCACTTTTCCTGATTTCTTTCGTGAATTAATGAATAATATTTCTGATAGAATTTTTTCCGTGAAATAACAGAAAAGAACTCTCAATTTCAAGGACTTTTCGTAGATAATTTTTTTCGGATCAAAAGATTACGTCGAAGACATATATTCCCGGGGAATTTATAAGATACCTTGTGCATGTGGACTTTCATATATAGGACAGACCCGCAGGGCTTTACATTTTCGTGGGAAGGAACACAAGACCTACGTACGGAATTCTGAACGGAAGTTGTCGTCTATAGCCCAGCATTGCCACGAAAAGAACCATAAATTTATGTTTGGAAACGCTACGCTCATTGATAAACCTGATTCGACTATCAAGCTTAATGTACTAGAACCTTTCCACATATACCGGAACTCTTCACTGCTTGTCAACAACATGACGTCGACTCCATTTCTTTCAAGGGCGTGGAAACAACTCCTCAAAAACCGTGACCGTCAGAACTCTGATGATGTCACAATGATTTGAATGTTTACGCTCCATTCGTCCTGATGAAGCCGAGCCAGGATCTCTGCGAAACTATAGTCGATGCTAATAAAGCTTGTAATTGTGAATAAACGTTGATAATTTATTCACAATAGACAAGTGACAAATCTTTATGGCAGTGCTGCTTTAGACAAAAATACTGTCCAGAAAATTAATATTAAAAGATTTAAAAAAAATATGTAACTAAAATGTTGATTTGTTCACCATATAACCACTATTAATTCTTTGGATACTTCTCAACATTTTGAGAAACATATCTTTGCAAATCATCTTAAAGTTTTTTTATAAATATGTGAAAGATTAATGCCAGTGTCTAATTTATTCTTTTCAAATAAATACTTCCATTTTTATAAAAAAAGAGTCTTTAAATCTAAACTTAGCTATTTCAAAAGTTTGAAGCTGAACAATTGCATGCGAGATTAAAATGATGTTTTTTTTAACCATTTGGTATTTAGATTTCTGAATACTACACTTTAAATAACTTCATTCATGATGCCAACCCATCAATTTGCAAAACACAAGAAATGGTGTAGTATATTATAAATTGCCCGAGGCAGTTTCATCTTTTATTAAAAGCGACAGAATAAATTAATAAGGTATGCCAGCGGAGAATGTTGATTTTTCAGAAGGCCGCATCTAAATTAACTTATTTTTGTTTAGCATGCTTGTTTTCAATCCATTCAGTACGTTGTTGCTGGTTCATTAATAACCTATGGTTCCCAGCTTTGCGTTTGTTTTTTAAAACACCCGACGCGCAAAAAATTTCTTCTTTTCATCCGTAACCTCTCAATTTATCCTAGTCTTTGCGAAAACTCACGTGCATAATTCCTTGGAAATATTAAAACTACAATATCGCAGAGGAACTGAGACAAAATAATTAGAAAACAAAAAAGTCCTTTCGATATCATTCAAGCGTTAGCGTTTCTTAAGGAAATACGCATTCACTGCTTATTTCAGATCAGATATGGTAAATATTATACAATACTGTATAAGTTCTGTACGCTATAAGCTTATGTAGGTCGATAACCTGTTTTTTAACAGAAACTTGCGCGAAGAAGTGCCTTTGTGATAAGAATTGAGAACAAGAAAGATGACAATATATTTTCGGGTGTAATAAGCACGTCTTTTGAATCCGTTGTGACGCGAATAATATTTATCAAAGCTATTCAAAGTCAATGGAACCGGTATGGAAAACAATAATATCTGACTGAAGAAAAACGTTTTTCAATCGGGTTTTTAATCCCGCAGGTATTGTTGTAAACGGAATCGGGATCTTACACCCTGTGGTTCCAGACTTGTGCGTTACGAAAAATTTGAATTTGTATGAGAAACATTTTGCACAGGAAACGCTCTCCAACGCAGAAAGAATATTTCAAATCGGACTCTTGGAAACAGAGGTACCAAAAAAAAAATGTGACTTAACGCCCCCTGGTGGGAAAACCATGCATTATTTTAGGAAGAAACTATTCTCAAAAGGTTTTTCAATATGAGCGGTATCGGTCCAAGAAAAATAAATTTTTAGTCGAGTTTTCAGGAGCCCAGATTTTGCTGCAAATACATCAGAACCAGAAATTATCATGTATACCTCCTGGTGGCCAAACCATTCTTTATCAAACATTAGAAATTATATGGAAATATTTTCCATCAGGTGTTGTATGCGAAACAGGAAGAAATTTTCAAATCGGAATTGTAGAGGCAGAAATAACGCTGAAAACGCAATTTACCTTTGCGCAGCCAAGCGGAAAGTCTATGATTTACTTGAAAATTTTTAATTTATGTGGAAGCATTTCGCATCAGAAACACTATCAAACAAAAAAGGATCTTTTCAAATCGGACTCCTAGAAGTAGAGATATTGACAGAAATAAGATATACATCTTCGCTCCCTGGCGTAGAAACCATGCATTATTTTAAGAAGAAAATGTTCCTAAAAGGTTTGTCGACATGAGTAGTATCGGTCTACAAACGACCTTTTTTTTTAATTGAAATTTTAGAAGCTCATATTTTGCTGCAAATACATCAGAATCTGAAATTAAAACTTACGCCCTCTGGTGGCCAAACCATTTTTCACAAAAATTGGAAATTATGTGCAAAGGATTTCCCATTAGGAGCTGCATACGATGTAGAAATAATTTTTCAAATCTAAGATTTAGAGGCCGAGATACAGGAGGAAACGCAATTTACATTTACGCCCCCTAGCGGAAAGTCAATGAATTACTTGAAAATTTTCAAATTATATGAAAAACATGTCACACTGGAAACTATTTAATAAAGGAAAAATTTTCAAATCGGACATTAGAAGCTGAGATATTGACAAACATAATATATACATCTACTCCCCCTGGCGGAGAAACCATGGAATATTTCAAGAAGAAAATATTCTTTAAGGTTTATTGATGTGAGGGGCGTCGGTCCACGAAAGAATGTTTTCAATCGAGAATTTATAAGCTCATAATTTATGGCAAATACATCACAAGCAAAAATTAACACTTAGGTCCCCTGGTTGTATTCTTTACCAAAAATTATAAATATATGCAAAAGATTTTCCATAATGAGCTGTATCCACTAAAGAAAACATTTTTCAAATCTTAGTTTTAGAAGAAGATATATCGGGGAAAGTGTAATTTACTTTTACGCCCCCTTCCGGAAAATCTATGCGTAATTTGAAAAGTAACTGTACCTAAAATACTCTTCGACATAAACGGAATCGAAAGATATATTTTTTTTTCAATCGGATGTTTAGAAGCAAATATGTGGAATAAAACGTATTTTTGAATTCGACATCATCTGCCTTTACGCCATCTAGCGGCAAAATTATACATCGTAAGAAAAAAGAGAAATGAAGGATCATCATTCGGATATTTCAAGCTTCCCAATGCAAAAACAATTGTTTAAAATCGGACTGATAGTTGCAGAGATATCGTGTCTACATACGGACGGACGGACAGACCGATAACATAAGCACGATCTTTTTTTACAAAAGACGTGCTAAAAATTTGGGAACAGACCTATCGATTTCTCATTAGAAGTGGCCCTAGAAGGGTCGCGGTAGTTATTACGGCCAAAAGGTGCCCGACTATGCACTAATATTCGTTATAAAATATTCTTGTTTCGGCTCTTCCAAGGTGTTCAAATACTGTTGTCTGCATACTGTACAATATGTTGGACCAGAAGCAATGTTAGATATATTCACACAGGAATCAATTGTGATAAAGTTAGCTTCGTCACAAAATTTTCAATGAACAAATAGATCAAGTTGAAACAAAAAAGATATGTAACAGTTAATTTTGTTTTTCTTGTCGATCAAGCTTTCTCAGGTCAAAAGACACGTAAACATTCAAATGCCTGTGACATCAACGAGAGTGTTGCCGTCCACGCGCTTAATTGAAATAGAGTGGATGTCATGTCCAATTAATAGCGAGGATATGTGCACCAAATATATAATACTAAAAATAGTAAAACTATATTAGTAATGCGACTTTATTGGCGTAAAACAGTACACAATTTTTCCAAGCTTTCACACATCAACCAGATGGCTGTTTTAAGAAAGGCCAGCAGTTGTCTGCCTTCCTTATATGTATACCCTTTAAAAGAAAGTAGACAACTATCTAGCTTCCTTGAAAAAGCCATCTGGTTGATGTGCAAAAGCTTGGAAACTGAGATATTTTTACGCCAATCAATTCATGGTATTAATATTTATAACGAAGTAAATTTCTCCGTCATTTCTGTCTACGCCAGGATTCGAACCCGGATCCCCTCATCCCGCAATAAGTTGCTCTACCAATTGAGCTACGCGGACATTTTATTCTGATTCCTATCTGCCTTTATGTCGTGTGCGTCCTTCGGGCAGGTACGTTACATCATCTCCCCCTTATTTTAATTTTTTTTTTCGAAGTGCTGGAGAAAGGATTCTCTTATTTTTCCTATCTCGCGGTGTGGAAATAACATCACACCAATGCGAGATTTAGAACGGTCGGGTCATCCGGATAGTTCGGGCGCCATTATAACGAAGTAAATTTCTCCGTCATTTCTGGCCTACGCCGGGATTCCAACCCGAGGCCGCTTATTCCGGAACAAGTCGCTCTACCAACTGAGCTACGCAGACATTTGTTCTTATTGCTATGTGCCTTTATGTCGTGTGCGTCCTGCTGGCGGGTACGTCACATATTGTTTTATTATTTTATGGATGTCATGTCTTTGAAAAGTTGCGAAGAATTCTGATATACAGTGAAACGTGTGTCCGAGGTCAGTCCTATTCCACGGTTACTTTCCAAATGGGGTAGTTTTGACTAAAATGGATGTCACCACTAATAGAAAGGAACAATGCATTAGAGACCTCAATTTGGCGGCCATGGAGAACCTGCATTTCGAAATTACCAACGTTGGAAACTTACATAATAGTCATGTTTAGGATGTTTTAGGAAGATAATAAAATCGTTTCTCTCTCTCTCACAACCATTCACGTAAATGTAAATCGTCGGTTGTCCTTAGAGTCTGTCACGTTCTTAAAATGTTTTCTTGCAGACGGTATAGTTTTCTGCTAATTAGGGTACGCATGTTCCATCTTTAATTGTCCTAAATGACAGCGTGAAATCCACACAGAATTCATCTCCGGTGAAAACTAAAGCTCGTTGGCGACGTGCATCGAATTCGTGTCCCCTCACCCCGGAGTAAGTTGCTCTTCCAACTGAGCTACGCGGACAGAATGTCTTGTTGCAGTTTGTCATCTTAAAACTTGTTTTCACCACTGTAGTACGACACATGATCTCCCTCTTAATGTTTTTTACTTTGAAGCAAAGTAAGAATTTTTCATTAATTCCAAACAATGCGTGCAACAAATATCACGCATTTTTCGAAGAACGCAACGGCCATTGGATATTGGATCCATTTTCCACATTCGGGAGCCAATGAGAAAACACAAGTTTGTCATCGAACCTGTGTGCCCTTACTCTGGAGTAAGTTGCTCTCTGACATGAGCTATGCGGACAGAATGTCTCGCTGCAGATTTGTCGTCTTGACACATGTTATCACCTCTGTAGCACGTCACATGATCTCCCTCTTAATGTTTTTTACTTTGAAGCGAAGTAAGAAATCAGGCAGAACGGACTGAAGGACCACTCAGGAGATAGAATAGGGTCCGGTACGGTTGGGCATGCGCATATATGCAGCATGACGTAGGGGGGAGTGTCGGAAGGGTTTAAAGCACAAGGGCGGTGTACGCTCAGCAATTCGGTGAAAGCTATTGCACGGTGTACATCGGTTTGAACGACGTCGTGTTGCTGCCACCGTCTGATATGGCCAACAAGCAATCCAGTAGACGACATCTGGATGACTTTACCCGAGGTCGAGTCATTGGGAAGTTGGAAGAAAGTAGAAGTGTGACTAGTGTGGCCGAAGAGTTCGGAATCGCTCACAGCATCGTATCACGAGCTTGGAGATCATTTCAAACGACATGAACAGCTGTCAGAGAGTTTAGCAGTGGTCGTCCACGAGCAACCACGGCGGCGGGCGATCTGTATATTGTCCTGCAGGCGAGAAGAGACAGACCGCAGACAGCGGGAGAAATCGCAAGGCACATTCAACAGACAACTGGACGTCCGTTATTGCGTTTTACCGTAGCCAGGAGGCTGCACAAAGGTGGTCTATTTTCACGACGACCAGACGGTGTGAGCCATTAACGCCCGCACATCGGAGACGGCGGTTTCTGTGGTGCCAGGAACACAAGAACTGGACACATCAGCAATGGGGTCGAGTTCTCTTTACGGATGAGAGCCGATTTAGTCTGACGAGCGATTCTGGACGTATACACATCTGGAGACAAGGAACACGCAATCGCACCTCCAACATCAGGTGGCGGAGTTCTCGTTTGGGCCGGTATCATGCTTGGTAGTCGTACTGACCTCCAGATCTTCCAAGGAGGTTCAGTCACTGGTGTCCGCTATTGTACCGAGGTTCTCCTGCCTCACGTGCGTCTGATTAGAGGTGCTGTGGGTCCTGAGTTCCTCTTCATGGACGTCAACGCTACACCTCATCATACAGTGGCTGTCGCAGAGCTGTTGGAGAGTGAAGATATTCAACGCATGGATTGGCCCGCAAGGTCCCCGGACCTAAATCCAATCGAACACGTGTGGGACCTTCTCGGGAGACGCTTGGCAGCACGTCACCTACCGCCAGCAACGACTTAGCAGCTGCGATTGGCGCTACAAGAGGAATGGGCCGCGATGCCTCAACAGCTCCTTGACAACCTCGTCCTCAGCATGGACAGACGTTGTAAATCCTGCAACGCAGTCAGGGGTGATCATATCCCCTAGTAATGACTGGATTTTTCTTGGCAGCCGCCTGCCACATGGACGTTTCTGTCTTCTATCTAGTTTTGCTCGAAGCTGCCTTTTCAATAAAGTGCCTTTGTATCCTTTGGATTCCTTGTTTGGACGGGTTTGCTCACTTGTCCCATATTCTTACATCTTAAATCTTATGGTATGATTTGAGTCGTTGCGGAGCACTTCTGCACGACGTTACATTCGAAAAACAGTCTCGTCCTTAAATTTTGCAAGCCAGTGTACTTTCTTGAAAACCTCACAAATGGTAAACTGAACATATTATGGCGTGAATGTGATTTCGTGAAATGAAATCATAACTGAAATTTGTTCCAACATATTTAATGTTTTAAATAGGAATAAAATCAACAACAGCGAATAAACAGTTTTTTCCAACATTGTTTCGTCTACAAAAACATGAAGCAACAGCAGCAGAATCATGGAAACTCAACATGTGTTGTAAATAATGTTGGATGCGTAATTAAGTGAGGTTTTGTGTTTAATTATCACACTTAAAGTAATTATCATCCCCATGCAAATAGTAAATTAAAAATGTTTGTTTGCTAAATAACATTTCTTTAGGTTTACATATTTCCCCAGTTTCCAGCCCTGTACACTTGATACTCTTTTTATTCTCCCAAGAACTTATTGTGAAATATTTTCAGCTGAACTTTTGGAGTAAGTAGTTAGAGAGATATAAAATATTTAACGTTGGAAGCACCATAAATTCAGAGTTCCCAAGATTTAATCCTGCAGACGGAGTAACTTACGTGAAAGTTCAAGCCGGCGTTTAAACGATAAGGCTTTGTAATGGTCGTTGACCTGCAGATATTCAAGGACTTGTGTTCGGGTTGAGAAAGAGAGTATGCATTAAATTTTTCACGTATGTTGAACTTCACAATTGCTAATGAATTACTGCATATATTAATCTCCGATGAGTTATTTGCCTAATGATTTTCACTTGCTCCAACGGTTTGTGTTTTGCATCTGCCTATAGAAAAAGTACAATCACCTAGCATCAAATATCATCATCATCATCATTGCCAACCATTATCAATCCACTGCTGGATGAAGGTCTCCCCAAGTTTCCTCCACAACGGTCTGTCTTGTGCCAGTCTCCTCCATGTCACTCCCGCATATTTACGAATTTCATCCACCCATCTCCCATGTGGTCTTTTTCTGGGTCTTTTCCTGTCCCTTGGAATCCAATCTAAAATTTCGGCTGTCCATCTATGGTCTGTCCTTCTGGCAGTATGTCCAGCCCATTGCCATTTCAGGGATTTAACTCTGATGATGATGTCTTCCACTCTCGTCATTTTTCGGATCCACGAGTTCCTCTTCTTATCTCTCTTGGTTATACCAAGCATGCACCTCTCCATACCTCTTTGAGTTGTCTGCAGCCTTTGTATGAAAGAGCGAGGGAATATGAACTTCCATTGTGCATGGCTTTTATCGATTATGAAAAAGCCTTTGATTCGGTGAAACCATCAGCAGTTACCACGGCTCTGAAATCCTGCGGTATTGAAGATGCATACATTAATATTATTAATAACATCTATGAAAATGCAAGTGCAAAGATTCGGCTGTTTGAAAATACAACACACATAAAAATTGGAAAGGGAGTTAGACAAGGTGACACCATATCTCCGAAGCTCTTTAATGCCACATTGGAAAATGTCTTTCAATCACTGAACTGGGAAAACAAAGGGATAAAGATTAATGGAGATTATCTAACCCACCTTCGTTTTGCTGATGACATAGTCATTTTTGCAACTACCCCATCAGAGCTGCAGAGTATGATCCAGGAACTTGCTGACAAGAGTAAAGAAGTGGGATTAAAAATGAACTTTCAGAAGACAAAAGTGATGTTCAATGCTTTTACAAGAAATGAAGATTTATCGATTGAAGGAGAAAAACTGGAGATAACAGATACGTACGTTTATCTTGGACAGCAGATATCAAGTGAGGGTCACATTGATGAAGAAATTAATCGGCGTACAAAACTTGCCTGGAGAGCTTATGGAAGAAACAGCATAATTTTCAAGAGCAATATGCCATTATGTCTTAAAAGAAAAGTGTTTGATCAATGCATCCTTCCAGTGCTTACGTATGGTGCAGAGACGTGGACCTTAACTAAAAGAGCATCAAATATATACTCATTTAAGTACGTAACGCACTTAATACATTGACCACGTGATCATAAATGCTGCAGCAAAGGAAAAAGGTATGCATTATTGCCATTATTCTTACCCGTCACTTAAATCTAAACAAGACAGATAACACCAAATCCTCGGGTATAATGAGCACATCTTTTGAATACTTTCCGACGCAAAAATAATTCTCGGAAGCGGTTTTTAAGAAACGCAGAAAATCAGTGGAAGTGGATTAGCACTCCATATGATCATGGCTGACTTGATTATGTAGATGTGTATTTCACTGCATAATATAGCTCTAGTCTACAAGCTGGTACTCGAGCTTGAACTGGAAGTTAGAAAGTACATAGATGTTCTAGATGTTGAGCGTATGTACATTGAAAAATCATATCAATTTCGTTCGTGTTTTTAAAAAAATATAGATATTTGCATTTTGGTGGCGTCCTTTTTATTTCTGCAGATCGGCAATGAGCCTTAGGGAGGCTATACCCGTATAGTATTTACTGAGAACGGAAGGGGAGAGTTGTTGGTCGAAAGGTAAGAAGACAATTTAGTAGTTCTGGTGGCACTAAGCGTGGCTCCTATCTTCCTGAGGGGGAAATTCACCACAATGACACACCCACAAAATTGTGGGACAGTCCCTCACAAATCACACTCCATTAGTGCGGAGAAATACGTAAGACCAAAACATTTCTTTTCGCCGAAAAGTCCTTTCTAACGAAGTGTGTGTAACCAGTTTAGATTTGCCCAAGTACAGAGCAGTAATAAAAATGTTCTTATTGGGGATATGCCAAATCAATACTTAAATTTGATACAAACAGCCATCCTCCTCACATTGTCAAGTAAGCTCTCGTCTGATTTATTACAGTCGAAGGAAGAGATAAAGTAAATAGGTATCTAGATGTAGAATAAATAAAACAATCTAAGGCACATATGCCAAATACAAGTGCATAACAATCTAGAGCTAAACATTCGCACATAACAATTTAGGTCACGTACGTTAAACACTCGTACATATCAGCCAAACATTGCACATTCGTGTGCTCCACAATTTTACGTATTTGTTTTACAAATTAACACTTTTTAAATTGAAAATGAAATTCAATTTATTACTAATAACAAGAACATACCGTCAAATTATGTAATTGAGACGACATTAGTTTTAAAGATGGTTATAATTCAATGGACGTACAATAAAGGAGCTACATTGATTTGTCTTTACGATAAGGTTATTTCATTCAAATTAACACTTGAAATAAATGTCTATAAAATGAGTTCAGCGGAACCTCGGTTGCTATTTCTATGGGAAGGCCTTAAAAACCTTAAAAAATATTAAATACTATTGTGAAATTCATGCTTTAGTGTAAGATATTTAATAATTATTTATGTTAAGTCGAACTGGCGCCGAAAGAAGAAAAAAAGTTACAAATTATAGCATATTTCATTGCATTGCAATATTGTATGCAGGTGGTTCCAAAGAATGGGGTCGTAAGCTGAAGATGTGACACGACCTTGCAGAATACAAAATGGCACTAAGAAACGTCGTGATATCGTACCCCACAATATCAATTATTCTTTTCCTGCAGGTTTTCGCTAAATATTTATCCTATTAGTAGTTAGAAACAATGTGGAGCAGGTCATCCATTATCATCCCAGTTTTTATGTGCTTTACAGCATCTTATACGTTTTGTTGCATTAATGTTGACAATCAGAGGTTTGTGGATTGAAGCGCGGTTGTAAACACCGTTACGACGGTTATCCCAATGAACTGTAATGAAGGAAACGGGATCACTCGAAATGGTATTCAAATTTGATGCCATTTGCAGTGCTGTGGTCTTGTGCTTCCCTCTTACAATCCGTTCTAACTTTTGCATATCTCTATGAGACATATTCGTGTGGCGTCCACAATTTACAGATTTGGAGGCAACGCCATGTCCTTTTCGATAGGTAGTAATAATAATCTTCGATACAGTTTCTCTTGTTACACCTACTACTTCTGCAGTTCTAGTAACAGAGATTCCTGCAAGACGCTCACCATGGATCATGCCTTTTGTGATGCCACTGACATTTGCTGTAAATTGTCGACAATTACTTAAAAATAGAGGTTTCACCTGCGTATGTGACACTGCTCTGTGATAGCCGTCTCGCGCTGCATCGCTTTGTATACCTTATATCGCAGGTGACGTGTTATCTGTGATTTACGATCAGTATATTACTCGCTCACCAACCCGCTGGGTCAGCGTGGTGAGTTATGGCCAACGCCCCAATATTTCAAACTTGGACCTCAGTCTCCGGCATCTGGAATGTACCTAGCCAAGGCAGCGGCCAATGCGACATGAACACAGAGGGTGCAAAGAATCACCGGAAGACCGGACTAGGCTGCCATCTGATGCTGACCTTGGCTACGTTTAATCGACGCTTCTTATCTTCTGATTCAAGACTCCTTGAATTGGAGGAGGAACTCGAAAAAATCAACTAGGACATTGTGGGACTAAGTGCGGTAAAAAGAAGAGGAGAAGAGCTCGTTGTACTAAAAAGTGGACATCTCTTTTACTATCATGGGACAGATACTGACAGTGCTAGTATTGTTGGATATATAATAAACAAAAGACTGAAGGACAATGTTCAAGACATTGAACGTTCCTCGGACAGGGCAGCGCAACTCGCTATCCAACTCTCAAAAATATACGAGGCTCAGATTATTCAAACTTATGCACCCACCACAAGTCGTCTTGAAGAAGAAATTAAAGAATTTTACGAGAAAATTCGGAATCTAAATAACAAAGGCAAACAGCCGTTAAAGATCATTATGGGTGATTTCAATGTGAAAGTAGGGCACCAGCATCAGAATGAAAGTTCGGTTAATAAATTATAATATTTGAAAAGTAATAAACATGGAAATACCCTTGTAGGGTTTGCAGAGGCAGAAAGGTTTTTCATCATGAGCTCCTTTTTCAAGAAAAATCCACACAGGAAATGGACATGGAGATATCCAAATGGGACGAGAAGTGAAATTGATTCTATTGTATGTAGCAAACAATTCGTCATTGAAGACTGCGGTTGCTAAACAAGTTTAACAGAGGTATTGACCACAGAATGGTGAGACGTAGGAAGAACCTCAACACTAAACTCGAACGTGGCAAGCTCTTAAGACAAACAAAATGTATTCACATAACCAACCTTGAAAAGCATCATAATATCTTCAAGCTGGAACGGAGGAAGAAATTCTATGCTTTAGAAGGCCCAACATCAGAAGAAGTGGATATTTCTGAGGTTCACAGACAACTCACCAAGACTCTTATGGAAACAGCAAAAAAATAGGTGGTACTAACAACAAGTTACATATGAAGAAAATTTCAGGAAAAACAAATATGCTGATGCAAAAGAGAAGAGAGATGAGGAGAAGTAAAGACGTAACTTCCAACGTGGAATATATAGAGTTATGCAAGACAGTGCGAAAAAATATCACTGACGACATAAGGAAATTCAATCGTGAACTAGTGAGAAATACAATTGAAAACAACCAAAGCCTGAAGAAATCAAAAGGACATCTCAACAAGGGAAGAAAACAGATTAGGGCTCTGAGAAAAGAAGATGGGACTGTAACAAAAAATAGAAGCGAAATTTTGACAAGGATGAAATATTTCTATTTAAAACTATATGAAAGGGATGACACATCTAATCCAGATATTACGACAGATACCAGTACCAAACTCCCTCCAATCCTCCCTGCAGAAGTTACATATGCAATTAAGAACATGAAATAGGGAAGGGCTCCAGGAGAAGATGGAATTACCGTGGACATTATACAAGAAGCAAGTGGAGAAATTGAAACTAGAGTCGCGCAAGTTTCCACCAGATGTCTGAATGAAGGGAAGATTCCTGAAGATTGGAATAATGCTACAATGATCCTGCTGCATAAAAAAGGTGACGTTGAGGATCTCAAGAACTACAGGCACACAAGCCTCCTTTCAGCGGTTTATAAAATCGTTACTAAGGTTATTTCACATCTCCGTATATTATAGTATTGTAACCCATGCTGCCAGTTATGTGATTATTTCTTTTCTTGATAATTGTCCTGTTGTTCCTCTTGTATTTGCCCGACTTTGCCAGTTTACTCTTGTTGTTTCGTCATGGTTTTCCCTGTATTATTTAGAGTATTTTTCCTCGACCTATTTCTTATTGTTTCTTGTATCGCCCTGTTTCACGGGTGCGGCTCGCGAGCCCATGCGTTCCATACGTATGTTGCTTTTCCCATGTTTGTCTCATGATATTGCCTGTGATTTAACCATGTGTTCGCACTGTTTGCTCCTGTTTTCTGCCCATGTATTACTGTATACTCTTAGTATTTCAACAAAGTGATTCTGAAAGTCTTTCACAACACTTGAAAGTAACACTAGATATGGCTCAACCAAGAGAACAAGCTGGATTCAGGATTAGCAACAACACTGTAGATCATATCCATGTACTGAGAGAACTAATTGAAAGAACAAGAGAATATGAACTCCCACTAGGCTTGGCTTTTATTGATTATAAAAAGGCCTTCGATTCTGTGAAACCATCAGCAGTAACAATGGCTTTGAAATTCTGCAGTATTGAAGATGCACACATTAGCATTATTAATAACATCTATGAAAATGCAAGTGCAAAGGTTCGGATATTTGAGGATACAGCACAAATAAGTATTGGAAAGGGAGTGAGACAAGGTGACACCATACCTCCCAAGCTCTTTAACGCCACATTGCAAAATATCTCTCAGTCATTGAACTGGGAAAATAAAGGGATAAAGATTAATGGAGATTAGTTAACTCACCTTCGTTTTCATGATGACGTAATAATCTTTGCAACTACCCCTTCAGAATATGATCCAAGAACTTGTTCACGAGAGTATAGAAGTGCGATTAAAAATGAACTTTCAGAAGACAAAAGTGATGTACAATGCTTTTACAAGAAACGAAGATTTATCGATTGATGGAGAAAAGCTTGAGACAACTGATTCCTACATTTATCTTGGGCAGCAGATATAAAGTGAGGGTCATATGATGAAGAAACTAGTCGGCGTATAAAACTTAGTAGTGGAACTTTTGGAAGAAACAGTACAATTTTTAAGAGCAGTATGCCATTATGTCTTAAAAGAAAAGTGCTTAATCAATGCATCCTGCCAGTGCTTACGTATGGAGCACAGACATGGACCTTAACTAAACAAGTTAGTAAAATCATGCAATGCATAAATTATGATACGCTTTCCAACATACCAGAAATTATTACTCAAGTTATGAGGATAATGGCTGTGGAATAAATATCGCTCCTGTGTCCTGACCTTTGACCCCATTTCGATGATATTCAACAGAACCGGTTCAGTATACCTCAAGAATAACATACCAAAGTTTGTCGCAATAGAAGCAGTTTTACGCAAGTTATGAGAATAATGGCTGTCGAATAACTTTTGCCTTTGTGCAATGACCTTTGACCCCATTTTGTTGATATTCAACAGAACCGGTTTACTATACCTAAGGAACAACATGATAATGTTTTGTCGCAATCGAAACATTTTTAGGTAAGTTATGATGCACAAGGGCAATGGAATGGTTCCCACTCCAGTGACCTGACCTTTGACCCCATTTCGCCCATTTTCAATAGGGTTCCTCCCCAGTGGCTCCCTACCACATACTAAAATTTCATCGAAATCGAACCATTTTTACGCAAGTTATGACGCATAAGGGCAATGGAAAAAATCCCGCTCTTATGTCCTGCCTGAACTTTGACCCCATTTCACCTATTTTCAACAAGGTTCGTGCCCAGGTGGTTCCCTACTACATACCAAAATTTCATCGAAATCTAACCATATTTACGCATGTTATGACGCATAAAGGCAATGAAATGGATCCCGATTTTATGTCCTGACCTTTGACCCCATTTCGCCCATTTTCGATAGGTTTCGTTCCCAGGTGGTTTCTTACCACACACCAAACGTTTATTGAAATCGAACCATATTTACGTTAGTTATGACGCATAAGAGCAATGGAATGGATCCCACTCCTATGTCCTGACCTTTGACCCTGTTTCGCCCATTTTAAACAGGGTTCGTCCCCATGTGGTCCCCAACCACATACTAAAATTTCGTCGAAATCGAACCATTTTCACGTGAGTTATCGTGCGGACGGACGGTCGGACGGACGGATGGACGGACGGGTGGACAAAGTTGGAGCATTTACGCTTCTTCAACCTACGGTACGAAAGCGTAAAAAAGACATACAAAACTACAGACAACTCAATGAACATGGGGAGATGCATGCTGGGTGAAACCAGAAAAGATAAGAAGAGGAACTTGTGGATAAGGGAAATGACAGGAGTGGACAACATCATGACCAGAATGAAATCACTGAAAAAGCAATAGGCTGGGCATGTTGCCAGATGTACGGATCCCCGATGGACAACCGGGATTTTAGACTGGAATCCGAGGGACAGGAAATGACCCGGAAGAACACCTCATGGGAGATGGATGAATGAAATTCGAAAGTTTCCTTGAGTGACATGGAGGAGACAGGCTCAAGACAGACAATTATGGAAGACACTTGGGGAAACCTTCATCCAGCAGTGGACTGATAATTGTTGATCATGATGATAATGATATTACGTGTACTCCGGTCGCAACCAGTGTTTCCGTTATTTTAATAAACACATATAAATGCACTCTTTCGTCGCGATCTGTATTTCTAAAAGTCGCAATGCAAACATTCTTTGTCTTTGGTTGTTGCTCCTGCTTTGGATAGATGTACAGTATACTGACAAACGTCCCCGGACACACGTTCAAGAGGCAAATAAACCGATCAGCTGCGTTGTAAAGATACGCATTATTGCTGAAAACGGTATAAAAAGAAGCCTGCAAATGACCGCGATCATATCGCACTATGAGGTTGAGTGAAAATGCCGCGGCTTCAGAGAACTGACTTTGAGAAAGGAAAGATTGTTGGGTGTTATATTAGTGGGTTCTCCATAAAAGAAACCGAGGGGCGTTTAAACATACACAAGTCAACTGTTTTGGATGCACTGAATAAGTGGAAGACACATGGCTGGCATGCCTGAAACAACAAAACGTACCGGCGGGAAAAAAATCAGTGAGAGAGAACGTCGAAGCCTCAGGCTCAGCGGTCACGTTCATGCGAGTTCCGTATATATTGGTTTGTGTTGTGTGATATTTAGTGTTTCTTCCTTACCTGTTTGTCGTCGTCGATTCGTGAGAGTCCAGTGATTATTTTAAGTCTACTCCCGAGTGGGTGAGTTTTTTTCTTTTGCTATTATCAGTTTATTTACGTTCAACCTTGCAGGTCGGCGATGCACACTTCATCAATTATGCAAATGGCGACTTCCGGCGGAGAGAGGCGGAGCCCAGCCCTCGCTTCCAGTGGTCCATCATCATCATCATCATTTCCGACTGATGTCAGCGTCCCTGCGCTATCTTCCCTAGCTAGCATTGATGCACTACCCTCTCCGAGTGGTGCTTTCGGTAGCCTTTCGGGTGTCAATCCGTTGACTTCCCCAGTACGTCAAACCTTTCAGCTTCTGCTCCAGTTGATGAAGCCATGGATATTATTGGTGGTGAAGCCTCTTCCAGTTCTTCTGTGCCCGTTCAGTTGCCTGCCACGTATTCTAAGGTTGCAGCCTCTTCTACTCCTCGACAGCTTTCCAAGAATCTGTATGCAAGCGCTCAAGCTTTGCACACTTATATTTATCGTGCTGGAAACAACATTCTTCTTGAAATTCCAGCAGGCTCGCCAGCCGCGACTGTTTTCTTTGAAAACCTGGCTAAGGGAATTAGTTTTGAGGCTCTCCCAGATACACCGATGCGGATCTATGCCGATGCCCTTCAAAGCCTGTTTCCCCCAGACGCCATTTCGCATATGTTCCGGCGGGGCCGGACGATTGTCGTTTATCTTGCCAAATTTGAATATGCCAAGTCTGTCCTGACGACAGGCCTAACTGATGGAGACCGCCAATTTACTCCAGAACCAGTGGCCCAACGACCAGTAAATGTTTCCTTTTACCCTGTACCCCCAGAGGTGACTGACGACATGTTATATGCCGTGCTTTCATCTTTGGGGCGTGTCGTTGGAGGGATTCAAACACACTTAGCTGCAAAAAACGACCCGATGCATGATACCATCCGTGGAGCCCGTCGAGTTGCACATGTCGTTTTTCCTTCTCAAGAAGCTATTGCTCAGCTCCCAACTCACTTCACAGTTAAGTGTGATGGTCAGACTCACCAAATTGATCTATTGACTGAATTCCATTGCAGTCAGTGCAAGGAAGTTGGACATTTCTACAAAGAGTGTCCTATTGCACGGCCATCAACTGGTTCTTCTGCACCATGGATGGATACTCACTACACCCCTGTTGGTGCCTCATCACTATCTTGGGCACCTGCTGATCCTCTTCACATGGAGGTCTCTCCCAAGTCGACTTCCTTACCACCTCCTGCTTCTGTAGAGCATTATCCTGAATTACCACCGACATCGCCTTTCTTTACTCCTGCACCACCTGGCGACATTACTGATACTGATGGAGGGGTGTTGTCTGATACTGAAACTTCCAATGCGGACACCGACACCGCTTACCAGAGCGTCAGTGACCACACCTTAAGTGATGGGTCGGACGCGACCTCTAGGTCTCGCACTGACAAAAGAGAAGCCCCAAAAGCCTCCTACGATTCCTACAAGCGGCGGAAGCCTCAAGGGAAATCGTCACTTTCTACTCGTTCCCGTACGTCGGCTTCTCGTCTGAAAGACTGTGATTTGTCTTCGAATCCTGAAGACTTTATCTTACCTTATGAGGATTTTCTTGCTAGACTGCAACAACATGTGTTTCCGTCGACTCCTTTATCATATCCGGAGTTATATGACGTTTTCTGTCGGAAATCGTTGCCTGGGGGATTCCCTCCTTTTGTCCAGTGACATACGGCTCAGCTTCCGGCGGTGACTGCGCAGTTGACGGAGTTGGACTGCATCTATCAAGCGCTTCGTAGTCCGTCTTCTAATGATGCTGCTGCTGTGAAAATGATGCATCGTCGATACACTAATCTTCGAGACCACTTGCGTAAAGTGTTTACTCCACCTTCTGATTTGGCGCTTTCACGGTGACGACCTTCAACTGTCGCGGAATTTGCGAAACCTGATGTGAATGCCCTTGTCTATGAGGACCTCGCGGCGTATGCCAGTGATGTCCTCCTCCTTCAAGAGACTCGATGTTCAACTGATACGCGGACACACAGATGGCGGTCGTGGCCTTACACATTCTACCATGCGTGCCGCCAATCTAGGTCTGGTGGCATTGCCGTCGGTGTACACCGTCGTTTAATGCACCGTATATCTTCTATTTCTGTCAATAACTTATATTCATAATTATTGCAATGCCTTACTTTCTGTGTTGATACCGTAACTTTTCATGTGTTTAATGTGTATATACCAACTGAAGAATCATTTGTTGATCCACTTTTTCGGAGTCTACGTGCAGCGATTGCTGCGATTCCCTCCGGTGATTTTTTCATCATTGGAGGGGATTTTAACTGAACGGTGCAACCCTCTGTAGACCGCTATTTGTCGCACGGAGAACACCGTGCGAATCTTGTCTCCAAGTTAACACAATTTATTGCTGATTTTCAGCTTGTTGACTCTTTTCGCCAGCTAAAGCCTCAAACCATTTCATTTACTTGGTGCAATTCCCCGACGCAGTTTTCTGCTGCCGCTCGATTGGACCGTATTTATGTTGTCTCTTCTTTGATTCCCACTATTACTTCGGCACGGCACCTCCCTACAGTGTCCTCCGATCATAGCGCCGTGTCTCTATCAGTTTATGTCTCCTCATCACCACCTTCGGCTCGTCGTGGATGGAGTTCTGATGATACAATTTTACAAGATCGGTCTTTCTGTGATACAGTTGAGCAGTTCCTTGCTGCTAGGAAACCTCTGCTAACTACTACTCCGAGTGCCCTGCTCCTGTGGCTCGACATTGAACAAGACCTTCTATTATTGGTACGACGCCTTTCATTTTCCATCACTACCACTCGTGCGATGGCGATCAGCAATCTTCGGGGTTTGCTTTCTTCGTTACAAATTTCAGATCCACAGTATTCAGTAGTTCACGATGTACTACACGCTCACCTACAACCGCTTGTCCAACAAGCTGTGCGTCTACTTCGACTTCTGCATCTATCTCCATCGACGCAAGCCTTTGAAGTTCTTCCCAAGATGGAATCTTCGAGACGAGCGTCAAATTCACTTCGACATCTTCGCCTTCCTAACGGCTCCACCACGTTCGACACATCTCTTATTTGCTCCCAAGTCCGTCACTTCTTTCAGGATAAGTTCCGAGCGATCGCGCAGGTTACTGATCTTTCTTCTTCTCCCCTTCTCTCTTCTCTCCCTCAGGTCCAGCCTTCTCTCTGTGCTCCCCTCACTGCTGAGTTTTCTTTGCCTGAACTTCGAGACGCGTTTTTCTCCCTGAACTCCCATGCCTTCCCGGGACCTGATGGTCGGTCTTCCGCTGTCCATCTCCCGTGCTTTTCTTCCGTCCCTTCTACCTTTTCTTCCTGCTGGTTTTTCTTGTGCTCTTTATTCTTCTGCGCTTCCGCCGGAATTTACAGTTGCTCATGTCATCCTCGTGCCAAAGAAGGGGGACCTCCTGAATCTCACAAATTGGCGCCCTATCTCCATCCTTATTATTGACTATAAAATTTTCACGAAACTCCTTTCTCGACGTCTTAACTCTATCCTTTCGTTTCTTGTTTCTCCCGACCAGTCATACACTGTGCCTGGTCGGTCTATCGCTAACAACATTTCTTTTCTTCTTAATCTCAATTTTCTTACTCGCAAACATTCAGAACCCCTAGCCCTATTTAACATTGATCAACAGTCTGCTTTTGATAACGTTTCGCATGACTATCTCTCTGCTGTTCTAACCCATTTTGGCTTTCCTTCTCCTTTTGTCTCTCTCCTTCTCAGTCTTTATCGGGGCGCTCATTTTCATGTTCGGGCGGCCTCATTTTTGACGGCACCCATCCCTTTCCAACGAGGAATCCGGCAGGGTTGCCCCCTCTCAGGGCAACTCTTTGCCCTCGCATTCGAACCTTTCTTGATTGCCAGCCGTTCATCTCTTCTTTCTGCACTGCCGTTGACCGTTTCTAGCACCAGGCATCACCGTTTCGTTGTTTCAGCCTATGCAGATGACGCCACTTTCTGTCTCCGACGAGATGAACAGTTTGATATTCTACACTCCACGTATCAACAGTATGCAGCTCTCTCTGGTGCGTCGTTGAATGTGCTCAAGAGCACCGGGTTGTGGTGTGGGTCTTGGATGGGTCGCACCGATGCCCCATGGGGTGCGGTGTGGTCCTCCTCGACCCAGAAAATTCTTGGCGCCCAGATTGGACATCCATTCACTTCTGGAATTATTACCTGGAATGCACTCCTTCCTCGATTACAACGCTCAGCTGCGTTTTGGCGATTCACGCATTCTTTCGCATCTTACATTCAGAGAGCGCAAATTGTCCAGCGATACATTCTATCCCAATGCTTGTTTTCTTGGAACTCATCGGTGTTTACCTCGGCTCGTCTCTCTACTATCAACAGCATCTTTACTTCCATGATTTGGTCAGCAAAGCATTGGGTTGCTGCTACGACTCTCACTCTTCCAGCTTCTTTGGGAGGAATTCGCCTACCGGATGTACGCCTTTACTACCGAGCCTTTCGCATCGTTTCATTCCTTCGCCTTCTTCTCACTCCTTCTCTATCTATCACTCTGCTCTACTTTTGATATTCTTATCTCTCTCCGAGATCCATCCTTTTCTTTTCTCTTATATATTCGGATGGACTCTTATCCTTCTTATTTTAATCAATTTCCACCCCTCATTACTCAAGCTCTAGCGTTCTTCCACTCACTTCCACTTCTTTGCGCAACTCCCTCTACTATTCGTGATCTTCTTGCCGAACCACTTTTCTTTTCCACTCTGATTCACCCTCCTGATCAACCCCACTTCATCTTCCCTCCTTAGGTCCGCTCTGGAATCTTAACTGTTCAAGCTTTAGTTACTGCTGACCTCTCCTGAAAGCCCCTTTCCTCTCTCTTCCCCGCTTCTACTCCCCTACTGGAGGAAGATTATGATCTCCTTCGTTCTACTCTAAGTTCTTTCTTCCCTTCCCTTGTTTCTGATTCTGGTCTCATCTCTGTTTCTGGTCCTAGCCTCTCTATTCCTTTCTTCCTTCCTCTTCGTGCCTCTGTTGCCACCATTTCTTCTTTTTCCACCGGTTCGATCTATACTCTTCTTAGCACACCCCTCGCTATTCCCCACCCACTCCCGGATGTTTCTTCTTCGCTTTCTTTGACAATCTGGTCTGCATCTTCTTCGCCGCTTTCCTCCCCGCTGGAGTTTAACCTTCAATGGCGGTTTCTCCACAGTCGCCTTCCCGTTCCTTCCTCTCTCTCTCGTATGTCTATTTCTTCTACTTCACTCTGTATTTTTGGTGGTTCTGAAGGCGATGTTCCACAAGTTTATTGTCACTGTCCCATTCTGCTACCGCTGCTTCATACTGCTTTTCGTTTTGCTGGCATTATTTGTTCCAGGGATCTTCCTTTCCAATCATATCCATGGCTACTTCTCACTAAGCATCCTCCAACTAAACTTCCGGATGCTTCTGCCTACCTATTCGTCCTTGTGAAGCATGTTATTCATCTTTACCGCCTTTCTATACGATCACGTTCTGCCACACCTAGCATCGTTTCTGCAGGTGCAGCTCTGCGGAAGATTTTTCGGAATCGCATCTTAGCTCGTCTCCGGCCGGAGTACTTTGCTGCGTCCACCCCCTAATCTCTGGTTTCCTTCCGGTCTGCCTGGGCGCAGGAAACCGGGTGGTTCCGAGTTGAAGGGTCGACGTTGTATCTTTCGTGTTAATTGCGTTGTGCTTTCTCCTCTTACTTTTCCATGTGCCTTTTGGGACACAGTGTATATTTGTAATTATATTTTGTTATTTTGTTGGATCTGCATTTCTTTGTGTCTGTTCTTTCAAATGGCAGATTATGTAGTTGTCCACCGTGGCGTGCCTTTCTTGGCATAGGTTTTGCGAATGGTTAACTAATGTGACTCGTTTTCTTTTGTTTGGGTACAGGTTTGCACCCAAGTCTAAGCTGCATGTACCACTTTTTTTCCATTTTCTTCCTGGTGTTTTATGATATATATGTACCATATCTTACGGTCACCTTATTCCTGTCAATTGGCTTCGTATTGTTGGTTGCCTGTAATTGTATGCTGTTGTAACCTATCTTCATTGTACATAATTTCTGACATTGCCACTTTTTTTCGTACCTTGGATTGCCATGTACCCTGTTTATTGTAAATTGTTCGTCCATTGCTTCTTTTCCCTACTGTTATCTGAGACAGCGAAGTTCTGTTCTCTATGCTTGTAATTTTTATAGCACGCACATTGTGTATACTGAAGTTTTACATCGTTCCTGTTCACTGGACCATAGTACTGTGTATTTTGTATTTTTATGCAACGAGGAACAGCGCTTGCTGGTTCATACCTCTCACTCGAATGTTCTGTTTCCCTGTGTACCCAGTGTGCTTATTCCTTGTTTTTCTTTCCAGTCATGTAATGTTTGGCTTATCACAGGGTTTATGTTCGAGTCCGAAGTTCCCGGACTCTCGTTCCCCTGTTGTATTTGTGTTATGTGAACGTGACCTCGCTGCACACTTTTCACGTTCTTCGTTCTGTTTAAGTTGGTGAAAGTTCATTGACCTGTAAATACTGTATCATTTTATACGATTTTCTTTATCATGCTTTCGCCGGTTAACGCGAGCGTTGTGCTTCTTTTTTCGCACTCGCTTGCGGTGTTCATCACGGATAAGCTGATAATGTGTACCGTGTTGTTCATGCCTTGTTTTTGTTATTGTTTTTCTTGAATTTGTACAATTTTTTCTGTTTTCTTGTATGTATACAGTGTACTTTTCTTCGGCATTTCTGTTGGTACTAGTTCCTTTGTGATTCGTTGATCCTTGGTTGAGTCCAGGGTCACTAACATTTTATATCAATGTTGATTTTTGTGAATTGAGCTTACCATCAAGTGTGAGTTGTAATTTTTATTGTTCTGTTTTTGTTTAGTTGGCGCTTGCCATTCACCTGTAGTGCGTATTATGTAACTTACCGTAATCTGCATTATTTCTCTGGTACTGTGCTTGCTGTCATTATCAACTATCTCTCACGCGTATTTTTCCTGTTCACAGTGCACCGTGCTATTTGTAATTCTTGTTTGTTTTGTATCCCCGATGTGCCCCGGGGGTTTTGCACTTGCGCTTTTGGCGTTTTTTGTATTGTATCTTCAAACCTCGTGCGATTTCTGTTTGAGTCGGTGTCATTGGGCTCACATTTATTTGTACCGTTTTTCAAATTGTGCATGTTGCTATGTTGTTCCTTTATGTTTTCCCCTCTATGTTCTTAAGTGGTGATGCCCGTTCACTTGTAGATCTGTTTTCTCATTGTTTAGCGTCGCTCAGTGTGGTACGCCTTAATCTTGTCTTCAGAATCCCTCACTTGAGTGGTATTCGTGTGAATTTTACCGGGTTTGTTGCGCACTGTTGGTGTATAGTGCTTACTGTATTTATTGTTTCTATTTCCAGTTTTCCTGATTGTTAATAGAGTGCCGTGTTGGATGTCCTTTTCTGTTGTTAGGCTTTCCTCGATTACATCCTGGCTATTGCCAGTACCAATTGTAATTGCTTTCGTGTACTTTGCTGTCTCTGTGTATCGTGTATTTTACCACCTTGTTGTGGTTTTTAGCATTTTTCATATTATCTTTACCGGCGTAGCCGCATTCATCTGTTGATAATGTCATTACTTTCATTCATTGTTTATTTATTGTTTTTCCCACTTTGTGGTGCGTCTGTATTATTTTATGCCTAAGAGTCCAATAAAATTCGTTAATACTCAGGAGAGTCGTTACAGCTAATCGACGGAGTACTGCATAAAACCTCAGTGTACAGGTGAGTAAAAATGCTGGAACCTGGGTATGTGCACGTACCATTCGCAGAGAACTTTATTCCATGGGTTACCGTGGTCGTACGGCTGCTCACAAGCCTTTCATCTCCACTCGGAATGCTACTCGTCGTTTAGCATGGTGTAAAGTACATTAATCGTGGACCGTAGATCAATGAAAACAGGTCCTATGGACTAATTAATCCAGATACACGATTCATCAGTCTGATGGCCGTGTGTGGGTATGGCGGCAGCCGGGGGAACGCTATTTACCACAGTGTACTGTTCCTACGGTCAAGTTTGGAGCTGGCAGTGTACTCGTGTGTGTGTGTGTGGGGGGTGTTTCGTGGCATAGTCCCGGCCCATGGGTTATCGTGGACAAACCTGTTAACCAGCACGTCTACCTCCATATTCTGGACAATTATGCCTTACCAACTATGTGGCAATACTACGGAACCGAGCCTTGTTTGTACCAGCAAGATAATGCACCGGTCCATAAAGCAAGGACTGTTACTGTGTGGTTTGACGATAATTCCGTATCGTGTGTGAACTGGGCAACACAGAGCCCTGATCTTAATCCCATAGAGCACTTATGGGATGAAATAGAGCACCGCATAAAAAGTTTGGAACCAAGGCCTACTACTAAGCAAGAGTTAGCGGCAACATTATGTACTGAGATGAAGCGCATTCTTATCGCTGTGTTTCAAAACCTTGTGGAAAGTATGTCTCGAAGGGTCAGTGCATAATAGCCGGGGTTCACGAACATTTCGGCAGAACAATGATTTCCTGTCTCCTTCGAGCTGAGCAGTACTAACGACAAACCTACCATTAGTAGTAAGCGCTGCCTTGTAACCCTTTATTCACTATCACGTGACTCAGGTTACGATAAGGAAGGGACATCATGTCACTAAGTGGTAAGAAGTCACTCAAACATCTTTTTCCATTTGTAAGCGTGATCGGCATTGTTATGATCCTTTAAGCAGGTAGTCAATCATCAAAAATTTGAGTCACTCAACGCCCTAAAGCGAAATCAACGTTTTCTAATTCGCAGATTTACTCATTCCAGCCGCTTTCGGGCCACTTTTTAGGCACCAAACATATTCATTCGTGCCAATTTGGACCCATGCTGCTAAAACCTGGTTAATTCGTTCAAGCCCATTAAAGGGGTAAATGGCAAGAATCTGACGTATCTTGCAATCTAAGAGATAAAATTTCTGCTGTTGGAAAATATATTGAACGATTTTTGGAAAATAATGTTTTTAATCTGGAATGCTGAAAACAACACCAAATTTCCGCTGTTATTTTTCATATGAAACTGAAATCACTTTTTTTAATTGTAAACGCCATCGTCCGTATCTCATACTTGAAAATGGAGAAAGAGTCCAGTGCTACATCTCTTTGATAGCAAAAGCATATGATCGTTCGGTTAAACTGTTCAGGCAGAGGAAACAATAAATGATAATAAAAATAAGAAAGCAGTTGAAACATAAGGAAACCGTGAAAATGTTTTCGTGGATTTCGTTTCCCGACCTATGGAGATTGCTTTTGCTTGGGTTCCACGGATGCTTATGTTGAATTTAAAGGAACCCAGCGAAAGGAATCTTTACCCTTTTACCGTCCGACGAGAAAAGGTTTGAAAAATAAATTCTTCTGCCCTATCATGATGATGGAATAAATTTATCTCCCTCAAATTCTTATTCTCTCTCTTCCGCAACCCTCTTCCTCTTTCTATCTTTCTGGATATGAGATTCTTTCTCGCATTTTCTCACTCACTCACCCTCCGCTCAACAATTCGCTATATTCCTCTCGCGCACAAAACATCGCGACTTCAGACTGCGAAAACCGTTCTCTGAGATTACGTTGTTTTGTGAAAGAAAAAGTCTGAATTCAAAGGCATTCGAACTCCAAATCTGATGCAAAGTCCGTTTATCCACAAACTTCAGTTTCTTTCGAGCAAAATTTTAATCGAGCATGGAAGAATTTGCGCATGATGGGAAAGTCATTCAAAATGGACGATTGAACAAAATGGTTGTTGAAACTAATTTTTTAATTCATAAGGAATAAGTGTAGTCTGTCCTGTGATCAATGTTCCTGGCGCATAGGTTAGCTTAACAGATTATGTGAAGCCAACAAGTTGATGTTTGAGCATTAGCTGTTACGTAAAGATGAACTCACCACAATGCAAGATACCTTGAAGAATTGTGTCAATTTTTTCCGCGTTTCGAAATATATGATTCGTTTCCTGAAATTCAGCTTCTAAGTACTTTTTGCGCACAGATTTGTTTAAAATTTCATTTTTTCTGCTATCAAAGTTAGACAGCATTAACAGTGTTTTGAAGGGTTCTCAAAAACATCGAAAAAAACGTTTCTAACATTTAGTTAATGATTTCCAGTGTAATTTTACCTTCAATATTTGTATAGTTCAAACGAGTGTGCATGGATATTACCTTAAATCACTCACAACCTGTTAAAAAACAACGCTGTTTCATTCTAAAAATCTACTTCATTAGACCACCCTGTCACAATAACAAACACACCCCGAAAACCTAAAATTGTGATCCCTTTTAAACATTAATCTGATGAACTATTCAGTCAATTTATTATATGTTGATCAAATCGGCAAATTTTGAGAAAGTTGTTTTATACATGCGAGGAAGAATTATTTTCTGCCAAAATATTCTGATCAGCTACCAAAGTCAGTAAGACCTTAGCCCCGTTTTCAGTTAAAATGTTTAATATTGCTATAATGCCATACACGCTCATCTCATTCTGTGAAGTTTAGGCAGTTGTTTTCTCTATTCTGTGGCCAACGTTTCGCCAGAATTCAATTCTACAGCGGTATCACTCTTCAGTTCGTCCACCAAACACAGAGCGAACCATTTTTGGGGTGTTGGCCTGGTTTTGGCGTAGGAACCGGTGTCTGACCTGGAGAAAACCACTGGTTTTTGTGTTTATTGTTCACGTAAAGAACCCACTTTTCATTTCCAGTGACAATTCGATGAAGAAATGGGTTCTTTTCCTGTCGGCTGAGCATAGAGTTGCAGATGATGAAACGCTGGGCTTTGTTGTCAGGTGAAAGTTGGTGTGGAACCCAAACTACTTGTCTGTAAATCTTCCCTATCTGCTGCTGGTGTTCTTGAACAGTAGACCTTGATGCACTAAGATGTTGGAATAACTCATCTATGGTTTGACGATATTCTACCTCAACGGCTGTAAGCAGCAGGTCATTGTCCAGCTCCATGGGCCTTTCTACACAAGGGGCATCATATAGGTCAAAAGTGCCCGACCGGAATTGGACGAACCAGTGCTGGCACTTTCGGTCATTTAATGGATTTGGATAAACAGCGCAAATGTTACTGGTGGCCACGGTTGTGTTGTTCCCCTTGTGAAATCCATACAGGATACAATGATGAACATGGCTCTTCTCGGATTCATATAGGGGCACAATCATGTTACTCATTTCGTTCTGCAAATCTGGAAGACAAAAACACCTACATAAGTTAAAGGCGAATAGTTCATTCACTTTTACATACTTTACGTTGGACGTACATATATACACCTCTCAACTGCAAACTTGGTCCGCCCAAAAACGACATTACTTTCCGGTCCCCCCAATATTTATACAAAACATAAAATTGACGTATTGAAGCACTAATTGTATACAAAACATAATATTGATGTATTGAAGTACATGCATTGAAGTATTTATGTGTTGAAGTTCATGTACTGATGCATTGATGTACTTATTGTATACATAACATAATATTGATATATTTAAAGTACATGTTGTGAAGTATTGATGTATTGAAGCACTTACTGTATACGTTACCGGCAACGTGTGACAAACAGGCATTGTACAGAATACCTATGAAACTATAAAATGCGTGACTTTTTTAGGCAAAGCATGAAATATTTATGTTATTTTAATACTGCGTGTAATTTTCCTAGGCATTTTATATAAATCCGAGACGTTATATAAAACGACATGGACTATTTAGGCAAAGTATGAAATTAGAATTATGAAAGGCGTTTAGTGAAAAGTCGTGTATGAAAATCATGGAAGAAATACAAAGTAAAGTATACGGTTTTTCTTACTGAAAGAACAAGAGAGAAAGACTAGAACTGACCTTCCTGTTGCAACTAGGAAGGCTAGATTAACATTTTAAATTACATTTAATTGCCTTTTCACACAAGAGCACTTCATAATTTGGCACTTATATTTTTGGCTTCATATTTTGGCTTTATATGCTTGGCTCTTATTTTGGTACATACACCTCACGAATCCTTGACCACTTCCTGTGCACTGAGCGATGGCAGAAGAATTTCGTGGTCGGGAACGTCTTCAACTCTGAGTAAGTCCTTCGGACATAAGTGGTTTGTGACCTGTCATAGAGTTGGTTCAAAATTCCTCGATTAGTTCCAAGTCGGTAAAAACCTTCTTCTGTCACACTCATAATAATTGCCAACAGATTGCGTGAGTCACACCGTCCCTTACGGTGTCACGACTAGGAACTCGAACAGTGGCTCCCAAAGATGCAGGAGGTATTTTTTTTTTATGTCAGAATCCATTTTCATTTTTCGGCTTGTATTTCCAGATTCAATTTAGATCCAGTTTTACTTTCGACAGTTTCGTCATTGCCGAACAAAGACAGAAATGCAATTTGCGATAACACTAAATACTGTCCACTTGAACCGAGCGTTGAACGTCACGTGTTTTGCCAAGTGAAAAAACAACAACATCATAGGCGGCACTTTGGCGGCGCTTAACGCGAACATTGAAAGTCACGTACCTCCCAAAGTGAAAAAAGGCACTGGCAGCAGTATTTTATACTTTGGCGATTTGCCTTTTGGCATTCCATAGATGAACGTTCCTTTTTGAATGTCCGTTAAATCACTACCCCTACCCATTATGCTCACGTAACGCACTATGGCTCATGTGACCTGCGGCTGCGTGTATCTCCGTATGGTCGACACTGCCATGTGCACTCTCTGATGCGCCTGGGCTGGTACACTGTGGTTCCGGGGGTGGTCATCTTATTCTGATAGGACTGTGTATTCATGCAGCGGTTTTATTGATAACCTGAGATATTAAAACATTATTTCTTTTGTGTGATAAGCTCTTTTATTCACTTATTCTTGCGCGCGTTGCTGGATTGCCTTGAAAGCAATTTTTACTTTTCCATCTGTGGTGAGGCCCGGTACTTCCATATGATATTTTTACAGTGGAATATATAAATCGTCGTGGACGATATCTTCAATGAGAGCTCTGTTGATGTCCGTGCAGATTTCCACTGCGACTGTTGTCGATTATAGAATTCCTACCAGCCGAGTACATGGAAAATACCCCACCAGGAGGTGTTTCTCGAAGCATCCTGCAAATTGATGAAGCATAAAATCCTGCAAATGACGATGCATCCTGCAAATTGATATATCACAAATATATTAAACATGGCTCATATGATTCAAATAAAGAATAGATGATTCATATGACTCAAATAAAGAAAAGATGATTCAAACTGATGAATCGAATGATGAATCATCCTGCAAATTGATGAATCATAATGAATCATGGCTAAAGGAAGAGTTTCTAATATAGTGCCATATCTTGTATCTAATGAATCAAATGAAGAAGCATCCTGCAAATTGAAGAAGCATCTTGCAAATTTTTCCCCAATTAGCATGTGTAAATTATAATACATTGCCGGAAAATTTCTAAGGACGGATGACAATGGCAACGATAGGAACCATAAAATGGAAGGCAGGAAAATGTGGAAATTAGCATAAGTGCGGGATACAGTAAGATGTGTTGTGCGTATGCAAATTTTGGATTGCCCAACTTGTTCGTGACGTCATAGCACTGATAAGAGATATAAAGGATTTGACGCGTATTGACCGTTGTTGTTCAAACGTAAAATTGAAAGTGAAAGAATCAATTGACGAACTTGCAATTTTCAGTATGTCTTCCGGACATCACCTAGATGATTTTACGCGTGGCCGTATTATTGGCAAGATTGAAGAAGGGCGAAAAATAACAGATGTTGCCAGGGAGTTCGACGTCAGCCACAGTGTTGTTTCAAGGCTTTGGAAATCATTTCAAACAAATGGAGAGTGTAGCAAACGTCACGGGGGAGGTCGTGTTCGCAGTACGACACCTGCAGAATATCGGTACATAGTGCTATCAACAAAAAGACACCGGCGCAGCACAGCTAGTGAGGTAGCAAATCAGTTTATGGCTGCTATTGGCAAGCGGATCTCCCGAAAAACTGTCGCCAGACGTTTGCATAAAGGAGGACTATACGCCCGCCGTCCTGTTGTGTGCATCCCATTGTCCAGACGTCACCGTACCGCCCGTTTGCAATGGTGCCATCAACATCTCAATTGGACTGATAACGACTGGTCTGCTGTCCTCTTCTCAGATGAGAGTAGATACAGTCTATCGTCTGATTGTCGACGACAGCTGATCTGGCGTGATAGTGGTACTGCATATTGTCCAGCAAACATACAGGAAAGGGACCGATATCCGACATGTAGTGTCATGGTATGGGCTGGCATCATGATCAATGGCGGTACGTCCCTCTATGTGCTTCGAACTGGGACTATGACTGGCCAACGATACATTAATGATGTTCTGCTACCTCATGTTCGCATGTTCCGTGGTGCTGTCGGTGATAGATTCATTTTCATGGACGACAACGCAACATGTCATCGAACAGTCGCTGTCCAAGAATGTCTTGAGAGCAAAGATATTCAACGCCTCGTATGGCCAGCACGTTCTCCAGATCTGAATCCCATTGAAAATGTGTGGGGTGCTTTGGGGAGGAGTCTTGCTGGTCGGCAATGCCCTCCAACAAACAAGGACACCCTCATCCGTGCACTGACAGAGGAATAAGATAAATTACCCCAACAGCTACTTGATAATGTTATGCAAAGCATGACACGACGTGTGGAATCTTGCATCGCCCTCCATGGTGGCCATATCCCGTATTGACATCTTACGCCGGAACGCCTGCGGACGGTAATTGCATTTTTCACGTTTACGTATTCTGCACAAAATGGCCTGTTTGTCCCTTGAACACGTTCCAAAGCCTTCTGGATTTCAGAGCACAATAAATTGCCTTTCTTGTAATGTCCTGGCATTCTGACATTATTTTATTTCACTTGTAATCCAAATACACATACTTTCTTATGCACTATATAGCCGTTTATGATCCGTTCTTAGCAATTGTCCAGCAGTGTAATTGCGAATCAAGTGCAAGAAAGGAGAGAGAGATCACAGGGAAAACCGCGGAGTACATAGGTTTGGTCGTCGTTACCTTGGCGTTTGGACCACTGCATCGATTTGGCGAAACCTCGTGTAAAGAGGAGTGAGAATACTTGAGCTACGTCATCTAAAATTTTACCGTCACACAGACATGTTTTCCAGACGCTTTATTATAGGAGTAAGTTTAAGTGGTTGACTCCTGCTTCGTATCGCGGCGGAAACGCCTCCAGGAAGCAACAACTTATGTCCGAATTTGGCGACCGTGGTTGTTAGTTTTTGTCTGTAGCAAGAAAACACAAACGCGGATCGAAACTTCTCGATAGCCGCTTTTGACTGCAAGCCGAAATAGCCCCAGAATTCACAGCGAACGACATTGGATGAAGTGCGTCAGCAGTTATTGACGCAGTCTTTATCAACACCAATTGCGAATCGCAGACTGGCAGATAGAGCTTTGCGCTGTCGTCAGCAAATAAGATGACTGCCACTTACCTCAACCTACCGTCGCGCACGGTTACAGTGATGCCGTGTCAGTCATTATGGGTGGCGGAACGAATGGAACCATGTCATGCTAATCGACGAGTCTGAGTTCTGTCTCAAAGCCGACAGTTTCCAAATGGGAGCCCGCAGACGACGTGGTAGTATAGAAGAGTTTATTACCATCCTTTATGTGCATGCTGTTCCTTATCTTGATGTTAATGGCTTGGGAAGCTATCAATTTCAATAGTTGTTCATCGTTAAGACGCATTGTTTGTACAATGACAGGAGAACGATGTATCGTTGAGCTGCTGTGGCCCTATTCGTTGTAATACCTCTCTGTTTATTCTGATGCCCAATTTCAACATTATAACACACGTCCACACACCACAGACACCAGTTGGCAGCAAATACAGAAAGCACCTTATCTGTTTCGTCATGCGTAGCACAAATGTGGAAGTAGATTTGGTGTGATTACCAACGGTAATGGTAACCCAAATAGGGTTACTATTTTCACCAGAGTTTTCCAATTTGTTCATGCTGCAACGGTGAATGTTGTTGCCTAACGCATGCAAGGTGCTTTCCAAGTCAGTGTGATCCCTAAACTTGTTGTCTCTATACAGAACGTGTGGGACGTCATTGGGAGGCGATTTAGTGCCATTTCACTACCTGAACATAGGTCAATGATATCTCCTGACGGTATCCCGGGAGTTTCTCACTGGCTGTGACGCAGTGTTGGCCAATGTACAGCCCAGCATTACTCTCATACGCCCTATGAACTCAGGCCACATTACATTATTTTCTTGCCCATGAGCTTTCATGTAATTCCTCAAAATTTAAATCACGTCTTTTCCACCTTCGTTTCTATACGTGTGGTAAGTTTTGTCACATTTTGTTCAATCTCTCAGGGTATACCTTTTTTGTATCTAGCAGTGTATTTACACGGCAACCATAAAGTTAGAAAGGCAGTCAATGTATATCAAACAGTGAAATTTTTCATGCCGACAAAAGTACATAGTTTACCACAGAACTCCTTACGCCTTTAACGTTTCAAAGCAATCGCCATTTTGAATGCCACAATACAACTCGAATACGATTTTGAATTTTTCAACTTAGCTATGACGCCCCTTTAAATGCGCCAAACAGACGCAATGAGCACATACTTCTTCTGGATGTGCAGTGTTGTGATTCCAGTACACTACTGTATATACTCATGGTTCCACATGGAGTGATCAAACTTTTAACCTTGTTTTTTGTTTGAAGCTTTTATATATAATTCAATGAATTGCTGTGAAGTATTTTAGGGAAACTCATGCCTACTCTTCTTTCAGTTCTTCGCAATGGTTGAATGTTTATTTCTTGGCATCAGATATTTCTTCATGATTTCATTGGATTTTCAATCAAATGTCTCTATTTCCTATCTAAATTTCCTTTTTTCAGAACATAAATTTTGAGAGAAACGAATGCCACTCTAAACCTTTTCCCACCTTTCAAAGTAATGAAACTAAGTTTTTTGGATATTTCCCTGTTGCCTTATTCCCAATATAGAAATTTGATTATATCTTATTTATTCGGATACAACTTAAAAAGGAAACTCAGGTGAACATCTGCTGAGAGTGGACATCTACTACAAGGATTGATATCCTATTCCATTTAAAAGAGTGGAAAATATTATTTAAGAATTTTCAATTTCAGGAAATAAAATTAGTAATCGAATCCTTTCTAATATCTCTCAGATGATATTACCAAAAACTGTTTCTTCATTTTACATTTTTGCTTGATGTTAAGAAACGAAAAATAAAAACAAATACGCTCTTTGATTATAGTTAAAGACCTTTCCAGATTTAGGGAGATAATGATTTGTTCCTAATGAATTTTTTGAGAATTGATATGTGTGTGAAAACGAACAAATCACGAAAACATGAAGACCAAATTCAACACCACAGTGGATTACATTCTTCACGTTTTCGTTTTTTACATATAAATAAAAACCACAAGAGCCAGCAAGCGTAATACGAGGAGATCGGGACAAACCAAAATCCTCGTTATATTCTGGGATCGGTAAATTTGCTTTGGGCAATATTCCCACCGAGGAAAAGTGGGCTTACGTAATAATATCCATATACGTTTATAGCAAACAGTATATCCATAAGAATTGGATGTTCTGGAAAGATTCAATGATTCATTACCTACATTACTATAATTAATTAATAAATTAACTAATAAAAATAATTAAATATTTGAAGTACATTCATACTGACCTTAAAAATAATTTGAAGGTAAAAATGTAAAAATCAAAATATTTCTGCTGCAAAATGAAATGATATAAGCATTTCACCCAGGAAAAAAAGGGCATGAGGAATTATACACTGGCGTGCAAAAATTAAGGACGAGACGGTTTTTCGAATGTAACGACGTGCAGAAGTGCTCCACATCGACTCAAATCATACCATACGATCCCCAAGATGTAAGAATATGGGACAAGTGGGCAAAACCGTCCAAACAAGTAATCCGAAGGATACAAAGGCACTTTATTGAAAAGATAGCTTCGAGCGCAGCTGGACAGAAGACAGAAACGTCCATGTGACAGGTGGCGGCCAAGAAAAATCAGGCCTTTAGTAGGGGATATGATCACCCCTGACTGCGTTGCAGGATTTATAACGTCTGTCCATGCTGAGGACGAGGTTGTCAAGAAGCTGTTGAGGCATCGTGACCTATTCCTCTTGTAGCGCCAATCGCAGCTGAGGAATCGTTCCTGGCGGCTGGCGACATGCTGCCAAGTGTCTCCCGAGTAGGTCCCACACGTGTGTGATTGGATTTAGGTCCGGGGACCTTGCGGGCCAATCCATGCGTTGAATATCTTTACTCTCCAACAGCTCTGCGACAACCACTGTACGATGAGGTGTAGCGTTGTCGTCCATGAAGAGGAACCCATGACTCACAGCACCTCTAAACAGACGCACGTGAGGCAGGATAACCTCGTTACCATAGCGGACACTAGTGACTGAACCTCCTCGGAAGATGTGGAGGTCAGTAAGGCTACCAAGCATGATACCGGCCCAAACGAGAACTTGGCCACCTCCAAACCGGTCTCTTTTGATGATGTTGGAGTTGCGATTGCGCATTCCCTGCTCTCTCCAGATGTGTATACGTCCAGAATCGCTCGTCAGACTAAATCGTCTCCCATCCGTAAAGGGAACTCGACCCCATTGCTGATGTGTCCAGTTCTTGTGTTCCTGGCATCGCACAAACCGCCGACTCCGATGAGCAGGCGTTAATGACACACACCGTGCTGGTCGTCGTGCAAATAGACCACCTTTGTGCAGCCTCCTGGCCACGGTAAAACGCGATAACGGACGTCCAGTTGTCTGTTGCATGTGCCTTGCGATTTCGCCCGCTGTCTGCCGTCTGTCTCTTCTCGCCTGTAGGAAAATATATCAGTCGTCCGCGGCCGTGGTTGCTCGTGTACGACCACCGCTAAACTCTCGGACAGCTGTTTCTGTCGTTTGAAATGCTCTCCAAGCTCGTGAAACGATGCTGTGAACAATCCCTAACTCCTCGGCCACACTAGTCACACTTCGACCTTCTTCCAACTTTCCAATGACGCGACTTCGGGAAAGTCATCCAGATGTCGTATACTGGATTGCCTGTTGGCCATATCACACGGTGGCCGCAACTCGACGTCGTTCAAACCGATGTACACCGTGCAATAGCTTTCACCAAATTGCTGAGCGTACACCGCTCTTGTGCTTTATACCTTTCCGACACCCCTTCCCCCCTTACGTCATGCTGCATATATGCGCATGCCCTATCGTACCGGACCATAGTCTATCTCCTGAGTGGTCTTTCGGTCCGCTCTGTCTGCTCGTTTCGCTGTTATGCTAATTTCTCCTCTTCGTCCTTTAATTTTTGCACACCAGTGTAGATTGAAACTTTGATCTAATATTACCGCCTACAATAATGAACTGTGTTTTGAAGAATTCAATGCAACAAGGGGATACTAATCAAATGCTGAACTTTATAAATTGCTGCTATAAATTTTCTTATGAATTTTGTTTTTATTTTTAATACATGCATTTTATTTTTATTAAACTTTTTCGATCGTTTTATAAAACAGTTGATTTCATTACAATTTTTATTTATTTTACTTACAGTGTGTTATAGCGGAAGAACATATTTCTTTTTATGCTTAATTTTATTACTTTTTCATTTTAAAATGGATATTAACATTGATTTGGAAGCATTATCGCGGGATGTGGTAAGGATTTTCCATTAAATTTATGGAAAGCTTATGTAAGGGATCCCAGTAAATTTATTTCGACTTCAGCTATTTTCTCAGCGAACAAAATGGCGAGGTCCCGTTCTTTATTATTTGGCTATGAAAATTTATATTTCGTAGGTACAGCCGAAACCCATTCAAAAATTCAACGAAATATTTCATTATTACGAATTTGTAAACGCGGAATTTCTCATTTTACCATCAAAATTTAATATACTTGTGAATTTATATTCTTTGCCAAAACGAACGAATTACCAAGTGAAAAAAATTGCTCGCTCTTGATGAAACTGTGCATGCAAGTACCGTAGGGCGGAATGGGCAAATGATTAAAAAGCAAGGACCAATGATTAAGTCATGCCCCGCCACGGCGCATGGGAACCGCACACCGAAGAGAATATATCAAAAGCAAAACTGACACGCAGAAACAACTGTGACAGCGGATTGCAGTTGCCTCCTCGGAATTTGAGGATGCCTCGTCTTCGGATCCGTGCAGAATACGAGTATTTGTGCGTGTGTGAGAGAAAACGTATAATTGGGCTAAGAGAGGCCGGTTGGTTAAGTCGTCGCATCGGCAGGAATTTGGGTCATAGGAATACGGCATCAAAGGATGTTAGCGTCAGTGGTTCGAGGATTGCACATCCAAGAGGCACGCTGGCAGGGGACGGCCAGAAGCAACTACAGAACGTGAGGATCGAGCGAGTGTGAAAGCCGCCCGAACAGAACGAAATTTGTCGCTCTCAACTATCCGTGGCCATGTTGCGTCGTGTACAGGTACAAAAGCGGCGATCTGGGCTGTTGCCAGACGACCTGCGGCACGGAGACTACATTTGAGGAGGCCACTCCACCACCAACCACAGACTAGAGAGCATCGCTTGCACCGATCGCAGTGGTGGCAGTCCAGATCAGCGTGGGATAGAGTCTCGTGGCGTCGTGTTGTTTTCAGTGATGAGTCACGGTTTGCAACCCGCGCCTATTACCAGCGCATACGTGTGCGGAGATGAGCCTGTCAGCGCACGGCTACTGGCTTTAATTTGGAACATCACATGACTCGTACACCGGAAGTGACTCTTTGGGGAGCCATTTCCTACGACAGCCGGACAGCCTTCGTGGTCTTCCATAACACCCTTACGGCTGAACGATTCGTCTACGACATTTTACTACCAGTTGTGTTGCCATTCCTTCTCCAGCACAACCGAGCAATTTTTCAACAGAACAATGGCCGGCCCCATACGGCACGGAACTCCCAGACCTCCCAATCGCTAAGAGGTCGGGCCCGATAGGCAGACCTTTCACCATTGCGCTCACGTAACGCAATATGGCTCATCTGTCCTGGCCGGCCGCTCATATCTTCGCGTGGTCGACCTTGTCACGTGCACTCTGTGATGAGTATAGGCAGGTACACTGTGAGTCTGGGGTTGCTCGTTGCGGTGGCTTGGGCTTTACATTAAGAAATATCGCACAGAGTTTTGTTTGACAAAACCTGTATAATTTTTGTTTTGCGTACAAGCTAATTTTGCTTTACTATTTTTTTTAGAGTAGCGGAAAATGCTATACAGGGTGATTGTAAACTCCTTCAACAAAACAAGAGGGGTGCTAGTACACATCAAGACGAACAATATTTGCAATGGAACCTTGGGCTGTATTCCACTCCTAATGCCAGAAAAGAGTGAAGTTACATATCCACGTTGAGCTTTTAACAATGAAAAACAAAGAGACATACCTAATTTATGAGTTGCATAATTCCAATCGCATCAGAAAAAGATTCAAAGGAGCTGTTCAAACTGGCGTCCAAGGACGTCGTTGTACAGCCCACACCAGTGAATGAAGGACTGTCGCACCCTCTCGTAGACTCCCGGTGTGGTTTTGATCTTGTCCGCAGCAACAGCGATTCACGCGACGAGATCTTCCAAGGAGTCCACAGGTTTCTCGTACTTAAATGTTTTCATGCGACCCCAGAAGAAGAAGTACAGTGGATTACGATCCGGGGAGCGTGAACGCCAAGCCATAGGTCCATCACGTCCAATCCACCGCCCGGGATGATATGTCGTATGTGTAGTCATCCATGTCCTTCACGAATACGTCAATTCTCATGTGATGTTCGCGCGGAAATAACGCTGAACGAGCTCGGCTGCGTTTTTAAATGTTTGCTCCTCATCGTCTACGCACGTGTTTATTGCACCTGATTTGCATCTTGTGCTTCTCATGCACTGGTTGGAACTCCGTGTGCTTGCTTTCCGTTTTTCCAACGGCTCTTTTCTCGCCCTAGGATTGAAATGCTGCCCTAGGTTCCATGGCAAATATTGTTCGACTTGATGTGTACTATCACCCCCTTGTTTTGTTGAAGGAGTTTACAGTCATCTTTTCTTTCTCTTTCCTTTATCTTTTAATCTCTCACACTTAACGTCATGCAGGTCTCATAGCGGCCTATTATACAAAAATTTCAACATTTTAAATCCTGGGTCGATAGCTTATACTATTTTATAAAATTTCACATGTTCCAATAACATTTACTTTCTTTATTTCGTGCATGGGTCTCTTGCTTTTTTTACGCAGAAAATATTACTATTTTTCAATCTACGGATGCGTGATTTGTTAAATATCGATTCAATGTTATAAATTTGGTTTTGCATAATTTCTGTATTTATATATCATTATAAAAATAATTCTATTTTCGTTGTAAATATTTCTGGAGAAAAATGTATCAAGCAGTATCGTTATATTTCAACTTGAAATTATTTATGTTGTGTAGCTTATCAATAATACAACGAAAATCATTTCCTTTCTTCTGAGAGTTGGGCATATGTTTGGGCGAAATATTATCTCTTTTCTCACCCGTTGCATGCCTTCTATCTGCATCAGCAAATCGAGAGTTGAACTTGTTTTTTCTTTTCTGTTCTTATTTCACCATCAGCGAAAACATGGCATCTCACCAAATGTAACAAGTTGCTGCATAAAAAAAAACGTGAAGATGAAAAATGAATCAGGAAGAAAACAGCTCCGACAGCGGGGTAGGCGCAAAGCTTTTGCTATTTGTCATATTCTCTGAGGCTTAGGCATTAGGAGTTCCTCCGATCACGTGCGGAAAAAGTCATTTCCGCCGTTTCTGACCTCTCTTTCGGCTTTCTTCTACCATATCTCTAGTTCACCTTCTGCGTACTAAAAATGGAGCAGCAGCAATCAACGAAATCGCTCGACCAGAAGTAAGAGGAGTGAAGTATTTGGTTTTATGCGGGGCTGTGTTTCAGAACTATGAAGACAACTCGGTAGGTTCTTACGTCTTGGCGTCGTACTGATTGCTTTCACACACGTGCCCATATAAATAATGTGAGATATCGAGAAGGAGCTAAATAATTGCCCTTCGCAAAAGGCACAGAGTCGAGATGCATGAAAATAGAACGTTTCAATATCAGATTTCTTTTTTAATATTTTTATCAAACACGCGTTTGCACTTAAAAAATATTATTGAAATTTTATGCTGGATGACGTGAACGTAGAAGTTATCATACCTACATACATTTATTTTTTCTAATAAAAAGAAGTGTTCAGTCGAGATATTCACCTGTCACGTCTTCTTATACATTGGATGAAAGAGCCCGTAAATTAAATATCACACTCATTTGTCAGCAGTGTAAGCCCACAAATGCTTAATTCTCTATTGCAAGAAGACCTATGTGGTTTCTCCCGTGGCGCAGTGGTCTAAGCGTTGGTTTCTGATCATTCTCACAGGGAAGGGTCCGGGTTCCAATGCCGGGTGAGACATGGATGCTTGGGTTTGTATTTCAGTAAGCTCTCAATGTGTTATTTGACCAGCACTGGCTCTCTCTCTGTGGTACTGATCATTTGTCATAGTGTCTACAATGTTCGTTATGTATCAATGTGTTACTTAATTAGCAGTGGCTCTTTGTGTTACATTTTCATTTGGCATACTGTCTACCATGTTCGCTATGTCTATGTGCTACTTTATCAGCCCTGGCTCTCCCTGTGTTACTTGATCAGCACTGGCTCTCTCTCTGTGTTACTTGATCAGCTCTGGCTCTCTCTCTGTTACTTCATCAGCACTGGCTCTCTTTCTGTTATTTGATCCTTTGGCATACTGATTACCATATTCGCTATGTCTATGTGTTACTTTATCAGCACTGGCTCTCTCTCTCTCTCTTTGTGTTACTTGATCATTCGGCATACTGTCTACCACGTTCGCTATGTCTATGTGTTACTTCATCAGCTCTGGCTCACTCTGTGTTACTTCATCAGCACTTGCTCTCTCTCTCTGTGCTATTTGATCCTTTGGCATACTGATTATCATATTCGCCATGTCTATGTGTTACTTGATCAGCACTGGCTCTCTCTCTGTGTTACTTGATCATCTTGCATACTGTCTACCATATTCGCTATGTCTATGTGGCTCTTTCTGTGTTACTTGATCCTATGGTATACTGTCTACCATAAGCACTATGTCTATGCGTTACTTGATAAGCACTGGCTCTCTCTGTGTTACTTGATCAGCACTGGCTCTCTCTGTGTAAATTGATCCTTTGGTATACTGTCTACCATATTCGCTATGTCTATGTGTTACGTGATCAGCACTGGCTCTCTTTGTGTTACTTGATAATTTGGCGTACTGTATGCTATGTTATCTATGCACATTGGTGACGTAAAATTAATATACTTTCTATGTCTGGCGGACAATACTGACAGCTATGTCTCTTTTTCCTGTCACTGTATCTGTGCCACTAGTTCCAACAAATAATTTTAATTATTTTAAACCTTCAACCGATAAAAAAGGAAAAAAATACCTATGTACCTGTGGTCTGATGCGCTGACTCTTGACCAATAGTTCCAGATGAGCCCTGGTACGAGTCCAGGATGTGGATGGATAGTGTGTTAGTCGGATTCTTTTCCTGGAATTAGTGCCTCCAAATGAGGAATGGAATAGTTCTTACACATCTAAGCGTTGCTTACGGTGGTCGTCTAATGCCGACACGAAAAAGAAATTGAAGAAACCATGAAAAACTTTCGTTTTAACTATTGAAAATTAGTTCTCCAGGGAGTTTCCGGAAAGAAATATGCATTGAGGAAAATGCCGGTAGGCACATGATATGCATACAACAACGCTTTGAGGTCAAGCTTCGTGACTGATCACTGGTCAGCTGAACCTCTTCCTTTCGTGGTCAAACCGTCCATGCCCCCCATGTCGTCGTACTGATGCTTTGGCATTATTTCCAAGTCCGTTCGCCACTTTCTATACTTGTGATCAATGCAGTAACTTTTCAAAATCTTTCTGTGGAACTCTGATAAGCGGCATCCAGCTACCACACTCATTTTAAATACCTATCATTCACGGAGGTCAAGCTCTTATTCCAATACAATATATACTCACTCCAAGCTTTCAATAATCTGATCTGAGGAACCGATAAGCCGACTGCCGATGCATTCGTGCTCTTAGTAACAGTTCTATTCTATCACTCTCTTGTCATAATCAGTTCTTTTTACTTCAAACTATCCATTTACATAGCCATTCTTATCTAAGTTGATCATTTTAACCGTCCATTCATTTCTTCTTAGCGTTCTACCAACATTGCTCTGGCCTCACCTACCACTGTCTTTTTTTAGTGGATTTAACGACTACTTTAAGCAACTCCATGGGCTATAAGCAGTCGCCCGCCTATAATTTAGGACCACAAAATCCAGGGAAAAGAGACAGCCAGTGCTGCAAGATAAAACAGAACATCCGTGCCTGACCCGGATTCGAACCCGTACGAATGGTTATAAGTCAGCGCTTAGACCACAGCGCCAACAGGGTGTCTCCTACTACTGTCTCCTATCATCGAACGTCTCTTTTAATGCAAGCACGCTAAGCGTTGTTGCATGTATCCGTCCGTTTTTATTTGGTGACGATCCCTCAGCAAAAACGGTGATCGCAGTTTATGTTAATCCTCTATAATACGGCAATGTAGGGAGTACCAAATGAAACTAGTTTTAATCAACACTTTTCTGCTTTTGAATGCCACCGCAAGTTAGAAGCATTTCCAACGTAATAGAGAAATGGTGTTAATTCCTTCACTTGTAATGGGGCTAAATGGCCACCATAACCAAATGTAAGGGACATAAGGTGTTTCTCGTCTAATACAGGGCCACTTGTTTTTGGCAAGGGAGAACACTAGGCTCGTAAACGAAGCCCCAAGTGGCCAGCCAAATTTCTAAATCATTCGTACAAACGTTCATGTAGTTTGATGATAAAATAACAGAATGGAAATATAAACTGTATGCGATAAAACAGCATAATTACCCTGGTTACAGCATGTTATAATTTTATAATGACGAGTCCTACAACCATTTTACTTTTTCAGGTGATCTCGTATACTCATAGAATTTCTGTGCTGGCGTTTCATGTACCTCATTCGCCACTAGCAACGCTGTAGCACATGTACAATTAATATGTGATCAATGACACAGAAAGCATAATGTGTTGTGTGGCTGGTAGAAACAAAATCTCTTATCCATGTTCAGCGAAGGTTCAGAACAAAGTATGGAAAGAAGGCACCAAATGTGCAGCCAATTATTAATAAAGCATGGTTGACAAAATACTTTAAAAACAGAAAGTGTGAAAAAGCGATGGAGCTTAGGTAGGCCATTCGTTTCCGTGTGAAACATTCAAACTGCCTTCACACGGTCATCCCGAAAATAGTTGAGATAAGTTTCATGGCAGTTATAGGTACCAAAATCTACTGTGCACAGGCTGTTACACAACTGCTTGAAGATACTCGCCTGCAAGTTGCTACCACGTGACCGTGCACAACGTTAACAAAAATTAAAGACAAATTTAACGTCGTTGGCAAGGAAAATGGCTTATTGCTACGAGTCTGATTTTCTGACGAGTTACGTTCCGTATTCCTGGTACAGTCAACAGGGAAAATGTGCGTATTTTTAGATTGGTAAGGCAACATATCGAATTTGTGACTGTCCAAACATCAAAGTCTGGTGTAGACTAATGTATGACCGGATAACTGGTCCTTTTTCCTTCGCCTAACCACAGACTTTCACAGTAAACGCAACAACTCATAGTACCAAAGTTTTAAATTTTTAAAAATTGTTTCATCGTTGTCTGCTAACGTTCTAATCTCTGAAAAACGGGCCCTACGAAGTTTCTCAGCGCAGTACGAAAACCCGGTAAATATTAACTCTCTGTGTTTACGCCATTGCAGCAGGTTTAAAACTCATTGGAGTTTTGGGTTACAATATATAGATGGCGTAGTGCATTCGATAACTTTCCAGGACATTTATCGTATGAACGTAGAAATAACCATTGCAATAGGAACTGAAAGAAGTGAAACTGAAACCTATATAACAGACGAAACCTTAACGTATGTTGAAAGGCCAAAAGCAATTCGAATTTTGAGACTCAGATTTGATTATGTTGCACAAAAATATAAATTGGCGATGTGTCATTTAATATTTCCTCCAAAAAATAAATACTATAGGTAATGATTTAATGTTTGTTGCAATCATGTTTTTTGTTCTTTCTTTATGTGTCTTAAGACCCATCAAAATTTCTATAGATTTCCCATTCAAATTTTTATGCTATATGTTTTTTTCTTAGTTTATTAAACTTTCCTCTAAATGCTGAATTTCTTTAGTAAAGTTATTAACTGTTTATAACAACCTATGCGTCTCCTTCACTGTTTCCATTCTACTGATTTTGTTCTCTGCTCTAAGAACATCTACACATTCAAGGAAAAACAAGTAACTCCAGTTGAAAGGGTATATGCACCGGATGAATCTAAAAGATCAGTTAAAAAACTATCTAGACACTTTAATTATTTATTCACAAGAAACACACAAGCCCTTTCGAGACTCTCAAATTGGTCTTATCTTCAGGTGTAAAATGTTAAAATATTAAAAACTACATTTCATATATTCAGACGTTTCAAAAACATGTCGCAGCGACACAATCATAAATCGTAGGTGACACGTGTGATCCAAAAGGGGCGGTCAGCCAGATTCTGCAGGTGCTGATATCGGGCTGACGACAAGTTTGGTTGGAGTTACACGTTTTTCCGGTCTTGGGGAAGACAATAACGAAAAGCCACGTTGTGTCGCTTCTGTAGTAATGAGGTGCTTCCATGGTTGAACACATCTGTAGATGAGACTAATTTGAGTCTCGAAAGCGCTTGTGTGTTTGTTGTGAATAATAATCAAAAAACGTACCTAGGCGGATTTTTTAGCCAATCTTTTACATTCAAGGACATGCTGTCTAAGACCATGTTGCTGCCCTGGTGGCGCAGTGGTTTAAGCGATGCCTTATGACAGTTCGTCCGGGTTCGAATTCCGGTGAGGCATGGATGTTGTGTTTGTCTTACGGCACTGGCTCTCTCCCTTTCCTGGAACCAGGGGCCCTAAATTAGGGACGGGCGACTGCTTATATACTATTGAGTAGCTCACAGTGGTCGTTAAACCTTCAATAAAAAAACAAAAACTGGTCCAATAGACAAGACTTACCTCAGAACTAATCTGAAGGCAAACAGCTGACGAAAACAAAATTTTTTGAACACCTGCTACCTTTTTTTTTTTTTTTTTTTAGTGACTCATCCTTTGTGTAGTTGTGTTTAAAGAAAAAAAAAATTATAATTATAATAGTAAATTAATAAATTTTTATATAAACCTAATTAACTACCTTGTCTTCACAGCTTTCATCATACTCTTTTTCAACTTTTACCAAGCCTGTCTGCTCTTAATCATTTTCCACGTTTTTAAAAATCTGTGGCTGATAGTTCTTTGTCTGGCGCTCTTTGGCCAAACCTGGCCCTTGCGCCAATAAAATCCAACAACCAACCAACCTTTTTTTTTTCAAAATTCATACTGGTTTTCACAAAATATTTTTTTTGTTTTGAATAACTAATTATTCTGTTATTCAATAATACTTTCTAGTATTTTGTTAAAACCCAGAAAATTGGAAAAAGTCTGCAGTGCAATATTAGTGTAAATTCTCCTTTTTTAGAGTATAGCACTGATTTCACGAACTTTGGGAACATATCGTATAACAAAGTGAATTTCTCCGTCATTTTTATCCGCGCCGGGGCTCGAACCCGGGTCCACTCATTCCGGAATAAGTTGCTCTACCAATTAAGCTACGCGGACATTGATTCTAATTGCTATCTGCCTTTATGTCGTGTGCGTCCTTCTGGCAGGTACGTCACATCTCCTGGTACGTTACATCATCTCCCCTTCTTTTTCTTTTTTTCTTTCGAAGTGCTGCTCATATTTTTCCTATCTCGCGGTGTGGAAATAACATCACACCAATGCGAGATTTTGAACGGTCGGGTCATCCGGATAGTTCGGGCGCCATTATAACGAAGTGAATTTCTCCGTCATTTTTATCCGCGCCGGGGTTCGAACCCGGGTCCACTCATTCCGGAATAAGTTGCTCTACCAATTAAGCTACGCGGACATTTTATTCTGATTCCTATCTGCCTTTATGTCGTGTGCGTCCTTCTGGCAGGTACGTCACATCTCCTGGTACGTTACAATCGGTATCGTTTTATACGAAGCGTAAATACAGTATATAACTCTTTGTTTTTAGGAAGACTACATGTGGGACAGACAGAACTGTGACTACACTAAAAGGCAAATTTCATGATTATTTACACCAACATTAGTCTTCATGATGAGCATTATTTTATAAAGCTGATCATCAGTAATATCGTTTAGAAAAATAACTCATGATTCCATTGATTATAATTTTATTAAGGTGTTTAATAGTAGTTTGTAAACTTCTGGTAATATTTTACATACCAGTGGATTTAAGTATTCCTTTATATTGAGATTACATCCAACATTGGTCAGGTGGTACATACTTCAAGCAAAAAATCTGATCTACTGATTACTACTGAGTTTTTTAATTCTGGTCTGCTGACTTCTGGTAAAAGACTCTGGAAACACTTGCCTCTATTCCCTAGACAGTATGGGGAGCGATGTTAGCCTCAATCCCAATGAGTGGACGAAAAATCGTGCAGCATTGTAAATGCGACAGATATAAGTAATATTCTTCGTGTTTGTAACTTTTCCATGCAGAAGAACATTTAGCGATGCAACTCCTTGAAACCTAGATATTTTGCGAATAAAAGAAGGAAGAAAGTCGTATAACAATGACGCCATCTTTTGAAGAGCAACTCCGTGACCGAGTGGTTAGAAGTGTAAGTTTGCACCTAATCCTTCACCTTGTATCTAGGTTCCAGACACGGATGAGGCACGGGCGGTGCGCTATTATACCGCGCAGGCCCTCTGCCTTCCCGAGAATGAGTGACCGAAATTACGTACGGACGGCTCCTTATAGTAGCTGTTAGGGTCCTCAATCAGGAAACAAAAACAAAAGTCGTTTGAACAAAACTTACTTGCCAAAAAACGATCAAGCAATCTCACGTGATCTAAATAAATGTTTGTAACATATGGTGTCTAAAAATAGTTGGAGTAAATGAAATTGAAAATGACTTATACTAAATTCAGAAACATAGTTCAATATATTAGAATACCTATTTTAATTTAATGGGACACGACAGTTATTAAGATATTTATTTCCCCAGGGGAAATACAAAACTCAGCATGCACTGTTTCTGAAATGTGTTTTATATTTGAAAACGCCGCTTCAAAGTAATTAGGTAATTAAGAGTTTCGTTTACATCAGCATTTAGATTTTGCATTGAAATTGAAAAAGCCCTGTAGTTTCACATTTTGGACAAGAGATGTTTGGAAAAAATCACTCAAAGTTTAAAATTTACCGAAAGGTTTGAGTACTTTAAATTTATCTGGAAACCACATTTTCATGCGCAACTGATCAGACTTCAGAAATGAATGCGTCTCCCTCTGGCGATATTATATATATTTCACCCTATAACTTGAATTGGGTTTTTACTAAAAAAGTATTTAATTCGTGTGAAATGTCTTGAATATACGGAACTGCTGAGAAACAATTAGATCTTGTGGGCCTTTTTTCAATGCACTTAAATCAAAGGTGCGTTCTGTCGAATTGAGGAAACATATAAGAGAAATGTTGTACATTTGAAGATAATGGTTTCTCGATTTAACCCTTTAACGACCATAATTCCAAAATCTTGTGTCACTCTACATACCATAACGCCCGAAACTGTCTGTGTTGGTTCACTTCTTTGTTTAGTAACAGCAATAGTGACTGAGACTGACATTTGCTGATCCCTAATTGAACATGAAAATTTGAAGAGCAGGTAAGGGTAGGAAATCTGACTCAGTCTAGACAGGTATTTCGGGCGGCTAGGGTTTTTTGTATGTACGGGCGTTTTGGGCGTTATGGTCGTTAAAGGGTTAATGTCCGCGCAGGTGGCGCAGTGGTCTAGGCGCAGGCTTGTGACCATTCGTCTGACATGAGTCCGAGTTTGAATCCCGGTGAGGCTTGGATGTTACATTTGTCTTACGGCACTAGCTCTATTGCTTTTCTGGAACCAGTGGCACTAAATTAGGGACGGTCGAGAATGTTTATATCACAATGAGTTGCTAACGGTGGTCGTTAAACCTCCAATACATTCAACAGAAACATTTTTACATTTCAAGATAATTGTTTTTCGAATTAAAGACACATTCCAGAGAAATATGTTTACATCGCAAGAGAATTAGTTTTCGAATTAAGGAAACTTTCAAGATAATTATTAACTAATTCATACAGTCGACGTGGATCAGGAACACCAAACAGAAGTCGTCGCTCTTTCCAAGTTGATAAGTGAGTCCCGGGAAAATTCTCATCGGCCGCCACCGGGAATCGAACCCAGGGTCTTCCAGTTAAGCGCCGGACATGCTACCACTGCACCACAACGGCCTCGGAAATCCAATGAGAATTTTTCCGTGACTCACTTATCAAGGTGGAAACAGCGATGACTTCTGTTTAGAATTATTAACTTCAACTACGTGAATAATATTAGTTATTCAGTAAGAGCGGTTCACATCGATTTGAATAATCTAGTCCTTTATTCAGTATAAGTATTTCAGCGTACTGAATAAATGATTAGGTTATATAGTTCTAAATGCACAGGTGGTATTGCATATTTTATATACACATGCAGAATTAATGTGTGCCATACAAACTAGGTGCATACCTTGCTGTTATTTGCTTACAAGACTTTACCGTATGACAAATGAAGCCATCGCATCACTAACTAAGAGCTGACGAAGTTGTCATTATTAGTGCTTCCTGGGTTAAACGTACGAATTAACAGCGATTTTAATAAGTATTTAGTGCAAGAGCAGCAGAGGAACGTTTCAAAGAATTCTTCCGTCTTACCTTCAATGTTAAATAATACAGTATAAAATAGGCTCACTACGAAGCTGGCAAGTAATTATGAATAAATCACGCATTATTTTCAATGACGGTTAAAAAATATTATATTATTAACAGCCGAATGTAGATCACATTTTTGGAGCTCACGCCCTGCGGCATAAAATTTTCAGTTGTCACAGAAAGGGTGATCTTTGGTACTGAAAAGGCATAAAAGGATTTTCAATTTGTAAGTGTTTAGCAAATATTCTTCGTTTTCGTCAAGGAATTTGGAGCCGTACAAATCAATGGCTTTGATTTTGCATATCAGACTGTGCGGTTATGATAAAACGTATCAAAATAGAAATGTGCAAAAGCTATAATTGCTGGGTATCATAGATCAGAAAACAGGGACAAAAATATGTTATTAGAATATATTCATTATTCCCAAATGGCTACTTCAGCAAGCTGGAAACCAATGTTTCCAGTAAGAGGCTAAATGAAATAGGAAATAGCAATTTAAAGAATGCTTATTTACATGCATGGTATGGCAGTTAGATTTATATTATTACATTGTGGCGATCCAATTTATTTAAAATATTTTGGTCATGATGTGAACTCTTTCATTCCACTCCTTCAGTTCTGCAACATGATTTTACATAATTGGACGAGTGAATGTTTGCCAGTTTTTTTAAGTGCTCAGTGAGATGCACAGTGCATTCAGTCTTCTAATTTACCTGAAATCCTCTCTCTCACACGGATTTAGCCGGATTGATGTAGTTTCGGATCCAGCGTCACAGGGGTCCTTAGCTGACAATATACCTGAACTTCAAGTCATATCTACAAGTACTGCATCTAGTTATATACCTGCAAACCCCGTTTGCGACATAACTCCGCCAATAAATCATGTCAAAAACTAGCCTCTTACCGTAATTGCGAACGTGAAATGATGACAAAACAAACGACAACCACAGAACTGTTCAAATTGCGAACCAAAATACTGTTTTTGGAAGTTCGCCAGACAGCTAAGATGACGCAAAGCCAGGTTATTATTGAAAGCCTAATTACAGTTCAGCACTTTGAGAGCTGTAAACATCATTCCATATTTACAAGAGAAAAACCTATTTTATCGCTCTTCTGAAAATCGATAAAGCTTAGAGAGAAGTACTTTATTTTCCTCTCAAAGTTAATGCAGCAGGCCAAGTAATTATTTTATTCTCCTGTTAGAGGTGGACACAGCGTACCAAAATATTTTATTTCCTTCATAACATAATTTACTTTTTTCTATTAAAAGTGAACATATACATTACCGATGTTCCAACACAGGGAAAATAGTCACATTTTATTCACTCTTTATGTTGTACATATCAAACTGATAAGGTGACCAGCGAGATATCCCATCACATGAAAAAAGGGTAAAAGATGTTTTGAGGTTATAACTTTTGTGATGAAATCCTTCTGGTGTGAGGTAAACAAATAGTATTGGTGTAAGTTTACAAATCTCCATGTTTTATCAACTGTTGTCCCGGAAGAGCAGGAAATGAAAGAAGCCTGATATTTCATTTTCGTCTCAATGGTCAAGTCCCAAAAACATGAAAACAGAAGCCGTGTAAGTGAGCGTTGCCCTTTCGCATAGAACAATTAACATCTTTCGCGAACAGCATGCGTTTGGCATTTTCTATTTGGCAGTCAGTCTTCTAGACCTTAAGCTAACGGAACAGCCTAAGTGAAGGTTGTTGTCTTCTTTTGCCAATCAAAACCTTCCGCTAAATCTGAGGAAACTCAATAAATAAGAATTCATTATTTGCTATTTTCCACGAACAAAATTATGACCATGAAGTACATACGTATGGAATGTGAACATTTCGTTAGTATATGGAAGTTACTTCAGAATCTATGCAAAAGAACCGGTTGTTTCTGCCATCTGAAAAGAAACGGACACGCAAATAAACGAAAATGCTGAAATTACGACACAAGATAAAAATAATTTCGACTGCCTTTAGAAACACGGGGTTACAACCTACCGGAGAAAACGGAGACGTGACCTTATTCATCATCAGTATTAGTGTTCCGTCTCTTGACAGGTCCAATGGTAACACAGCAAGTTCTCTTCATCCAGTTTCCTCTGTCGCTTGCTTCCTCCTTCAATGTGCCTATTATATCATCAAGCATCATTAGTCGTCTCCTTCCTCTTGGTTGCTTTTCTTCTATTTTCCCTTCTATCATTCTTTTCTTCTCTTAACACATGTTGTATCCGGTTATATTTTATTTTCCTTATGGTCTTTAGTAAATTCCTTGCTTCTTCAATTCTTTGCAATACTTCATCACTGGTAAGTTTTTCAATCCACTTTATTTCTTCCATTCTTCTCCATAACCACATTTTAAATTCCTCCAACATTTCAGCTTGTTTCTTTCCAATTGTCCACGTTTCCACCCCATTTAAAGTTATACTCCAAATATAGTACGTGATAAGCCTTTTCTTTGAATTTTTATTCATGTTACTAATAAACAATTTTTTCTTGTTATGAAATGCATATTTGCCTGTAGTAATTCTTTCTCTTATTTCAGTGTCCCATTTTCAATAATCTTGGATTATATTACCGAGGTATTTGTATAGTCTCACTTGCTCTACATTATCTCCATTCATCATCACCTCAACATTTCCTGGTTTTCCTGGAGACTCTCACAGTTTATGTTTTCTTTGTGCTGACTTTCGTACCATATGTTTTGCATACACTTTCAAATGTTTGCGTTAGATGCTGCAGTTCGTATTCTGTATCAGCTAATATTGCTTGGTCATTGCAAATTTCATTCATTGTTCTTCCTCCAATAGCGATGTGAATCTATTAATATTTTTGATTTAATACCAAGAAATATTGCAAATTCTTGCTGCAAGGCGAGTTGAGCAATAAGGAGAGTGTATGGTTACGTTCCATGGCATTTTCTCAAATTAGCATTAGGTAATATTGCAAATTCTTGCTGCAAGGCGAGTTGAGCAATAAGGAGAGTGTATGGTTACGTTCCATGGCATTTTCTCAAATTAGCATTAGGTAATATTGCAAATTCTTGCTGCAAGGCGAGTTGAGCAATAAGGAGAGTGTATGGTTACGTTCCATGGCATTTTCTCAAATTAGCATTAGGTAATATTGCAAATTCTTGCTGCAAGGCGAGTTGAGCAATAAGGAGAGTGTATGTCAGTTAGGCTGCAATTACGTTCCATGGCATTTTATCAAATTAGCATTAGGAAATATTGCAAATTCTTGCTGCAAGGCGAGTTCGGCAATAAGGAGAGTGTATGTCAGTTAGGCTGCCGTTACGTTCCATGGCATTTTCTCAAATTAGCATTAGGTAGTATTGCAAATTCTTGCTGCAAGGCGAGTTGAGCAATAAGGAGAGTGTATGGTTACGTTCCATGGCATTTTCTCAAATTAGCATTAGGTAATATTGCAAATTCTTGCTGCAAGGCGAGTTGAGCAATAAGGAGAGTGTATGGTTACGTTCCATGGCATTTTCTCAAATTAGCATTAGGTAATATTGCAAATTCTTGCTGCAAGGCGAGTTGAGCAATAAGGAGAGTGTATGGTTACGTTCCATGGCATTTTCTCAAATTAGCATTAGGTAATATTGCAAATTCTTGCTGCAAGGCGAGTTGAGCAATAAGGAGAGTGTATGTCAGTTAGGCTGCAATTACGTTCCATGGCATTTTCTCAAATTAGCATTAGGTAATATTGCAGATTCTTGCTGCTAGGCGAGTTGAGCAATAAGGAGAGTGTATGTCAGTTAGGCTGCCGTTACGTTCCATGGCATTTTCTCAAATTAGCATTAGGAAATATTGCAAATTCTTGCTGCAAGGCGAGTTGAGCAATAAGGAGAGTGTATGTCAGTTAGGCTGCCGTTACGTTCCATGGCATTTTATCAAATTAGCATTAGGTAATATTGCAAATACTTGCTGCAAGGCGAGTTGAGCAATAAGGAGAGTGTATGTCAGTTAGGCTGCCGTTACGTTCCATGACATTTTCTCAAATTAGCATTAGGTAGCCTTGAAAATGGTAATTACATGTACTCTTGGGCTCCCATGAACACAGCTACATGAACCTTGAAATCGGCTCATTAGCAGAATATTTCAACCACATTACAAAGTAGTTAGATATTTTCTGAACGGAATCTAGGATAATCAGCATTTAAAAACATTTTTGGAAATGTAGTATTAGCAGAAATTGTGGCGATTGATGGTGACCGGAGTGTGGGCTGCTGAGAAGTGGCAGGCCGAGAAAATGGCACCACATATACGTATTATGACATTGGGATATTGATCGAGGAGACAGATTTCGCAGCACAGGTAATAACACAGCACATGAAGATAGCACAATTGTAATAGGTGCAAGCAAAAGAAAAGACACTGAGTTAAGGCAATCCTGACGAGCTTGTACTAGGTTGAAACGAGTGGAAGTTCGGTGCACCGAGAATAGCAACTGCTGCAACCTTACTTTCTGCACGCTCTATAGGTGAAGGTGAACATTGATACAAACGGAAGTCTGTTGTATCATGAAGTGCAATAACTGAATGCTGATTTTGGGGGACAGTTGTACGAGACTTTAACACGGTTACTTGTCTAAAGTTATGTTACTTCCTTCACTCTTTCCAACACGCGGAAAACACATTTCGTCATGCTCTTTTAACAACACGTTACTACCACAGACATCAATAATTCCAAGCGGACGATCAAATAAGGCGCGAGCGTTTTAACCATGGCAAGAGACTCTGACGACTGAGGATGTTTCCCTAACAAGCCAAAATCTCCAATTTTCGAGTCGGACTCCAGACAACGGATATTGTAGTATTTTGCTCACGATGACTGAGCCTTTGTCATGGCTTTACCTGCCAGTTATTTAACTCTATTGGGTGTAATTCTCTAGTTTCGTTTTGAAGAACTTCATGAAAACTTCAAACCGTGCTCAGATTTTTCCTCCAACAAATAGTTCAACAAGTATCATCTTAATGTTTTCATGAACAGAAGTATTGAGGGTGTTAACACGGAGACGTAGAATTTCATTCCTACGTTGATTGTGTTCCTGAACGTAGCATTAAATTATTTTACAGCATTTTAATTTACCCTTAAAAATTTCTATATTTTATATAGGGGGTTGTAAATTTGCTCTGACACCCAATCTCTCGCACATCTCCTCAATTATGTCACTGAACAATTGAACTCCATTATCGGGGATTAAGTTAGTGTGAGCTCCAACTTGCTATACACATTATCCAGAACTTTATTCGAATAGTTTCACGAGCAGCTGACTTTAAAGAATATATTCACCCCACTTGGAGTGAGTTTAGGTAATTAATAACATATAAACAGTTTCCGTGCTAAATACCATACAGAAATACGTAGTTCTTGTAATCATCCACTTCCGCAGTACTTATTACGTTCAATAAGACGACATGTGGATACTTGTCATGTTATTTTAGCCATTCCTTCATCCAATAGCCGGGCTTAACATTACGCTTCGTTTTTAAAACTAAATGTATAGCTAAACACACTTTTCTTTACACATCCATTCTCTAACGTAGACTAAATCGGTGTACTCTCCTTGGCGAGTTGACTGTTCTGAAGCAAATATGTGACACTTAATAATGAACGTGTAAGGCGTGGAAGTAAAGCCGAGGTAGTAATGGGGTAATGGTAGAACCGTAATGAAGCGCAGAAATGATTATTAAACCTGTAAAGTGCGCTTTACGGTCCAAGAGCTGAGTACGAGGTCGATGCACTCTCATGGAGGACATGTAACCTGCAAGCCAGTTACATACAGACGCAGTTCGCATAGAACCCATATTGACCTACATGAAACCGTACAGTCCAAATCGGCAATCAAAATGTAATTGCCTTTTGATCTTGATTTGGCATCGTAGTGTCAATCTGCGTTCTGTTATAAACAAATTTCCTAAATTTTGTAGCCATGCATTTTTGATTTTACATTTTTTCATAGTGTTTTTGCCGCAGCGATGACTGAGTGGTCTGAAGCATTAGCTTTCGATCATTAGCTCGAATTGAGCCAAGTTTCGAGTCTCGAATTGAGCCAAGTTTCGAGTCTCGAATTGAGCCAAGTTTCGAGTCTCGAATTGAGCCAAGTTTCGAGTCTCGAATTGAGCCAAGTTTCGAGTCTCGAATTGAACCAAGTTTCGAGTCTCGAATTGAGCCAAGTTTCGAGTCTCGAATTGAGCCAAGTTCCGAGTCTCGAATTGAGCCAAGTTTCGAGTCTCGAATTGAGCCAAGTTTCGAGTCTCGAATTGAGCCAAGTTTCGAGTCTCGAATTGAACCACGTTTCGAGTCTCGAATTGAGCCAAGTTTCGAGTCTCGAATTGAGCCAAGTTTCGAGTCTCGAATTGAGCCAAGTTTCCAGTCTCGAATTGAGCCAAGTTTCGAGTCTCGAATTGAGCCAAGTTTCCAGTCTCGAATTGAGCCAAGTTTCGAGTCTCGAATTGAGCCAAGTTTCCAGTCTCGAATTGAGCCAAGTTTCGAGTCTCGAATTGAACCACGTTTCGAGTCTCGAATTGAGCCAAGTTTCGAGTCTCGAATTGAGCCAAGTTTCGAGTCTCGAATTGAGCCAAGTTTCGAGTCTCGAATTGAGCCAAGTTTCGAGTCTCGAATTGAGCCAAGTTTCCAGTCTCGAATTGAGCCAAGTTTCCAGTCTCGAATTGAGCCAAGTTTCCAGTCTCGAATTGAGCCAAGTTTCCAGTCTCGAATTGAGCCAAGTTTCCAGTCTCGAATTGAGCCAAGTTTCGAGTCTCGAATTGAGCCAAGTTTCCAGTCTCGAATTGAGCCAAGTTTCCAGTCTCGAATTGAGCCAAATTTCGAGTATCGAATTGAGCCAAGTTTCGAGTCTCGAATTGAGCCAAGTTTCGAGTCTCGAATAAGAGATGGGTGATGTGTCTGTGTGGTTTATCTGCCTCTATGCCTTCCATTGAATCATCTGCTCAAAGAGTTATTCATTGTGGCGATTAAACACGAAAGCAAACAGACAAATAACATTTTGTTTTAATTATCTCATTTAGGACTATCTGTAAGCTCTTTTAAATACGACAGAACGTATTATTAAAAAGCACATTTCTTACGAACATCCAAAATGGTTACGAAATTTCCCGTGGCTTAAATTAATGTGTGTGCCGTAGATACATTTTTTGTCAGGACGGACTGAAGCACATAAACTCATTGAAACCTTCAATAATTCTAATCTACCTGAACACTCAAAAAATATATAATGAATATCTGTTTTTCCTATTTTCTAATGAGCAATGTGTTTAACAGTGCAAGGTTTTTCATGAATTGGTGAGTTGAATTTAATGTCAATGAAGTTACATTAATTTTGCGAAAAGACATTGAAGATCAGTACAGTGCGTATAAAAATTAATATCAATCGAAACTTTGGAAAATTCAGTGCTAGCATGATACTTTCATTACAAGAAACATTTTATTCAGAATGACTTAATTTTCACATTTTTGTATGTTGCAAATGTAACGTATACTCTAGATTCACTTTCCTTTTGATTTTTACTATCTCTGGTTATTTTATTTTCCTATGTAAATTATCTTCTTACTGAACGAGATGTTATTTCTCCCGCTGAATGAGATCTGGCAATGAGTGTAAGTCATGACGTGGTGGTATCCAGTATAAATAGGCGCGTTCAACGATACGTGAGAGAGCTTTTTGTTGATGTGCGTAAGGAGAGCTTTGTTTCATGTGTAAAGAGATCTTCGTTATATGCGTAAGGAGAGCTTCGTTCATGTGCAAGGAGCTACGTTTTATTGAGTAGCTGTGTGTCCGGTGAAGTGTATGTTGGATCATATCAAGAGTTTCCCTAATAAAAAGTTGTTTTAGTAAGTACGTTTTTCTCAGTTCATAGTTTTTTCAGACCTCTGTCTGGCTGTTAGGTTTATTTCATTAGTTGTTATTATTAACAACCAGCATTAAGACTTTATTCATCTTAATTACTTAAAAGCTTATTCATTATTATTACTACACTACTAGCAGGAAAGTTTATTCATGTTATAATTAACAAAACAACAACCATTAGAAAAAGCTTTATTCATTATAATTGGCGCCCGAAATTTTCTCGAACAAGAGGTCTTGACAATTATTACCCATGTATTCCTTACCTGAGACAACTTCAATTTTTCACCCTAAATCAAATTTCGATGGTGATGGGATTAATTTCGACCATCTGCAAGAAGCCTGTGGTGCTCACTTTGATATAAGTGATCTACACGTACCCAGGCATTCTTCACAATTTTGTAATTCACCAGCTTCCTATTACTCCGAGTCGCGGGTCGTACCTGAGGGAGTTCAATCCTCTCAGCGAAGCAGAATGCTTGCCCATTTCATGCCGCATGCAGGAACAATTCATTTCAATGGTTTGGAGGGGTCCTTAAAATTCCTCGAGGATTTGGAAGATCATTTTGATCTCTACAATATTCCTCAAGACTGCAAAGTGCAAATAGCAGGCACTTGCTTGAAGGATACCGCTAAGACCTGGTATCGGCAGTGGAGAGTGTCGAACCCGGATTCTCATTATGAGAATTTCCGTGCAGAATTTTTGGAAGTCTTTCCTTTCGGCCTCAGTCGAGCTAGCCTTGCACAACAACTTTTTCTCGTCAGCAAGGACCCAACGATAGCCCTGTTGCATTTGCTTTGGAAACAACACGCTTGTATAACTTATGGGATCCACATGCCAGTCATGTCGACATGTTGGACACCCTATTACAGCAGCTCGATCCATTTCTGCAGGATTTTCTTGAGGTTCGACACCCTGCTACAATTCATGAATGCCTTCGCCTCATACGAACGTATGAAGAGCGACACGGCAAACATGGTTCAACTCACCATGCTCGGGCACCCCGCGAGGCTTATTACGAATATCTTCAGCGGCATAATAGGCCTAATAACTATCAACGCGACCGTACACAAGTGCACGCCCAAGCTTCATACGTTCCACCGCATAGAAGAGGGGTACACAAACCGCTTGTTTCTGAACAATTTTCTGGATATCGTACAAATGCACAGTATGCTCGACCCCGTTCCAATCCGCAGAATTCGGAACGTTTTCATGCTTAGGGCAATGATGATTTTTCTGCCCATGCTGAGGGAAGAAGTAATAGAAATGAAAATTTCAACAGACATGCGGAGTTCCCGCAACAGTTTTCACGCAGTTTTCCTCACCGTGAAAATTTTCCCGATACCCGGCAGGGCCGAGGTTTCAGACCGCATGATAATCCAACCAGGAATCCTTTGAACTTCCAAAGGAAGTAGACCAAGGGTCGGTCCTGCTTCCTGATACCAAGCATTCTGACCCTAAAACCGTATTAGTGACTGTCCAAACTCCTCAGTTGCCTGATGTGTTCTTGACAATTGAAGATATTATTGTCGGGACAAAGTTCGACACTGGTTCTGAAATATCAGCCCTAAATACGAAGTTTTGCACTGAAAATTTTCCTGCAATACTCGTTCAGCCTGCGACGCACTATTTGCGAGGTGCAAATAACGAAATATTCAGTATCACAGGAACTGTCACATTATCTCTAGGGCTGGGAAAGGCTCGTTTTACGCATTCTTTCCTGCTCATAGACGAACTACCTGTTAAATGTCTAATGGGCATGGACTTTATCAATACTTTTCAAGTTACCCTGAATTTCGTACAACATGTTATTTCCTTTCCGGAACCTGTCGAAGTGATTCCTACGGATCCTATAGACATAACGAGTTTGTTACTGAGTAACCAACTGAATGAGAGGCAACGAAACCAGCTTTCTCTACTTTTGCAGGAAAGCCCTGGTTTATTTTCTGATCAACCTGGTTTCACACAGGTGGTTTATCATGTCATTGACACTGATGGTTCGAAACCGATAGCGACGAAACCTTACCCTTGTGCTCCCCATAAAAAACAGGAAATGCAACGTCAAATTTCTGAGATGATGAAACAGGGCATAATAAGGGAATCAACAAGCGCCTGGGCTCTCCTGCCTTTTTGGTTCCAAAGAAACAACCCAAATGAATTCCTTTCGTGACAGATTTCCGCAAGCTCAACCAAGTCACGAAGACGATCAATTATCCACTACCTGTCATGTCGCATATTTTGCATGACCTGTCATCAACTAAATGGATGTCAGCCTTGGATTTGGCGAGTGGATATTGGCAGGTGGCGGTACATCAAGACCGTCGATAAAACAGGCTTTGTGATTCCTTTTGGGGCTTATGAATACCTGGGTATGCCCTTTGGACTAGCTTCTGCACCTGCTACTTTCCAAAAGCTTATGGATACGGTTCTCAGACCTGTTCTGGGTCCCCATGTGCATGTATATTTGGATGACATTATTATTACATCCGAGACTTTTGACGAGCACCTTTTTCTGCTCAAACAGGTGTTCCAACTCATATACAATGCTGGCTTGACATTACAACCTAGTAAATGCCGGATAGCGAGGGACGAGATTGTATATCTGGGGTTGAAAATCACTCCCCACGGCTTATTTACGGATAATGAAAAAATTAGGCCTATTGCTGACTTTCCTCGGCCTAAAACTGCAAAAGAACTATCACGCTTTCTGGGAATGACCGGATGGTATCAGCAGTTCGTCTCCGCTTATGCTACAATCTGTGAGTCATTGTATGCTTTAAAACGTAAATACAAGAAGTTTGTTTGGACACCTGAGGCTAACGCTGCATTTGAAACACTGAAGTCTGCGTTGACTCAGCATCCTGTGTTGGCTTTCCCGGATCATACTAAGGAATTTGTTATTTACACTGATGCATCCGGAGTTGGTCTTGGTTGCGTTTTGTCACAAGCTGGGCATCCAATAGCTTTTGCGTCTCGTACTTTAGCTAAAGCTGAACGCAATTATTCAGCTACGGAACGTGAATGTCTTGCTGTAGTGTATGCTCTTGACAAATTTCAATGTTATCTTAACGAATTGACAGTTAACATAATTACGGATCATTCTGCCCTTCAGTATTTGAATTCTGCTAAGCACCTATCTCAAAGACTTATGAAGTGGGCTCTTAAGCTACAAGAGAGCAATATCAAAATTTCGTACCAACCAGGTCATAAGAATCAATTACCGGACGCATTGTCTCGCGTTCCGATTAGTGGGGTCCCCACAGAAACTACTCCTGGACGTCAGCCTTTACTTCTAATAGCTGATACAACATCCAGAGAGCAGATAATGGCAGAATTAATAAATGATCTAGATTTTGGGGATATCTATAATTTTTTGCTTGCGGGTTCGCCCCTACAAAGTGATCCTTCTCTGGCTGGGAGGTCACAGCATTTTGAAGTCATAGAGGGTCTTCTTTACTATACGAAATCTAGGACTACTAGGGCAGAGTTTCGCCCATGTATTCCGCGAACCCTTAGAATGGCCCTTTTAAACGAATTTCATGACAAACCCCTTGCAGGCCATTTAGGTATTCGCAAGACCCGTTGTAAATTGCGGGATGTTGCCTATTGGCCTGGCATGTACCAAAGTGTGCTCGCATACGTTCAATCATGTCACTTGTGTCAGAGTAATAATTACCGTAATGTAAGACCGGCTGGTCACTTGAAATCTAGTTCAAGTTCTCATGTTTTTGATATTATTTCAATAGATTTATTGGGACCTTATCCTTTATCTGTTAAAAACAAAGCTCGTTACGTGTCAGTATTAACTGATAATTTTTCTAAATGGGTTGAAGTTTTTCCCATTAAAGCCGCTACGGCAGAAGTTATTTGTAATGTATTAATTAATGAAGTATTCTCTAGATATGGTGCACCTAATAAAGTAGTTTCGGATAATTATCCCCAATTTATTTCTGACATTTTTGAAAGAATGTGTGCGAGCCTACACATTAAGCATAAATTCATTTCCCCATATCATCCCCAGAGTAATCCAGCGGAACGAGTAAACCGCACGCTAGTAAAAATGATTGTATCCATTTGTCATGGATAATCACGAGAGATGGAATGAACATCTTGAGCTTTTTTCGTTCGTCTTCCGCTCGTCTGTTCACGAATCTACTAAAATTACTCCTGCAGAATTTTTTCTGGGTCGCAAAATTAAGACCCCTTTTGAAAATTTAACGGGGATTATCGACGAACTAAACCAGCGACCAACTCCGCAATCAGTACGAATCATGGCAGAAAAAGCTCGTGTTGCAATGCTAGGAGCACAAGCGGCTCAAGCAAGATATTATAATACTAGGCGTAGGGAACCAGATCTTGTCGTTGGAGATCTCACTCTCGTGGAAACGCACTTCCAGTCTTCTGTTTCTTATACTTTAGTGAAGAACTTTGCACCCAGCTACGAAAGTCCATATCGGGTGGCAAATGTGTTTGAAAATAACATTGTTCTTGAAAAACCTGACAATCAATTTCAATACGTACACGTTGCTCAGTGTCGCAAGTATCATGAACGAAATATCGATTTTATAATCAACCCTACTCAACCTTCTGTTCCACAGACTCAAAAGTCTATATCTCACGATCAACCTCCAGAAATTTTGGACGAACCAACAAACATTTTTGAAGAATCTCCAGTGATTTTTTCTTCACCCTCCCCTCCTCAAGACGGGCTTCCAAACACGCAAACTGATTCTCCCATGAGACGAAGGCTCGAATCAAGTTCTTCAAATACTAGTATCGTTCCTTTCCCTCCAACCATTGCCAAGACTATTGCTGCACCGTTTCCTGATAACTCTGCATCAACACAAGCTCCTACTTCCTTGAATACCTCGTCAGAGAGTATTTCTATAGGCAGAAATAAACATCGCCCTGCACGACCACTAACTTACAGCAGCGACTCAGATTCATCAGATATTTCTGATATATCAGTTAGGGACAATAATTTGACTATTCCTAAACGTCAGACACAAATTACAAACCGTCCAGCAACACCAAAAGCTGGTCGAAAACGTAACTTGTCTCCCCAATCTGCTTCGCCGCAACAGCGACGAAGGCAGAGATCCTTGCATCCGCCCGGGTTTCGCCCATGGAACCTACGCTCAGGGCAAACAGGGCCGATGCCTGCTTCTACTCTCATGCCCAGAGGGAGAAAGCGAAAACAAACGATGTGGCCGGAGCCACGTCCCTCCAAAAGAATGCTGGAAGGGCAACACGGGCCCCAGCACAAAGGGACTACATATCAAAAGCCTGGGGGAGCCCGTTCCTATCAGCCGCAGGGATTTCCTGACCGACAGACTTCGGCCGTTCCTGATCGACGGACCTCAGCCGTTCCTGACCGTTCCTGTCAGCCGCAGGGATTTCCGGACCGACAGACTTCAGCCGTTCCTGACCGTTCCTGTCAGCCGCAGGGATTTCCGGACCGACAGACTTCAGCCGTTCCTGACCGTTCCTGTTAGACGCAGGGATTTTCTGACCGTCAGACTTAAGCTGTTCCTGACCGACGGATTTCAGCCGTTCCTGACCGTTCCTGTCAGCCGCCGGGATTTCTTGACCGACAGACTACGGATGGTCCAGATCCAGTCACGTTTTTGAAGAGAACTACGCCACCTGAATTTACCAGTCCAATTAGGCCTGGAAAACGTTATCGTACTAGAGTTTTTTATGCGTCCTCGAGATAAGTAAGTTCTCGTGGACAGGTTCTTTTCTCCGTTTGTTGTTTTTCCTGCACGACCAGTTGGCGTGTCAGAATTTCTTTTTTCGTGTGGGCCTATGCATTCTTTTTGTTTATATATGTGTTTTTTTTTATATTTCTTCTATGTCCATCTACTAATCCAAACTTTTTTTATATATATGTGCTTAGGGGTAAAATAGTAAAAATTGTTACTGTTAGGCAGCTACAGGCAATCTTCGCTGCTGATACAGTTGGTTTGTATTCAACGATAATATGTGGACGTAATTTGAAATATATATATATATGTGCGTAGGGATAAAATAATAAAAATTGTTACTGTTAGGCAGCTCCAGGCAATCTTCGCTGCTGATACAGTTGGTTTGTATTCAACGATAATATGAGAACGTAATTTGAAATTAAAAAGGGATTCCTGCTAGGCAGAATAAAAGGAAGGTATGCCGATGCAGGTTTGTTTTGTTCAAGTATACAAAGTGTTTCACAGACGAATACAGATTTCTGGATTTTGTCATGCCAAGTTTGATATTGTACATACTGCTGCCACCAAAACAACAACAAAAAAGAGGACGATAAACGTCAATCAACAAAGTGTAAGACTTACACTCCAAAATTGATAGGTTTTTCGAAAAAAAAAAAATATAAGGGGGAGATGATGTAACGTTCATAGTTTTGTCAGATCTCTAGATTCACTTTCCTTTTGATTTTCACTATCTCTGGTTATTTTATTTTCCTATGTAAATTATCTTCTTACTGAACGAGATGTTATTTCTCCCGCTGAATGAGATCTGGCAATGAGTGTAAGTCATGACGTGGTGGTAGCCAGTATAAATAGGCGCGTTCAACGATACCAGAGAGAGATTTTTGTTGATGTGCGTAGGGAGAGCTTTGTTTCATGTGTAAAGATATCTTCGTTATATGCGTAAGGAGAGCTTCGTTTATGTGAGTAGAGCTTCGTTCATGTGCAAGGAGCTACGTTTTATTGAGTAGCTGTGTGTCCGGTGAAGTGTATGTTGGATCATATCAAGAGTTTCTCTAATAAAAAGTTGTTCTAGTAAGTACGGTTTCCTCAGTTCACAGTTTTGTCAGATCTCTGTCTGGCTGTTAGGTTTATTTCATTAGTTGTTATTATTAACAACCAGCATTAAGACTTTATTCATCTTAATTACTACTACAACATTACTAGCAGTTAAAAGCTTGTTCATTATTATTACTACACTACTAGCAGGAAAGTTTATTCATGTTATAATTAACAAAACAACAACCATTAGAAGAAGCTTTATTCATTATACATATGACATGAGTGAATATCCATTTTGACCGTTAAAAGCGTAAAGTTATGCTACTTTGCCAAATACAATACACAATAATAAAGAAAAAGAAAGCATAAACTAAAGGGAAACACAAATCATTCTAGACATAGAGCTGAAATAAAAAAAGATATACAGATGATGCATACAACTGAAAGAAGCATAGACAGATGTGTGCTTGGATTAATCAGGAAGGATAGGAAGAGGCTCAAGAATCAGGAAAATGGCAAGTGTGGAAGACGTTATGATCACAGTAAAATACTTGAAATGGCAATGGGGTAGACATATGGCTAGAAGAACGGACCACTGTTAGATAACTGAAATATTAGTATTGATATCAAGGGACAGCAAACTATACAGACGACGCACACGTTGGGAGCGGGTGGGCGAAATTCTAAAGCATCCTACAGTGACACGGAGGAGACTGGTTCTAGAGAGAAAGTTGTGGTAGAAATTTGGGAAGCCATTCATCAAGAAACAGACTGATTATTGGTTGATGAGAAGGAAATATAAATAAAGGAAATAATAATGTTTTCATATTCTATTAAATAAATAAATCAGTTTTTCCAACAGAAAAACCTAAACCTCCTTAGAAATCAGTTTTGGTCTAAAGGATTTTCCGAATCTTATCTTCAACAATATATGCGCTTATTTCTGAAAACGTAACTGAACAGACGGATACGTAATTAAACAGTGACTTTGATGTAATCCGATGAAGCTTGTCTAGATTTATTTATTCAATATTTACTTTATGTATTAATTTTTGCAAAAAGAAAACAAAATGAATTAGGAAAGGTTTCATTGGTTTAAATTCACCAGTATGATACATACTGGTGAATTTAAACCAATGTTGCTTTTTGCTGTTTTCCGAGATCTCGGTGCAATGTATTAAATTCACATTTCATTTCACTGACAACATTAAATTGAAATTTAAGCCAGCAACATTTCTAATAGAAAATGAATTTGCTTAAAAATTTGGAATTTTTTTATAGAACAACGGGATGTTACATCATTATTCAGATATTTTGCACAATTCATGCAATTACCAATTTTTCACGTTTTCCGAAAGATAAAATATACATTCAAAGAAGTGAACTAACTTTATAAATTGCCCGAAAATGATTCTTTTCTGTTGTGTTTTCTTCATCACCATGTGTATTCCAAGAACCTTTTGTTACTTTATGTAGTTGAAAAGTTCCGGAAGAAAGGAATCAGATAGTCGTAAGTTATCTTTTTTTATTTAAATATATATAAAAGTGGAGAGAAAATGCGAAAAACTCATCTCTTTGCTGTGGTATTGTGTCAGGTTATCATACTTCTACACCATAATGATATTCCTAAGAGGTTCAAGGAAATACTATAAGTGTCAATGATAATAAATTTCGAAACCATTAAGGTGTTGCGTGAGCATCCCTTCGGACACATTATTTTTTGAACTTGTCTGAATCTAAGAATTTAAGACCAGTTTTCTTTCCGCTCAGTTTTATTTTATGATGTTTCATTTGCTCCATTTTTCTTATTTTTTCTCTGTAAATAAAGTAATTCTTATAATAAACCAAGGCCGTTTCTATCCGTATATACGTAAATCAGAGGGAAAACTCATTAAAAATGATAGACCGGAAATCACGTGGGCTATATTAATGCTAATGGATAATTCTGTAACGTTACAATATATGTGAAACCCATTATGAAAAGTCTGTCAAGAACTTCAAGTTTATATTAAATGCATTTTCGAGAGACGAAGATAAAGTCCACCTATTCCAATAGTTGTGTTTAAATAAACCTGAACATGTTGCATTTTTGTCACGCTTTATCTGAATCAGTTATATGATTAAAGGAGCTGTTTATCAACGTTGCCTATCATTTGGATTGTTCACGCTTTCTGGGGCAACTGTGATTTTACATTGTTTAAATTTTGGAATTCAACTCACAAAGTTTAACATAGGCAGAATGTATTTGTCTGGAGTTTCGTCTTTGGGGACTTAAGTGTGATCCACTTTCCAAACTTTTTTAAGTTCTAAAATGATTTATTAAGTTCGCATACGCGGTCATATTTTTTTCACAAAACCATGTGAATTTCTTGCAGATGTCTTAAGTAGCTAATGATTATTTGATATCGTACAACTACTATTTAAGTTTCTTGTTTTGTTTTCTGTCCCCAACTTTCATCCATCCATTCCTTGATACAGCTATTCTCTATTCCATAATCCCAGTTTTTTTCAATTTAACAGTTTCAGATCTACATTAATATGCTTCGTAATGTTACCTATCTCATATCTGATGGATTCTTTATTTTATAGATTTTGGCTACAATTGAAGTGTTTCTTTTGTTAACGTCACTCTACTTCATTCGGTTAACGTTACTGTACTAATTTCGCTTAATGGTACTGCAATTTTAGCTTAACGTTATTCTTTTTTATTAGATTAATGTTACTATATTTCTTTCGTTTAACGTTACTGTATTTTTTTCGCTTAATGTTACTGTATTTCTTTCGCTTAATGTTTTACGGCAATTCTTTCATCATAATACTTCTTGCACAAATACTTTTTTCTACTTTCAAGATACCCAGCCTGTATTAGCTTGGCCGTTCCTCTCTCACAGTGGTCTAACGGCTGGTTTCTAATCTTTCATCTGAGTGGATTTGGGTTCCAGTTTCCGATGTGGCATTTACGATGTGTTTGCCTTACCATACTGGGTCTCTCCTATCCCTGGACCCGGTGGCACTGAACGCCGTGCAAATGTGTGTGTATATATCTACAGTTAGGTTATTCAATTATTTACAGTTCCGAATCAACTGCATGGTAGTTGAGGGAGAAGAAATGTCAAAACAAATAGAACGACCGTAGCAAAATTTGGTCGTTCTTATCTGGATTTATGGACCACTGCATCCGTGTTAACACTGTGGAGAAAGCACGTGTAAGGAGTGAAAATGCATGAGTGACGTCATCCGGAATCCTAACATCATACTGCCAAATTTTCCAGAAATTTCATCATAGAGCCACGCATTAATGGCTAGTACCTGCGTTGCACTGTTGCTGAAACGCGTAGCGATTCTACAACTGGAGTTTAAATATTCAGACAGTGGACGGAAAAAGGTAACGCGGCTCGCCGTAGCGGGATTGATGCAGGTAGTCGGACGTCAGAAAACTTCACTCGCCGCATTCGACGACTCGCCGTTGCATCCCAGCAACCCACAGCGGTCAACATTCGATGAAGTGGTCAGGAAGCTGTGGACACGGACTGTGAACCGCTGATTGGCTGAAGCAGGTTCACGCTCTCGCATGCCATTGCAATGACTTCCACTCACAGCAACGCATCGTCGCTCAAGGTGGCATGATTTTAGTACTAGACATCTGTAGCCATAAAATAAGAAAGATACAGAGTAGAAACATACACTGAAGCTTGTGGAATTTCCTGACACAGAACGTGGCGCCTCCATCGACCATCCATCAGCAGAAGCAAAATGAGGCGTGATCCCGTCACGTCAGCAATGACTGCTATGCTGTTCATGGATGGATGAGGATCAGCTGCTCCTCACCACCCTCCCGTTGTTACCCTCACGACCTTTGACCTCAACTCCTGTCAAAATCTAAGCCTAGTGCGGCATCATAAAGATGACAATAACGTAATATACTCCGAGCAGCAATTACATTATGATCACTCCCAACCTAGAGAAATGAGCGCACCTGGAGACCGAACGGTGGCGCATATGAAGTTCACAGAGCTGTATAAATACAACCCGAGGGCCGAATTTCGGTTAGTAAAGTGTTCGGAGTCAGAATGAGAAAAGCTGCCGATTTATCGGAGTTTGATAAAGGACAAATTGTGATGGTACGGACCCTCGGAACTATGATCTCGGAAATAGCGTAGCTTGTGGGTTGTTTACGTGGCGCTGTGGTGAGTACGTATACAAAATGGTACACAGACGGGCAAACGACGAACCGTCGTTCCACAGTGCGTCGTCCACAGCTCATTGATGCCAGAGGGGAAAGGAGGGAGTCTTCCCAGAGACCGCAAGGCCACAGTGCGACAAATCACCCGCAGCTACAACAGTGGTGATCAGGCCAATGTATGACAGCACACAGTTCATCACAGCCTTCTGCGCATGGGCCTTCGTAGCCGAAGACCCAGATGGGTCTACATACTCACTGTACGTCATTGGCAAAAAGGTATGAAATGGGCCTAAGATCACCTAGATTAGACCGTGAATGATTAGAAGAAAGTGGTCTTGTCTAACGAAACAAGATTCCTGGTGCATCACAGAGACGGCCGAGCGCAGATATGCCGCTTACCAACAGGTGCTACTGTACCTGGATGAACTGTTGGACGGAAACAAGCAGGCGGCGGCGGTGTTATGCATCGGACGACGTTTTCTTGGGGAACTTTAGGCCCCAAATATCCCAATAGCAGCTGTTAGGCATCTGAACACCGTTGTCATCATCTTACAAAAAGTAAGAGCATCCTTCTAGAGAGCTTTTATTAACATTTGTGACCAGTAACACATTTTACTGTCTACAGACATTTCTCCAACAGCAAAATGAAAAATCAGGATCAGTTTCCTGTTCTATGGAACCTACCTCTGTCAACAACAAGAAGGGAACAACTTTATGAAGACCTGATTATACAGACTGCTTTACAAGCTTTTTTCTTGGGCCCTAATTTTTGTTTTCTTCTAACGTCGCAGGTAGCCATTTTTTAAAGTTTCCATGTGCATGGTTTCACAGAACGAAATTTCAAATTACCTCAAATATATTTCTGCCTTTCTTGGTTGTGTTTACCACGCTGTATTTTCTTATACACGCTGAATGGATGGATTATTATCTACACACCGATATCAGTGCGTAACAGAGCAGACGGTTTTTTTTTTTAGAGGTTTAACGACCACCGTGAGCAACTCAATGGCCAATAAGCAGTCCCCAGGCCCTAATCTAGGGTCACTGGTTCCAGGGAAGTGGGAGAAACAGTGCCGTAAGACAAACACAACATCCATGCCTCACCGGAATTCGAATGATGACCCATTCTCCGGCGAATGATCAGAGGCCATCGCTTACAAAACTGCGCCACCGTGGCGGCGCAGAAGTATCGTGTCCAGTCACGTGACACGCTGAAACTTGCAGTTTGCCTCTCTCCCCAGTGGCGCAGTGGTCTAAGCTCTGGCTTCTGATCATTCGTTCAAATCCCGGTGAGGTATGGAAGTTGCTGGTGACCTTTACCTACCTCCCGAATAGCATTACAACCTGACACGTTCTTCCGGGTGCAACCATTATTTTGATGTAGAGTGTATATCTACTTGAAAATGTGTTGCTCCACACACATTAGGGACACTGGTAACCTTCCCTGGAACCAGTGTCCCTACAGTAGGGACAGGTATCTGCTTATAGCACATCGAGTTGTTCTCTTTAATCCTCCAATAAACAGAACTGTAAGTTTCCATAAACAAAGCAGTACATCAGTCACGAAACAGTAATTATGTGTAATGGCCCCAATTTTTTCAAGGAGATTGACTGTCGCCAAATAGTAACTGTGAATTAGGCCTGTTTTTCCCTCACCGGAACCGCTGAACTGTTGGCATTTCCACAACAGACTGTCCCACGTGTGTACCAATACCACATGAAATACAGTAAAACTTTCAACCGATGGTAAATATGTGAAACACAAAGGTAGAATTGCTGTAGCCGTCAGCGTAGACTGTCCAAAATCGTTACAAAGAATCGCGTGGCTCACACGTAGAAGATAATATCGGAATTTAATGAGAATTCCTCCACGAAATTTCGCACATGTATTAGGGCTATCCAGGAAGTACCGTTTGAAGATAAAAGGAAAATATATTAATAAATGATTTTTAATGTGGCATGAATTGTACATATTTTCAACAATGCCCGTGGATGTTAAGGTATTTGTCATATCGTGGCACACATTTTTGTATACCCTCTTCATACAAGTCTATCGACCCGGTTTGAGTCACCTCTTTAGGTCATCGTTGTCATTGAACCGCTGGGAAATGTTTCCATTGCAGGGACTGCTTTTTTGATGCACGTGTGATGTGAGAGGCCAAGGTATCCCCTTCCATCACCATATGTTTTGGCACCCACCGTGCACACACTTTCAGGTACTGAAACTCTTCTGCCCAAATTTGGTGTAATAAGGATTTCAAAACTTCATGGAAATGTTCTGAAAGATTAGAAATTTTGAAGCGTCAGTCATACCTATGTTTTCATTCACGTTATTCACCAAATCTTCCATGACCAGAGAAGTGATATCACTGCACATTTCGTCATGAGCTCCCTGTCGTCCTTCATTAAACATTCGAGCCCACTTCCGCACTATTTCTGCACCCAATGCGTTTTGTCATTAAATTTCGCAAATTTCCCGATACATCTGACTTGATCTGACATTTCTTGCATTCAGAAACCTTACCAAAGACCGAAATTTGCAGTCGGCAGGACGTTCTGTTATCTAAAACATTATTAGCGCACAGCGCAAAACTTAACCCTAAACACAACCTCACAAAATGGCGTCAGGGAGTGACTAATGAATGAGGTAACACAACTGCACATGCGCGACTCTGTAGCTAATATTGCGCGGGCGTGAAGCGTGAACGGTTCTTACTTTCTGGTTGACCTTTGCACTATCCGTCGTACTATGGGGGATGTAACGTACAAGTTTGTCCGAGCAGGGAATCAAAACCGTGTCCCATCACCCTATAGTAAGTCGCTCTACCAACTGAGCTACGCGGACAGAATGTCTCGCTGCAGATTGGTCGTCTTGACACATGTTTTCACCTCTATAGTACGCTGCAGGGTGTTTAGATCCATCTTGCCAAAGTGGAGCCATACAGGCAGATGGAGGCGGGGTATGAGTTTGAGATGCATTCATATGAGCTTTGTTGGATCCCCTTGTGCCAGTCAAGACATTTGTCACCAACATATGGTATGTAATCATCCTCACCGATCATCTACAATATAACGATTCTCTTTCGACACAATAATGCGATCATTCAACAGGACAACGCCACGCCGCATACTTCCTGAGTAGGAATTGATTCGTTCCAGGAGCATTTAAGGAAGATTACTACAGAAGTAAGTTTGTTGCACCCGATTTGCCGGCTCAGCTGGACTTTTCGATGCCTGACAATCACCTCTAATGAAAATCTGGAACGAACTGCAAATATTTCTTGCAGTCCGCTAAACTCCACCGGCAAGTGGTAAAACACTATAACAGGTAGTCCTCACTTCATGGTTGGCAATTATCCCTCCGGGTATACACCACCTGACTGAGTCCTTACGAAGATGTCTGGCTGCTGTCGTGAGAGCGAAATGTCGAGCAACACATTTTCAAGTAGATATACACTCTACGTCAAAAACATAGTTGCACCTGGAAGGACGTGTCGGGTTGCAATGCTATTCGGTTAAAAGGTACAGGTTACCAGGAACAAAAAATATTATACATTGAGCTACACGCCAATACGTAGTATCTCTCAGTATGGCGTCAGCCCGCCATGTTTGCTCACACAGCATGCCAGACGTCTCGACATGGAGTTACACAGGTTTCTAATGATGTCTTGCGATAAGCTATCCTATGCAGCTTGAATCTTCTCACCAGTTCCTGCAGATTGTGGCAGTAGCAGTGGAGTGTGGATAGTGCGTCCAATAGCATCTCACATATTTTGAATCGGCAATAGATCTGGCAATACGGCTGGTCGCGGCAGAGTGTCAGTACCTTGAAGGCAAGCTCTCGAGACAGCAGCAGTATGCGGACGAGCGTTGTCCTGTTGGGAAATCTCACCGGAGTTGGCGTTCAGAAAAGGTAAGTCCAGTAGTTGCAGGACCTCACTAACGTAACGTTGGGCTGTCAAAGTTCTTGTAATGAACACCAAAGGTGATCAGGCTTGTAGGCCATTGCACTCCAAACCATGACATCAGGCCTTCTGCACGTATAACGCTGTACGAAAAAACCGTTCACCTTGGCGATGACCACCGTGCCTTCACACACGGATTCATTGATTGTCTTCTCCAAGACAAAAGCGGGACTCGTCACTGAAGAACACGCGCTGTCATTCCGATTGGCTCCATGACCGTCTGGCACGACACCATTGCATTCTTTGGCGACGATACAATAGTGGTACAGACAGTCGTCACAACAGTCTGCGTGCGTGTGGTAATACGTCGTGCAGACATCTGCCAATGGTGCTGGCACGAATCGGACGAAGCATGGAGGGCACCACTACTGTCTGAATATCCGCAGTCGTGGCTGTTGGGTTACTCCACGCATGTCGGACAACCCGTTGGCCCTCTTTCTCCGTGGTTCGTCTAGACCTTCCAGACCCTTCCTGTCGCTGTTGTGTGCCTTCTTTTATTCACTGCCGCCAACAGCGTGCTATGGCAATATCCGCACGTTTGGTATGACGCGCAATACGGCGATAAGATAATCCCTCCTCCCGGAGCCAGACGATGCTTCCCCTCTGGATCTCCACCAACTGCTCATATTGCTTCCAAACTTTTCTCCGAGGCATACTTCATTTGCAAAGTATGCAGCCAACACAAGAGCACGAGTCAGAATGGCAAGCACGCTTAACGGAACGACCTCATGTAGCCGGTAAAGTTTACGGACAGAACCATTTAATATGCGACCGCTCCTTGCTTGCGTCGCATTCACAGCTGAGCGTGATACTTGAATCATTTACATGTATTACGAGGTCAAACCTATCCACAAAGTTTCATTGTTGTCGGTGGCTTTCTTCTGGGTGCAAACAATTTTTTGACGTAGAGTGTATATAAGAATTTGGCGCATTTTTATTCAGGTCCTGTGAACTGCTTGGGTTTTCTAAAATTATTTTCATGATACGTTATTAACATTTGCAAACGTTTTTCTATCACTTGAGAAAAAAGAACCGTCTAAAGTAGGAATGCAAACTTTATTTGAAATGAACTGTCTTTTGTGAAAGTTATCAAACAATACCCATCTGAGGGGGACATTCAACGGTTCACAAAAAAACGTTTACTTTTCAATGTGTGAGGTGTGTACCAATGTCGTTCAAGATTATACCTGACAAAGAAATAGGAAAGAAGGCAGAAATGTAACTATTTGGGACGCAGCAGATTTTAATGTGCTTAAGGTAAGATAAAGACGTCACATTCATATTTGGACTATGATCTTGGTTAAACAAAAGCCTGAAAAACCATGTAATGACGCTCTATAACGGTGCGTAGTAATTGGGATTTAGAATGATGATACATTTTATGAACACCAAGGGAATATATCAGAATGAATTCTCAGCATGACGGTTAAGGTTTACAGAAATAACCATTTAACATAGCGGGGGAGAATGAATAAATGGAGGATTAAACAAAATGGCGTACAAAAGGTGAAACACGTTAATCGAGCCGTAAAAGCTCACTGTTCATTCGTAGCAAAGAAGAATTTTGGTGTTTAGATACTGTTCTTTCTAATTTTAAGACTCCTTTACCCTATTTTAATGTCTTTTGTAAAATATTAACGTTATTACAGCAAAAATAGCCATAAGACGTCCTTTTAAAAACCAGAAATGTGATGTAATATGTTCTATTCACCTGGAATTGTAGATGCGATAACGTAATAAAAACAAGCATTATGACCTGCGCATTCTCTTTCCGCATTTTTATTCAGGTCCTGTGACCTGCTTGGACAGGAGCCCAAATTTATGAGCATGAAGTTAAAAAAAGCGTGCTGGTTCTGTAAACATTCTTCCCGCATTTGTAGAAAAATTAAACACTGCATAATATTTCCACATCATTTAATAATTTAAGCACCCTTGTTTTCCAGTAGCTCTCGCCCTTTATCGGATAGCTTGAGAATTCAAGTCGCACAAAACCTTTGAGCTTTTGGGAGAAAGAACTGAATAAGATAAGGTTTGCAGGTAACAGAGCTCTTTCCACTAAGATAGATCAGCAAACCGGAATAGATGGAAATCTGAAGGTGAAAAGTCGAATTAATACACGTGTGAAGCAGATGATTTCAGCCAAGCTCTAACATTTTTTTAACAAATAAACATCAAGTCCTGCTATGTGCTGGGGAAGGCTGCCCTTCCTTTGGACCATTTCTGAACGTTTGTTTCTAAGTGTAGCCTTCAGCTGGTACAGTTGGTAAAAGTACCTATGATATTTGATCGTTTTTCTGCCCGCCAGCATCTGGTAATAAATGATTCTCTTGTAGTCCCACTACACACAGGGCATTCGTTTTCTATTCGGGATTCAGACTTGCCTTTGGATTGGTAAATGGGAACTCACTTCGTTTGTTCCGCGATATATTCGGCCTCACGGTGGTATACAAAATGAATCTCTCATCGCAATTGTCATCCATTAAAAAAATGTGTCTCTTGCATTGTATTCTATTAAAAAATTGTTAACCTATGGTCGGGAGCATTTCTTTAACTCAAATCCTGGAGTTCCCAAAAGTCAGAGCGATTCATATATCCAAACTTTGTCAAATACACTGCTGGACAATTGCTAAGGACGGATCATAAACGGCTATATAGCGCATAAAAAAGTAAGTGTGGTTGGATGCCAAGTGAAATAAAATAATGTCAGAATGCCAGGACATTACAATAAAGACAATTTATTGTGCTTTGAAATCCAGAAGGCTTTGGAACGTGTTCAAGGGACAAACAGGCCATTTTGTGCAGAATACGTATACGTGAAAAAAATGCAATTACCGTCCGCAGGTGTTCCGGCGTAAGATGTCAATACGGGATATGGCCACCATGGAGGGCGATGCAAGATTCCACACGTCGTGTCATGCTTTGCACAACATTATCAAGCAGCTGTTGGGGTAATTTATCCCATTCCTCTGTCAGTGCACGGATGAGGGTGTCCTTGTTTATTGGAGGGCATTGGCGACCAGCAAGACTCCTCCCCAAAGCATCCCACACATTTTCAATGGGATTCAGATCTGGATAAATACGAGGCGTTGAATATCCTCGCTCTCAAGACACTCCTGGACAGCGACTGTTCGATGACATGTTGCGTTGTCGTCCATGAAAATGAATCTATCACCGACAGCACCACGGAACATGCGAACATGAGGTAGCAGAACATCATTAATGTACCGTTGGCCAGTCATAGTCCCAGTTGGAAGCACATAGAGGGACGTACGGCCATTGATCATGATGCCAGCCCATACCATAATACTACATGTCGGATATCGGTCCCTTTCCTGTATGTTTGCTGGACAATATGCAGTACCACTATCACGCCAGATCAGTTGTCGTCGACAATCAGACGATAGACTGTATCTACTCTCATCTGAGAAGAGAACAGCAGACCAGTCGTTATCAGTCCAATTGCGATGTTGATGGCACCATTGCAAACGGGCGGTACGGTGACGTCTGGACAATGGGATGCACACAACAGGACGGCGGGCGTATAGTCCTCCTTCATGCAAACGTCTGGCGCAGTTTTTCGGGAGATCCGCTTGCCAGTAGCAGCCATAAACTGATTTGCTACCTCACTAGCTGTGCTGCGCCTGTGTCTTTTTGTTGATAGCACTATGAACCGATCTTCTGCAGGTGTCGTACTGCGAACACGACCTCCCCCGTGACGTTTGCTATACTCTCCATTTGTTTGAAATGATTTCCAAAGCCTTGAAACAACACTGTGGCTGACGTCGAACTCCCTGGCAACATCTGTTATTTTTCGCCCTTCTTCAATCTTGCCAATAATACGGCCACGCGTAAAATCATCTAGGTGATGTCGGGAAGACATACTGGAAATTGCAAGTTCGTCAATTGATTCTTTCCCTTTCAACTTTGCGTTTGAACAACAACGGTCAATACGCATCAAATCCTTTATATCTCTTATCAGCGCTATGACGTCACGAACAAGTTCGGCAATCCAAAATTTGCATACGCACAACACGTCTTACTGTATCCCGCACTTATGCTAATTTCCACATTTTCCTGCCTTCCATTTTATGGTTGCTATCGTTGTTATTGTCATCCGTCCTTAGCAATTGTCCGGCAGTGTACAATGCTACAGTGAGATTGGATGCAGCAATTTCTGCACAGTTTCTCGTGTCGTATTGTGTGGGATACTCTTCATTACTGTCTTCATTTGATCATCGTCAGCATCAATGGGTTTTCTAGAGGTTTTATTGTGCCGATATTGGTTTGCAAAACAATACTGACACAATGAAATACTGACAGCATCCTCACATACGTATATTGAGCATATGCATACCGGCCACTGAATTAGAAGCAAAGCTTTTATTCAATACCAGGTTGGACCTCCTTTCTCCCGAATTACAGCAAGCATGCGGTTTCGCATAGATTCCAACCGGTATTAGAGTGCATCTACGACTGCAACATACCACATATCACTTCACTATGCAGTCCTTCAACTGGCTCTGATTTCATGGAAAATGACTTTGCTCTCGGATTTGTTTTTCTAACGTGTCCCGAATATATTCCCAATGGAGCTACGTTTTGGGCTTTGAGGTGTTCGGGAAAAATGGTGAAAGTCGCTGTTACGTTCCTGTACTACTGCTGAGCACATCATGTGTGGTGGACAGCAGCATTGCCTTCCATGAAACAGCCGTCGCCTGCTGGTTAAAATGTCAACTTTGCATTTTGTACTTGATCGGCAACGATGTTCAGAAAATCTTCGGAGATCACCTGACCTTCCGCAAATACCAGGAGACTCGTTCTGCAGCAACGGAACGTGCCCCACAATGCGACACCACCTCCACAACCGTGATTTCTGTTTCCAAGGCCGGGTCCATTGCTTCACGGGTGTCTCGGCAAACTCTCTTCCCACCGTCGGTACAGAACTAGATGCACCGTGTTCCGCTGGATCACATGATAGTTTTCCAGCTTACAGTGCCCAGTCACGGTGTGTCTGACACCACTCAGACGAACTTTCCGCTTCTTTGCAGAAATCCGGGACTTCAGTATAGGCATGCGACTGCAGTTACCGATCCGCTCAATGCACCTGTAAATAGTTTGCGCCGCCCCGGTGGCGCAGTGGTCTAAGGCGTTGGCCTCTGATCATTCGTCCGTAAGGGGTCCGGGTTCGAATCCCGGTCAGGCATGGATGTTGTGTTTGTCTTACGGCACTGGCTCTCTCCCTTCCCTGGAACCAGTGACCCTAAATTAGGGACGGGCGACTGCTTATAGCCCATTGAGTTGCTCACGGTGGTCGTTAAACCTCCAATCAAAAAAAAAAAAAACAGTTTGCTGAGAAATGGGTTGAGCGTCGCCTTTTTTGAATGCTTCGGTGAATTTCTGTGCATAAGAAGTTCTGTTTCTCCCTACAAGCTTTCTCAGACGACGCTGATCTCGGCGCTCCACAATTACGCATCTTAGAAGAGCAGTATGGGTTATTTTTCCACTGATTAAAATCTCAGGATATCTCACCTTTCGAAAACCAGTCAGTTTACAAAATCTTCGCTCCAGCCAGTCGGTCAGGAGCTACGTTTCTAGGTTTCCTTCCAGTTTTTTTTGATCTTTGGCATATTTTGAATACCCTAGGTAGGTAACATATCTCTTCTGATTTCCATAGGTAAGCATGTGTCTTCTGATTTCCATAGGTAAACATCTGTCTCTTAATTTCTATTCTTCACGGCAGGGGCTACTTTCCCAGAACTGCTTCCAGTTTCTTCTGATCTTTGGCATATTTTGAATACTCTAGGTAACGCAATTCAAATACTTTTGCTTCATTTACGTTAAAGTAATGTTTTCCAATGATCTCTAGTTCTTTATGACTTTCTATTTCTTTTTCTGAAAATTTCAACTTTGATGTATCCATAAAAATGAACTTCTGTAGGTATTATGTTTGTCTTAAGGCACCCTTCAATGTTCCATTTATGGAATGTTTTCTGAAGAACCTCAAATTTCTTGTTTGCGACATATACTGCCATTTTTAATTATCCTTAAAGTAGTGATGCAAAATCTCTCTCTCCAATTAAAGAAGAGTTAAAGGACATTTCTACAATATAAAGTACATTTCATTTATTTTTCATTTATTATGTGCGCTTGAGGTTGATAAAATTTATCCATCATGGATATTGGATACAAATTATTGTGGTAAATGATTGCCAGTTGATTTATATTATATCATCATCATCATCATCATTGTCAACCATTATCAATCCACTGCTGGACGAAGGTCTCCCCAAGTTTCCTCCACAACGGTCTGTCTTGTGCCAGTCTCCTCCATGTCACACCCGCAAACTTTCGAACTTCATCCACCCATCTCCCACGTGGTCTTCTTCTGGGTCTTTTCCTGTCCCTTGGAATCCAATCTAAAATTTCGGCTGTCCATCGATGATCTGTCCTTCTGGCAGTATGTCCAGCCCATTGCATTATATATATAACACAAAATGCAATGACACAAATGCATATCAATAGTTAAAATAATATCGGTCGAGAGACAGAGTATTACAAATTTTAAGCAATTCATCATGACTTCCAGATCATTGTATTAGTTCTTATGCGTTAGTTATTTTTCCAAAAAAACCTGTGTTAAAGCAATTCAGAGAACCTAGTTTTCATCATGAGTGTCTAACACATACCATTCAATTTCAACCACCTAAATTGATCTAAATCACATTTTACCTAAAACAAAACTTTAAACTACCAAGTTTCTGTAAAACGAAAAAATAGAGGCCGACCTAGAAGAACACGGTCTGATGGAATATAGAAAACACTTAGTCAAAATGGACTGATGGAAGAATAGTGTTTCGAAACGAAAGGTGGTAAAATCTCTTGGAAATTGCAAGGCAACAGCCAGACACCATAAACTGATTATACAGGATGTTCCCAAATTAGTGCGACAAACAAAGAGGAGTGATAGCACACATAAAAACGAATAATTTTTGCAATGGTACGTAAGGTGGCATTCCTCTCCTAGTGCCCGAAAAACATAAAGTTTCATGGACAGGTTGATTCTCCAACAGTGAAAAGAACCACAACTTACTTAAATTATAGTTTCCACACTTGCGTTGGTGAAAGTAGAGGCAGAGCAGGACTCAAAGTAGGTGCTCGAAGTTGCGCCCGTGGGCGTCGTTGCACAACCCACACCGACGGATGAAGGACTGCCGCACTCTCTCGTAGACTCCCGGTGTGGGGTTGAACTTGACAGCAGCGACCACGATCCTCGCGACGAGATCTTCCGGTGAGTCCACAGGCGTCTCATACACCAGTGTTTTCAGGTGTACCCAGAAGAAGAAGCCAGGTGGATTCAGTCCGGAGATCGTGGAGGCCAAGCCACCGGTCCACACACCCCAATCCACCTGCTGGGATACGTCGCATTCAGGAAGTCCCGGACCGGGGTGGGAAATTATGCAAGGTCCCCATCATGCATGAACCACATGTCTATCCGATCATTATGCAGAACACTCTGCAACAAACCGGGAAGCACTTGCTACAGGAACACACGGTACGTGGCGCCGGTCAGACGTTGGCGATAGTCAGACAACGCGCCGGTCAAACGTTGGCGATAGTCAGACATGCCACCGGTCAGACGCTCTGCCTCTCTCAGTCCTGCTCTACCTCTACGTTCTCCAACGCAAGTGTGCAACCCATAATTTGGGCAAGTTGTGTTTCTTTCCACTGTTGGAAAATCAACGTGAACATGGAACTCGACGTTTTTCGGGCACTAGGAGAGTGTGCTGCCTACGTTCCGTTGTAAAAGTTATTCGTATTTATGTGTACGATCACCCATCCTTTGTTTGTCGCACGAATTTTGGAACTTCTTGTATATATATATCCTGTTGGCGACCCAAAATGCAGCACCAAGAAGGACACGAGACAGCAAAGCCAGACTTACTGGACACATAACAACAGATACAAAGATGAAACGATTGAGCTTACAGGACCGTGCGACTTGCGGAACACGCAGACATCAATAGTTCGCGTGGCCCCCATGGCTGGCAATAACGGCCGCTACACGCCACGGCATCTAACGAAAGAGGCTTTGGAAGTGGGCTTCGGGTATGTTGGTCCAGGCTACTTCCACAGGTTGTCACAGTTCATCAGGCGTAGCCGCAGGTGGTGCTTGCCGGGCCACTCGATTGCCGATCAGCGACCAGACGTGTTCAATGGGCGACATATCGTGAGAACAGGAGGGCCACGGCAACAGTGACACCTGGTGGACAATGCAGAATTGTTTCACGATGTGTGCCACGTGCGGGCGCGCATTGTCCTGTTGAAACGTGGCCGCTGGCAGGTCCTGCAGGTAAGGGAGGACTGCACGCTTCAAATGGTCGGAGATGTAGCGGTGGCTGTTGACTGTACCGACGATGCTTACCAAAGGAGTGTGGGTGTCATATTCAATTGCGCCCCAAATCATAACGCCTGGCGACGGACCGGTATGTCGACGCATAGTGCAGGCGTCATACAGTCTTTCGTCGCGGTGCCGCCACACGCGGATCTGACCATCACGGTGCTGCAGGCAGAAGCGGGATTCGTCGGAGAAGACAATGTCGCGCCATTCCGTAGTCCAGGTGCGGCGTTCAACGGCCCACTGCAGCCGCACTCGCCGGTGGTGTAACGTCAATGTTAATTTGGAACAATGGGCGCCGTGCGACAAGTCCCAGCTTCTGCAGACGATGTCGAACGATACGTGCTGACACAGGTTGTTGCGCAACACACCGTAATTCCTGCGCTAATGTTCGTGATGGGGGGGGTGCGAGCCGTCAATGCCTACCGCACAACATGCCGGTCGTCTCGTTCGGTGGCGTGCCGCAGCCGCGGCAATCGCCCACGTCTGTCCGTCTGGCCCTCCTGCAGCCGCCGAATTCATACTCTCCTCACTGTGGCTGAATGTCGTCCCACACTGGGTATCGATGTCTCGGTACGATAAACCGCTGCCACGAAGGGCCACTATTCGTCCTCTGTCGAACTCCGAAACGTGCTGGAATGACTGCCGTATTCTGCGACGAGGCATCAGGAAGCTTCCCACGCACAGGTCCAGCAGCACAACACACTTCCACTACTTACACCCCGCCTTCTGTGCAACCTTCTTAGAGTGCTTCTCGGTGGCGTGCCGGGCGCATATGATTTGCATATGGCCTGCAATGCTAATCGTTTGCATGTCCTCTCGCGGGCGTTGCATGCTGCGAATTTCAGGCCAATCGGATGCTTCCTTCTTGGTGTTGCATTTTGGGTGACCAGCAGTGCATATAACCAGTGGCCATAAATTTAGAGTGATCAGATCAGATCATATACAGATGATTTTAGGAAGGGAGTGTCTAACCCCAGGTCTTAAACAACCCTTAGAAATAGAAAGCTAGGAGATTTGGGCTAGAGTGCCCAATAGAAAGTGACACGGAAGCGAGGTAGAAAGGCTGGAGGAAGACGCCTTTATTTATTACCGAGGGGCCAGTACCCAGGGTCCGACGGCTCAACGTGTCCATCCGACTCACGGCAGATATTTAGTGGTTCAGGCGTTTGTTCCTTCCTGGGATCGAACCTGAAGTTATCTCCGTCGCAGTCACGAACGCTTTCCACTAGGTCACCCGCAGCCCAAATTAAGAGCATGATCTTCAATATAAAAACATGATATTCAATATAGCTTTAAATGCTTGCTTGTGTCATTAAAATCCGAAACAAAAACATACGAAAAAAGACATACTAAACGTAAAATTCCAATGTGTTATCAAAACTTTCGAATTAAAATACCCATAAAAATTTCAGATGCAGACAATAATATCCTCGGTGAGCAGATTAAATGCTGGAAGCTTTTTGTCAGCTAAAGGGTTAGTGCGTGGAATGATTTACGTTTTCTGTTATTGAAAACAGCAACCACTGCGACGGGAGATGATCGCATCGTCTGTTTTCAAACAATGCTTACAGCTAAGTTAAGGCAGCAAAGCTTGTTGCATTCGCTTCGAGTTTATTGTCAGAAATCAATATGCAATTCCACTAACTGAGCTCGTTCTCAGTCAGGACTAACGCCTATTCCCATTGGCAGCAGGTGTTCCACTTTAAACATTTACTACTCTGCACCAGAATTTCCGTATTGCCAACACACCATTTAATGTTAGGAGTGGCAAAGGAAATGAAGAGCACTATTACAAATCAAGACGACTGGATTCTGACTCCATATGGATTCATACACTGCCTTTCTATGTAAGAAGTACCTCTAGATAGTTTACATACAGTCTGTGTGCCTAAAATGGTACGGATGCGAGTGTGGAATCATAATCTTACGAATATATTACAAAAACTGATATATGTGTGAATTTGAAATATTACCTTCACCTCCACATTCAATGAATGATGTGTTAATTCATTTGAAACATAAATTTGTGTTTTGAGAATATACGTGTATACAGTCAGTAGCCAGTTTACTGGAATCGCCTAGCTAAAATATGTTGTATCACTTTTGACCTTCCAAACATCAGCCATTCTCATCAGCATTCTGAAGAAATATTGGCCCACTTATATCAAGTAGCTTCCCAAATTCACAAAATTTGAACGGTAGAAGACGCATACAATAGCCATCCCTTTCAGTTCCATCAACAAATTCTACACAGGATTCAGATCTGGAGACTGAAGCGGGTTTTTTAAATAGCGAAGTGGGCTCGTTATATTAATGAAACCTCTACAAGCAAATGGAGAAATTATGTGGCAGTGCATTATCTTGAGGGTAATAGTCATCTTCACGGAAGTAGAAAGTGAGCGAACTAGAAACGTAATGTTTTTTATTAAGCGTGAGCGTTCACGCATATGCATAGTCTTCTCGATTGCATTCTGAAAGTTCTTTAACAACGGACATTTTGTGCCGCCTCCATGGATGTCAAAGAGCATATAAACTCAAGTTGAAGACAGGGCTTTCTTTATTCCTGTCTCAAAAATAGTCTTCTTTGATGGAGATGCAGTCTCTCACATGACCAGAATTGCCTCTTCGTATACAACGTATATTGTAACTATAACTTAAGCATATACAAAAATTGATACTCTTCACTGGACCAAAATTAAATAATACATAAAATAAAATCGACACATAATTACACTCAATGGACGAAACATTAGAGATAGCTACCAGTAATAGCGTTTTGATCGTCCTCTAGCACGAATAACAGCTGGTCTCGAAAAGATGCCAGAGTGTTTACGGAGCTAATGCCAGCCATGCCTGTTGCAGCATTGCTTACAACTCCTCCCGAGATGTCGATTCAAGATCCATGGATCTAATGTTCCGTTCCAGGCATCCCAGAGAACTTCTACAAGGTTTAAATAAAAATGGTTTCTTAGTTTGGAACCATCCGTGGCTGTTGTGGGCCACTGGATGGTTTCAAATTCAGATGAGTGTTCCTCGAGCGATGTCTGGTGGTTGCATCCCGGCCGGACGGTGCATGGTCCTTAAGAAGCGGTCATTCGGCCGCAGCATTCGCGAAGACCATGAAAGAGTGTATGTGATAAGCTAATGCATGCGGGTAGCGCGCATCCTTTAAGGAGCACTTCGGATACACTAATGGACCTAATGTGTACCATGAGATTGCTACCGAAACTATCACTACGCCTTGAACAGAAACGACATAGTACGACGCAGCCATTGCTTTATGCTGTTGACGTCACAACCGCCGTATCCTGTTAGACTGGTACAGCTGAAAACTGAATTCATCTGACCACACGACACGGCGCCACTCTTCAGAGATTCAGTTTTGACGTTCCAGGCACCAGGCGGGGCGAAACCTCCGATGGCGTGTTCTTAGTAGGGCCATATGAGATGGGCACTGGCTCCCAAAGCGCAGGTCGTGCTCCGAGCGCTGTAACCTTCGCTAGCCGACGCTTTTTGGGTCCACGACATTTAACTTGGAAACCGACAGTTGGCAAGCGATCAGTCTGTACAAGCCTGGATAGTCTACGTCGACTCCGATTATAAATGGTGTGCGGTCCGCCAACCCTTGTTATCTGGGCCCTGGTATGTCCGTCGATGGTATATTCGCGATACCCTTGATGCGGTTCCCTTAGGAAACCCTACGCAGAAAAACACTCTTCCTGGGTCAGCACTGGGCCACTGCTGGCTGCCACCACTATGTTGCCGCCGCCCAACCGTCAATAAAATGTCCGAATGGCCACCACATAAGCCATCAGTTCGGGCACACCCCCATCAGTTGTCATATGCCAGAACAGGGCCATTATTTATCCATCACAGGCAGTAGCTGCAACAAGAAGCCCTTAAGCAGCCTTGCAAGCACGTGCCATAAATGTGGGATTTTCCCTATTAGCCTTTGACTTTGGAAACCTTCTTTGAACTGTTGTCGATGATGACGCAGCGGTACTGTGAGAGAGTAGTTCACTTCTTTCCTCACGAAGAAGATAGATGTTTTTGAGTACAGAGTTCAGCCGGAGCCGCGAAGAGTAGATGATTGAGAGCAGACGGAGTTACGACCTAAAGAGACGAAGTTGACAGTTCATTTGTGCGCGAGTTAAAGGATGAGTGCCTAAGACGATGCTTAATTATGTTTCATTCCTCTAAGTCAACGACACCTGTATTTATCCTAACTTCATTAAATAGTATTTAGTTATTATTACATTAAGTTAGTGATGCTTCATGATACAAAAGCAATCCCTTTTTCAACGAACCCACCAACACCCTTTCTGCATAAATGATGGCTAGCCTATTCTGGTCCGCTAGTTTCCCGGAAGTGGCAGCCAGGAATAACGTGACGTAACTGATAGCTTGCCGAATCTTGTCAGCCAATTTCCCAGTAGTAACCATAAAAAATAAAATAAAGGATAACCGTTGTTTCCCAAAGCTACAGCTATTTTTTTTTCGCCTTGCGAAACCTCAGCATTAAAGCACTGAGCTGGGGAAATTTTCTAAACAAGTCACGAAAAATGCCGGTTTGAAACTGGGTGGAAACGAGCCAATGACTGTCTTCGTGGGCATTCCTTGCCGCTGAGTCAGGAAATAGACTCAGCGTCAAGCAAATGTTCGTGCGTGGAAAAGACTGATTTTCCACGCAGGAACATTTGCTTGACGCTGAGTCTATTTCCTGCGGAATGTGTAACGAATGGTTAACTTTTTGTAATTTTACAATATTGCGAGGTATTTTTCATAAATGTCAGTGTCATATAATTCGTAAACTTATTCTTTCAATGTAACGATTGTTTTTGTTTGTTTTTTTCTTATCTTAAGGGAACTTAACTCATATTTAACGAGATTACCAACTTTTTAAAGGCGCTATCCAAGGTTTCGTGCTGTCCTTGTCGTCTTGAAAGGCGATTGTTGAATTAATTAGTTTACCCGTTCTTGTCACATTCTGTTACATTTTTAATGTTGTATCTTTCCTTTCCGCTGTCCGAAGCTACATTTGTTTTAAAGAGGAAAGATATTTTATTTTACTTCTCGTTATTTTTAGAAGTGAACTCCTCCAGTCTTGTGTATTCAACGCATCGATGAGTACATTGTATCCCCATACCGTTGATTTTTTTTTCAAATAAGTGATAAATTTTGTACGCATATAATTCTTCTTTATTTTTCCATCATACCGTTTTTAAAAGGTTTTCCCAGGACTTTTGTTTCAAGCAGTTTAGTGTATGTTGAAACGAAAGATTACACAGAAATTATGTATTTCTTGTTATTCATTGGAATGGAGTGGGTGTATTTCATGGCTGTAATCTAGTATTTAATATTTTAAGCAGATATCTTCGTCGACGTGGCTTTTCGTTAGAGGAAATTAATTCGCCTCTCTACATATGTCTTTCTTTCTTAACAACCACTAAAATAACACAATGGCGATAGCGTCGTCCTCAACTAATTGGTACCACGAGAAACACAGCACGTGCTGCTTCTGTGCATGAGCAGTCTCCTTGTTTGAACCTGATGCTGGAGTTTCATCGTTTTTCCAGCTAAGGTCCACTAGTGGCACTTGCTTAGAGGCCCGCAAATCACGGCGATACTGCAGGGACATCAATGGCTGCAAACTGATGAATCTGCCACCAACGGACCGTCACCGGGCCGTGAGCGGCATATCTCAGCCAGCAGTGACCCATCACTGCCAGCTGGTGGCCATCAGTTTCCCAACACTTGTGTTTTTGCTGGGTTCTTACCACTTGGGCGATAGAATAAACCATCTGGTTTGCGCCGACAATGCATTCACGATCAAAGACGCTGAGATCACCATGTTAACCCATGTTCATCGATTGCGATACACTGTTGGGAAGTTTGTCGTCGATTGAGATGCACGCCTATTTATCACCTGCACTTAGTTTAGGTCTCCTCCACTCTGCGCGAGAGCTGTCCATGGCAATTGCCCATCACCCTATCTCTAATGATTTGTATACTTAATGTACTGTCTGAATATTAAATAACTCATCCTTTTCACTGAGACCGTCACAGTAGAGATCGATGTTGATACAACATGAAGATTTTATGGGTCATTTGATTTTCTTTTAGAGAAACAGGAAAGGTACAAATTCCTGTTTTCAAACATATAAGTTCCAGTTTTCAAACAAATAAAAACTCTTCAGAGTGATCGTCTTCATACAAAGGCAAACATTATGTATAGACACAAAGTATTGTAATAAAACAACCATTTACAACAGTGCAATGTGCATACGATTTATATATTGGAGGCGCTGTTCCTCCAAATCGAGAAATCACACAGGAAGCAGGAACTTTAATTGAAACTTCAAACTCACAGTGCCAACAGTGTATCATAATGAGAGTCAGTAACTCAAGTGAAGAAGTGTTAGCAAACGTTTATTTTTCGAGGCGAACACAATCGTTAATCTTGCTGTACTGTTTTTTTACCAGTGAAAACGGAGTGCGTAAGTTCGGAACTGATGATGCCTAAAGAGCTTGATTAAATTCAATCTGGAACCGCGAGCGTATTCGAGCAGAAAGCTCTACTTTAAAATTTAAAGAATGCATTTTAGAAAGTCATCCTCTCCAATATCTGCATATTCAGAAGCCATAAATCTCACTTGAGGCTATTAATTATTACGTATCTCCTTACCAACCGCATCAGTATAAATGGCGTATCCCATTTTTTGCTATTCTACGTCTGACATCATTAACGCTGAAAAAAATCAAGAAAACAAAAATAAAGTGCGTTATCAGAGTGGCTTACTGAAATAGAAGAGAAAGCGTCTGTTTTATTGCATTTTTGAAATTATTGGCTGCTTTTTCTTCTGTGCGACTTCTTTCTATGCATAGTCAAATCATGCTCATTAAAAAACAATTTTTGTTTTCATAGCAATATATTTATGGAGATTGCTCAGAAAGCCATGTATCAGGCATGAAAGGAGTGTCCTAGTATCCAATATTGCCACTTGAAGACGTTACAATAAAAAGAAATAATGTATTCCAATAGGAAAATATACTGCAAATCACACATGATGTTGTTCATTCCATAGTGATTGTAGAAAGATATAGGATCGCTCATGAAACAGATGGTGAAGCCATTGGAAAGGCGCAAGCTCAAGATTTTCTACTTAAAAGAGTGGTTACGAAATTCTAAGAGTTCTGTCGACGGCGCTCGTGCACCAGTCCAAAAACACAACAGGAACCCTGAGTAGCTGTGGTCCACAAAGCAAACTTTCGCGACTGCCACAGTTGTATTATTTACACTGCTTTCCATAAATTAAGCAACAAAAGGAAAAATCGTGATAACTCAAAAAGTATGCAAACCTATTCTGATGAAATTTGGGGGTATGCTTTATCAGACCAAATGAAACAACAAAAACAAAACGTAAGAACATGTGATACAAAGCATTTATATTTTGTATCAGTGATGGAAATTTGAAAATACAGAAATATAGGTATCAAAATGAAATAGGAAAATGTACTTCAATACGGAGTGTGGTTACCCCGAACCGCAATACAGGCCCGACAGCGATGTTCTATACTGTTAATTATGTTGTCGATCAGTTCTGTGGTTAGTTGCGTCCATTCCTCGAGCAAAGCAGTGCGAATCCCTTGCAGGGTTCGGAGAGGGGTCTGGAGGACAGCAACACGCCTCTCGAGATCATTTCAGACATGCTCAATGGGATTAAGTCAGAAGAGCGTGTTGGCCACTCCATACGGACTGTATTCTCCTGTTCCATGTACTGGTGCACGATGCAAGCTGTGTGAGGACAGGCGTTTTCCGCATGCAGTACAAATATTTCGCCAATTGCGACCGCATAAGGACGAACAATAGGGTCAAGGATACCTGTGACCATTGAGGTTTCCATGTGGCAACAAACAGAGGTCAGTACGGCCACCTAACGATATGCCTTCACACACCAGAACACTACCACCACCATAGGTGTCCCTTTCCTGGATATTAGAGAGAAGACAGTGAGTACCGGCGCCTCTCCAGAGGTAAACACGGCGAGAAATACTCTGTAAACAATATCGCGACACATCAGTGAACAGAACGTGCCTCCACTGATTTTTAGTCCAGTCTACATGCCTTAGTGCCCAACTGAAACGTTTCTTCTGGTGCGGGGGATGAGGGGCACGCATAATACTTGTGGCCGATTATACAATCCTCCGGCATGTAACTTTCTGCCTACCGTCGAAGCTGATACCGTCCGTCTGGTGGCTTCTACGAGCACAGATCTGAGATGAGCAAGTGTAACCATCATCATGTTCCGCCGTGCCAAAATCCGCAAACCCCGGTCATCCGCGGAGGTCGTCGCTCTTGGCCTACCTTCGTTGTACTTTCGGGAAGCTGCAGCCGTGGCTTGGAACTGCCGCCACATCCTGCTGACCACAGAACGATCTACGTTGAGCCACTTTGCAACGCGACGTCCGCCACCCATTTCTCTGCTTTGATTAGGCCTATCGCTGTGTAGCGTAACTCCGTTGGTAAATTACGTCACGCAGCCATGTTAACAAATCGCTATCTTGAAATCTTGTTATTCACCGCTGCACATGATATGGCGACTCCCACCAAAACAGTTGGTTTTAAGCTCTTGAGCATTTGCCTCCCTTCCCTCACTACTTGCTTCCCCTAAAAACATTTGTGATAGAAACCATACATAAAACAACAGAAAACGAAACAATCTCTGAGTTTTGATGATTAAAAATCAATTCCGAAGATCACAGATCCCGATAACACAATCGAAATTCTGATGCCTGGAGAATGGAATGTGGAAAAGTGTAACTTGTAAGACATTTTATACTTCCGATTAAGGTCATGAATCATAATCTGGATTTTTGAGTCCAAATAACCATACTTTAGCATTATACATGCTGGCTGATGAAAACAATGATGCAATATTTTACCAAGTTTTTAAAAAGAAGTCAGTTTTACCTAGTTCTTTAAAAAAAAGTCAATTTTAGCGAGTTTTTTTACAACACTCTTGCAAAGAAAATGTAAATGAAGTGTGTTTTCGTAGGTGGTGCTTCTGCTCATAATTATAGTCACTTTAAGTATCAGTTGAAAAATGCATTTCGACTTGTACTTAAAATCCTCTGCCAATACAAAATCAAATGAAAAGGGGAATGTGGTTGCGTAGGGAAGTATTACGTCGTTCTGCATTTCTTCCGCTTTCGAAGAATCTGTCACACTCACTCTTTAAATTTAAGATTTTTAGTAACATCATCCATTACTCACTTTTACGAAGAAGTACAGTCGCGCAATTTAAAAGGTTTTAGGATGTCATAATACAATAACGGCAATCATCACTTCATTCTTAGATCCATAAATAGTGCTTCTATTTTGAGGTATCTTTATATTTCTCTGGTGCAAGGAACACTTATTTAGAAAAGTCTGAAGCACGTTAAGCTAAAAGTACTTTAGTATTTTAACAAACGCAGTGCTTTTATTATGTTGTTGCAATTATGTAATTGTTCAAATAATTAATTAATTGATATACTTAAATAAATCTCGACTTGTTTAACATATATGCCACACTTCTGTAATATCTAACAGATTAAAAGTAACGGCAGACTGAAAGAATCAATAGAATCGGCACTTACGTGAAACACCATATGGATTGTCTATTTTCCACTCAATATATTCATTACGCTGTAAGTCTTCCAATGACATAAAAATGATCTGGTGTCCACATACAGTGGTTGGGAATGGGAACGCCAAGGAAAAGAAGGTTTTACGTACCTAATATGGTGTAAGACCACCTTTGGCATTCAAACCCGCCTGAATTCTCCTTGGAATGGAAGCATACAAATCCTGGGTGGAGTGAAGTGGAATGTTACACCATTCTTCACGCAGACATTGTACCAGGTCCTTGAGAGATTAAGGAGGAAAATAAAGGAATTTTACAGTATTTTGCAACGTGCACAACACTAGCTCGATGATGTTTATGACTGGTGATTGGGGAGGCTAAGGAAAGTGTGACAGTTCGTACTCGTGTTCCTCAAACCATGACTGGACATTATGAGCTCTGTGAATTGGGTTGTTATTATCTTGACAGATGGCATCCCCTGCAAAAAACAATGGCTGAGCCATTAGATGGACTTGGCCAAAATTGTTTCATACGACCTGCCAGTCATCCGTCATTTCTAGGTGATCAGGGGATTTGTTGAAAACCACGATCTGACCATTCAAAGCACGACGGCACCACCACCATGCTGCACTGTTGGGAGCAGACAGTCTGGGTTGTAAGATTCTGACGGTGTTCGCCAAACGTAAACACGTCCAGCGGTGGAGAATACTGTGAATGTGAATTCATCCAACCAAATTACACGCTTTCCTGCATCGGCAGTTCTTTTTGTATGCTCCTGGCACCACTGCCGTTGCCGTTGTGCATTCACCGGAATCACTAGAAATTTTGCACTCTGCCATAAACATCTTGTTATGCAGTTCCCTGCTCACTGTTTCATTGATACAGGGGCCTGGAGATGTAGATTGAGCTCCGCCCTTTTTTTCGGCACCGTGGTCTTCTTATTATGGGTATTAATCCTCTTTAATGCTCTCCTGTCTGTATCAGTCAGGGTCGTTTTCCGGCCGCTCTTGTATTTCACAGACGACGTTTCGCCACGAACACGGTATGCTGTCATGATACTAGAAACAGTAGCTCCCGAACCCTCCCCCCCACCTAATCTGGCAACTGTTGTTAATGAGGCACCAACTAGCCGGCCACCAGGAATTATCCCTCTTTCAAAATCTTTTAGGTAGCTTATTCTGTGATCACCCTGAAAGAGATTTTGCAACAAGACATTTCAATTGCACATAAAGAGGACCTTGAGGTTCTATTGAAAGCTATTACAACCAAAATGTGGTGGATACCTTTCCTGTTGAGAGGTACGCAGCTGCATTAAAAGTCACGTCTCTCAGCGTGGTGTTCACATTATTCTGTCCTACCCCTGTATATATCAACCATAAAACAATACGTGTTCGTCTATTCTCATATATATATCAGAGAAGTTTTGATCTATTATACGCAATAGCAACACTCCAAAGTCTCTTTACATCTCAATAAACAACCACTATTCCATTATCTCCACAAACTCTACAAATCACATTATCTCTACACTATCAACATTTTTGTCGACAATACATTAAGTGGTCTCTGAATTATGACCACCTACCTAATACTTCATATTTCCTCCTTTCGCTCCCGGTACAGCAAGTTACCGACGCGGCATCGATTCAATGAGATTCCGGAAGAAGTTGGGAGGTATGGCCAAGCTAGCTGTATGTAATGCGGGCTTCAATGCATGTATGGAAGCGATTTGTGTATCCAGACGCCTGATATGCATTCCATAGAGTCCCACAAGTGCTCTCCGGGATTGATATTGAGGAGCTCGGAGGCCAATCGATATGCTATATGTCTGAAATGTGATCCTCAAATCATTCCTGTACAACATTGGGCCTGTGGCTAGGAGCATTTTCATTTGGGGAGACACCATCGCCATTCGGGAAAAAAGTGCAATAGTTTGGGTGTACAATGTGAGCAAGCAATTCACGATAGTGGTACCAGTCATACCTCGCTCCACATGCACCAAGGTTCCAAGTTCCTGCCATATAAACATGCCCCACAACATACAACCGCCTACACCGGCTTGCACTATGGAGACCATGCAGAATGTGTCGAGTGCCTTATCTTTTTGCGCCAAATACGTACACGATCATTCACGGAGTGTAGTAGAAAATAGGGCTCGTCATACCAGCACACTTTTTTTAAGTCATCCGACGTCCACATTTCATGGTCTTTGACCGAAGTTAGTTTTTTGCGCTGTTGGGCCGCGGTTAGGAGAAAACGTCGTTGGTATCGTCTTGTGTTACAGAAAATACGTGAGAGAGTGCGGTGCATAGCGATGATAGATATTATTCCGGGTTGACCTTTGTTATATTGGGTATTTAACTGTTGAACAATGCTGCAACTGTTAGCCTGTATGAGTCGTCGGACTCTTCGCTCACCACTCACATCAACCTCTCGCTCTGCTGTACAGTTTTGCCTCCGGGTCGTTGTTTGACCATTTTTACGCCAGTCCTGATTCACTTCAACCACGATGGCTCGCGAATTCAGCCGTTTGTGAAATCGCGGCACTTGGGCGATAGAATGGTTCATCTGTCTTGCACTGGCAATACGTTCAAGATTAAAGTCACTCAGATCATCACGTTTACCCATGTTCGTCGATTCCGACGCACTCTGTTTTCTTGTTCAGAAAATGAAATACAGTGGAAAATACCAATACATGTTTAATACCTGATTTCAACTTGCTGAGTATGGTGCTAAAGAAAAACCACAAGGTGCATGGAAAATCTTTACTCAATGGAGTTACGGTGCATCTAAAATAAACAGCAAATATGTGGAAAATATTTACCTAGAGGGATAATCTAAAAGTACCTGGAAACACTTATTCCACTGTGTACTTCTGGAAAAACATAAAGCAAAATTATGTGGAAAATATTGAATATCTTTACAGCAAGCTGATGTTGAAAGAGTCATTTTAATCCGGTATTTAGGAGCTCAAAGTACACTGCTGGCCACCCAAAATACAACACCAAGAAGGAAGCATCCGATTGGCCTGAAATTCGCAGCATGCGTCGCCCGCGAGAGAACATGCAAACGATTAGCATTGCAGGGCATATGCAAATCATGTGCGCCCGGCACGCCGTCGAGAAACACTATAAGAAGGGTGTACAGAAGGCGGGGTGTAAGTAGTGGAAGTGTGTTGTGCTGCCAGACCCGTGCGTAGGAAGCTTCCTGATGCCTCGTCGCAGAATATGGCAGTCATCGTAGCACGTTTCGGAGTTTGACAGAGGACGAATAGTGGCTTATCTCGACAGCGGTTTATCGTATCGAGACATGAACGCCCGTGTGGGACGACATCCAGGTACGGTGGATACAGGAGGGACAGAGGATACAGGAGGGACAGGCGGACCGACGTGAGAGATTGCCTCAGCCGCAGCACACCACCGAACGAGACGACCGGCATGTTGTGTGGCGGGCATTGACGGCTCGCATCGCCACATAACGAAAGTTAGCGCAGGAATTAAGGTGTGTTGCGCAACAACCTGTGTCAATACGTACAGTTCGACGTCATCTGAAGGAGCGGGGACTTGTCGCACAGCGCCCATTGCTCCGATTACCATTGACTTTACACCACCGGCGAGTGCGGCTACAGTGGGCCGTTGAACGCCGCACCTGGACTACGGAACGGCACGATATTGTCTTCTCCGACAAATCCCGCTTGGCCGGATCCGCGTGTGGCGGCACCGCGGCGAGAGACTATATGACGCCGGCATTATGCATCGCCATACCGATCCGTCGCCTGGCGTTATGGTTTGGGGCGCAATCGGATATGACACCCGCACCCCTCTGGTATGCATCGCCGGTACAGTCAACAGCCACCGCACCATCTCCGACGTTTTGGAGCCTGAAGTCCTCCCTTACCTGAAGGACCTGCCAGCGGCCACGTTTCAACAGGAAAATACGCGCCCGCACGCATCGTGCAACAATTCTTCACGGCCAACCAGGTGTCACTGTTGCCGTGGCCCGCCTGTTCTCCAGATAAATCGCCCATCGAACACGTCTGGTCGCTGATCGGCAACCGAGTGGCCCGGCAATCACCACCCGCGGCTACGCCTGATGAACTGTGGGAACGTGTGGAAGCAGCCTGGGCCAAACTTCCCCAAGCCCACAACGAAAGCCTTTTTCGTTCGATGCCGCGGCGTGTAGCGGCCGTTATTGCCAGCCATGGGGGCCACACGAACTATGGATGTCTGCGTGTTCCGCAAGTCGCACGGGCCTGTAATCTCAATCATTTCATCTTTGTATCTGTTGGTATGTGTCCAGTAAATCTGGCTTTGCTATCTCATGTCCATCTTGGTGTTGCATTTTGGGTGGCCGGTAGTGTATTTTAACTAATGTTGTCTAAGCACCAGATGTCCGAAATAATAGTTTTGATATTAAATAGGTACCAGACGATATTTACCATGCTGAATGCTATTTATGCTGTGTCAAAGAATCAATTTTCGTTTTTATGTTAAAGTTTATATTGGTAACATTCTATATGCTATTAGGCGTATTCTCATAAATTTAACGGTTTTTGTGAAAAACAAAACACTAAGAAATTTATAAAAAAAGTGCAATGTTGTATATTAATAATCTACAAATGACTATATGTGGGTATATTATTTAGGAGAACAGCATCATTCTACTGAAGCAAAATCTAAGCGACACATATTTTTCACAAACCAAAAAGAAAAAAAAATGTTAGCTCTCATGATCCTCACAACCGTCAGTAGACCAAAAAGGTATAATAATTATCATTTTATTGTGAAATTAATTCTGTGGAACCGTGTCTGCACATATAATACTTTGAAGTTACATCTAGAAAAACAAAATCATCCTACGGTACTTTTGTGTTTAATGTTTGAACATGAACAGACAGGAATTGGGCATTTCTTTTTAAAACGGATGAAACATAGAACCTCAAGTGCCGCAATTCGTGCAACTGACAGCAACACGAACTGTATCCAAAGCTTGATCATAGGATCATATGTAGAAGATTTTAGGAAGGGAGTGTCTGACTCCAAGCTAGGAGATTTGGTCTAGAGTGCCCGATAGGAAAGTGACACGGAAGCCAAGTAGAAAGCTGGAGGAAGACTCTCTTATTTATTACCGGTGGGCCAGTACCCGAGATCCGACGGCTTAACGTGCCTATCCGACGCACGGCAGATATATAGTGGATCGAGCGCCCGTACATGCCTGGGATCGAACCTGAGGTCCTTTCCGCGGCAGTCACGAACGTTGCCCACTAGGTCACCAGCGGCTTCGAATCCAAACCTTTACGTCACTGTTGAGCATTCAGACATGCTCAGCAGGTTGCGGTAAATTTGCAAAATTATCAAGTCTTTGCCTCAAAATTGCTGTTTGGTAAGCGTGTGTTGGAACAGATATCTGCATATTGTAGCAACTGACTGCTTTGCACTTGGTATATTTTAGTTGGGAATACTAACAGTAAATTCACTAACTATTTCAACGTTGCCTCTTCAGCAGTATATCTTGAACGAACATTTTGGGATAATTTTACTGGGACTTCCAAAAACTAATATAAAATAGTTTAGCGAATTTTCTTTTGCTTACTTTAAATGATTGCCTCTAACAGAGACCAACGTAGCCATTTTGGGACCTTCCGCATTCTCCTTTCATTACAAAGTGACAGCGATAATTTGCATCCTACGTTCTAATGCTGGGGCTTGTTACATAGTTATAACTGGCATACTAGGACATTAATTAACCAATAATGTGGTGCTCTTTTTATCTGTGCAAATTCTAATTGCCGTTTTCGTCATGTGTTTCAACGTACAGTTCGAAAATTACCATCTTAACTTTTTTCAGTGGATGAATATTACGAATAAGTTTTATGTAAAGCAAGTAATACATAACTATATTTTGGGGCCCCTCAAATGTCGTGGCCCTGGGCCCACGTCAGGCATTCTCTCTCGTAAATCAAGCTTTCGCCTGAACAACTCTTGCGTAGTGCGTCAAAATATAATGCCTAATGCACAAATTTCTCAACAAACAAAGAAAATCACAAAATGAGCGGAAGATTCGAAGTCTAGTGCGTATTGCCTCTTCTGGATACATCGTTTTCCAATAAAAACCAACAACCTTATCCCGCAATTAATCTTGATTATTTTAAGTAATATTTAAAACGCTCTGAAAAAGCTTTTCTTCAATTTTTTTCATAGTAAGGGAAATGACTTATGGAAATCGATTTAAGTGTTGGATTTAAAAACAAGTTAGTAAAATCATGCAATGCATTGATTATGATACGCTTTCCAACATACCAGAAATTATTACTCAAGTTATAAGGAGAATGGCTGTGGAATAAATCTCGCTCCTGTGTCCTGACCTTTGACCCCATTTCAATGATATTCAACAGAACCAGTTCAGTATACCACAAGAATAACATACTAAAGTTTTGTCGCAATAGAAGCAATTTTACGGAAGGTATGAGAATAATGGCTGTGGAATAAATCTTGCTTTTGTGCAATGACCTTTGACCCCATTTCGTTGATATTCAACAGAACCGGTTCACTATACCTCCGGAACAACATGATAACGTTTTGTCGCAATCGAAACATTTTTAGGTAAGTTATGATGCACAAGAGCAATGGAATGGATCCCACTCCAGTGTCCTGACCTTCGACCCCATTTCGCCCATTTTCAATAGGGTTTGTAATCAGGTGGCTCCCTACCACATACTAAAATTTCATCGAAATCGATCCATATTTACGCATGTTATGACGCATAAAGGCATTGGAATGGATTCCACTTTTATGCCCTGACCTTTGACCCCATTTCGTCCTTTTTCAATAGGGTTCGTCCCCAGGTGGTTCCTTACCAAATACTAAAATTTCATCGAAATCGAACCATTTTTACGCAAGTTATGAGGCATAAGGGCAACGGAACAAATCCCGCTCTTATGTCCTGGCTGACCTTTGAATCCATTTCGCCCATTTTCAATAGTGTTCGTGCCCATTGGTTCCATAATACATACTAAAATTTCATCGAAATCGAACGATATCCATGCATGTTATGACGCGTAAAGGTAATGAAATGGATCCCGATTTTATGTCCTGACCTTTGACCCCATTCCGCCCATTTTCAACACGGTTTGTTCCAAGGTGGTTCCTTACCACATACTAAAATTTCATTGAAATCGAACCATTTTTACGCAAGTTATGATGCATAAAGGCAATGGAATTGATCCCACTCCTATGTTCTGACCTTTGACCCCATTCCCCTATATTTTAATAAGGATCGTCCCCAGGTGGTTCCCTACCACATACTAAAATTTCATCGAAATCGAACCTTTTTACGCAAGTTATGACGCATATGAGCAATGGAATGGATCCCGCTCCTGTGTCCTGACCTTTGACCCTGTTTCGCCCAATTTCAATACGGTTCGTCAACAGGTGGTCTCCAACCACATACTAAAATTTCGTCCAAATCTAACTATTTTCACGTGAGTTATCGTGCGGACAGACGGACGGACTGACGGACAAAGCTGGAGCATATACGCTACTTCAATATACGGTTGGAAAGCGTAAAAAGACCATACAAGAAGCCGAAGATCCTGTAAAAAATGTCAGGGATTTGAGTATCAAAATCCAGAGAAGCAAGAGAAATAGCGGTTACATATATTGTGAATATCTGCATAAAAGTTTAAAATTACTAATCCTCAAAGCTTTTTTACTGTTATTCCCATTCTGTTTCGCAAAAGAACCTGAATTGGAAGTTTCTAGAAATTCTAATTTCAGAGCTTTGATCATGGCGTAAACTGCATTTCCGAATTTGAAGCTTAAAATGTTCGGTAAAACTAACGTACCGCTGAAAGGTGCTAAATGCATCGGGCAAAGATTAATTGAATGATGGTAAATAACAGTTAATATCAAACACCACCTCCAAAAGAAGAAGTCGGATTGAATTTCCATTAGCGAGTTGGGTGAAAATTTTCAGTGACACACTAATTTCAACGCAATTTATTCCTAAATGTTTAAGAGCTGAATCAATACCTGTCTTATTTAAATATTAACCACTTTAATTTCCGCTCATTGTCGTGCGTCCGAATTTTATCGGAAAAGGAGAGTTGGAAAAACAGTGGTGGCCGTGGTCTTCTGCAAGACAACAGGAGGGGATATTATTAACCATCCATATACATATGGTTCAACGACCCTGCATTTTTCACTGCTGTCTTTTCGAGGAAAGCCAGGCGTTCAATCCCGTTGTCCTCAGTTTGGCTCTTCGCGGGCAAATAACAAGTTTTTGAAAAGAATCGTGATGCCTAAGTGATCCATTACTAAAATTAAATTGTCATCAACTGAATGAAGAAAAAAGGCAAATTCCTTACCCTGTCTTAAGTACGTAAACTTGCTTGATAAGGCAATTTTTGGAAATAACTGGATATATTGATCTAATATCTACATAATAAGAGTATCAGGTAACCCAAAAAGTTCGTGCGGCTTTATAATGCATTATAATGCATGTGGGACCCATTTGGTTAGCTTCCATGATCTTCCCAGTTGACGTTAGTGTAAACGAATTGTTACCGCTCACGCTAAACCTTTGTGAACGTTCTTGACATGTTAATCTAGAATTATTTTCAACAGCGGCACGTAATTCTTCATTATCAATAATGGAGGGTCTTCTTGAACGCGATGCATCTTCAATGATGTATCACCAGAAACAAATTTTTTAAAGCATTTATGAGCTGTACGTTCTACTAACGCTTTTTTACAAACACCACACATACAGTATCTTACGGGACCGCTTCTGGAGCTTTCGAAATCAATTTAAATTGGTAAAGGAAACAAACCCGAATTACACCAGATTCAACTGACATTTTAAAAGGGATTAAAGTCACAGAGAAATAATACACACCAAGTTAGAGCGCACGGATTGGCTGACGTGCATTTGTGTCTTATGTGACGCACATGAAAATTCACGCTCTGAAAACCTTTACAAAATAAAAGAATTGCAGCGAATTCTACCGAAAACCGCACGGACTTTTTTGGTCACATAATGTGAGTAATATATTAAATTACCTTCATTTAATGAAAAAAGTTTCTTGATTTGGAAAATAATTCGTTTTACTGAAAATTATCTCATAAAATCTAAGCTTTTAAATGATGGATTATCGACAGTTTGTATGTATGATACAAACGCAATAGAAAATTAGCATTTCTGGATTTTCCTTTTTTTTTTCGTAGAGGTACAGACATATTAGCGGCCAAATGGTGTTCTGCATACTTGAGTTTCATTATCGCCCTTAGTGAACGGGAACATGAATTAATGGAATTTAATAGAAATAGGAACAATCTTCATAAACCTCCATTCCTCAACACTGAAAAAAAAGCAAACCTAAACATCCCCATCAGTGAACAATAGTATATGTTTATAAATCACCGTGTCTGTCTGTTTGTCGCCTACACAGGAAGCTAATGAACGTAGAGACTTGAAATTCAGTATGCACACAGCAATTCAGAGTACATCATGCACCTGATTTTTATTATTTTTTATTACTTTTTGCAGCATTTAACCATTCTTGAAGAAACCATTGTTGAAATCTGACCGTGCTACATGCTGTCCCATCATAGCCCACTGAAACGAACGGCTCTCACTGAGGTCATGTGACCAACTGGTTCCCAGCTACTGTGTGTGCATCGTCTCAGCTATCAGTAATGTACTGTTGGGCTCAATCGGAGTAGCGGAATAATTTCATAAAACGTGCGCTGATGGAAACTTCGAAGGTTGTGTTGCAATATCAATAAAATGGGCTAATATTTACCTCACAAATTACTTTGAAAGTTTTACACAAAATGCAGGAAATGCTAATGTTTAAACGAAACTGGCAAAGTATTTGCGAAGTTTTCGTTTAGATTTAGAGCTGATGGGAACTTTGAAAATTTCCGAACAAGGTAAATGAAATGTGCTGTTGTTTTGTTAACAAATTGCTTTAAACGTTGTGGCACGAAATGCGAATATTTTAATGTTTTTGAGGTCACATTAGATGTTTGCATCGATTCCAAGATGGTGGCTTGTTTACAATTTTTGTTCGCTCCTGGTGAACTCCCTGTTGGATTTTTAGCAGAACGTTTTTCAATTTCTTTCTTTTTTTATTTAAGGACTTTGCTGCGCTACCATTCCGGAGGTTGTGACATCGGTAATTTTGGTTCAGGCCTATACCCGTAATGTTAACATTACCGGAGTGCGATGTCAGTGCGCTCCTTATTCATGGATTACTCAAGGAAGAAGACATGTAAGTACTTTTTGCATTTTTTTTTTGTTTGAGTTGAACATATTTTCTGAGATTTTTTTTTACTGTCGTTATTTTTTGGAAGGGTGGACTTTTGTCGTTTGAAATTATAGCACTTAGTAAATCTACCACTAAAGAAAACAAAAGAGGTGCAAAAAAAATTCTGTAAGATATATGCATCTTACGGAAATGCTCAACCATTAAACAACTGAGATAGTTTTACCAGCAAAATATATGCCTACCAAATTTGCTTTTCAACGTACATATATATATATATAGGGATGTAAGGTCAGGTGATGCGTAACATCACAGCCTCTCCTTGACAAATGTCAACCCCGCCTTCTCGTGGTACATCCTGTTCCCACTAAAGGGGCTCTGACGACCGCCCATAGCGGTATAACTATACCATCGGGATTAGAGGAAATGCTATCATACACTCACCAACCCGCTTGGCCAGCGTGGTGAGTTATGGCCAAACCCCTCCAAAATGATTTAACAACTTGAATCTTGGCCCTCAGTCTCCGGCAGCTGGAATGTACCTGGCCAAGGCAGCGGCCAGTGCGACATGAAGGCAGAGGGTGCTAAGAATCCCCGGAGGACCGGACTAGGCTGCCATCTGATGCTGACCTTGGCTACTTACAATGGACGCTCCCTATCTTCAGATTCAAGGCTTCTTGAATTGGAAGAGGAACTACAAAGGATCAAGTGGGACATCGTGGGGCTAAGTGAGGTAAGGAGAAAAGGAGAAGATCTCATCGAACTGAAAAGTGGACATCTCTTCTACTATCGTGGGACAGATACTGTCAGAACTAGTGGTGTTGGATTTATAATAAACAAGAAACTGAAGGATAAAGTTGTAGAAGTTGAAAGTTCCTCTGACAGAGCTGCACGACTTGTTATCCAACTCTCGAAAAGATACCAGGCTCAGATTATTCAAACTTATGCACCCACCACAAGTCATCCTGAAGAAGAAATTGAAGAATTTTATGAGGAAATTTGTCATCTAAATAATAAAGGTAAGCAGCACTTGAAAATAATTATGGGAGATTTTAATGCAAAAATAGGGCAACGGCAACAGAATGAAACTTCAGTAGGTAAATTCGGTCATGGCAACAGAAACCAGCGTGGAAATACTCTCGTTGAGTTTGCAGAGGCAGAAGGGTTTTTCATCTTGAACTCCTTCTTCAAGAAAAAGCCACACAGGAAATGGACATGGAGACATCCAAATGGGACGACAAGTGAAATTGATTTTATTATGTGTAACAAAAAATTCGTCATAGAAGACTGCAGTGTGCTAAACAAGTTCAACACAGGTAGTGACCATAGATTGGTGAGATGTAAGATGCACCTCAACACTAAACTTGAACGTGGCAAGCTCATAAGACAAACAAAATCTATTGACATAACCAACCTTAAAAACACCATAATACCTTCAAGTTAGAACTGAAGAACAGGTTCTCTGCTTTAGAAGGCCTAACATCGGAAGAAGTGGACACCTCTGAAATTAACAGAGAAGTAACCAAAGCTCTTATGGAAACAGCAACAAAATTAGCTGGGTCTAAGAACAAATTGCATGTGAACAAATTATCAGGGAAAAACCAAAATGTTGATGCAAAAAAGAAGAGTGATGAGGACAACTAAAGAAGTTGTGACTTCCAAAGTGGAATATATAGAGCTATGCAAGACAGTAAGAAAAAGGATCACTGAAGACGTAAGGAAATTCAACTGTGAACTAGTGAGGAAAGCAATTGAAAACAACCAAAGCCTAAAGATAGCAAAGGGACATCTCAGTAAGGGAAGAAAACAGATTATGGCACTGAGAAAAGAAGATGGTTCTGTAACAAGAAATAGAGGCGAAATTTTGACAAGAGTGAAAGATTTCTACTCCAAATTATATGAAAGAGATGATATATGCACTCCAGACATCATGAAAGATACCAGTATCAGAGTTCCTCCAATCCTTCCAGCAGAAGTTGCACATGCAATCAAGAACATGAAGCGAGGAAAAGCTCCAGGAGAAGATGGAATTACTGTAGACATCATACAAGAAGCAAGTGGAGAAATCGAAACAGTACTCGCCCAAATTTTCACTCGATGCCTTAATGAAGGAAAGATTCCTGAGGATTGGAACACCGCTACAATGATCCTGCTACATAAGAAAGGTGACATTGAGGATCTCGGAAACTACAGACCTATCAGCCTCCTATCAGTAGTTTATAAAATCTTCACTAAAGTTCTTTCACACCGCTTGAAGGTAACACTGGACATGGCTCAACCGAGAGAACAAGCTGGATTCAGGAGTGGCTACAGCACAATAGATCATATCCACGTGCTGAGAGAACTAATTGAAAGAGCGAGGGAATATGAACTTCCATTGTGCATGGCTTTTATCGATTATGAAAAAGCCTTTGATTCGGTGAAACCATCAGCAGTTACAATGGCTCTGAAAACCTGCGGTATTGAAGATGCATACATTAATATTATTAATAACATCTATGAAAATGCAAGTGCAAAGATTCGGCTGTTTGAAAATACAACACACGTAAAAATTGGAAAGGGAGTGAGACAAGGTGACACCATATCTCCGAAGCTCTTTAATGCCACATTGGAGGGTGTTTTCAGTCGCTGAGCTGGGAAAACAAGGGGATAAAGATTAATGGAGATTATCTAACCCACCTTCGTTTTGCTGATGACGTAGTCATTTTTGCAACTACCCCATCAGAGCTGCAGATTATGATCCAGGAACTTGCTGACAAGAGTAAAGAAGTGGTATTAAAAATGAACTTTCAGAAGACAAAAGTGATGTTCAATGCTTTTACAAGAAATGAAGATTTATCGATTGATGGAGAAAAGCTGGAGATAACAGACACGTACGTTTATCTTGGACAGCAGATATCAAGTGAGGGTCACATTGATGAAGAAATTAATCGCCGTACAAAACTTGCCTGGAGAGCTTTTGGAAGAAACAGCATAATTTTCAAAAGCAATATGCCATTATGTCTTAAAAGAAAAGTGTTTGATCAATGCATCCTTCCAGTGCTTACGTATGGTGCAGAGACGTGGACCTTAACTAAAAGAGACATACAAAGTCTGCAGACAACTCAAAGAAGCATGGAGAGGTGCATGCTTGGTGTAAAATCCAGGAGAGATAAGAAGAGGAACTCGTGGATCCGAAAATTGACAAGAGTGGAAGACATCATGATCAGAGTTAAATCCCTGAAATGGCAATGGGCTGGACATACTGCCAGAAGGACAGATCATCGATGGACAGCCGAAATTTTAGATTGGATTCCAAGGGACAGGAAAAGACCCAGAAGAAGACCACATGGGAGATGGGTGGATGAAATTCGAAAGTATGCAGGGGTGACATGGAGGAGACTGGCACTAGACAGACCGTTGTGGAGGAAACTTGGGGAGACCTTCGTCCAGCAGTGGATTGATAATGGTTGACAATGATGATGATGATGATGATATATATATAACTAAACTTTGCACGTTGTGTTATTTAAGACAAAATAAATCTTATCTTTATATCAGTAACAGCAGAAACCAGCGGGTATAAGTAAATCCTTTTTTTTAGTCACAAACGCTCTAACGTTTCCTTCTGTTGCAGCGGTAAATGAACATTATATGTTATTAAGAGTGTTAATTCGTTTTTCTTTGAAGAAAATCACAATAATAAATAAAAATAGTAAACTATGAACATCTTCACAGCAACACACTCATGGCGTTCACAACTTTACATGCAGTTCAGAGCAGGGAAGCTGAGACTCTTTCGGTCACATGACAAAATCATTACAGGGCCTCTTCTTTCCAGTGGGCTATGTGTCCCATGAAGTGACGAAACAATAGTTAATTTCTATTTACTCGACAAAATATTTCACTATACATAGTTGGTTTATTCCGTTTTCCCTTCTGATGTAATACATTCCAGTAGTGCGGTTAAAAAACGGCATGAACGTATGCATTAACCCGAAGGCTCCAACGTATTTCTTAGGGAAAATTTTGATGAAATTTCTTCAACCATTGCTTCAAATTTAATATAGCGAGAGGGATTTACAATTTAAATTTGATCTTGTTGTTTAATCTGTTGGGCTTCCGAAGTATGTTCTTCCTCCGCAATTGCACGGCCTTTGTTTACGTCTTTCACTGAGACTCTGCAATTGTGTTGCTATGCACTATATACATAGTTCCAAGCTATTTTTTCGGGAAGATTCTGACAAGGTTTCTTCAACCGTTGTTTCAAATTTTGACATAAACCGCACTATTTACAATTAGAAATTTTATATTTTTGTTTGCTGCGTTAGACATCCAAAGTATTATGTGTATCTTTCCACACCAGTTCCTTGCGGGTTTGTTTAGGATTTAGACCACTGCTGCCCGTGTGTTACTATTCACTATAAATAGTTCCAGGTTGTTTTGACAGGACGACTTTGACTGAGTTTCTTCAATCATTGTTTCGAATTTGACATTAACATTTACAATTTAAAATTTGATTTTGTAGTTTACTGTGTTAGACTTCCAAAATGTCGCGAATAATCTTCCGCCGCAATGGGCGGCTGGTTTGCTCACGTTTCACACCGCGGCTCTGTATGCGTTACTATAATCTATGAATGTGTTACTGTAATCTATGAATGCCTTACTGTAATCTATGAATGTGTTACTGTAATGTATGAATGTGTTACTGTAATGTATGAATGTGTTACTGTAATCTATGAATGCCTTACTGTATTCTATGAATGTGTTACTGTAATATATATATATGTGTTACTGTAATCTATCTATGTGTTACTATAATCTATAAATGTGTTACTGTAATCTATGAATGTGTTACTGTAATCTCTGTATGTGTTACTATAATCAATAAATGTGTTACTGTAATCTATGTATGTGTTACTGTAATATATGTATGTGTTACTGTAATCTATGAATGCATTACTGGAATCTATGAAAGTGTTACTGTAATCTATTAATAGTTCCCCAGTTCAGAGAACAGCAGTTCCACGATTTTTTAGAGAGGCGATGTGTTTCAATGAAATGTAAATTAAATACATGAAATGAAATGAAAGGAAAGTGTAAATTTCCCCGCATTTCATTTTTTCAAAGCTCAGTACTGGTATTCCGCCGTATCCTGCATTTCATCATAGGAATTTATTTATTATTATAGCATAATTTAATCTGTATCTTCCTGCACTTAAACACTGAACACGACTGAATATCGAGAAACTCATGTGAAATGTCATTGGTGCTACTATCATAACTGGCCATGCTGCATAAGACCATAATTTCATTCCACGCATTCCAATAATCTAATGTGAACCATTTTAGTTATTTTTGTTTTTTGCATCTTAGTGTTATTCTCGGTATTGCAGTGAGTATCAACAAGATACAGGTTCAATCGCGCAAGTTGTTGGACTTAGCCTGCAAAATTCATGCTTTTCGCATGCCCAACAATATACTGGTTCTTCCAGAGTTAGTAAAAATAAAAACCTGTTCACCTTGATTCCAAATAAAATATTACTAAATGTCGTTGACACAGAGGCTCTTCAAGAATAAATTTACTTGCGCTTCGAATTAACTGTGTATTACGTTTATCACAACCCGACAGAAAATGTAAATGTTTCAGATACCTCAAATTCCCTTAATTGCCAGCCAATAAAAAATGCTTTAAGCTTTTACCCATATTATTTTCTTGCTGGCACAAGTATAGATTTTGTTAGTTTTTTTTATCCTTTTCTTTGCATTACCAGACTACATATTTCATTTAATTGTCTCCGTAAATGTCCTATTCAGGAAAGCTCTGAAAACTCTAGCCCAGAAGCTGATTGATGTATTTTTTGTTAAACCTGAACAACGCAGGGTACCTCCGCTTGAAAAAAACGAAATTTTATTATTAGGTGTACAAATAAGTTTTAAAGCGTTTTAAGACAACGCAACAGGTAAATTGAGAGAAAACAACAATACCTACCTAAATTTTAAAGAAATATTTACTCAAGTTAATAATGTAAGTGAGAAAATAATTTTTGTAGCGCATATATATCTAGTGTTCTTGACATAATCGTTTTCACGTTGAACTTCCTGATGTTATACATATGTGCCTGACCACATGCACGATAATACAATTTTAGTTTTATGAGCAGATTGTTCACATGGAAGTAGCTTCTAATGTAATATAACAAGCCCAAATTGCCGCAATAATTGGTCCAGTGTATTGATCTTGAAATTGAGACTATATCTGCTAACATAAGCACCGAAGATTAAAATCTTCCGAATATGCGAGAAAAAACAAAAAAAATGATCATTTTATTCCTAAATTAATGAAGTAAACACAAACTTTTTTGGAACTGTACACAGAAACCATGTTTTCAAAACATATTTTTCCATAAAGCAGTGACGTAAAAGGACTACAATTAATTTTGGTGATGTGTTGAACCAACAAATGGAACTACACCAGCTGCCGCACATTTTGGGAAAGCTACACCAACAGGTGGTGCAACGTTGGACCATATTATGGAGTAACGTTGCACTATACAATAATACATCCTTACATTTGATGGTGCAACCATACACCATATTCTGGTGCAGCCTTACCCCATAAAGTGATGTAAGTTTGCGCCATATTGTTGGGTTTTGTTTTTACCACATAATGGTGCATCTTTTCCCAGAACGTGGTGCAGCTGGTGTAGCACCACTTTTTGGTGCAACCTATCCCCCAAATGTTTACAGTGTAACAACATAGGGGAGTATTTGACCAGTATACGTAAAAACCACTCAATAATACAATGCTGTTCACTATACACCTTCGAGAGGATTGAAAGGACCCTCGGACACTTCTCATACAAAAGCCAACACTGCTTTCTAAAACAAGCAATATTTTTTGATCGAAGCTTGGGAGTGGTAAAAATAATTTATTCTTGTTCAAAGTTGTTAACATTCATGCTAATTTTGGAAATGCAGCTTTTATATGCAGCTTTCAGATTTTTTGTAGCTTTTCATATGTAGCAGGAAACTTCGAATTAGCAAATGTGTCTTCAGGGCAATTTTTAAACATTGTCCGTGCTAAAAATTTTATATCTCGTATTGTGATGAAAGGTTGCAGAAGATGGAATTATTTTTGTGATGTAACCTTGTAAAACCGCAGGTCTTTGCTACGGCCAGTCTGTGTGAAAGCGAGTGATATGAGTTCAATAGTGGAATGCTTTTAATCAGACGAACTGGTAACTGTTCTTGGTAAGAGTGTTTTAGGATTGATTCATGCATTTTGTCTGAGCAAGTCCATCATCTCATAAATATCTGACGTTTAAGAAGCTTGAAAAAACACATCACATATAAACATTTAATAAAAAATATAAAAGCACCGCACCAATAGAATATTATTTATTTTCCTTCGGGGTAAAACGACCTTCCCGATAATTTACGTAGTTTCGCTTCACTAATTTAAGACTGTTGTCCCCAGAGAAAGGGATCAACCAGAGCCGTCCGACAAACACACCATCAATACTTCACCAGAGACTGGAACACGATACTTACGCGGTCGACTTATTTGAAATCTGTACCTTTGACCTTATTTCAACTGGACGGAAACAAATGCGCAGAAGACCATCGCAAACGCATCAGAAGCTTAACAGATGCCTTCTTGGAGTTTACTTACTGAAATGTTTTTTTCTTTCGAGATATTACTGAAAAACTGGTATAACGGGTGTAAATTAATGCCTACAGAATGCAGTTAATGTTTAATTTTTATTTCGCCTGCGAAGTCTTTAATTACTATAATTGTACTGTTCTTGCCATTCGGGGAAGAAACATCTTCAGTATAGAGTTTATTTTCACTTCATTTGACCAGAGACATTTGTCCTCAAAACGAACATTAGGTGGGAACTAGATCTCAACAGTTATGTTGTTTGCAGCAGAAAGTGAAAAATCCCGCTAATATGTCAACAAAAACTTAACATGGCCTTCTGTTGAAACATACAATTGTTGCCACGGGTAAACGTTTAAATTCTTCTTTCAATCAACCCCCATGTTTAATGTTGACAAAATAATAAATTTTTTGTAGCCGGAACTAGAGATGTTCAAAATCGGCTCGTTACATTATCGGTGTTGCACTAATATGACGCCTGTGCATGCAGTTTTGCGACAGCAGTTCAGGTGAGCAACTTCTATTCTTCTGTGCTATATCGACGGAGCAGATAAATTTCAAGCTGCGTTTATTATTATCAACGTGCCTATCGTATATAAAAGATTCGGAAGACAGCCATAAGGTTTGAACTGTTTCGTTTGATTTGACTAGAAGTGATGTGGGATAGAAGAAGAATTATGCTACTTCTTTCTACGTAGGTCATTTCAAAAGTTTTGCACACTGCGCAGGCGCTGCCCGTTGAATGACGCAATCACTCCAATAGTTGCGCGTATTGTGAGGGTTCAGACTTCAATATACCAATTTATGTCTACGTTTTCTAGCTAAGTTGTTCCTGTTCCGAAAACCTCTGCCTAGAAATGGAGAAAGAAAGTGAGTCTGGTCAAATCCCACGTAGCGACCAGCGATCCTACATTAAAATTGAAATTTTGCTAGGAAATTCCCCTACCGAAATTCATAAAGTTTTGTGTGAAGTTTTTGAGGTTAGTGTAGTGGACCGGAGCACAGTGTCACGGTAGGCTTCTCGTATCTACCAAGGTCGAGAAAGCATCGAAGACGACCCAAGAAGCGGCCGGCCATCAGATATACATTGGACGTCACTTCTGTGGTTCTCGTCAACAGCGTTTTGGAAGAAGATCGACGGACAACACTTGAAGAGATTGCACATGAAGCAAACATGTCTACCGCTTCGGCTTTAAGAATCCTAACTGAAAAATTACAGAAGAGAAAAGTGGGTTCCGCATAATCTGAGTGAAGAGCAGCAAGCAGTTCGCAAAGGGATCGCAGAAGAAGTGCTTCAAGGGAAGGCGAGCAGTTTTTGGACAGAATTGTTGCTATAGACGAAACCTGGAAACGAGATTTTGAACCAGAACTGAAATCTTATTCCGCTCAGTGGGAACATCTAGAATCATCTAGTCGGAAAACATTCCGCCTCCAGGAATCGAATGTTAAGCTGATAATGTTTGGAGCCTATGACAAAGTTAGAGTGATAGCAACAGACAGACTGCCCGAGGGAACCACTGTAACAGCGGAATACCACATACGGTTTCTACAAAATGTTTTCCACCCAAAGATTCGCCAAAGAAGGCCCTACATACTCGAAGCTGGTGTCATCATTTTGCACGACAACGGGAAGCAGCATGTTGTCCGTACGGTAAGATACATTCTGGGAAATGATGGATGGATATTGGTTCCCCACGCGCCATGCAATCCTGACATGAGCTCACCACACTGCACTGAAGAGCAAGTGAATTAGAGATACCTGTCCAGTAACGTGTAGCACCACCTTTCGCCCTAATGACGGCGGCGATTCGTCTCAGCATGGACTGGACAAGACAACGGAAGCGTTAGGAAGCCATACGGATCCACGACCCCTGAAAGAGCTCCCACAGTTCACGAAGATTTGTTGGAGGGGGTCAGAGCCTCGAACATCTCTCTCGGTGGATTCCCAGATGTGCTCGATGGGATTGAGGTCAGGTGACCTAGCTGGCCTAGGAAGCGAGGTCACGTCGGTGGAGTGTTCTTCCAACCATTTGCATACAATTCGGGAGCTGCATTGTCTTGTTGCTGGATGAGGTCCCCAGTGGGATGTTGAAGACGCACAAACAGGAGCAAATGGTCGTCCAAGATATCCCGGTAACGTTGACCTGTGAGGGACGATGTCACACCTACCAAGGGTCCTATTTCAGTCCACGTAAACAGCCCCCAGACGAGAATGCCACACCCACAAGCTTGAAGAGTACCCTGCTGGCAAGCAGGATGCATCGCTTCATGTGGTTTGCGCCGAACTCGTATCCTGCCATCCGCATGTACCAACGTGAATCTCGACTCATCAGTCCAGGCAACATTTTTCCACATGTTTAGGGTCCAATGGCGATGTTCCCGCGCCCTTGCTAATCTTTGCACCCTGTGATGTGCGGTCAGGAGCGGTACCCTAGTGGGACCATGGCTTCTGTTCTTCATAGCGAGGAGATGGTTCTGGATGGTGTGGCTCATTACACGTTATTGTGTACCAGCGTTAAATCGCCGATTGATTTCTTACACTGTGGCTCGTCTATCCGCTGTTACAATGCGAGCTAACCGACGATGATCTCGCTCATCCACACGCTGTTGTCCACGGCAGTTGGCCCTAGCAGGGATGGTTTTACCAGATTCGATGCACTCACGGTGTACCCGTGACACAATGGTTCGCGAAAATCCCAGTGCCTGCACGACTTCCGAGATGGAGTGACCCATTCATCGGGCCCCGACAATTTGCCCAAGATCCAATGCACTTAGATCCTTCGTCTTACCCATACTGCGTCCGACTCTTACTGATTCCCGTCGCATCACTCTTTATATTGTCGGATAGCTGCAGACGTTATGTCGTTTCTGTTTACAGGGCAGCCCACAGCGCCACATTTGCATAACGCCAGCTGTCTCTAATTCAATTGCTCTTCAGTGTATGACTTGTTCCCAAAACTGAAAACGCCACTCTACGGGAAACGATTCAGTACGATTCAGGATGTTTCTAATGAGGTGACCCGAGTAAACTGAAGTCTCAACAATGGAGGTGTCTTGACTGGAACACAAGACTTGCCCAAACGTTGGGCTGCTGTCATAAAGAAACATGGAGATTACTTCGAAGGCCTGTAAAGGTATATTGTGAAATAAAAATATTTTAAGAAATAGCCCACAGTGTACAAAACGTGTGAAATGACCCTCGCACATATATCTATGCTGTGTGCATGTCTGATACTTATCTACGGTAAATAACATTATCCTGCGATCTGTTAGAGCCCCATCAGATGGGTACGTTATGTAATTATAATTAATTCGTAGACGAAGAGTCATGTGCTGTGTTGACAAAACACGTGGGAACACAGCATGTATATAAAAAGTACTGGCTCAAGCCATGGGGTCGTCAAACATATATAATATGCAAAACCAGATGACACCTACGTTTGTGTTATTTACGACATTACAGCTAAAAATAAAACTTCAAGGACGATAGAGTTGCGAAGTGTTGCCCTATCAACCGATATTTAAAATAAAAACAATAATAGAAATAAAAGTAGGAATCATTATTTTTTTTGGCACATTTTTTAGTGCAACAGTTGGAAATGATCGAAGTTAGAAGACGTTTTAGAAACTAGGATGCAGCTAAAAACACTTTCTGCAGAAACGACGTAGCAACTACAATATAACAGAGTCAAATATTATTATTCAATAATAATTGTACTCACAGGATAAATCTTAGCACCTCGCCACACATGATACAGAGAATCGTAAATTTTCACAGATGCATTCTGACTTCCTCTACTGTGAACACCTAGGAAATAACTAAAATTTAAGTTATGTATAGCTGAGTATTTAGAAAAGGTAATGCCAATATACTCACATGATGTGCTGCTGACAATGTGTTTACTTTGCGTTTTGCCTAAGGGGGAAATTTTACCCGCAAAAAAATTGTATTAATACCTGCATATCTGCATAAAATTAGCTTATTAATTTATACTGAAAATCTCAGTAGCATCACAGTTTTCTATCTCCTTTTTATTCAAATTAAATAGAAGCAGTTTGCCCTTTAGATGAAAAACCGCAGGTGTATCATTAGAGTAAAATATGTGTGACAATCAAAAATCGTTAGTGATAGATCAATTGTGTTTCCATTTTGATGAGTTTCTTGAGAAAACACAGCTATGATGGAAACTTCCTTTCGGCAAAACTTTTGTTGAACAACGATAAGAGAACGGTATTTGGCAGCAACATTATTTCCCAATTTGAGATTTCCAACGGAATTATGCAAATAAACGGAGTCGGAAATTTCGTCAAATATGAGACGGTGAGTAAAACCGTGTATTGCGTTAACTGAAATGGAGAAATTTAATTACGCCAAACAATGAGCTTATTCCCGAAGTGGTGGCAGAGCAGGTTAACAGCGAGCATTTAGTTAATTGTCAAATTTCCAACGCTATTTTCAGTTTCAGGAAATTTCCCTACTGAGTCTCTGTTATTCAGTCAGTTTAAAAAACAGCTCAAATTTACTGAAAGGAATGAACTTTTCAGATTTAAATATTCTTCAAAAATTGTTTAGAAGCTATCGCATTTCCAGATGAAAGTCGTTTGTGGAAAGTTATATACTCTTATATTGTACTCTAGAGTCACAAATTTAGACATGTAATAATTTAAATTATTACCTATGCAGCTAGTTGTTTTTCATAGAGAATTTCGTTGAGCACGTATTTTACATGTACGATAACTACCTGAAAAAGGACATTAATGGTCCGGCTAAGAAAATTTGAACTACTATTTAACGATCTTTCATTTTATTGTTCCATTCACGAGAATTTCAAAGGGGCATTAATATAATCCACTGCCAAAATATAATGCCTCTAGTATTAACACAGATACCAATCGTATGTTGCTGATACTTAATCGTCAATGTATCAAATAGGATTAATCTCTTTCACAACATCAGTATTTAACAATTTAGTCCGATCTATCGATATCTTTACAATTCCGCTACTTCATATTGAACGTCTTAATTTTGTTCTGCTGTTAATCACTGTCAGCGTTTCCAAATTTTGAAAGCTGTTAGGGGAAGTAATCAAACGTTCAGCTAGAAAATTATTACACAAAAGGTAAAACAACATGTATAAGAAAACAGGAACTCAAAAGGAATCTTATTAATCTTATTTAGAGGTACACGTCACAGTAGTTATAGGCTCAACGGGAGTAATATTGGCTAAATACGGAGCAGACTGATCCTTGCCCATAGAATAACTACGAAATGACTACAGAGAGGATGCAAGCACCTGGCACGAGAAACACAAGATCATATTACGTACTTGGCCATGTTTCACACAAGATCGATTATTCACAAGTTTTTTGACCGAAAGGAGGCTTTCCTAATAAAGAACAAGAAAGATGACACCGAATTTTTGGGTGTAATAAGCACGTCTTTTGAATCCGTTCTGACGCAAATTATTTTTATCATAGCTATTTAAAGTCAATGGAATCGGTATGGAAAACAATAGTATCTGACGGAAGAAAGAAGTGTTCAATCGGGGTTTTAATCCTTCAGATATGGCTGTAAACGGAATCGTGAGCATACGCCCTCTGGTTACAGACTTGTGCGTTAAGAAAAACATGAATTTATATGAGAAACATTTCGCACCGGAAACGCTCTGCAACACAAAAATAATTTTTTAAATCGGACTCTTAGAAACAGAGACATCGACAAAAACAAGATGTGACTTTACGTCCCCTGGTGGGAAAACAATGCATTAATTTAGGAAGAAAGTATTTTTAAAAGGTTTATCCATATGAGCGGTATCGGTCCAAGAAAAATAAAATTTAGTCGAGTTTTCAGGATCCCAGATTTTGCTACAAATACATCAGAAGCAGATATTAACATTTATGCCCCCTGGTGGCCAAAACATTCTTTACCAAACATTATAAATTATGTGAAAAATATTTTCCATCAGGTCTTGTGTACGATACAGAAAGATTTTTTCAAATCGGAGTTTTAGGAGCGGAAATAACGCAGAAAACGCAATTTACCTTTGTGCCCCCTAGCGGAAAGTCTATGATTTACTTGAAAATTTTGAATTTATAGGAAAAACATTTCGCATCGGAAACACTATCCGACAAAGAAGGAATTTTTCAAATCGTACTCTTCTTAGAAGTAGAGATATTGACAAAAATAAAATATACATCTACGCGCCCTGGCATAGACACCATGCGTTATTTCAAGAAGAAAATGCTGCTAAAAGGTTTGTCGACATGAGTAGTATCATCGGTCAACAAACGACTTTTTTTTCAATCGATATTTTAGAAACTCATATTTTGCTGCAAATACACCAGAAGCGAAAATTAAGAATTACGCCACCTGGTGGCCAAATCATTTTTTACAAAAATTAGAAATTATGTGCAAAGAATTTCCCATCCGGTGCAGAAAGAATTTTTTTAAATCGGAGATTTAGAAACAGAGATATAGGGGGGAAGCAATTTACCTTTACGCCCCTAGCGGAAAGTCTATGAGTTACTTGAAAATTTTGAAATTATGTGAAAAACGCGTCATTCTGGATACACTATCCAACAAAGAAGGAGTTTTTCAAATCGGACTCCTAGAAGTAGAGATATTGACAAAACTAAGATATACATCTTTGCCCTCTGGCGTAGAAACCATGCATTATTTTAAGAAGAAAATGTTTCTAAAAGGTTTGTCGACATGAGTAGTATCGGTCTACCAACATTTTTTTCAATTGAGAAATTAGAAGATCATATTTTGCTGCAAATACAACAGAAGCAGAAATTAAGACTTACGTCCTCTGGTGGCCAAACCATTTCTTTTTACCAAAAATAGAAATTATGTTCAAACAATTTCCCATCAGGAGCTGTATCATGTGCAAGAAAAATTTTTGAAATCGGAGATTTAGAAGCAGAGATATACGGGGGAACGCAATTTACCTCTACGCCACTGAGCGGAAAGTCTATGAATTACTTGCAAATTTTGAATCTATATGAAAAACATGTTACACTGAAACACTATCCAACAAAGAAGGAATTTTTAAATCGAAGTAGAGAGTTTGACAAAAATAAGACATACATCTACGCCCTCTGGCGAAGAAACTGTGGAATATTTTAAGAAGAAAATATTCCGAAAAGGTTTATCGATATGAGTGGCATCAGTCCACGAAAGAATTTTTTCAATCGATATTTTAGAAGCTCAGATTTTATGGCAAATACATCAGAAACAACACTTACGCCCACTGGTGGCGAAAGTATTTTTTATTATAAAAAATTAGAAATTATATGCAAAAGATTTTCCATCAGGAGGTATATCCGCTGAAGAACTTATTTTTCAAATCGGAGATTTAGAAGAAGAGTTATTGTGGAAAATGTAATTTTCTTTTACGCCTCCTAGCGGAAAATTTACGCGTAATTTGGAAAAGTAACTATATCCAAAATACTTTTCGACATAAATGGAATCGAAAGACAAAAGAATATTTTCAATAGGTTGTTTCGAAGCAAATATGTGAATAAAAAGTATTTTTGAATTCGACATCACCTGCATTTACGCCCTCTAGCGGCGAAATTGTACATCGTAAAAAAAATGAAATAAAGGGTCATCATTTACATATTTAAAGCTTCCCAATGCAAAAAGAACAAATTGGACTGATAGTTCCAGAGATATCGTGTGTACAGACGGACGGACGGACAAACCGATAACATAAGCACGATCTTTTTTCACAAAAGACGTGCTAAAAAAGACAAAATAACATTTGGTTCGTGATTGAGCTTAGGTGGACTTGTGTGTTAGATTTACTTCCGATGGATTTTATTTTACAAACTCTACAAATTTACAGATTTAAAATATACGCGATATTGACAAAAGTCATCGGACACCCCGTCAAAAGCAAATAAACGGATCCTCTGTGTGGTTAATATGAACGGTACAGCTGCAAATGGTATAAAAACAAGCCTGCAGCTGACGGCGATCATATCGCCCTGTGCGGTTGAGTGAAAATGTCGCGGCGGAAGAGAATTGACTTTGAGAAAGTAAAAATGGCGTGCCTGAAGCAGCAAAACGTACCGGCAGACCAAAGAAAATCAGTGATAGAGGACGTCGAAGCCTCGGGGTAGTCGTTACAGCAAATCGAAGAGAACTGCACAAGACCTCAGTATCCAGGTGAGTAAAAATGCTGGAACTTCGGTATGTACATGTACCATACGCAGATAACTTCATTCTATGGGTAACTGTGGTCGTGCTGCTGCTCATAAGCCTTTCATTTCCACTCGGAATGCTACTCGTCGTTTAGCATGGTAAAAAGAACATTTATCGTGGACCGTAGATCAATGGAAACGGGTCCTATGGACTGATGAATCCAGATACACGATCCATCAGTCTGATGGTCGTGTTTGGGTATGGCGGCAGCCGGGGGAACTATATTTACCACAGTGTACTGTTCTAACGGTCACGTTTGGAGCTGGCAGTGTACTCGTGTTAGGGTGTTTTACGTGGTATGATCCCGGCTCATTGGTTTTCGTTGGCAAACCTGTTAACCAGCACGTCTACCTCGATATTGTGCACAAATATGCCCTACCAACTCTGTGGCAATACTATGGAACCGAGCCGTGTTGGTACCAGCAAGATAAGCTCCGAGCTATAAAGCAAGGACTGTTACGGTGTGATTTGACGGTAATTCCGTATCGTGTCTGAACTGGCCTGCACAGAACCCCGATCTTAATCCTATAGAGCTCATTTGGAGATTAATTAGAGCGCCGCATAAGAAGTTCGGAACCAAGGCCTACTACTAAACAACAGTTAGCGGCAGCATTATGTACTGATTGGAAACACATACCTATCGCTGGGCTCCAAAACCTTGTCGAAAGCCTATCTCGAAGGGTCAGTGCATGCATTAAGGCCAAAGGTGGACCGACATCGTACTAATGTATGACAATAAATGCTATTTTGTGTTTCTCTTCTAGGCGTCCGGTGACTTTTGTCAATATAGTGTATATATTAATACCAAGTATCTAAAATCCCTTATAAAATTATTCGGATGTAACTGTGTGATTTTCATCTAATAAATATTTTTGTAATCAGGAATTCCGAAAGTAGTGTTCTCTTATGCCTTTCTTATTTGAAACAAATTACACAGTTGCTCTCATAGATACATCGTTAACATGATACAGCGCTAAGATCTCCTTATGCTCACCCTTAAATAGAAGAAGTAATTATTTATGCATCCAAGAGCAATGAAGTTAAAACGTAATTAATCTGTAAGGTAAACAGCAAGACTGAAATATTTTCGGGGAAAAATACCGGAAACTTTAACAACTGCCAGGATCGTCACGAGTTGGATTCCCGCTAGAGTCATTGACGTGGCAAAGGTCGTGTGCTTGTCTTAAGGCTCTGGTCTTCTACTTGAAACGACTGGCCTAATCCTTTAACGACCACGATCAAAAAACATTTTGTGACTCAAAATACCATAACGCGCGAAAATGTCCGCCGCTCCTTTTCCATTATCAATTCCCCTCCCTTTTTTAATAATAAAAGGAATAGTGCTTGCGTCACAACCCGAAAAATCCAACCTCTAGGCTTTACATACACTGACCTTCGGACGTTCCCCAGTTGCAATCAGGGCATTCTTCTACTGAGAGCCTTAAGCATATAGGAGGATAACAGCTGTAAAATCTTATTTACTTTCCCCTTTACTTGTTCCATCTTGTAAAAAATATGCTCTCAATTTGTTTCTTTGGATTGAGCAAAATGAAATAATTTTTACGACAAATAAATCTCCCATAAATTCCGCTTTTTGGGACAATGCAAAATATTACAGACAAACAACGCACGTGTCAGAAAAGCAAGACTTCTACTGAGTGGTGCCAAAAGGCTGAATGATATTGTCCCGGAATAAACCAACTTCTTGTTCACTTCTTTGTTTCGAGACAACAATGGCAACTGAGGTTGACTTCTGCTAATCCCTCGGAAGCCATATTAATTCAAAGAACATGGGGCTGTAGGAAATCCTACTCATGTTTTCCGGGCGACTCGGACGCTTGGGGTTGTTTGCATGTAAGAGCGCGTTGGGGGCAATGGTCGCGAAAGCGTTAAAAATTAAAGACTGGGAATTCCTTATGGCCTTAGAAGGGATAGCTGCAAATTAAACCCCAGCGTGAATTTTTATAACTACTAATCTGATATTTGTATCGTGCATTTTAAAGTTCATATCTTCCATAATTTTAAATTAGGAGTGAGTTGTCGAACAAAACACTCCTAATGAAATAGGCAACGTAAGTACAGCTCATTCTACGTACCACACTCATTCATAAAGTGCTCTTCTTAACCCAGCAATGCTGCCAGCCGAAACCTTTGTAGGCTATAATTATGGTGAACCGGAGAGCAAGCGACGGCTGGACATCCTCATGGCGACTCTAACGATGAAGCAAAGTTTGGCGGGTGCAGTTCACGCTCCCGGAAACTATTGTGTCGTCTGCTGTTGACGATAGTGTATCACCATGCTCCGCTGGAAAGGGGCTTCTCGGAATGCCCCTAAATATTGTGTCCAGGTACAATTTACGTGGTTCCAGATACCGTAGGACACCATTTCAAGGATGTCTCTCTCAATACCAGGCAGTGTGTAAGATTTCTCATTTTACAATATACTGGTCACCAGCGTTGCGTTCAGAGAGTTCTTTCGGGGGGCGTCGATCACACGTTCTGGAGAGCTGAAACTTGTTGATTGATTATATACACATAATCACAATATTGTTATTTATATATACGCACACTAACACATATCAAATTTTTTAAATAGAGTATAGAATTTTTCTTATGCTCGTATATCGCAAATGAGAATCCCAAGAAATCTACACATACAAATGATTAAAAACGTAAAAATGTTATACCTTTGCTTTTTTAGTAACGCATCAAGGATTTCACCATAGGGTGGTGCAAGATGTTCAGGAGGCTAGTAAGATAAAGCTGTGCTACAGAAAATCCCTCACTCTCAATATTAGGAGTGGTAAAAATGTCCTCGCCTTACTACATGCTGTTTCTGATTATTAAGGAATCATTACAGCGTTACCTGAACACGTATGGTGTAAACCATTCTACAGCCATTTGGTTTCAGCCACTTTAGATTATTAGATAAGCACATAATAAAAAAACCCCAACTAACCAACCGTTTGTGTGTGTGGATGCCGTTTGTGTGTGTGGATGCCTTCCTTTTTATGCTTTCCAACCGTAGGTTAAGAAGCGTATATTATCCAACTTTGTCCGTCTGCCCGTCCGCATAAGAACTCGCATAAAAATAGATCGATTCCAATGAAAGCTTAGTATGTGGTAGGGGACCACCTGGGGACGAAGCCTGTTGAAAATGGGCGCAATGGGGTCAAAGGTCAGGACATAAGAACCGTATGCATTCCACTGCCCTTATGCGTCATAACTTGCGTAAATATGGTTCGATTTCAATGAACCTTTAGTATGTGGTACCGAACCACCTGGGGACGAACCTTATTGAAAATGGGAGAAGTGGGGTCAAAGGTCAGGACATAGGAGCGGGATCCATTCCATCGCCCTTATGCGTTATAACTTACGTAAAAAATGCTTCGATTGAGACAAAACTTTATCATGTTGTTCCGGAAGTATACTTCACAGGTTCTGTTGATTAAAATCGAAATGGGAACAAAGGTCAGGGCACAGGACCGAGATTTATTTCACAGCCATTATTCTCATAACTTGAGTAATAACTTGAGTAATGATTTCTGGAATGTTGGAAAGCGTATCATAATCAATGCATTGCATGATTTTACTAACTTGTTTTTTTATTGTCACAGAACGTAGATCACCCACCGCCAGTGAAAAACAAAACCCTTTTTATGGGTACAATTTCTCATAATTTTCCATTGTTAAAAATTAGGTACCAAATATTTTGTTATATTAGAAGCACTAACACCACGTTAGCTACACTGAGGCTCAACCGTATAAATGGCACGTCGGAATCCAGAAGAATGAAATAAAGCCTCCAAAATATGATGACGTATTGCAATGCAAACATCTCTACTCTGTAAAATTAGGTTTTTAATTGCGGTAATAGCCCGAGAGTGCTTGAAAAACTTCTCCGTCAGCGAGGACTGTTTAACGTTTTATTGAAAGATGACAGAAATTTCAGATTGAAGTCCATGTTGATGTTTTTTTTTATCACTATAATATTTTTCCTCATTTTCTTACGTTTTTTCTTTTAATTAATTTCTCCAGATATTCAGCAATAAACGTAACCAATTAGATTAAATATAAAGGGAGATCGTCCAAACACATACGGGGGGGGGGCGTTCACGGATCCTTTTTTTGAGGGGGGGGGCTAAGAACCCCGAGGTGATGCCTGAATACATCACTGCTGGTAACACAGTGTATCGACTATTGTCACTCAATCATGTATTTTAAATTCCCAGACTAACGTACTGGCTTGGAAGTTCCATAATAATTATCCACCTTATTTGCTATGTCACTAGTTAATTTTTGGGATTATTCGGCTCACTCTTTCTTTTTGAGGCAATTTTACTGTCGAACAGTGAAATTTCATTTGTAATTACCTACTTCCATAGTAACAAAGATCAACATTCATGCATTTTTATAAAAAAGATCCGTATGAAAGGAGTAAAAGAATACACTACGCGTTTTTTCTTACTGAATTGATCTCTCTCATGATTTCACGTAATTCTCATCTCATTATTTCTGTCTCTTTCCGTTTGTAATATAATGTACCTTTGCTAATAGGGATTTTGACCCTTGTTGCATCGATTCTTCCCAGACGATTAAAATCTCCTTAAAGTGTTTATCCTATAAGCAAGTAATTTTCTTTTCATATACGTATATTCCTTAAAGAAATTTAATTAAATTTCTTATTCATCAACCTTTCGGGCTTCCTCACATTTTGCTTTCGAATGAATGAGCTTTGATCGGTGATTGCATTGGTGCTAGAAGCAATTACCAGTTGGTAATAAGATATCATAATTTGATATCTTGAAGACAAGAAAAAATTCGTTAATTGCTTTTCATGCACAGATGCACGTTCTCCTGAGTGTTACTTAAGAAATATATAGAAACCAAAAAATAAATTGACATCTTTCCTAGACTATAAAAAAGTTTTAAATTGTAGGAACATATTCAAATAAAACCGTTTTAAAAAAATCGTTAATTCTGCGGACATATTAAAAATACAGATCGCCTGCAACCGAAAACTACTTCGTGGAAATGCACATTATTTAATTATTTAGGTGGTATGTTTCCTCTATCAGTTCTCAACTCCTTCATCATTTCCTCACATTTGGAATTTTTGATCTTCAAAAATAAATCACGAACAAAATATTTCACACAACAATGTGTGATAAATCAATGAAGGAAGAAATATTTCTCATAATACATGGGAAATCACTAGAAGATTAAAAGCAAACAGAATATAAATTCTGAATTTGCTTGTAATACTTACTGGTCATCCATGTACTCTCTCTCAGAAAACTTGAAAGTTTCATCGCGCTGGAGTGAGAATCTAACCCGCTCTTCCCGATTTCCGTTCGAGCATGCTAAGCGTTACGCCACCCAGAACAGTGAAGTTCCACGCAACTGAGACTAATCAAACTTAGCTTAGAAATCTGAATATCCTCAGATTCACCCATGACAGTGAAGTTCCAAGCAACTGAGACTAAGCAAACTTAGCTTAGGAATCTGAACATCCTCATATTCACTCAGGACAGTGAAGTTCCAAGCAACTCAGACTAAGCAAATTTAGCTTAGGAATCTGAACATCCTCAGATTCACCCAGGACAGTGAAGTTCCAAGCAACTGAGACTAAGAAAACTTAGCTTAGGAATCTGAATATCCTCAGATTCACCCAGGACAGTGAAGTTCCAAACAACTGAGACTAAGCAAACTTAGCTTAGGAATCTGAACATCCTCATATTCACTCAGGACAGTGAAGTTCCAAGCAACTCAGACTAAGCAAATTTAGCTTAGGAATCTGAACATCCTCAGATTCACACAGGACAGTGAAGTTCCAAGCAACTGAGACTAAGCAAACTCAGCTTAGGAATCTGAACATCCTCAGATTCACTCAGGACAGTGAAGTTCCAAGCAACTGAGACTAAGCAAATTTAGCTTAGGAATCTGAACATCCTCAGATTCACCCAGGACAGTGAAGTTCCAAACAACTGAGACTAAGCAAACTTAGCTTAGGAATCTGAACATCCTCATATTCACTCAGGACAGTGAAGTTCCAAGAAACTCAGACTAAGCAAATTTAGCTTAGGAATCTGAACATCCTCAGATTCACCCAGGACAGTGAAGTTCCAAGCAACTGAGACTAAGAAAACTTAGCTTAGGAATCTGAATATCCTCAGATTCACTCAGGACAGTGAAGTTCCAAACAACTGAGACTAAGCAAACTTAGCTTAGGAATCTGAACATCCTCATATTCACTCAGGACAGTGAAATTCCAAGCAACTCAGACTAAGCAAATTTAGCTTAGGAATCTGAACATCCTCAGATTCACCGAGGACAGTGAAGTTCCAAGCAACTGAGACTAAGAAAACTTAGCTTAGGAATCTGAACATCCTCAGATTCACCCAGGACAGTGAAGTTCCAAGCAACTGAGACTAAGCACACTTAGCTTAGGAATCTGAACATCCTCAGATTTTGGCTAGTCGAAGTATCGGTGCATCCTCATAGCGTTTTGATCCATCTCCCATCCAGAAACGGAGAAAGGTCGGAAATCACCGGTGTCACAGATAAATCAATGAAGGAAGAAATATTCTTCATAATGCATGGGAAATCGATAGAATATTCTAAGCAAACAGAATATAAATTCTGAATTTGCTTGTAATACTTACTGGTCATTCATGTAATCTCTTAGTTGCTTAGCCTCAGTTGCTTCGAACTTCACTGTCCTGGGTGGTGTAACGATTAGCATACTCGAACGGAAACCGGAAGATGCGGGTTCGATTTCCGCTCCAGGGAGATGAGGTTTTCACATTTTATGAGAGAGTTACATGGATGACCAGTACATGTTAAAATATTTCAGAATTTACATTCTGTTTTCTTTCAATCTTCGAACAATGTGTGATTTTTTAAAGAGAAAGGACATCATAAAGTATCAAAATAATCCTTTATTTCCTGATGAAATCAAAAAGTGTCATGCTTATTTCTCCTCTGTTACTGCGTAAATGATATAAGGGTTATCCAGAGTTCTTTTACTAGCGAAAAACCCACTAACAGAATGTTTGTATTTTTGAGTTTCGGAACAATATTTTATTTAATATAACGTAGGTAACAGGAGTTACTTCCTTGCGTTTGATATTTTTCCAAGTTCTACTCGAAATTTTCTTTTCTATACCAAGTGCACCACTGTACGATCCCTGTACAGAATTACATTATATATACGAGGAACCTTACGTACTGTGTCGTGAACACGAAATCAGGAAAGGGAAGTGATTGGTGATTTTGGTGAATAGCTACGTCTTCAAGGAAATGAAAAACTAAGTAACTCCTTGCGTTTGATATTTTTCCAAGTTGTACATGGAAACGTTTATGTCCTGTACATAATGTGTCGATGTACAATCTTTGTACAGTGATACATTATACGAGGTGTCCGATGAGTATCCGGTTTTTCTTCCTCTCGATAAAAAACCGTAGGTGTGAGCGTATACATAAGTGAAACTATAGTGTTACGATTGCTTTCGGTGAAGCACTCTAAAACCGGAGTGGCATGTTACTAATTAGAGGTGGCGCTGTCGATCAAAAACAATGGCGGCTACGTTAAGTGTTCAGTTCGAGCAGCGAGCAGTAGTGAAAGTTTTAACGAAAGAAGGAGCAAAGGCCGTGTACATTACGAGACGACTTCGGACGGTGTATGGTAATGAAGCTATGTCTTGTTCCAGTGTTTATGAATGGGTTACGAAGTTCAAACCTGGCCACGAGAGCCTTGAAGATGAGGCACGGTCAGAAAGGCCTAACAGTACGGTGACTGATGAAACGATTAAAAGGGGTTAACACTTGATTAAAGGTGACAGACACATTCGTGTTCGGGATATTGCAATGGAACTGGAATATCAGTAAAGATTGTGTTGGACGAATTATTCATGAACATCTCAACAATAGGAAGATCTGTGCCAGATGGGTACCCCGAATGCTTACATCGGTGCATAAACGCAAAAAGGCTAGACGTTTGCGATCAGCTGGTACAGCGCTACGATGAGGAGGGTGACGCATTCCTGGGATGCACAATCACATGTGCTGAAATGTATATTCATCAGTTCGAACCCGAGAAAAAACGACAGAGTATGCAAAGGCGTCATCGGAATTCGCCCGTATCAAAGAAGTTTAAATTTGGGTCGTCTGCGTCCAAGATCATGGCTACTGTCTTCTGGGACAAACGTGGTATCCCTCTCATTGAGTACTATGCAAAAATGAAACAATAAATGCAAAGGCCTATGTGAAGACACAGGGAAAACTTGCGCAGCGTATCCGGACCAAACGGCGAACATTGAAATACAATCAAGCGTTACTTCAGAATAATAACGATCGCCAGCATTTTGCTAAACCAGTGCAAGCAGAAATTGCAAAACAGAGGTGGGCCGTTCTTCTGTACATTGCTTACAGTTCGGACTTCGCACCTTCCGATTTTCATGTTGTCGGTGGTCATGGACGATCTGCGAGCGGCTGTCCGTTAATGGATTCGCGGCACCCCTGTTGATTTATTCGCTACCGGAATGAATCGACGCGTTCATAGGTGGAGAAAATAAATTGTGCTGAACGGATAATATGTGGAAAATTGACTTTGACTGTTCGTACCCTTGTATTACATACGTGAGTATCACATCCTGTATTTTGTATTTCTCCCCTGTAATTGATAGAAATAAAAATCCAGATACTTATCGAACACCTCTCGTAATGGAAGAAAAACATACTATGTCGTTAACACAAAATAAAGAAGTCATCTCACAGGTTTCAACTTAGTGAAAAGGACATGGTCCGTAGTTTTAGAGAATACCTACTATAACGAAGTAAATTTCTCCGTCATTTCTGTATCCGTGCCAGGATTCGAACCCGGGTCCCCTCATTCCGGAATAAGTTGCTCTACCAATTGAGCTACGCGGACGTTTTATTCTGATTCCTATCTGCCTTTATGTCGTGTGCGTCCTTCTGGCAAGTACGTCACATCTCCTGGTACGTTACACTACGTCTTCGTGGAAAAGATAACAACATGCAATTTTTGCCGGCGAAGTGAATCTTAGAGATTGTGAAGGGAGATTTTCTCATACGAATTTGGCGATCTCTTTTAGTCCCAGCAATAATCTCAGTGTTGTTCACAAAAATTGTTGATACTCCCCTAAAGCAGTTTGATCCTACAAAATACGCACGATCATGTCTCCTTCAAGGACATCATTCAGCAATCAGCAGTGCATCCAAAAAGAAAGGAAGAAACAAGAGCGAGGGAAATATCTCAAGAATTAGGCAAACTTTTAATTACATTTTCGAATCAAAATGCGATTTCCTCGTTTTTTTTTCAGTTTAAGGTAATCTTTAGCGCTAATTCTACTCTCATTTCAGGTTAAACTTGACAGAGGTTTTAATTTTAACATTTAGTATGTACTATATTAAAAGTTTCACAATATATCATCATCATTGTCAACAATTATCAATCCACTGCTGGACGTAGTTCTCCCTAAATTTCTTCCACAACGGTCTGTCTTGTGCCAGTCTCCTCCACGTTACTCCCGCATACTTTCGCATTTCATCCACCCATCTTCCATGTGGTCTTCTTCTGGGTATTTTCCTGTGCCTAGGAATCCAGTCTAAAATTTCGGCATCGATGGGCAACTGACATTTTAGACTGGATTCCAAGGAACCTGAAAAGACCTAGAAGAAGACCACATGGGAGATGGGTGGATGAAATTGACACAAGACAGACCGTTGTGGAAGAAACTTGGGGAGAACTTCGTACATCCGTGGATTGATAATGGTTAACAATGATGATGATGATGATATTATATTGTGAAACTTTTGCTGAAAGTTTTTTTTTCAAACAATAATTTAATATTACATGGTCATATAAATTACATTTTTTTAGTTTGTGCCATGAAATATTTCTTGAACAACGTTTAACATACTGTTTTGGATTTTATTAAGACAACCTTTCCCCTTTCATGGCAACTTATGTTTAAACATTCCAGTTCATTTTTCTCCAGAAGAGAGTCGCTGGTTGTAAGAGTGCGTGGCTGTTATTTTCAAACTATCATAATACGGCCTATACAACGAACCTGATATTTGCCGAAAATGTATAGTGACGAAATTATCTTCTGCTTTTTCGTTTCCTTTTGTTTAATCTGCACACTGGGTTTTAAAATTGCTTCGCTCACAAAGATAGAACAACTGAAAAAAGGAATTCGCTTGGTAACAGCGTTCAATACTTTCGTTTGGAGGTTCCTTTTCGTGTTGATCCAGTTGTACGAGAAAAGCTGAACTGATTCAGTTTCAATTTCTATTGTTTATAGATCAGAATTATGTCAGACTTCTGAAAATTTCTTATCAAAGTTCTTCGTAAAGAAACCACGGTTTACTAAGCCTGGGATTTCAGGTGAAGACACGCCATTTTTTTTAAATCACTTTTCCTTGCTCTGAGATTACCGAGGCCCCAATTATGTGAAAACCAGATCCAAGAGACTGATGTTTTTTATAATTTAATGTTCGCGGTATATTTTCAATTCAGCGGTGTCCTGGATCTCAATACTTCGTAAAAATGATGGGTAACTTACAACACTCATAACTTGAATACGTATGTACTGTATATACGTACTTATGTTTGTATACTGAGTCCTATACTAAATAAAATAATAAAAAACAAGAAACAAAATATTCTGATAAATACGAAATAAAAATAATATGTTGAGAAAAGATATCGAGAATAATATGAAATAATATGAAAAAATATTAGAATATTAGAGAAAATTAATAGAAAATAATTTTTTTAAATATTACAATAACAATTTGAAAAATATTAGAGAAAATTAATAAAATCATTTATCAAATATTATTATAACAATTTGAAAAAATATTAGAATAATATTAAATAATCTGTTGAGAAAATATCAATTGCATTCTGGATAAATTTATTCCATTATTCAACCAGAGAACGATGTTAACGTGCCTAAAAATATTATTCAATTAATTCATGCACTCGACGTGGATCAGGAACACCAAACAGAAGTCATCGCTCTTTCCACATTAACATGGAAAGAGCGATGACTTCTGTTTTGTGCTCCTGATCCACGTGGAGTGTATGAAATAATTATTCAATCGCCTCCTAGTTATTTGTTCAGTTGCTGCTTTCCATCTTTGCTGAATTCCCAGCACTGTTCGGGGCTCCATGAAGTGACTTGCCATGTGGTTTGAAAGTTAATCACATGTGGTCTGGAGAAGTCGAGGCCGCTGTGGAGCAGTGGAGCATGTCCGGCGCGTAACTGGAAGGCCCTAGTTTGGATTCCCAGTGGCGGCCAATGCGAATTTTTCCGTGACTCACTTATTAACGTGGAAAGAGCGATGACTTCTGTTTGGTGATTATTCACTTGGTACGACTAGTCAGAACTAACGGGATAGTAGTAAACATCTAAAAGTAGGAATTAGAGCGCGAGAAAACTTTCTTCTGAAGAGCAATAACGCCACATTTTTGTAAGAATCTGGATATATTTCGCTTGTTTCCCTCATCTGAGGGGTCCTCTTTGCAAATTTTTTTTTTATCTAAGGATCTTTAAAAAAGAAAAGGTCAATAATAGAAATTGAATTTATTTTTAGAATATTAAAAATATTTGTCGTAGGAGGCTGTGTCAGAGTTCTCTCTACAATGTGTTTCTTGTAACAATTTTTACTCAAAGCATAATTTATTTGCTTACCTAGTCGATTTTTATTATTTAGCACTAACTTTGATAATATATATCACCACATGGATTGTAAATCACGATCAGTACACTAAATTACGCATGAACGGAGGAACGGATGAACGAACGAATCAGGTTTTTTTATATTTATGGCGACTTAAGAGCCAGATATTCTTGTGAAAAGTCTTGAAACTTTTTAATTGCATTTAGAGCCGAACTTAATGATAAACTCTTTACTCGTTACAGTTTCGAATGTTATGGTATCGGTCAGACCGTCGATGTGTTTTTACCTAGAATAAGAAACCATACGAAAGGAGTACGAAAGATGACAAAATAGCCTACACAAAGCATCCTGCCTTTACAATTTGAGCAATATTTCTTGCAAACAGCTGTATCTGTTACTGAAACCAACCACGAACGACCAGGGAAAATTGACACAAACACATGGAAATAGACGAGTGCGTGGTTTCGAGGAACTGCTATGAACTCTTCTGGATGCTTGATATACAGGAACGACTGAAAACCAGAGTATGTAAATATTCAGCTCTTCACGTGAGGTGTGGGATTTTGCGTTGCAAAATTTTGGAGCAGCCGGTTCCGGTTAATGTTTACACAAGATGATAATCGAGCAGCGATTTCCTTTCCCGACATAGGTGTGTGTGTGTGTGTGTGTGTGTGTGTGCGTGTGTGTGTGTCACTCTAGTTCTATAAGATTAAAGCCAAAACAAAGATCATGCCATGTGAATCGATGTCTTCTTCTTTAAGCATTTTATCCCATTTTCCGCACTATGAGTGTTATAAATATCACTCACAAAAGGAATGTCTCTTCAATTTTTTTCGACATAGTGTAGAAGTGTAAGTCGTAAGGTATCGTTCGTTTTTAAATAATTGAAGTCATCTACCACTTTTGTGTTGTGATCTGTGTGAATACCACAACTTAATGATTACTCCTCAGAGTAACAGAGCTACCGCCAGAAACAAACCTAGCACCAAACCTGTCACCACCATTTCAATGTAGTGTTCTTATTGCCCATATTGCCGCTGTATTAGAACTCGTCCATTTTCGTGCTGCAAACTGAACAGCGCCGGGGTACTGCAGAATTTATTGCACGGTGGATAAAAAGGATCCTTTATTATAACTTCGACCTGTAATGCCTCCAAAAACAAATAAATTGGAATACAAACAAGAGTGAGAAAAGTCGAGTTCACTACGTCATAAATTAAAGGCGCCTACGAGGATACAAATATTAGCTCTAAGACTAATTTTTGTCTTCCCCAGAGGAATATTTTACAGCCGTAGAGTGATTGCAAAAAATGTAATAGTTTTCAATTCTTTGGTGGGAAGTTCTTCTTGTTATCCTGTTGGCACCCACTGCAGGGTATAGGCCTACCCCAGTCTTTTCCAACTTCTTCGATCCATAGCCTCACTCCACAATTTAGCACCTCTACATTTCTGAAAGTCATTTCTCCATCTTGTTCTCTGGCTCCCAGTTCGTCTCTTTTCGTCAATCGGTTGCCATTATGTCATTAATCGTGTCCACCTTTCATCTTTCAGTTTTCCAACATATCCAACCCCCTTTCACTTTGATTCTTTTATTATTTTTTTAATATCTATTATTCCTGTTCATTCTCTTATAAGTACATTTCCAACTCTGTCTCATCTGGTTATTTCCCAACATTCTTCTCTCTAACTTTCTTATAGATACCCTTATTTTTCAAATTGTCGTTCTAAGATACTCCACATTTCACTTCCAGAAGTTAATAAGGGGTTAACACATGCAGTGAAGATTTTTCTGGAATATCGCCGGTTAAATAGTCTTTAAGTCTCCAAAAGGATCCATTATCTTAGATAATACTTTTATTGATTTCTCTTCCTTGTCTTTCTTTAAAACTGATTACTTGACCTAAATAAATGTATTCATCGGTTGTGTGAAGTTATATTTCAATAAAAAAATGATAGGTGTTTCAGAGGTCATGTCTATGCATTCGTAAAATGGCACAAATAATTTAAAAAAATATTTAAGTAGGACGTCATGTAGAAAAAATGTATAAGTAGCAGCTAATAAAGAAGAATACCTAAGTAGAACGTAATGTAGAAAAATATATAGGTAGAACGTAATGTAGAAACGCAGTATAACGTAATGCAGAATAATATGTAAGTGGAAAGGAATGTGGAAAATAGCTGGGTAGAACGCAATGTAGAAAACAATTTCTGAGTCGAACGCAGTGTGGAAAAATACCTAAGCTGAAGATAAAGTAGAAAAATGTCTAAATAGAATAGCAATGTAGAAAATATCTAAATAAATGTAATTATAACGTAATGAAATTAAATCTCTAATTAGAACGCAATGTACAAGAATATCTAACTAGAACGTAAAGTAGAAAAATATCTAGGTGGAGGGTAATGTAGAAAAACATATAAATAGAACGTTAAGGTAATGTATAAAAATATTTCACTAGATCGCAACGCAATGGAATATCTAAGTAAAACGTAGTGTAGAAAAATATCTAAAAAGAACGTAATGCAGGAGAATATCTAAGTATAACGTAAAGGGGAAAATATTTAACCTGGAAGTAAGTACACACACGCGAAGAAGTGGAAATCAAACTATGGCTCATACAAATGACTTTCAAATTTCAGAAGCCCGCTGGTTTTAATTGCAATATTGCTATTTAAGGTAGCTGATATAAAAACCATAGTAAACACACCCTACGAAATCTTTGGGAACCCGTCGGCTATGGTAAGTAATTGCCTTCCTGTGGTAAGAGATGTTTTTTTTTTTTTTTTGTTTTTGTTTTTTTTTGTTTAAAAACAATGTAAAGAATATCAAATATCCACTAATTTCACAAATTTCAAGAATTGTTTCAAAGCATACATCAATACTAATTATCAGTGAATATGTAATCATACAGATGCTGACTGTCATAGACAATTCAGAAACCTTCTGAATTCCTCCAGAGTTTATAAATGACTAAGTTTCCTCGTAAAGCTTTCGCATTTCTACAAAAGTATGAAGCGATATTTGGCGTGACGTTGTGCAACTGCATTGACGTCAGCAAATTTGCATATGCAATGGACGGAAGAGCGCCAATGATAGAGCGTATGTCTGTACTCGATAAACGAGATATATATTGGAAGAGTCGACATCAAAACCACTACGAAACTGCAAAAATAGAAAAGAGATAACCCAAATAAATGTCACCTTCCGGAATTCCAACTTATGCATTTTGGGAACCATCCTCTTCAGAAACTTTGGAGACTGAGAATAATCATGTAGACTTCTCACGTGCTTTCACTTCTTCAACACTTTCTCCTAAGCAATTCAAATATGCTGTTCTTGCATCAGCATGTGACAGAAATTAGGTGTCCGACAGGAGTGCTGTATTGATTACTTCAGCTGCACTGGAGGAAACCGGAATATTGACACGACTGGCACAACTCACAGATCAAAACTTCTCAGAGGAAGAAAATCAAGGGGGAAATATCTAAAACACCATATCGTAGTTCAGAAACTTGGGGCTCTTTTGTTTGGAGCGTTAATGAGAAATGTGAGCAACTCGATAAGTTACAAGCAGTGGCCTATCCCTAATTAAGGGCCACTGGTCCCTGGGAAGGGAGAAGGTCAATGCCGTAAGACAAATACAGCATCCATGCCATAACTGGATTCGAACACGGATCCATCGCGGAAGAAGGATCAGATGCCAGCGCTTATACCACTGTGCCACAAGGGCGTGCTCTGTACTTCGATAGTCGAAAAGATAAAACGAAAGTAATTTAAAACGTGGGGAGTAGAAACTACCAGAAGTTCATTGTGAAGAGCATATATACCTGGTTTGTGAACCACGATCGAAATGCGCAGTATATGTTATTCCTAGCGGTTCGTTGGGCAAAGGTTATTTTATATCACTTTATCTCATTTGAATGAGAGGACCTTGAACTGAAACTCTTAGGTACTCATTAGCTATTGGCTACGTAGGTAATGTTTTTAACACAGGATCTGAACAGGCATGACACAACTCCTTAAAGAGCAGCTGAGCTGCCCATTCATTTCAGGGCCGCTCCGGTGGCATAGTGATCTAAAAAGTGGCTTGTGATCATTCGTCCGCCGTGAGTCCGGGTTGAGATCCCGGTGAGGAGTGTATGTTGTGTTTGTCTTAATGCGCCGAGTCTCTCCCTTCCCTGGAAATAGCGACCTTGAACTAGTAGCGGGTGAGTGCGTATAGTCCACTAAGTTGCTGAAGGTGGTCATCAAACCTCCAATCAAAAACAAAATCTATTCATTGGCTGATTTACGTTGAATCAATTACATTCTAAGGAGCTGCCTCTTTTGCAATCAACAAATTCACATAACAAATCCGCATGTTCATTCGTCCAAACGGTAGTAGCCACATGGCAGGATGTAATAAATATAAACACGTTTTCTCTTTGCGTAGCTTCTATTTGATCGATAATCAGTTGCGAATCATCTGACGATAATTAATTAAAGCAGTTTGTTATAATTTAAACGATCGTAGTAATGTCTACAGTATATCTAAATCTACGATCTCTCTACGCTTTTAACCCTTCCACATTTCAACATTTCCGACGGAGCATTTTATTTTCATATGTTTCACATTCAGCGTTGCAAAAACGTAGAAGTAACAAAATTTAAATGAGAAGCAGAAACTCGGAGGAAAGGTTAAATTAGGTGTATACATCACACAGCGTCGTAGTATCTGCTTCAATCCTTGATTGCGTGAAAAAAGCAAATTCATACTAAGTGGGGTTAAAGCGAAGAGTATCTCTTGCTGTTTAAATTATTTCATATTTTCTCATTTCTAAAAACGAGATTTATTGAATACTTCATATCTTTGCCTTGCTATTATTTGATTGAAACCTAAGTGTTTCTGACGGAAGCAAAAAATTTCAACGAGAAGCAAAAATTTTAACGAGAAACATTAGCACAATCGTGATCGAAAATTTTTAAATAAATCGGGCATTAGAGTGGGTCAAAGTACCGAAATGTTTTGATCGAATCGCTATAGTGCACACAATGTATTTTTCCCTGAAATAGCTAAAGACAATGCTTTTTTTTTAATCAGATAATACATGTATTTTCCGTTCACACACTCGAAATTATCGAAATTTCCAAAACGTACGCAATTTTATTGATTTTTTGTAAGTGCTAGATAAATTACAACCCGATTGCTATAATGGGGAAAAGTTGCCCCTAGTATAGCTAGATGCAATATAAAAATGCTTTTGAATTACACAACATTTTTTTTTTTCGCGCATGACGATCAAAGATATAGAAATTCCACAAATTTAGACATTTGTAGAGATTCCTTCTTAGTACCAAATCCTTACCCTTCAACGAACCTGATATTGAGACTTATCGACCTCGACTTTGGCAAATACTCCATATTTCACTGAAACATTGGTTGAGCTGGACAAATCATCCGTTCCTTCGGCATGTTACGAGATATCTCGCCACTAGTGAGGATCAGAGTTTTAATTTAGTCTAGTGTCTATGCTTAAGTAAGTACATATCTTGTGATATTGCAGTTTAAGTTTGTGTTTTACAATTGTGGAAGCAACACATAAATACGAAACAGGATAAGAATTTATTTGCCCTTTATTTGGTCATCCAAAAGATCTTGTTTCAAATTAACTACCTATACATGAGGATTTAATACGGCGGTGCTGTTTTGGGAAGATATATAAGCTGGTATAGAAAAGCAACAATAAAAATGTTACCTTTTCATATGTTGCATGGTAGTGGCAGACAAAATAAAATCTGTAGTTGATAAAGCATGCGTCCGTACAGTTTCTGAATGTAGAATAGTGCTGTATATTAAGGCCTACCGTGAAAAATATTACAAACTAAGGAAGTGTTATAACCAGGACAAAAACAAACCAAACTTTCGATACAAGTTTGAGAGTTTGAAAGAAGAATCTAAGACACTTTTTGATGTGGCTGCATGCAAATGTTCTATGACGCTGGATTGCGTTTGTAGCAAAAACGTGACTTTTGTATTTGCCTAATTTCAATCACTGTTTTACGTGGATGGGACACGTTCCGTTAGGTATTACTGAATACCACAAACTGTAAACACTATGAACGGGCATTCCTTTATCTCTAAAGACAACATGTGATAGGATGGATTGGACCAGATACAGGAAACCCAAACAATTAAAAATAGCAAACAAAGGAAAGAACAGAAACTCCACTATAGATCAATCGTTGCAACTTCTAACTCTTAGTTTCTTTTTAGTTGACATACTACAACTGTGAGCCGCACCGGTGTCGCAGTGGTCTCAGCATGGCCTCTGATCATTCGTCTGAAAGGGGCCAGGGTTAGAATCCCTGTTAGACATGGATGTTGTGTTTGTCTTACGGCACTGGCTTTCCCCCTTCGCTGGAACCTAAATTAGGGACGGACGACTGCTTATAGCCCATTGAGTTGCTCACGGTGGTCGTTAAACCTCCAATCAAAAAAGAAACTACAACTGAGCCCGAGAACATGAGGAAAAGTCACTGTTTTCAGTCTCGTGTTGTAGGCACTGAAAAACACCCACCACCTCAAACTGAAACAGATGACTTTCCAGAAGATCTTTAACCTGGACCAAGTACATCCACTGGTACAACTTCAACATATGGCAGATGAGAATTTAGTTGAGAGCTACAGCATTAGCTATAATACTAACCGTTATGAAGTATCTGACCGCGCAGACGCTGCAATCGCTTCAAGTTGTCCCTCCCGCAATTTTATATGACCTCAGAGATGATGCTGTTTCCCCATTTATACAATTTGGGACTGTACCTGACTGGCACATAATGAGATTTCCGAGTCACACACAAGCTATCCAGCGATGTATGAAACTAATTCTAGAAACATCAAGCAAGGTTTGTAGTTCTCAGTCCAAAGACGGGTACATTCGTACAACATTACTATCAAGATGTATCATGCCTGAGTTCTCACATAGGGCTGCTTTCAAAATGATTGAAAAGAAAATAAAAAGAATAAAATAAGTAAAATCGAAACTGAAAATTTGTCTAGATTTGTGAAATTTGTATAATTTCGATCGTCTTGCGCGAACGGAACATATTGTCTGTTTTTGTTTTTGATTGGAGGTTTAACGACCGCCGTGAGCAATTTAATGGGCTATAAGCAGTCGCCAGTCCCTAATTTAGGATCCCTGGTTCCAGGGAAGGGAGAGAGCCAATGCTGTAAGACAAACACAACATCCATGCCTCACCGGGATTCGAACACGGACCCCTTTGGAACGAATGATCAGGTTAGACCACTGCGCCACCGGGGGAGCTACTCTCTGCTTTAATACGTTTACATTATCTTTAACTATACCATTGCAACGTATCCACACTGTAGAAATAAGATCAAAAACATATCGGTGTTTTCCACTCATCCCAGTGGTCATCCTCGACTTAGCCAAGATTGGTACTAAAGCCGGATACGAACAAGGGATTTGCAGGATCCACTCTGCGAATATTGCCAACCGAGGAAATCAAATATATTCTACTTTCCTGAAAAATGTGTAATGTAACCACTTTAACATCATAAGATATGCATCTACAAATTATGACTTTCCAATGGCAAATAGAGGATGCGTGACTTCTTATGTACTACATGTAAAGTATTTGAGCCGCCCCGGTGGCGCAGTGGTCTAAGGGATGGCCTCTGATCATTCGTCCGAACGGGGTCCGGGTTCGAATCCCGGTGAGGCATGGATGTTGTGCTTGTCTTACGGCACTGGTTCTGTCCCTTCCCTGGAACCAGTGACCCTAAATTAGGGACGGGCGACTGCTTATAGCCGATTGAGTTGCTCACGGTGGTCGTTAAACCTCCAATCAAAAAAAAAAAAAAAAAAAAAAAAAAAGTATTTGAAGCTGATATCTTAAAATAAATAAATATGTGTCACATCAAGGTGTGTAGAACAAACTTGAAGATTATTAGGTCACAACAAACTTCTGTGCAATTTATCGAGAACTGCCCAGAGATACCTCCTTGTTTTAACAAGCATGGCTAAGCAGGGTATGTATATACAAAAATATATATGTTTCGGTGGCAAGATACCGACCTTGTTATCCTCGTTGGGAAATATTTGCCACTGTCTCTATTCCGTGCTACCATTTAAAATTTAATGCTGAAACAAATAGACTTGTTGTGCATAGAAGAGATAAAGTCAGTCTTTGCATTACAGTAGAAGCGAAATTTATCCACCCACGCGCAAGGAAAATCAATTTACCTTATACGATTATTAATAACTGAGAAACGCACCCAAGTTACTTTTTATCGCTAAAATACAGGAAGCAAAACTTAAACTTCCATTACGCTTTCAAGCAAAGCCATGTCACAGAACTGAAAATACATTTTCCAAACTTACACGTTTTTCTTTTTCCTACATTTTCCTTCTCTTTTTTTCATAAGTTAGGAGAAATTTTTAAAGCAGGCTCTAGGCGTAGTTGTGGTCTGTCGCGATATGCAGCAACGACCTTTCACAAAATGATTATGGGTTTCGTTCTGTAGAAAGTTTGGCTTCTTATCAACGAGGGTGCGTGCTCATGAATATAAAAACAATCTCCCTGCGATGGTTTATGTTTGTGCACCTCGGAATTCCAGTCAAAGTAACGGAGAAGACACTAACGAGAAAAATGTGCTGCAACGGTACTTAATGAAAGTTGAGACTAACATCAAAGGCACTAAAACCAAGCCAGAGTCACACACTGCGCTTTTGGTCTCAACATTTCGTTTGTATATTTCTCTTTTTATTAGCATCCAAGAGAGATTCGAGTCAACAGGCATGGGTTTTTATGGATTTCCTAGCCCGAAAATGGTACGTACGTGCGAACATTTCGGAGACATAATATAACTTGAAGACACTGACTAATATGAAAGAATGCATTGCACTTAGTGTAAGGCTAGCGTAACTAATATATGCAACCTGACGTTTACGTGAAAAAAGTTTTTTGTTTTGTGTGTGTGTTTTCAAATATGTTATTGAACGAAATTTAAAAAGTGAAAGGCACCATGCAATGACCCTGCTGTAAACTATAGCACATTTTCGTGCACCATTCTTTAAAAGTAACGTTTCAACAAGAATTCTAATTCAGATAAATAATTTTGTAACAAAGGATATTTTGAAAGTATATGATTTCTTAGAATTTTAAATTTAAACAAACAGGAACGTACAAAGTACTTCGGTTTTTGGGATTTAAAATCCGTACATATACATTATTTAGGAAAATTGCAGCAACTATCGAAGTAGTTTAATCTTCAACTACCGTTAATTAAACTGCCTGCATAAAAGCATGAGAAGCATCTAAGTCGCAGTTGAATGAAATTATTCTGATACGGAACTAAGTAGATAAAATTTAAACGTATTCTTTGCAGAAGAACAGTTATTGAAATGATTTCCCTTAAAACTAAATGAGGACAACGCTGACTTGAAAATATAATTTTCAAAGAGGTTTCTTATATACACTGCAGGAAAGTGAAAAAAGAACGCCTTTAAAAATTGCAGCTGCATGTATGATATTTATGTGGTAGCTACAACTTGCTAAGAAAGGAAGTGATCATACGTGTGAAGTGCTGCAATGTTTATTTTACCTTTTAATGCGTATTACTCTGCACAGAAGGCGTATTGTAAAAAGGTGTTGCACCTCCTCAAGCAGTTTTACAAGCTTCCAATCTGGCATGCAATCGGCAGTACAAATGCTGGACATCACGCTGGGGATAACATTCTACACGTTTTCAACTTGGACGCTTAACTCAGAGATTGTCGCTTCCTGCAAGGGTCCGCAAAACAGATTTTGTGCGATCCAGTCTCCGACATGCTCAATTGGCGACAAGTCTCAAGAGCTTGCTTGCCAAGTGAGTTGATGTACAGCATCAAGAGCAAATTGATGTGCCCTGGCGGAGTGTGGGCGGGCGTTATCCTAATGGAATATCGTATCGTAGACACTGAGAGAGATGAGGTGTATTCTATCTATTAGGGGAGAAGAAGCTCAACATTTATGGACCTACACTATACACTGAGTGGCCACTTTATTATGACCACCCCCTCAGTACTTCATCATTGGGCCACTTTTTGCCTTTAATACTGCGTCGATTCTTCGTGGCATGGACTCCACGAGATGTTAATAGGTGGTTTGTGGAATCTGAGACCGTGCTTGATGAATAGCACTTTCCAGGAGTGTGAGATTGCAGGGTTGTGAATCTAGCTGTCTGATGGCTCGTTCAACTTCATCCCACAAATTCTCAAGTGGGTTGAGATCTGGAGATTGTGGGGGCCACATAAGCAAAGTAAACTCACCGGCATGTTCCTGAAATGAATCCTGTACAATACGAGCACTATGGCAAGACGCATTATCTTGTTGAAAGTAGCCATCGCTATTGGGATAAACCATCCACATGACAGGATGCACTTGGTCTGCAACGATGTTTAGATATGATGTGCCAGTCAGACGTTGATCAACACGAATTAAAGGGCCCAAAGCATGACAGGAAAACATTTCCCAAACCATAACTTTGCTTCCACCAGCTTGAAGGATTGTAGCAATGCATTCGTGTCCATGCCTTCGTGCTGTTTCCGCCAAATTCTCACTCGGCCATCGGCATGGTGCAACTGAAAATGTGATTTATCGGACCACATAATTTGTTCCAATTATCGATTGTCCAGTCCTTGTGCTCATGTGTGAACTGGAGAAGTTTTCTCTTGTTAGCTGCAGACAGCGAAGGTGTTCGAACAGCTGCCATATCCCATCCGATGCAGTGAACGGCGAACAGTGCGTTCAGAGATCATTTCAGGGGATCCTTGATTAAGATGGTCTGTAGTTTACTGCACTGTTGCCCTTCTGTCGTCTGTTACCAGTTTGGACGCTCTCCGTTCCGCCCGAGTAGTCACTAGTGGATGACGACCACACGTTGTACGTAGAGACCCAGTTTTTTGGCTGACAGTCCAGTCTTTTAACACTTTAACAACAGCTGCTCTGGAACATTTCACGAATGCGGCGGTTTTGGTGATACTCGCTGCATGGCTCTGAGCTTCTACAATCATCCCACGTTGAAAGTTCGTGAAATCGCATTTTTTACCCATCTCGTCACCCAAAAATCACTACTACTACTGTCGCAAGCACTAAGCTTTCCCTTTTTATACTAGCCTCGCTCTCTGGCGGCAACAGCGTGCAGCCATAGTGAATATGCTTAAAACTGTCAGGTGGTCATAATAAAGTGGCCACTCAGTGTATTATCAAAAGTATTCGAATAGAACCAAATATTTGCATAATTGCAAATAAAGGTTGCGCTGGGAGGTGTGCTGTGTGTGTGGAGCTAAGCATGCAGAGTTGAGCTGTTATATCCTGTTTTCAGTACCCCCAAAGCGGATATGCAGCGTGGACTTGACCTTGCTGAGTTCCAGTTGCGGGCTGGTTATCGGACGACATTTGAGTAACGCTTCCATATAAAGCGTTGCAACTGAGCTAAACACACCGAAATCAACTGTAAGTGTTGTTGGGAATACATGAGAGCAGGACAGTGCAACTACAGCAAAAACACTTTCAGGAAGGCTGCACAGACTCACGGAACGTGACAGAAGAGCCAGGGTAAGAAATGTAAGAATTACCGTTCTTCCTCTGCCGTTCCATCGCTGCTGAAGTAGGACATGCTTGTAGTGGCTCGGGAAGTACCATACCTGTCCGCAGACAGTTTCACAGTGTGGAATATTTTGCTAAATCAGCAGCACACAAGCCACTTATCAATACCCTGAATGCAAAATGCCGGTTGTAATGGTGTGTCTTCCGTCTTTCCTGAACTGTGGGCGACTGGAAAGCTGTTCTTTAGAGTGATGAGTTATGCTTTTTACTCTTCCAATGTTATGGGTGTGTTCGGATTTGGCGACCGCCCTGTGAACGATTTTTGTTGGACTGTGATCTTCCAAATGTTAAGTTCGGAGTAGGCTCCATCATGGAATGGGGCTGTTTTTCGCCGATGGGACCCGTTCCATTAGGTATTACTGTATACCACAAACTATAAACACTGAAGTGTACTTCGACGTTCTGGGCAATTCTGCCTTACCGACGATGTGGCGGTATTGGGGAAATGACCGTGATATCTTCCAACATGATCGAACTCCCTGCCACACTGCACGGCCTGTTAAGGACTGGTTCCTTGGAAAACCCGTGAAATTGTTAGACTGGCTGCTCAGAGTACTGTTCTTAATTCCATAGGACACCTCTGTGATGAGCTGGAGTGACGGATATGAAATCTACCACTACGACCGTTTTCACTCTGCACTCTAGCAGCACTTTTAAAAGAGGAATCTCGAGCCACTCCTGTATAGATCCACCGGAAATTGGTTGATAGTATGCCTCGACATGTTGCCCCTTGCATACACGCTAAAAGGAACCGACTAACTATTAATTACGATAATGAAGCCATTTGTCCCTAACATTGTGGAGTCTGAATACTTTTGAAATATAGTGTATTCAGCTTTGTGAAATGAAGATATAAGTTTAAGAATTTGTAAAAGAATAGAAAATAGCAATCACTCTATTTTACAAAAAGCTATTGTTTTGTGCTACATAATTTTTGCTACAGCAGTGCACACTCACAAGATTTTTGCTTAAATTCCCGTTGCGGTAAAACGCATTTCAATATGCACAGCAAAGCTGATAGAAATGCTTATCAAACTATTAATTCTTCTGACTTTAGAGCAATTAAAACGAACCCATTAATGTAGACGATGTATCAAAAACATGCTTTACCTAATATTATTGAACTACATACTATCAAATTATCGAAGCCCGTGTTATTGTCTGTGTGTCCAAGTTGAACAAAATATATTTGAAATACATACTATCGAATATATTTGAACTACATACTATAAAATATATTTGAACTACATACTATCAAATATATTTGAACTACATACTATCAAATATATTTCAACTGCCTACTATCAAATTACCGAAGCCCGTGTCAGTGTGTGTGTGACCAAGTTCAACAAAATATATTTGAACTACATACTATCAATATATTTGAACTACATAATATCAATATATTTGAGCTACATACTATCAATATATTTGGACTACATACTATCAATATTTTTGAACTACATACTATCAATATATTTGGACTACATACTAACAATATTTTTGAACTACATACTATCAATATTTTTGAACTACATACTATCAATATATTTTAACTACATACTACCAATACATATATTTGAACTACTAACTATCAATATATTTTTTACTACATACTATCAATATATTTGAATTACATAATATCAATATATTTGAACTACATACTATCAATATATTTGGACTACATACTATCAATATTTTTGAACTACATACTATCAATATATTTGGACTACATACTATAAATATTTTTGAACTACATACTATCAATATATATTTGAACTACATACTATCAATATATTTTGAACTACATACTATCAATATATTTGAACTACATAATATCAATATATTTGAGCTACATACTATCAATATATTTGGACTACATACTATCAATATTTTTGAACTACATACTATCAATATATTTGGACTACATACTAACAATATTTTTGAACTACATACTATCAATATTTTTGAACTACATACTATCAATATATTTTAACTACATACTATCAATACATATATTTGAACTATTAACTATCAATATATTTTTTACTACATACTATCAATATATTTGAATTACACAATATCAATATATTTGAACTACATACTATCAATATATTTGGACTACATACTATCAGTATTTTTGAACTACATACTATCAATATATTTGGACTACATACTATAAATATTTTTGAGCTACATACTATCAATATATATTTGAACTACATACTATCAATATATTTTGAACTACATACTATCAATGTATTTGAACTACCTAATATCAATATATTTGAACTACATACTATCAAAATATCGAAGCACGTGTCAGTGTCTGTGTGTCCAAGTTGAACAAAAGTAGGCACTTCACTTAGGCACGAGTTTGCGATGTCATTTACAGCTTTCGTCCCAATATTAGCGCGAAAAAATGAATGAGAAATTGAACATCGGTGTTTGTTTGTTCCGTATTCAAAAGTATGATGCCAACTGCTGTATAAAATGAATTATCCTTACTAGATTTATTTTAATAAATGGATCCATCGCCCTTTCCACGTTAGGCAACGCACAGCAATCGGAAAATTGTTATTAGGCCGCCGCCGGGAAATAGAATCCCGAATATATTTATATCTAGCCGAGCGCGTTAGCCTTTCACCACAGCGGCCAACAATTCACGGCGCTATGTGTGTTTTATTTTTCTATCAGCATCTGACATCATAATTCCGTAAGATGGGCTCAGCTACTGAGACGTCTCCATCTGGTGGGCATTAACGACACTAAGTATATATATATTAATTATAGCAGTTAAATCCAAAGGGCGAGATCCAAAGTGAAAATCCTCTAAATACGTGGAATCCTCTAAATAATTAAATTTTTCGGTTGCTGTGCGTTGCTTAACGTAGAAATAGTGATGTACGACGTACTTATTTATTCAACTGACGCCACGTATTTAGAGGATTTTCAGATTTATTTCATTTCAACCACATCATCGGCACATGATTTTATATCTATTTCATAGCCTAGCAGAAATTAATACTGTGTCCGTCAACAGGGAATAATTGTTAAATTTATTAACAATTCAATTTTGAAAAACGTTGGCTTCATGTTTTTATTTCCATTTCATTACTGAGTTGAAATTATTCCTATGTTTCTCAGCAGGAAACAATTAAATATTTTAACACCAATGCGATTTTGCTAAGAGTTTGGTTTTGCAAATCGCAGCAAAATCTATATAACCTCTCTGTTTTAAGTGCACGTGAATGATAAAATTATAATGAATTACAGCCTTAAGAGGCAAATCATATTGCATGTTTTGGTAAAATTAGTCATTGTGAGATACTTCTTTCTTAAAATAGTGAACGCATGAAATGGAGAAGATATTTCTGATTTTTCGGAAACCGAATTCATACACCAAACTCCTCGAACGTTTCTCTGCAGGGATTTCTGTTAGCTCATTTTAGCATCCGTCAAAATGACTGAATTCAATGAAAAGTTTAAATCAAAAGTAACTGAAATTTTATTTATTTTATTATTGATTATAACAACATTTCTTGTAAATGTACGGTTATAAAATATCTTTTCTTGGTAATGCGCATCGCGCACGTTTCTGTATTTCAAATTTTGGGACTTAACGGTCGCTTGTTGAAGCAACATGGAACTTTACAGCATACAGAAATAGGCTCTGGAATTTACGCACAAACACGATCAGAGTTTGGTCTTGCGGTTTATTAATATTCATCACAAGTGCTACTATAATTGGAAATTGACGTCATTGCATGCGGAAAGGAAGAGTGGATTCGCTTGTTTGGAGAATGTTTCGTAGTATTAGAACAAGTTCACCTTTGTTGCTACCATTGGTGATTAGGCATCGATAGTATTGATCCCATCAGGAATGCCACATCATTTACTGAAACTCTCGTACCATTCGAAAGCAATCTCTTTATTTGGATTCAATTTTCTAAGCAGCATTTGCAGGGGAAAATTTGAGTTTCGGCCGATGCTGTGTAATTCATGATGAGTGGTGCTGGTTGAGAAACTACTGATAAATCAATGACGTCATTGAAATTTTCATTTTCTTTTCCCATCCAATCAGAGCTTTAATAGCATTAATAAACGTGCAATGCTAAGTTTTTAGATGTTAGTTTACAATCATGCGATTTAGCAAATTTATATTTGTTGATTACCAAAGTATTAAATTCTTCACGTTTTTGTCAAATTAACTAAGAAGAAACGGAGGACCTTTTCTTCTTAGTTAATTTGGTAATCAACAAATATAAGGGTGTTCGAATCCTTCTTTCGGTAAAAGAAGGTTTTAATGGCGCCTGAACGAGAAAGGATTTCCTGGTCTTGAGGATTGAAAAAACAAATGTGTGTTGATTCTTACTCACGATGTACGTAAATCATAAATAAATAATTCTGCAATGAAATGGCCATCGTGTGTTGCTATTGGTTGAACCGAATAATGCTGAGCGATTTCCCGCCCCTCCAATCTCAAGGGTGCGATGATGTCACGTATGAATCAAATGGACAATGAAGCATCGGTAATCCTACCGGCATGGGTCACTTGGGAGAACAGCCGCTCGGAGTAAGGAGGTATGGGTTATCGTCGAGATCAGTCAGTTTATCATGATCAGCCCAAAAGCCCATGAAATTCACCGGTTTGTTTTAAATACATAGGCCTTCTCCAATGCACTGGTAAATCCCTCAGTCAAAAATGCTTACTAAATGTATCTATTGTTTTCTTTATCTATTTACTCATCTCAACTGGATACGACCCCACTTAGACGGATGGGATAACTGAAAGTAATACATAAATAAAGGAATATAAAAGCAATGTAAAATAAAATGCATGAACTAAATCGTGCACCAATCATGCATTAACGCTTTTTCCATTCATCGAAAAATGATCTGTGCTCTTCTGCTAAATGAATAGACAGAAAGACAAATTAACAGGGAAAAAAAATTTAGTTCTCCACAGTGAGACACTGAAACCGGTTTGGTCTTAGGCATCAAAAAAGATACTTTGAATCCAAGTAAGGAAATCATAGGTTTGGCGTCTGAATTCATTTTAATGACTTTGAAGTAAATAGTGAGTAACACAGCATTTCGTCTCGTTTTAAGGTCAGTAATTCTAATTTCCTTTCTAAAATACAGTAGAAAGAACGGAAATAGAATAACAGAGAGAAATAATACATACACTTCAAAGAGAGGGATACATACATTTCAATTGACAAAACATTAGAAATGTTTACGTAATGGCGTGTTGGTACTCCTCTAGCGCGGATAATAATCTATACACGCCAAGGCATCGACGCCACCGGATGCCAGAGGGTTTCTTGGGGTAATGCCAGCGATGCCTGTTGAGGCATTTTCCACAACTCCGCCAGAGTCAACGATCCATGGATCTGATGTTCCGCTCCAAGGCATCCTGGAGATCTTCCACGGGGTTTAAATCCAAGCACGACCATTGGATTCTTCCAAACTCAAGAATGTGTTCCTCAAGCGATGCCTGGGTGGTTGCGTCTCGGTCGGGTGGCGCATTCTGATTCCGAAATGCACCCTCAGCGGCAGGGTGCGCGAAGGCCATGAAATCGCGCAGGTGATCCGCTAGCACCTGTCGATATCGCGCAGCGGGATGTTAAGAGCCTCTCAAAACACACCAAGGGACCTTATGTGACCCATGAGAAGTCTCTCCAAGAAAACACATGGCTGCCACTGCCATGAACAAGCCGACCTGGAACGACAGAGCCATGGCCTGTCGATGTTACACCCGCACCCTGTCGTAAGCTCGATTCAGCTGCAAACGAGAGTCATCTGGTCACATGATGGGCGCCATTCTGCAGAAGTCCAGTTATGATGTTTCCGGAGCACAAGGCGATGAATAATTTCCGATGACGAGCATTCAACACTCGTACACGAGTAGGGCGTCTGCTCTCGTACGTAAAGCTATGCTGCGTGCACCATACCGTTCGCTTGCTCACACTGTTTACGTATCCGACATTTAACCTGGATGTGATTTGCGCCCTCTTTGCGAAGCGGTCTGTACAGTCAGTACGAGTGTGGATAGTAGATGTAGACCTCCGTCAAAAATGACGCGTTGTCTTCCACCACTTACTTTCTGGCGTGCTGTCTGCCACAACTTGCTTTCCGGTGCGTCTATCGATAGTATATTCCCGGTACACCCTTGATACGGTTGCTCACGTGAATCCTAGGGTTCTTACCACCTGGGAGATAAAGTGACCCATCTAGTTTACGCCATAATGCGTCCAAGATAAAAGTTTCTGAGATCACGTTTACTCATGTTCATAGATTGCGATACACCGTCCGGAAACCATGCTATCCGATTACTTATCGCCTGCGTTTGGTTTGGGCCTGTTCCACTCTGCATGGAGGATGTCCATATCAATTGCGCATGTATTATCAGTCATAGTAGTCCAGTGATTGCAAATAAGGTAATCGTGTTCTAAATTCTTTTGCTAGGGCAATGAAGGTTCGAAATTTTACGAGATTTAGGCATTGGAGCCTTAACGTTCCTTCTATTTACATGCTCGAAAATGTTGTAGGTTGCATTAAGTATGACAACTAGGTACGTGATTTGATCTGATTTTGTTTGCGCATTATACACAGTATACTTATATTTGCGCACATTCAGAATTTTAGTTTTATTTAGGGGTTTAAAGATCACCGTACTCAACGGTATGAGCTACAAGCAGTCACCTGTTTCTGATTCAGTGCCACTTGTTCCAGGGAGGGGATAGAGCCGGTGCCGTCAGACAAACACACCACATATGCTTCAGCCACTTTTCACGCCCCCTGGTCGATCTCGGATAAATGGCGAGAAGCCGGCGTTTAGACCACTGCGCCACCGAGACAGATCAGATATTTTGAAACTCATGGTCAAAAATATAGTTGCACCCAGAAGGAAACAACCGATAGGAATGAAACTTGGTGGGTAGGTTTGACATCGTGAGACATGCAAATGATTCAAGTATCACGCTTGGCCACGTGTCTGACGCTGGCAAGGAAGGATCGTAGCGCTGTGCCTGACCGGCTATATAAGGTCGTCCCGTTGCGAGTATTTGACATTCTGACTCTAGCTGTCTTGTTGGTTGCATCCTTTGCAATTGAGGCTTTCCTTGGAGAAATCTTGGAAGCAATTCAAGCAGCTGGAGGTACTCGAGAGAGGTCGCATAATCGGGTTCCTGGAAGCAGGATGGTCTTACCGCCGTATGGCGCGCCATACCGGTAGTGCGGATATCACCGTAGCACGCTGTTGGCGGCAGTGGATAGTACAAGGCATGTATCAGCGACAGGAAGGGACTGGGAGATCTAGACTAATCACGGAGAGAGAGGCCCGACGGGTTGTCCGATATGCGCTGAATGACACAACAGCCACTATTACAGATATTTAGCGAGCAGTGGTGCCCTCCATGCTTCGTCCGATTAGTGCCAGCACCATTGGTAGACAGCTCCACGACGTAGACCATTACGACGACTGCCCTTGACAACAGTGCATCGTCGCCAAAGACTGCAATGGTGTGCCAGACTGTCATGAAGCCACACAGAATGGCAGCGGGTGATCTTCAGTGATGAGTCCCGCTTTTGTCTTGGAGGAGACGACCACCGAATCCGTGTGTGGAGGCATCGCGATCAGCGCGAAGATGAACGGTTTATTGTCGAGTGTCACATGTCCAGAAGGCATAGTGTCATTGTGTGGGGTGCAATTGCTTACGGTGCTAGATCACCGTTGGTGCTCATTACAGGTACTTCGACAGCCGAACATTACGTTAATGAGGTACTGCAACCAGTGGCGTTACCTTTTCTGAACGCTCACTCCGGTGAGATTTTCCAACAGGACAACACTCGTCGGCAAACTGCTTCTGTCTGGAGAGCTCGCCTTTAAGGCACTGACACCTGGCCATGGCCAGGAGCATTAGCAGACCTATCGCCGATTGAAAATGTGTGGGATGCTATTGGACGCGCTATCCACATTCCACCCCTACCGCACAATCTGCAGGAACTGCGTGAAAAGATTCAAGCTGCATGGGATGGCTTATCGCAGGACATCATTTCCTAAAGAAATATGTAATGAATTCAACGAATACCTCTCAGAATTAGCCAAAAATCAGGGAAACCAGTATTATGACAAAAACGGGTTTTGTAATCTGCAAGGATTTTGATGTCTTTTACAGCAATATAATGTTTTTCACTGCAGTGTACACTGTTCGGCATAATATATTTTAACCTTTCCATTTACCATAACTTAGAAACACAAAAAGTGTAAAGTAACACATTGCAGAGAACTTGTGCAATAAGTCAACTCTCAAACCGGTAAGTGGCTACATTGAAAAAAGTAAATTTTGTAATATGCTGTACAGTGTTTGTATTTGCATTGCAATGTGAAAAACACACATTTCAGAGATCCATGCACTTTGATTAAATCTTTAACAGGAAGCACCCATCTGAATGCTTCCTTAAGATGATTAAGCATTCACAAAAAAGGTTGTGCGGAAGGGTCTGAGGTAAGGTAAGCTATTGTGCAAACAAAACTGCCTTTAAATCACTGAAAAAGAGAGGGATAGGCTCTCGGCTTGCACTTCCTGATGGAGTCCCACATTGGTTCCATAGAATTTTAATCTATCAATCTTGTTGGGAAGGACATTCGTTGGATATCTTCAGATTAAGTGTGAGTGGAAACTTGTGTTATCGTCCACAAAGAAACAAACTGGGTGAACTCCATCTGCAAAATGTCGTACATAAATTATGTATTTCCCACCTGCCAAGGCTCCTCCGTCGAAAAATGAAGCGTAGTATTGATCTTCTATGATGTTGGAAGAATGATCATGTCTTCACCATGTTCTTTATATTAAGCAGCGATTTGAATTCGGATGTAAACTGAAACGGAAGCGGAGAGAAAACATAATTGCAGCCCATTGTTCAGGGCTTGGAGTCACATATTGACCATCACAATTTCGACGACATGTTCGCTGATCGTGGGTCAGCTAGACCCCATGTGTGAGCATCTTGACTTCAATTGTACAAACATTTAACCGTCACCCCACCATTCTACTGGAAAATCCGTCATATTTCGTCTTACGAATTTTGATGGAAAGTTTCTTCGCTATGTTCTATTTTTTCATTAGAGACAGAAGTGGCCAGATCAGGTTGACGTAGCGTCTGGCGATCTTGATCAATGTTCGTTTTAATATCCTGAGAATGCTTTTGTACAGAAACGACCGTCTCGATGTATTGAGCCATCATGCCTCCTCTTCATGCGACTGTCCCTTTGCAACTCGCACGACACCCCACTATTTCAAATAATAATCGAAAGGATATTGAGCGGGTGTTTGTGTGTATGGGGGGGGGGATGGGAGTTTAACGACGACCGTGATTAAATATAAGGGCTAATATACACTGGCGTGCAAAAATTAGGGACGAGACGGTTTTCGAATGTAACGTCGTGCAGAAGTGCTCCACATCAACTCAAACCATACCACAAAATCCACAAGATGTAAGAATATGGGTCAAGTGAGCAAAACCGTCCAAACAAGGAATCCAAATGATACAAAGGCAATTTATTGAAAAGGTAGCTTCGAGCAAAACTGGACAGAAGACAGAAACGTCCATGTGACAGGCGGCTGCCAAGAAAACTCCAGTCTTTAGTAGGGGATATGATCACCCATGACTGCGTTGCAGGATTTACAACGTCTGTCCATCCTGAGGACGAGGTTTTCAAGGAGCTGTTGAGGCACCGCAGCCCATTCCTCTTGTAATCGAATCGCAGCTGCAGAATCATTGCTGGCGGCTGGTGACGTGCTGCCAAGCGTCTCCCGAGAAGATCCCACACGTGATGGATTGGATTTAGGTCCGGGGACCTTGCGGGCAAATCCATGCGTTGAATCTCTTCACTCAATATTCCAACAGCTCTGCGACAGCCACTGTACGATGAGGTGTAGCGTTGTCGTCCATGAAGAAGAACTCAGGAAGAGAACTCCGCCACCTCCAGTCCGGTCTCTTTCGATGATGTTCGAGGTCTGATTGCGTGTTCCCCGCTCTCTCCTGATGTGTATACTAAATCGGCTCTCATCCGTAAAGAGAACTCGACCCCATTGCTGATGTGTCCAGTTATTGTGTTCCTGGCACCACAGAAACCGCCGTCTCCGATGAGCAGGCGTTAATGACACACACCGTACTGGTCGTTGTGCAAATAGACCACCTTTGTGCAGCCTCCTGGCCGCGGTAAAATGCGATGATGGATATCCAGTTGTCTGTCGCATTTCTCCCGCTGTCTGTCGTCTGTCTCTTCTCGCCTGTAGGACAATATACCAGTCGTCCGGCACCGTGGTGGCTCGTGAAAGACTACTCCTAAATTCTCGGACAGCTGTTCCTGTCGTTTGGAATGCTCTCCTAGGTCGTGAAATGATGCTGTGAGCGATCCCGAACACCTCGTCCACACTAGTCACACTTCGGCCTTCTTCCAACTTTCCAATGACGCGACCTCGGATAAAATCATCCATATGTCGTCTACTGGATTGCCTGTTGGCCATATCACACGGTGGCAGCAACTCGGCGTCGTTCAAACCGATGTACACCGTGCAATAGCTTTCACCTAATCGCTGAGCTCACACAGCGCGTGTGCTTTATACCCTTCCGACACTCCCCCTCCCCCGTCATGCTGCATATATGCGCATTCCCTACCGTACCGGACCCTAGTCTATCTCCTGAGTGGTCTGTCGGTCCGTTCTGTCTGCTCGTTCCGCTGTTATGCTAATTTCTCCTCTTCGTCCTTAATTTTTGCACACCAGTGTATGTTCTCTATGTGATGCCACTAGTTCCTGGAAAAAGGAAAAGCCAGTTCTTTAAAGAAAACAGAGCACCTTTGCTTCACGCGATGCTCGAATCTAGGACCAATCGGACGAACGGATGAAATCCAGCGCTTTGACCACTGTGCCGACCCCCTCTTTTAAACGATAATGATTTGTCACGTTCGATACTGACGAGATGTTTAACACGCTTGGAATCCAAAGATGCGCGAATGAAGCCATGTAGAAACGTGAGTACCTATACCAGTGAGTATTATGCATATTACACCAGTCTGTGGGATCGTAGATCTGTTTCGATTGGATATACTTAATGTGCATTGAAGTGGTATTATGTCTAGCTTGTTTTACCGTCGGGAGAGTTCGTGAAATGCAAATATTGAAAGTAATCTATGTGCTATTTTATTTTTGTCGACCAGTGTATTATGCTAGTTGCAAAGAAATTGGAACTGAAACTCAGTGGTGATGCTGCTCCATACATACACATATCAGAACCTGGGTACATCTGAAAGCAAAATAAGATACGGCTGGGGGAGGTCGTTTATTTCATACTCAGTGTCAGGATATTAATAATGTAAATGATGTTCAGTTGGTGTTCAAGTCTATTTCGACTAGCTCTGCAAATTTTGCTTCTTGTATTACTCCATGCGAAATCCCTATTTGTACAGTTAATGTTCTCTCCTGTGCGTCAACGGACGAACCGCGCTAAAGCTTTATAAAGCCAGAGTTAGTGGGTTTTTGAGTGACACTAGTGTGATTGAAATCTGCCAGCCGAGATTTATTCTCCTTTTATTTTGGTACCTAGTATGCTCCCACAAAAAGCTAATATTTTACATCTTGTGTTTTTGTAGACGCATTTCCTCTCCTTCTGATCTCCCTTCTCTGTGTTTTGTTTCTCTTTCCTCCTCCGTTCTTCCAGTACCACGCATCTCATTGATCTGGGAATTCTTATCGCTTCCCTTCCCATCTCTCCTCGACGATTCTTCTCTGGGGTTGAAGAGGTATTGACGATTCAGTGACCTCGCCGAAGATGTGCTCGTGTTGTTCGTGAGAAACATGCCCGAAAAATCAACACTTGTAGCAGTCGTAGGACGTCAGTACCCCAAGCGTGTTTCTTGGCAGCTTTATGAACGAACCCAGAGAGGTAAGTCACACAATCGTTTCTTTCTAAAAGAAATTTATTCCCATGATATATAGCAAAGTCAGTGGGACCTCCAGCAAGTTGTTTTACTTTTCAAACGGTTGCTAAATCAATAAATTTATTCTGGAATATTGTAATGTCCGGGATTTTTCGGAGCTGGAATTCTGTAAGAGAACTGCTGGCACTGGTTAGAAAAATTTTCTTTTTAGATTAGACAGTAGTAAAATAAGCCGGCGTTCCCGACGTTTAAAATAGTTTACACGAATCAGCTTCTATGTCAGAGTTTTTCTTAACTTATGAATAGGATAATAAAAGGAAAGAGTTTAAAAAGAAAAATATCCAAACTTTGGCGGCACCACAGGATGAAATCAGAAAATATTATTTACCCTCGATATAGAAAATTTGAGATACGTGGTCCGATTAAAAGGTTCCGAGACTAGGCCGATATACAATAAAGTACTTACGTTACATAAATCTGGCTATGATCTCCCTCAAAGTAGTCTCCTCGGGCAGCTATACACCACTGCCAGGGTTTTTGCCACTGTTGGAACGCTCCCTGAAAGTCGTGCTGGTGTTCAGCATCGTGTTCAGCACCGTCTGCGATTCACGCAGGATCTCGTCCACGGTTTCAAAATGGCGACCATTGAGCTTCCGCTTCATCTTCGGGAACAGAAAGAAGTCGCAGGAGGCCAAATCCAGCGGGTAAGGAAGGGAGAAAATCGGTTTGTTAATTCAGCAAAAAAATTGTTGAATCAACCAAAAAATTTTGTCGATATACAGTCAACAAAAATGTGTGTTGAAAATTGTTTTTGAATCTATAAAATTTATTATTATCATGACAAAAAGCTTTGTTCATTTAACAAAATGATTTTGTCAATTTTTCGGAATTTCTTTGATCCAACAATATGTGATGTTACCGTGATAAAACGCTTTGTTGCTGCAACCAAACGTATTGTTATCGTGACACAGTAATTTTTTGCTCGAGCAAAATTTAAAGTTATGTAGCAGGGCCACTTTGTCCTCATATTTTTTTCGGATGGCAACACTTTGCCGGTGCAATAATTTTAGGCGTTGCCTTTCGACCCTGGGTGTCCGACATTTTTTATTCAGGGTTTATTCCCCATTTTTTCCCCTGCCGTATTTTAAGTTTTGCCGAGGTATTTAATTTCTAGTGGTGTTTAAAGGAACTTGTACGGTGTTACATCACGAGGACGTTTTTTTAGAGCCAGCGAAAAATCTCTCACCCTAGCAGATTCTAACCTGAAACCTTTAGTTTAGGAACTAGGCGTGCTAACTACTCGGCTATACCTGCCCTTGCAAGCAAATTCTTATCTGCGAATTCAGCATTTGAAGGTGGGTTTATTACCTTACGGAATGTTCCTGGACGATTTGTACTTGACACAACGATGTATTGACACTATTTTGGTGCGTGTGTAACATGTTTCTAAATCCGATTTCTTTTTAAATGTTTTCCCTAGTTTTTTGATGAAACAAATGATTGACATTTTTGGTTAGACAAAAAAAATCGTAATCTTTTTAAACTTTCTATATTTTCCAGGGTACTATCACCATGCAATATTTGGCTGCCGCACGAATGATGATCATAATGATCATATGTAGACGATTTTAGAAAGGGAGTGTCTGACCCCAGGTCTTAAACAACCCTTAGAAATAGGAAGCTAGGAGATTTGGGGTAGAGTGCCCGATAGGAAAGTCACACGGAAGCGAAGTAAAAAGGGAGAGGAAAACGCCCTTATTTATTACTGGAGGGGGGGGGCGCAGTAACCGGTGTCCGACAGCTTAACGTGTCCATCCGACGCACGGAGGATATTTAGTGGATCGAGCGTTCGTACACGCTGGGATCGAACCTGAGGTCCCTTCCGCGGCAGTCACGAACGTTGCCCGCTAGGCCACGCGCGGCCTTTGCCGCACGAATTTTGAAACACCCTGTATATATAGCCTATACATGAAATCAAGCTCTATACATAAATTACAACTCTTATGATTACTTTTTTATGATTATTTTTTATTTATTTTTTTACAAATTTGTATTTGCGATCAAGAACCGCAAGTCGTTATAAGAAATGTATTACTGCTTTATCAGAAATATGGGTTTAAATTTAATACGTGCCCCTGTGCATCTAATAAAATGCGGTTTGTATCGTGTCCATGTAATTATGAGTCTATAAAGCGAAGCCAAATCATCACTAAAATTCACTGAATCCAGCCAAAATGACACACAAGAAACACTAGCATGAAAATACGTCAGAATTATTAAGATATATCAGAAATTCTTACCTCTGAGTGTCTCTATCAGAGTTGACAGGTCCCAGTCTTCTAACAATGCACTCTCTTCGTAGTCACCCATAATTCAAAGCGAAATCTTAAGCGCTAAACGAGATTCTTCTGGTCAGTGGTAGTCTGGTATAGTGCCCGTATGGAATAGTTAGTAATTACATGCTGTTAAGGTCGATGCCACCTCCATATAGTTGAATTAACAAAATATAGCCAACGAAATAATTGTGTTGCTAACAAAACAGTTCCGATCGAGTTTTTCTAAAGCAACAAAATAAATCGACAAAACAGCTCAACAAAATTATTTTGTTGTTTCGAACAAACCTTTTTTCTCTGTGTAGCCATGCTGCTGCGGCTCCAAAACTGACGTGTTTATAACGCTCTGTGAGCTTCTGTATTGTCGTGGTGGAGCAGGAAATCTCCTCTTCGCCACATTTCAGGTCGTTCGCTGCCAATGTCCTCCCTAAGACTCCGCAGAACATCGCAGTAAAAAAGGGTACTGATGGTCTGGCTCTGGGGGACGAATTCACGTTGAACAACCCCACAAATGTCGAAAAACACGATGAGCGTGCTTTTGGTTGTACTCCGAACCTGTCGGGCCTTCTCCGGTAGTGGAGACGCTGGGCTCTTCCACTACGACGACTGGTGTTTGGTCTCCTAGTCGTAACCGTAGACCCAAGTATCGTCCCCTGTGATGACCCGTGGCAGGAAAATTTAACGTGTCTGCGTTACCGATTTGCCGAGTTTGACGCAAAATTTGATGTTCGCTCGCTACTCTAGTTTGCCGTCCATACCGAAATCGCAGCTGTGTTCTGCACGTGGCCACCAAATATCGTGTAGCACAGCTCGCGATGTTCATAGAACCACGCCATTCGTCACAATGACTCATGAAGGTCACTGCTCTCGACAGTTGCTCGCGCATCCGTGTACTGCTATCCGTTGGCGCGCTTGGTACCTAGTGTCGGAAATTTTTGATCGCACTACGTATTTGAAACATCTGCATATTTCTATTGTGTCGTGATCAAAATAATATACTGTTCTTTTGAAGCGCAAGTAAGTGTATCTTTTAGGAGCTTAGAAGCAGATTGTACTTCTATTTGGAGCCAAGATGAAAATTTAATTTTTTTAACCCTTGAGCAACCAACACAGAGTTGGTTATGAAAAATGCATGTGTTTTGCAGGTTCAGTCCAATGGCACAGTGTGTTGTTAATATTCATGGCCAAATTGAGACGAAGAGAAAATTATAGGCCTTTAACCTGAAATGAACGTTCAGATGGAATGATTAGAATGTATAATAGTATTGTCGGTGACATTTGACATGGGTTTCTTGACAATCGTCGTGTTACTTTGCACGATATTGGTGGATCCAAATTATGTCAAGACAAAATAAATAAGTAATAAAGATGATGTAGGAAAATGCACAAATGGAAAAATAGTAATGCTAAAGTTAAAAAAAAACGAAGTGATAGAAAATTGACATTTTTTTCGCATTCCACATTTCCCGTATTCTCTTTAAATTTCATTGAAATACATTGTGCTCTATTTACATTTCGCTAAAAAATGTTTCACCCCTAAAACAATTGCAGAAATATTTTTATTAAACAGTGGAATTATTAAAAGCGCAAATACGCGTAGGAACACATTTCGGGAACTTCCACGAATAAACACACTCAACACTTCTGAAGTGTTGCAGATTACACACTAAACGTTGTTATTTGTTCTTTAGTCTCTATTAACACTTTACTTCTGTAACAAGATTTACTTTTTCTCATGTTTTGGGGGGTAACGCCCACTTTGAGCAACTCAATCGGCTATAACAGCCTTTCGCCTTAAATTTCGGGCCACTTGTTCCAGAGAAGGGAGATAGCCAATGCCGTAAGACTAACACGAGATTCATGCCTCACCGGGATTCGAACCCAAGCCCATCCCGGACAAATGGGTGCTTAAACCACTTCACCACAGGGGCCACTATTTACTTTCTTCTCGAGAAGCGCAGAACGAAATGAAATTATAGAAGCAATGATTTTCTTCAAACTTCTTGGAAATGTCAAGCAAGAAATGATATAAAAGCATCGATTTTACAAAATAATGCATCAGTTACTGACTCCGCATATACACTATATTGATAAAAGTCACCGGACACCTAGAAGAGAAACACAACATAGCATTTATTGACATACATTAATACGGTGTCAGTCCACCTTTGGCCTAAGTCACGTTTTTCTGAGCTCCGTGTTGTGTGCCTATTTAGTGTGTTTCATCGTGTGGTTCGTCATTTTCCTTTCGTGTTCCTTCAAGCTGAAGGTTCGTGCTTTGTTTTGATACATCTCCCAAGTTGGTGAGTAGTTTATTCTTTCTGTTATCATCATTTGAATTGTCGACCTAGCTGGTCGATTTCTCAGGCAGCCCTCGTCATTAACAATGGCGGCGGCTGCTGCTGATAAGAGCGATGTCCACGCCCATATCAGCGAGGCATTTCCTGCCGCCTCCTCCTCCTCCTCGACACGAGACCAATCTCCTCCAATGCTTGTAGGTGACGTCACCCAACCACTAGAAGTGGAAAGTGACTCCTCAACTACAGCTCAAGCTTCTTGCCCTGCTTCGACCAGTGACGTCAGTGCAGCGCAACTCTCTGTTGCTTTAAGTGAAGACATGGATGTGTCTGACAGCGCTGCTAATTTACCCTCTACTTCCACTCAGTTCAAACAGCAGGTTGCGTTGCAGCCTTCACGCTCGAGTCCTGCTCCTAGGGCATACTCTGCCGCTCTTACTGGAACAAAATCTCCTTCCAAGTTTGTTGCAGAAGTCTTACCAGACTCGTACGTCATTGTTGATGGCCTTACTGCCACCATAGATATTCCCGAAGATTCCCCAGCGGGAAAACAATTCTATTCTAGAATGGACTTCGGAGTGTGTTTTGATGCGCTCCCAGACACAAAGTTGAAAGAATATAGTATGGCTCTCAAGCAGATACTTCCAGCTGGGGCCAGTATTACTCACATGGCTCGAAAACCTCGAGCTGTGTTGGTGTACTTTGCTCTTAAAGAGCATGCGGATCTTGTCTTGACAGAAGGTTTGTCCCTCAAAGACGTCCATCTTCTACCAGAACCTGTCTCTCAGCGTCCAATCCAGGTTACATTTTATCCGGTTCCACCTGAGGTGTCAAACGTTGCGCTGTGCACTGTACTCAGTAAGTTCGGCCGAGTTGTTGGGCCAGTTACTACTCTTTCAGCCGCGCCAAGAGATCCAGACGATAAATCCATAGGAGGATTTCGCCGAAGTGCAAGAGTGATCTTTCCATCTGATGAACATTTGCTCGCCTGCCCAAAGGTGCTCAACGTTCGTTGTGGACAGCAACGTAGGAGAATTGAAGTGACTACCTTCCTACACTGCACTTTTGCCACGGAGAGAATCATTTACGTGTGCATTGCCCACATCTAGCATCACAGGCTCCTAATAATTCTCCTACAACTTCTGGCCCTCTTCTGAGCCGAGCAACACCTTCTTCCACTGCACAGAAAGCTTCAGAATCGAAACTTTCACAAAAGTCGACTGCAGGAGTTGGTCAACGCGTGTCTACGGACCCTTTATCCTTCGACCAGCAACTGGATTTTCCCTCACTTAATTGTTCGCTTCCCATGCGTTGTCATTCTGTAGCGGAGTCCCCTTCAGGGGGTTTCTCCACTGCCCTTATCATTGATACTTCTAAATCTGCTGCTGACGGATTTTCTGGCCACGAATCTCGAGTTGATGAGAGCTGAACTGAGCCTTCGCTGAAACGTCGTGGTTCTTCTCGCAGACGCCCACCGAAGAAGCCGACTGCCGCATCACCCCGCACCTCTCCCCGTACTGGTAGTACCTCTCGAAAGAATTCACCATCAAAGGCTGCTACCTCTTCTGTCCAGGCCGACGAAGAGCCTCCTCTTAAATTTGAGGATCTTGTCGAATACCTTAAGGATGGCTCGGTTCCTACTGGGCCGATTTCATTTGAAGATTTACATCAATACCTGTCACATAAGACAGACCACTCCACAACGCATGCTTTACTCTCAAAGTATGCATCGTTTCTCCCTCTAGTACATGATCAGATCCAAGTCCTTAATCAATGCATCTCCCACCTTCGCAAGGAACATCCGTGGGCTAAAACCTATTTTAATCGACTCAAATCATTTCCTCCTGTTGTGAAGGCTCTTCAGCAAGCATTAATGGAAAAAAGTCTTCAAGATTGTATCTCTTAATTGCAGGGGATTTGCATCCCCATTTTCTAATGCCTTGGTACATGAAGACCTCACTCCGTTAGGAGCTGATCTTCTCTTACTACAAGAGACGAATTGCCAATCCACTACGATATTCTCACGATGGCGCCAGTGGAACTACACATTTCACCACGCCTACCAACTATCATCCCATAGTGGTCTAGCTATAGGTATCCGCCATACTTTCAACTCCATAATCACCTCTTTTTCGGTTCGAAACTTATGTCGAGACCTATTACAGTGTGCATCATTCACCATAGCTTCCACATCTTATCATATATTTAATATTTATATTCCAAGCTCTTCAACCCACTTGACAATACTTTTTACTCGCCTTCGTCGTGCCTTGTCTCGCATTCCTCCCATAGATCATGTTTTAATTGGAGGGGATTTCAATTGCACTCGGAATCCTACCCTGGACCGATCTCCTTCCACCAGAGAACGCCGTGTTAACTTGGTGAATCTTCTTCAGTCAGTGGTCTCCGACAACTCATTCATTGATGTTCACCGTCACTTCCATCCTTCATCGACTGTACATACTTGGCGCTCGCAACATAATCAAAATCCGTACACAGCTCGCCTTGACAGATACTACGCCTCATCTACTCTGCTTACAGCTGTGACAGAATCTATTATCACTCCTACAGCTTCTTCTGACCATTGTGCCATCGTTCTTATTATTCAAGCAGTTCCAGCACAACCCCGTACAATTCGTCCATGGACTCTTGACGACACTCTTCTTACAGATCCAGACTTCTGTACTTCAGTACGCTCCTTCCTTGAGGACAAACGACCTCAACTTCAATCAGCTCCTTGTGGTCTGACTTTTTTGGTTGGACATTAAACAGCAACTCGTTCTCCACGTTCGCAATCTTTCTTTTAAAGCAAAAACGCTTCAAAACATGCGTCTCAACCATGTCCGTTCCATGCTCTCCATCCTAAGCCTAAGTGATCCTCTCTTCTGCCACTATCAAGAAGAACTGCGATCAATCCTCCTTCCTCTGGCTCAACAAGCTTTACGACGTCTCCGGCTACAACATCTATCGCCAGACGCATCCAATTACGATTTCCTTACATCCATGGAAAAATCACGAACAGCATCGAATTCACTTCGGCACCTTCGCCTCGCATCTGGAGAGGTGTCTGATGATCCACTCACTCTATGCTCCCAGGTCCGAAAGTTCTATACAGAGAAGTTCTGTGAATCTCCTCCGCCATCCTCTTCAGCTTTGGCATCACTTCTTTCTAACCTACCACAAGTTCCTCCCCATCTTGCCTCTTCCCTCCTCCTTCCTCCCACGTTCTCTGAACTATCCTCTACGTTTTTCTTCTTTAAACTCTAGGGCCGCACCGGGTCCGGATGGCCTCACTTTCCTCTTCTATAAAACCTTTCTACCTCTCCTTCTACCATTTCTCCTTTCTGCACTTTCTGCTGCTTTCAATCACTCCCCACTACCAAGGCGATTCACAGTAGCATATGTTGTACTATTCCCTAAGAAAGGTGATCTCCTTGACCTGGGGAATTGGCGCCCCATCTCCCTCTTAAATCTAGATTATAAACTTTATACTAAACTTCTTTCCCAACGCCTTAACCCCATTCTCACTCACATTCTCTCCCAAATCAAACTTACACAGTTCCCGGCCGTTCACTTTCTCATAACATCCATCTACTAAATGATCTAATCCATCTTGCCCGATCTCGCTCTGAACCCCTCGCCCTTCTCTCTCTTGACCAACAATCCGCTTTTGATAATATCTCACATTCCTATCTATCGGCTACACTCCTTCACTTCGGTTTTCCTCCTTCCTTCGTCTCTCTTCTTTTCTCACTCTATCAAGACGCCGTTCTCCAGGTCAAGCTGCCCACCTTTCTCACAGCGCCTATTCCCTTCCGCCGGGGAGTGCGGCAGGGTTGCCCACTCTCCGGACAACTCTTTGCAATCGCAATTGAACCCTTCCTCCGCTCTGTACACCAATCTTTTACAGCAGTTCTGCCACCACTCTCTGCCTGCACAAGACATCATGCCACTACCTCTGTTGCATACGCAGATGATGTCACCATCTGCATCCGTCATGACTCACAGTTTCCGTGTCTCCAACGTCTATTCGCAGCTTATGCCTCATGCTCCGGTGCAGCGCTCAACTCATCTAAAAGCACTGGTTTATGGTGCGGCTCATGGGCACATCGTGTAGACACCCCTTGGGGAGCAAGCTGGTCGTCCATCTCACAGCGCTTCCTTGGAGTTCATCTTGGTTCCTTGCAAGCTGCCCCCCTCTACACGTGGAATGCTATTCACCCACGCTTGCTCAGGTCAACTGCCTCCTGGAGGAGAGCCCAGTTCTGCTCATCATTCTTCCAGAGAGCTCGCCTCTCTCGAACTTACCTGATTTCCTTGTGCACACACTCTTGGCTTGGTGTCAAGTCTCTACAACTCCGCCTTCATGAAATTACCCGATGTCTTACTTCTCTGATTTGGACCTGCCACCACTGGGTCAGTGTCACAAAGCTTTGCCTCCCTCCGGATCACGGCGGCATCGGACTCCTTGATACACAGGAGTACTACAAGGCCGTCAGAATCACTACTTTTCTCCGTCTCTTCACGTCGCCAGTACCAGATGCCGTTTTAGCTAGGGACGTCATCGCCTCCCCGAGCAACCCTAACTTTTCTTTTCTCTCCTTACTACTCATGGACCACCGACCCCTCACCCTCATTCGACTTCCCCTGTTTACCGTGAAGCTCTAACTTTCCTTCGTTCCCTCCCTCTCTCTCGTTCTCCACCTGATTCCACAACTGAGCTCCTTGCTGAACCCCTCTTTTATTCTTCGATTATTCACCCCTCTCATCTTCCGTACTTTGCCTATCCTACCTGGCTCCGAGCAGGTGTGGTAACAGTTAAAGATCTCACTAACCCTGACCTTTCTTGGCGACCCTTCGCCAGCCTCCCTCCCTCTCTTCTCCTCTCCTCCTCCTCTCGTGACATCTACGACTCTATTCTTTCATCTATCATTTCTCAATTTCCTCATCTTGCTTCCCACTCAGGTCTTTCCTTTGTTCCTTCTGCTTCTCTCCCATTTCCTCTTTTCTTGCTTACTTCTGGCTCAGCTCATCCCATTTCTTCTCTCTCGGTGTCAGCTCTTTATCGGTTCCTCTCTATGTCCCATTCTTCTCCTCTCCCCATTCCTGATGTTCCCCCTGCTGCCACTGCTACGGTGTGGTCAGCCGCCCTGTCTCCTCTTTCTGCTCCTCTAGAAATTAATACCCATTGGCTTTTCCTCCATCGCCGCCTTCCTGTTCCCTCCGTTCTTTTCCGAATGTCTCTTCTCGATTATCCTCTTTGCCCTTTCTGTGCTCGGGAGGCTGATGTCTCCCATGTCTATCAACACTGTGTTATATTACTCCCAATGCTGAACTTAGCATTTACTGTTGCCCAATGCTCCATTACAGCAGATCTTACATTTGATGCATATCGGACTCTTCTGCTACAGAACTATCCCCCAGTCAAGCTCCCATCAGTCTGTGCCTATATTTTTATTTTAGCGAAGCATGTAATCTACGTGTTTCATCAACGCTGCAGATATTTGACTACTCCTCTGACTGTGCATGAAGCTTCTACGGCATTATTATGCCATTTCCGCGACCGTCTGACATCTCGACTTCGGCTAGAGTATTCTGTTGCAGTTACTCAGCGTCGGGAGAGCCAGTTCCTTGCCACCTGGTCACCGGCTGCCTCATGGTTTACCAGCTCGCCAGCGTCATTGTACCTGACGGTCGGCAGATTTGGTATTTGACCTTTTTGAATCAGAAATGCATATGTAAATATCAACAATCTGTTTTCAAGATCTTTGCACACCTTGGAAATTTACCGCATGGGTTTTTTTATAAAGGGCTGTACGTGTTTACACAGCAAATTGTTTTTTGTGACACTCATCTTGTATTTTTTTTTTCCTACATTGACGTTCAAGTTAGTTCGTCTTTAGTTTACATTTTGAGTATAAATATTGCAGTTAGTCATTAGCATAGTGCTGTATAAACATAGATATTGTTTCTGCAGTGTAGTTTTTTGTAATTTTGTTCTATTTTGTTTCCCGAACATGTTTGCACTGTGCTGTATAATTGTACATAGTTTTCAAAATATTGCGGAACAAGTAATCCATCTTATTTGCATCAGGATGTCCAAGTTTAGTTATTTCCTGTTATTAAACATTCCAATGATTTGTCTGATAATCAGTTTTTTAAATTGCATAGTACTGTACATCCTTGTAAATATGTTGTGTTAAAACTCACTGTCATATCGTACCTTCTTTCAAGAGACATGTTGACTAATGATTCTTACTGTATTTATTTTTGCACAAGTTAGTCAATTGCATGGTGTTGTACTCATGAGTAATATATTTTGAAAAACATTTTACCTATTTTGTTCTTTTGTGTGAGGTGATGCTTGGTACTATCATTCTTCTATCACTACATAAGGATAGTGAGAATATGTTAAAGCTTTATTCATCGTGTGTTTTCTTATTATACTTACATTTTCTATCTGGTCAACAGAATAGTGTTACATTTCTGTATATGGTCCGATTTTGATTTGTAACATGTTGACACTGTGCTGTATATCTGTACATTGTTTTTGAATATTGCCGAACAGGTAATATATTATATTTACACCAGGAAGTCCAAGTTTGTTCTTCTCCTGATATTCATCATTTCATTGATTTGTCTTATGATCAGTTTGTCAATTGCTTTGTACTGTACATTCTTGTAACTATGATGTGTTACACCTTACTGTCTTATTGTATTGTATTTTTTTTTTTTTTTGCAAGAGAAATGTTGTCTCCTGAAGCTCTCAATTTTCTTGAACAAGTTTGTTAATCGCACAGCAATGCACTTATGAGCAATAAGTTTTTTTTGTTAAAATCCTTCCTCAATGCCCAGACATGCTTGTCGCTGTTCATTTATCACGAGCTGTAATTTTGCTCCATTTTTCAACTTGTGCACTATGCTGTATATTTTTATATAGGTTTTAGTAGTTTAACGATCTTTGATCGTATTTTATTTGTATTTAGACGTCCTTATTAGTTCGTCTCCTGATTTCTACCTTGAATAAAGATATTTTGAAACCACCTTTGGCCTTAATGCATGCAGTGACCCTTCTAGACATGATTTCGACAAGGTTTGGGAACACAGCGATAGATATGGGCTTTCATTCAGTACATAATGCTGCCGCTAATTGTTGCCTAGTAGTAAGCCTTGGTTCCAAACTTCTTATGCGGCGCTCTAATTCATTCCATAGATGCTCAGTCCACACACGATACGAAATAATCGTCAAACCATGCCGTAACAGTCTTTGCTTTATGCCTCGGTGCATTATCGTGCTGGTAACATCAAGGCTTGGTTCCATAGCATTGCCACAGAGTTTGTCGGGCATAATTGTCCAAAATATTGAGGTAGACGTGCTGGATGACAGGTTTCTCCACGATAACCAATGGGCCGGGACCATACCACGAAAAACACCTCCACACGAGTACACTGCCAACTCCAAACTTGACCGTAGGAACAGTACACTGTGGTAAATAGCGTTCTCCCGGTTGCTGCCATACCCACACACGGCCGCCTGACTGATGGATCGTGTATCTGGATTCATCAATCCATACGACCCGTTTCCATTGATCTACAGTATACGATAGATGTTCTTTACACCATGCGAAACTACGAGTAGCATTCCGAGTGGAGATGAAAGGCTTATGAGCAGCCGCACGACCACGGTAACCCATTGAATGAAGTTCTCTGCGAATGGTACGTGTACATCCCGAGGTTCTAGGATTTTTACTCACATGTACACTGAGGTCCTGTGCAGTACTCCGTCGATTAGCTGTAACGAATCTCCGGAGGCTTCGACGTCCTCTATCACTGGTTTTCTTTGGTCTGTGGAATCATTACTGCTATCTTGAGTCCTCCTTTTGGAAAACTTACCCAGTGCAGATTTTAAGCAATTTAAAAAAGGAAATTTCAAAATTCACAACACATCGCGCATACATTATGCTTCAAGTAATCTTCTAAAGTTCTTGAAAATAGATGTTTTAATTATACCTGCCTGCAAATGTTTGCCTGGGATTTGTTAAATCTGCAAATAACTGGCTTCCGTAGAGTTTTTCAAATCCACGGAATCTGTTGTTCCACCAGTTGATTACCAAGGAGTTGGTATAAGTTGTTGTTTACAAATAATTTCCTTTATTTTAGTGATTGCCAGGAATCCCTGTTCTTTCGTTTATAAAAAGAGCTAGCCCATTTCTGCACCGTCTCCTAGAATTGAATTTTCGCATCTGTATGTGTCAGGGTATTAGCATTCTGTCCACCTGTATGTTCATAAAAAAGAAGAAAGCGTGCACCTACGTTAAAACACCACTTTATAAAACGGGTAGAGTATTTAGTGAAATTTCATTTTGTACTTCATTGTATCCACCAACTTCTATAACAAAGATTAGTAGCCCGTTTTCGATATACAGCAACAGATTCCACAAGGAAAACCACTACGTAAAGACAATCTCAGATATTTCCTCAAGAATACAAAGTTCTTCAAGGCCATACTCCTTATTACGAAACTACTTCTTAGACCACTCGATCACTGCTTGGTCGGGTGTTAGTGTGCTATACTTAAGGCAATAACAGAAGCTCCTTTGATGTTAAACAGCCAGACTTCTTAAAGGAATGTCCCCAGACTTTAGAAATACCCTATGCAGTTTGGGAGAGATCGTTTCTTCTTCTTTTAGGACCTCACGCCAGATGTCTCTAAGTGGTGAGAGGAATTCAGAATTCATCAGGACGAGATACCAACGGGGAGGTATTAGATAAAAAATGATTGATAAAACACAATATCCTTGCAAAGCGAATTTATGGAACTAATATTTTCGTTCTCAACTTCTGTGCAGCAGTTATTTCACATCGTCACCCCACAGGAATTTGACAAAAAGCGCTTGATATACATTTAACAAAAACCATAAGCTTACTTTTATTTTCAGAGTATAATGTTTTACAGTATAAATCTTATAATAAAAATTGTAATACTTCTTTTGCATAGCGGAAGTATTAATAAATATATTTCGCTGCTTCAAGTAAAATAAGCAAAAGATATGTGTGGTTCTTAGCAGTGAGTTATCGGAACATGGTACTAGACCCATTGCCATCTGGTAGATTGATTTTTCATGTGGTCCGAGTTAGAGTGATTGCTTTCAATTCGAAATTCCAAACTGCTGCTTACTAGGGACAGGGTTATTTATTATTCCGTGCTGCGTCTGTGTGAACGAGAAATCTATGAGCGAGGTAGTTAAGGAGCGTTCGTGATCTGAACTTGCGTCCGTGCGCTGCCATAGGCTCAGGCATAAAATAAGAGCCTATAACGTGTGCTTCTTTGCAGCAGCAAAACAACTTCTTTATTTTTATTTCTATTCGAAAAGTAGTTTCAATCTTTGTTCAAGACGAATCTACACCACTCTTTTGATGTATTCAGCGCTTCGCTGTTGATCTTCAGCTGGGAAAATTATTGAAATTATGGTTCATATTATAGAGGATATAAAATCATTTTAATTACCCATAGAGATAATCTATTTTTCTCTATGTATCATCATCATCATCATCATTGTCAACCATTATCAATCCACTGCTGGACGAAGGTCTCCCCAAGTTTCCTCCACAACGGTCTGTCTTGTGCCAGTCTCCTCCATGTCACTCCCGCATATTTGCGAATTTCATCCACCCATCTCCCATGTGGTCTTTTTCTGGGTCTTTTCCTGTCCCTTGGAATCCAATCTAAAATTTCGGCTGTCCATCTATGGTCTGTCCTTCTGGCAGTATGTCCAGCCCATTGTCATTTCAGGGATTTAACTCTGATCATGATGTCTTCCACTCTCGTCATTTTTCGGATCCACGAGTTCCTCTTCTTATCTCTCCTGGTTATACCAAGCATGCACCTCTCCATGCTTCTTTGAGTTGTCTGCAGCCTTTGTATGTCTCTTTTAGTTAAGGTCCACGTCTCTGCACCATACGTAAGCACTGGAAGGATGCATTGATCAAACACTTTTCTTTTAAGACATAATGGCATATTGCTCTTGAAAATTATGCTGTTTCTTCCAAAAGCTCTCCAGGCAAGTTTTGTACGCCGATTAATTTCTTCATCAATGTGACCCTCACTTGATATCTGCTGTCCAAGATAAACATACGTATCTGTTATCTCCAGTTTTTCTCCATCAATCGATAAATCTTCATTTCTTGTAAAAGCATTGAACATCACTTTTGTCTTCTGAAAGTTCATTTTTAATCCCACTTCTTTACTCTTGTCAGCAAGTTCCTGGATCATACTCTGCAGCTCTGATGGGGTAGTTGCAAAAATTACTATGTCATCATCAAAACGAAGGTGGGTTAGATAATATCCATTAATCTTTATCCCCTTGTTTTCCCAGTTCAGTGATTGAAAGACATTTTCCAATGTGGCATTAAAGAGCTTCGGAGATATGGTGTCACCTTGTCTCACTCCCTTTCCAATTTTTATGTGTGTTGTATTTTCAAACAGTCTAATCTTTGCACTTGCATTTTCATAGATGTTATTAATAATATTAATGTATGCATCTTCAATACCGCAGGATTTCAGAGCCGTGGTAACTGCTGATGGTTTCACCGAACCAAAGGCTTTTTCATAATCGATAAAAGCCATGCACAATGGAAGTTCATATTCCCTCGCTCTTTCAATTAGTTCTCTCAGTACGTGGATATGATCTATTGTGCTGTAGCCACTCCTGAATCCAGCTTGTTCTCTCGGTTGAGCCATGTCCAGTGTTACCTTCAAGGGGTGTGAAAGAACTTTAGTGAAGATTTTATAAACCACTGATAGGAGGCTGATAGGTCTGTAGTTCCTGAGATCCTCAATGTCACCTTTTTTATGTAGCAGAATCATTGTAGCATTGTTCCAATCCTCAGGAATCTTTCCTTTATTAAGGCATCGAGTGAAAATTTGGGCGAGTACTGTTTCAATTTCTCCACTTGCTTCTTGTATGATGTCTATAGTAATTCCATCTTCTCCTGGAGCTTTCCCCTGCTTCATGTTCTTGATTGCATGAGCAACTTCTGCTGGGAGGACTGGAAGAACTCTGGTATCTTTCATGATGTCTGGAGTACATGTATCATCCCTTTCATATAATTTGGAGTAGAAATCTTTCACTCTTGTCAAAATTTCGCCTCTATTTCTTGTTATAGAACCATCTTCTTTTCTCAGAGCCATAATCTGTTTTCTTCCCTTACTGAGATGTCCCTTTGCTATCTTAAGGCTTTGGTTGTTTTCAATTGCTTTCCTCACTAGCTCACAGTTGAATTTTATGTCTATGTATAAATAGATATAAATAGATTATCTCTATGTGTAATTAAAATAATATGAACCATAATTATTATGAACCATAATAATTATGGTTCATATTATAGAGGACCAAACTCACTTTAATTACACATAGAGATTATCTATTGCTGCAGCTATGGTTAGGGAAATTGAAGAAGTGAAGAGCCCTAGGAAGAAAGCATATAATCATCTAATGCAAATGCGACTAACGTAGTTTATTATAAAATAAGTGCTGAATAGTTTCGTATTCAGTTTTTATGCATTCCAAAGATAATACTGCACTTCTAACAAGATTTAAACTCATAGATTGTTCTAGAAATGAAAACGTTTCATATTTACGGGTTCACTGATGAAAAAATCAGATTTTTTACATAATAATACTTTTTTTTTCATTTTCAGTACTTACTGAATTTTTCACTGATGGAAAAATCAGTAAGTACTGATTATATTTTGAAGGTTATGCCCGGACTCCATCAGGTATAATTCAGCTAGAATATTTATAAAATTCGTTTGCCCCAAAATAAACTAACTATTCCGTATGCTGTTGTATTAATAATTTTGAATGCACAAACATTGCATGCTCACCGTACAAAATTTTCTGTAATTCACAAGCCATTTCCCATGATTCCTTTCATGAATCAGTGTACCATATTCCTGATACAGCCTTTTCCGTGATATGACGAAAAAAAGCCTGAATTTCAAGGATTTTTCGTAAGCAAGGAAAATTGTGAAATTTCATAAACCTTTCCGCAATTTCTTTCGTAAATCAACGGAAAAATTGTATTCTCATTTTTTCCTTATCTATATGACGGGCATTTTCCGGTAATAGGAGGAATTGGCTGGAATACTTCAGGTTTGATTAGCTATTAAAATTCAGTCGTCTGTCGGAGAATCTGATTTTGAGTTTCTGTAGTGAGATCGGATATTGTGGATAGCATATCGCATGAAATTTTAACTATCGTAGCTTCCGACCCCTATATTCCATTTTGTGCAAATAGTTATATTGTGTTAACATAAGAAACCGGGTACATTGAACAAATGCTTGTACGGTGTTTATGTATCAGTTTGTGGATCGCTTAAGCCAAAGCCATTATAGCTATCAAGAGTAAATTTTATATTTAGGAGTTTTGTGAAAAAACAACAATAAAACGGCACATTTAACCTTTACCTAAAAATAATTGAAAGCCATTGTCAGTTTAAAAAGATCTTTAGTTCCAAAGCACTCTGTTAATTTGCAGACTCACGATGAAAAGATATTCGTAATTTGTGATAAGTCCTCCTAGAGAAAAGAAAAAAATAAATTATTAAAAATATATTCTGAAAAATAATAAGCTCCAACAGAAAATGAAATGACTAATTCACCAGCATTAATAACAAAGAACATTTCATCATCGTGCGATCACAGTTCTACCTTGTACGTGACTGTGATTTACCCTTCATTCTAGCTAAACTGTATAGCATGCTCGCCTTGCATTGCGCTATCTCAGGCGACCTTGGTTCGAATCCCATTAAGGGAAAAATAACTCCGGTGAAAGGACTGAAGGTCAAAATCGAAGATTTTGCGAAATGTCGGTATAAATGTGGAAAAACTCGTTATCATCTTTTTTCAAATACACGGAACAATTGGCTATGGAAAATTTGTTAAAATATCGAAGTTAGAAGAAACGAAACGCTTAAATACGGATATTTCTTTAAAAGATAGATAGCTACCGGCAACTTTGCTGAACGTTATTTTCAAACCTTTTCCGTGAACTCCAACTCTTCTTTTTTCACACGAAGCGTAATGAGCAGCTGCCTGCCTTTCTGGAACCATTGGCTCCAAATTAGGGACGAACGATTGCTTATAGCCCAGCGGTTACGTATGCCGGTTGTTCAACCACGATCTTGGTCTTCGATAAAACACATAAAATTTATGAACCCTTTAATGTGCATAACGCCTGAAGCGCCGTTACATCCGAACTACCACAAACGCCCGAAACTGCTCGTCTACTGTAAAATGTACTACCCCCACCAGTTTTTTGAATTTACACGGTCTCTACGGGATTAGTAGAAGTCCCCATTGTTGTCGCTAAACAACATAGTAAAGCGGGCGTTGGTATCTCCCAGAGCGATGTTATTTACTCTCATGACATTGCTAGCCTTCTCCGTGTAAGAATGCAGTGATTGCCCCGGGAAACATCTGATGGTCAGTACACATCAAGAGTACAGATCTGAAGTTCCGAGCGGTTATAATGTAATTTGTCCTTCCGCTGTAACTTAGGCCTTACGTCATGTGTGCTAAAGTCAATGTAATACTGTATTAGAAGGTACCCATACGCATTACAAGAAAACGGTCAATTGTAGTATTTACAAATACGTTTATTTTGCTTGCATGGTTTGTACTCCACACTCACATCCGGTTTATTGGAGTACTCCATACAGTATAAATGATTTAACATTCAATCGCAGTATAACAGCACGTCTATCATGAATAACATCAATCCCCGTAAACAACCGCTGTATTGTCTTTTTATCTGAAGTTCTCATCCGGTGCTGCACTCTTGTTCTGACCTTAGTGTTATGCCAACATCATTCTCCTTTGAGGGAAAAGACATAACTCTAAGGTTTGAAAATGTCTAAGAGAACGAACTCAAATTTACATAGAAAAAGAAACTCAAAAGGAAAGTTAAAATAGAATATACGTTACACGCTGACGAAACAATAGTTTTTCTTTTTCTATTTTGTCAAGGGGAAGACAAAAATCCTGAAAACAGCAACAGACAGTTTAGGGCGTTATGGTATTATGAGCAACACAAGGTTTTAGAACCCTATTCTTCAAACGGTTAAAGCATACAGCAAGCATACAAGAGATACTTGAAGTTTACAAACCTACACAAAAGAATTTTCTTCTGAGTCATATTGCATTCGATTTTTTTACATGGAAAGCAACTGCATGTGTCTCTTATTTAAAATAAAAACACACCGAAACAGCGAGCATACTAAAATTCCAAGGCAAATGTGATAAATAGAAAAATCACAAGTTTTCCAATAATTAGGCTACTTAGCGGTTGAGGAATAAAAATTCAGCAACCCCAAAATTACAGCTCAAGTGACATTCCATAACTTTGCAAAATCACTGATATCAATGTTCCAATTATTTTCTTGTTGTATGTGGTGGAAAACCATAAGAATGCGATAATTCCGACGAAAACAAAACAAAAATAAAGGATATATGGAGTATATACCAGATTTAACGAAAACTTCAATTTTCAGTTACACATTCTGTAAAAGAATGAACATTTTTTTTCAATTTAGGATTTTATAACCACTGTGAGCAACTCAATGGGATAAAAGCAGTCCCCCGTCCCTAACTTAGTGCCACTGGTTCCAGGGAAGGGACAGAGCCAGTGCCGTAAGATAAACACAACATCCACGACTGACCGGGCGGGATTCGAACCAGTACCCTTTTCGGACGAATGGCCGTACGCCGTGACTTAGACCACTGCTCCACCATGGCCGAGTAGCAATTTTTCGCCTTTCTCACTGATACAAATCCAACTGCACGCAGTCATACAATTCGAGCTAAATTATTTCAAGCCACTGCCTTTTTCTTCTCCGTAAATCAGAAAAGCGAAGAAAATTGCATTGACAAGGCTGAGTTGATAGCAATGCAAGTGATTTCATTCGTGGGAAATTTCAAATCACTTATTAAATTTAAAATGCGTTTTCGGAATGATTTGCACTGGGAGTAAAGTAAAATGTGAAATCTTTAATTATTGAAAAGAACTGAATGATTACGTTCTCTCCTTGAGAAGGACGCCACTCCAAAGCTTTTAGGATAAAAAGAAAAGTGCACCGCATTAAATGCCGCTTGTCTGCTCTTTCTTCCGGATGGGTGAAGCGTGTTGATTCTTATCTCTTCTTCTTTTGTTACATAAAGAATCTTCTTTTGTTGCGCTGAGATCTTCATCATGGCAGTCAAGATACCGGCCATTTCTTCGTTGCCCGCTTCTTAGTTGCTTGGTGGCCGATGAATTACAGGGGAGATAAATAAGCCAAAACACTAATGAATCTCCTTGGAAGATTGCCAAATTTCTGTATCCGGAGAGTAAAATATCCCTCTAATGAAACTGGAAAAAAGACAAGTTTCTGAAAATGTATCCTTCATCTTTTGCCTAACTTTATATCTTAGCGTTTAAATATCGTCCTACATATAACACCCTTTTTGTTTTAATATGAATGGAAAACACTTGGAGATAATGATTGGAAGAATCGTCAGGAATTTAAGTTATGTTAGCAAAAAATATATATATACACTACTTTTTGTGAAACTTGCAACACCAAGAAAGAATCACACATTGCAAATCAAATTGATATCACAGATTACACTGAACAACAATGGTTTTGTTACAAAGAAAACTTTACCGGCTTTGTATATATTTACGGATGCTGAAACCAAATATGAAGTCACATTTCCACTGGGTTCCAATTTCTTGTAATGGAACTCTCAATTGGAGTGAATGTTGTGTTACTTAAAGAAATTTCCCTGTATTTCCCAACTGAGACATCAGTCCACAGTCAGGACAGCTGTGTCTCTGAGAGTAGACATACTGGCGCCATGACTTCCTGTTGTGTAATTCTTTCTGGAAAGGGCCAACAAAGCAGAATATTTGTCATTCCAATGTATTTAATCGGTATCGAAGGACGTGCATTTTCTAGTGGTTTTAAAAAATAGTGTGGATTGTGCAAAATGTACGTTAAATATTGTCGCGTACTTGTATGAACCATCCAAACAGTTTCTGCTACATTTGTGGACAATTTACTTTAAAGTCTCAAAGGCGACATTTCACACCGTTGATTAGAAAACCGTATGAACTTTATCTCCAGTGTAAAATGGGTGAGGAAGATAAATCTTGGGCACCTCACATTTGTTGCAATTCATGTGAAACTTTGTTGACTGGCTGGTTGAAGGGATCATGTCAAATGCCATTTGCGGTACCAATGGTTTGAAGAGAACCGAAAGACCACTCAACAGACTTGTGTATCATAAACGAGTCAGTATCCCAGTACTCCTTCGGCCATAAGACATTTTCCTCATGGTCCAGATCTTTCTGTTCCTGTACCTCCGCAGTCATGGAGTTTAGATGATAGTGATGCTGATGAAATAAATCCTCACAGCGAAGAAAGTATTGAAGTGCATCAAGACCCGGATTTCTCGGAAGATTATGTGCCTCACCTTATAAGTCAGAAAGAATTAAATGATCTAGTTCGTGACCTTCATTCGGCCAAAAGTCAGGCCAAAATATTTGTTTCAAGATTGAAGGGATGGGATATTTTATAACCAAGTACAAAAATATGTAGTTTTCGTCAAGGACAGCAAGAGTTTGAACACTTATTTTCGAAGAGTGGTGATCTTGTGTACTGCAATGATACAAATTTATTGGTTGAAGCCTTAGAGCAGCAACGGAATATTTGTGGCGATCTTAAAGTGACAGCTCCTTGGTCTATAACTCGGATACACAAAATACTGCTGCTTCTTGTGTGAATGGAAAAGAAGGGACGGAAATTATCATTGCATTAAAAAGACCTGACCTAAAAGAGAGTTCTTAATTCCAGGTAATAAAAATGTTGTTGCTGAGCCTTTAGTATGTCCTCAGAACGTGTACTTACCACAGCTTCACATCAAACTGGGTTTGATATAAATGTTTGTAAAGGCATTTGATACAGATGGAGAAGCCTTTCGTTTTCCAAAGAACATGTTCCCCAAAATACCTGAAGCCAAAATTAAACAAGGTGTTTTTATTGGTCCACAAATAAGGAAAATTACGCGTGGTCTTGCATTTGAAGGCACTTTGAGTGAGACTGGAGCTGCTGCATGGGAGTCCTTTAAAGATGTGCACTGAACCTTTTAGGTAACCGGAAGGCTGAAAATCATAAAGAACGTGTTACTGAGCATCTGGAAAGCTATAAGGACATGGTATGCAATATGTTCCTTAAAATACATTTCCTTCACTTGCATCTAGACTTTTCCCCAGATAGCTTAGGAGCTGTAGGCGATGAGCACGGAAAACATAAGATACTCAGTCAGTATCAATAAGATTTTTAGCAGATAAATCTACAGAATTGGCATTGCTATACCTTTAAATGCTATACAAAAAAATGTTACTCAAAAATATACAACAATAGCTTTATTTCTGGATTTATCAAAGGCATTTGATACTTTAAATCGTGATTTTCGTCTTTCTAAATTACAAAATATAGGAATCAGGGGTAATACTTATTCACTTTTTAAAACTTACTTGACTAACAGATAACAATATACACAAATTTATCATTACCACTCCTCATTTCAGATTATGAGATCGGGAGTACCTCAGGGCTCTGTACTCGGCCGTTTATTGTATAATATATATTGTACACTAATGATTTATTTTCGCTGTCAACTCATATGGATCTTTTTCTGTATGCTGATAATACAACTGTTCTTATAAAAGGAAAAAACTTAAGTGAATTACTAACACAATGTAACACACAGTTGCAAACTATTTCTGACTGGTTAAATTCTAATGAATTAATAAACAATGAAAATAAAACTAAAGCAGTGATTTTTTCTAATACGTTATCTCCTTTAACACTAAATGCACAAATATTCTTTGGTAATAAAAAAATGATATAGTACCTTCATTCAACTACCTGGGAACAACAATAAATTTTGACCTCAAATGGAATAAACATATTGATTTTCTTTTAATTAAACTATCTAGAAATATTGGTATGGTGAGTAATATCCTGACTGATCTAACTACTAAAACATTGATCTTGTATTAAACACTATTTCAAACTCATATTAATTACTGCATACTATCATGGGGACAAACGACACAATACAATATTATTAAATTACAAAGTCTGCAAAATAAATTTATTAGACTAATGGATCTCAAATCACATCCTAATACTCAACCTTTAATAAAGTTTAGAACAAAAATAGATATACTAATAAATATAATATACTACGTATTACTCAAGTGTACTATTTTAATCTTGCTAAAATTATGTTCAAACGGATTAAATATAATTTATATTCAGATCTCATATTTCTTAATACACATTCGTATGAAACAAGGAATAAACTATAATTACAACCTATTTTTCCAAAAACGGAATCAATTAAACTTACTGTAAATTACAGAGGCCCTCAATACGGAAATTGTTTACCTAGCAACCTGACTAACTTAAACAATTTTAATTTGTTTAAAACAAATTCAAACTTTATCTTCTTCAATAATTAAGAAAAAACGTATAACATTGGTGAAACGTCTTCTGATTGTCTGACTTGATGTGTCTATCTGTTGTTTCATTTGTTCCTTCTACAGGGAGTATAGGGCTATGTCAGGCCACTTGGCCTTTTCCCTTGCCTTTCCTGTTGTTACAGTCTATGTTCATCATATATGTACTGTCAATGTTTTTTCTTTTTTTATTTCTTTTCTTCTAAGAGCATGTAACAACAAAAATAAATAAAAAAAAATAAAAAAATAAATAAAAACGTTTTCATCGTGTACCATTGAAAACCGCTATGAAGGAAAATGGAGCCCTAAAATGTTAGCTGATTACTGTTGGACTTTTAAAAGTGATGTAGCACAACCAAAGAATAGAAGAAAATCTAAAATAACTACATTTTACGGTATGTGTAACTAATTGCTTGTAGCGAAAAATACATTACAAAATGAAGGCTGCGTTGAAATAACATGTTATTCCAGAACTATACCCGATATCACAATTTAACAAACAGATTTGTGATCAGCATGACAAATGCTGTATGATTCGGCATATGCAGTCTTTGTAACAAACAAAAAGTTTATTTTTGTTGTTCAGTGTTATTCATGTTACAGGAGATGACTGATTACATTAGTAAAGCTGCACAAGATTGTTTCGCTTAAAAATCCCGTAACGTGTGAAGCCACCTGGAGCAAAAATAACAGCCTCTAGATGGCGTAGTATTAAATGATAGGGAGTTTTGTCCTCTTCCACGGGAGTAGCCTGCTAGGCTGCCTCTATGCGAGACCACGTTACCGGGTTTTAATTTGTGGTGACTGGAGGAGGCGCTTGACGGGCCAGTCGGTTTGCTACCATGTGCCAGGCACGTTCGATCGAGGATTTATCAGGCGAACACGGAGGCCATAGAAGAAGAGGTATCTTACGTGCACTGAAGAGGTCCTGAATATACCGGGCCACATGTGGCCTAACATTACCCTGTTGGAATATAGCGCCAGGACAACTATGAAGGAAGGGTATGATCTCTGCCTCTCAAACATCCTTGATGTATCGCTGGCTGTTGAGGGTACCTTGAATTTGTGTCAGATGAGGACGTAAACTGAACCCAATGGAGCCACCAACCATGATTCCTGGCGTTGGTCCGGTATGATACTGTAAAATGCACGCTCCATTGTGTCGTTCACTGTTATGTATTCGAGCATGTATGCTAACACCACGGTGCATTATGGTAAATGGTGCCTCGTCAGAAAACACTACCTGATGCCAATCAACGGACCAGTTTCTGTGTCCGAGACCCTGAGGTGTCTGTGGTTAGAGGAATGCTCAGCAATGGGCTGCTGGCGACCATTCCTCTGTTAAATAGACGACGTCGAACTGTGCTGGAGGACAAAGCCTAACCTGTGACAGAGCTCCACTGCAGCTCTAGCACTTTGGAGGTCGCCATGCGATCGGTCACTGCGAAGCGGAAGAGGTGTCTGTCATCTCATGAATTCGCGCCATTTTGCGGTCCATTTCCGGATATCTGTGAGCCTTCGCCTCATCCGTCCACTGTCGCCATGTTTACATCTCCGTACTGCAGTTTCGTCCCGTACGAGTAGCAATTTCGCAGTAGGAAATTCCATCTTACCCCATCCCAATAGTCCTTCCTCCCTCAAAGTTCGTCAGGTCCTTCTCCGGCATAGTGAGACACAAAAACAATGGTCCGACTCAATTGGTTTTTAACTGATTAAAACGTCTAGTTTAAACCCAAAGTTCCGCAGTTCACAGGGTGCTGCGAAACCTCGCATTTCCTCTGACATTTTAATCACCAGCATGTCCCAACCTGTATGACGTACGCTGGAGGTGAATCACGTGTCAAGACGACAAATATGCAGCGGTACAGTTCGTCCGTGTAGCTCCGCTGGTAGAGCAACTTAGTCCAGCGAGGGGGCACGGAGAAATGTGTGTTTTCACATTGGCGCCTGAACGTAAAAAGGATGTAAGGCAGTTGGGCTCTTCGAAAAATGTGTTATGTTTGTTCCACACATCGTCTGGAATTAATGAAAAATTCTTACTTCGCTTTTAAAAAAGAGGTAAGAGGGAGATGATATGCCATACTCTACAGAGGTGAATCACATGTCAAAACGACCACCCCACAGCGATACATTCTTTCCGTGTAGCTTAGTTGGGAAGGCAGCTTACTCCGGAGAGAAGAGGCTCGGGTTTGATCTTCGTCAAGGAAAATATTGTATTTTCACACTTGTCGTACATGGCCTGCAAGTTTCAAGCTAATTATAGCACATTTTCATAGTGTTGGCAATTTTCACAAACAGTAGTGTGTGTACTGCGAAATAAGGGTCCTTGGGAACTGAGATGCAATACTTCTGGTCTGTGGGCAGGAAGAGAATCACGTGTCATCGTGAGAATACAAAAAATAAACTCCGCAGTGAAGGGATGTGGACAACCTTGTGTTTTCCCACCTGTTGTACATAGCCTGTAAGGTTCAAGCTAATACCAGCAGTTTTTCATGGTGTTGGCAATTTTCATCAAGAGTGGTGTGTACACTGAGAAATAACGGTCCTTGGGAACTGAGATGCAATATCTCTTGTCCATGGGCGGGGAGAGAATCACGTGTAATATTGAGGACAGATAGAAATTGCTTAAAATTGCATAGTAAGGAAATTTCTTTACCCGAACAGAGAATTTCACTCCGAAATACAATATAAATAGCATATTTTCATTTATAAGGATGTGAATATGTCATTACGTACATACTTTTATTGTAGATGTGATTCTAAGTAGAACGTCTGTGTCTATAAGATCAGTTCCTTCAGTGGACATCCATCAAATGAAGGAATGAACTATAGCCACTGAGCAGTAAAACTCAGAACAGAGGTATCCAAATATATCGCCTAATATCCGAAAGTTCTATATCAATCAAATTAATTCAATTTATAATTTTCGAAAGCGACATATTAAATAACAAGTGGTGTACACACAATATTAATATTTGGTGTCCAATAGTAAGACTGTCTTTACATTGTAATAAAAACAATAATTAAAGCATTTGGGAAATGTAGTTCTTGTTATGCGATTGTATAAATAGTGGCATATAGATTGTAAGGTCAGGTGATGCGTAACATCACAGCCTCTCCTTGACAAATGTCAACCCCGCCTTCTCGTGGTGCATCCTGTTCCCACTAAAGGGGCTCTGACGACCGCAAATAGCGGTATAACTATACCATCGGGATCAGAGGAAATGCTATCCCACACTCACCAACCCGCTTGGCCAGCGTGGTGAGTTATGGCCAAACACCTCCAAAATGACTCTACAACTTAAATCTTGGCCCTCAGTCTCCGGCAGCTGGAATGTACCTGGCCAAGGCAGCGGCCAGTGCGACATGAAGGCAGAGGGTGCTAAGAATCCCCGGAGGACCCGACTAGGCTGCCATTTGATGCTGACCTTGGCTACCTACAACGGACGCTCCCTATCCTCTGATTCAAGGCTTCTTGAATTGGAAGAGGAACTACAAAGGATCAAGTGGGACATCGTGGGGCTAAGTGAGGTAAGGAGAAAAGGAGAAGATCTCATCGAACTGAAAAGTGGACATCTCTTCTATTATCGTGGGACAGATACTGGCAGAACTAGTGGTGTTGGATTTATAATAAACAAGAAACTGAAGGATAAAGTGGTAGAAGTTGAAAGTTCCTCTGACAGAGCTGCACGACTCGTTATCCAACTATCGAGAAGATACCAGGCTCAGATTATTCAAACTTATGCACCCACCACAAGTCATCCTGAAGAAGAAATTGAAGAATTTTATGAGGAAATTCGTCATCTAAATAATAAAGGTAAGCAGCACTTGAAGATAATTATGGGAGATTTCAATGCAAAAATAGGGCACCGGCAACAGAATGAAACTTCAGTAGGTAAATTCGGTCACGGCAACAGAAACCAGCGTGGAAATACTCTCGTTGAGTTTGCAGAGGCAGAAGGATTTTTCATCTTGAATTCCTTTTTCAAGAAAAAGCCACACAGGAAATGGACATGGAGACATCCAATTGGGACGACAAGTGAAATTGATTTTATTATGTGTAACAAAAAATTCGTCATCGAAGACTGCAGTGTGCTAAACAAGTTCAACACAGGTAGTGACCATAGATTGGTGAGATGTAAGATGCACCTCAACACTAAACTGGAACGTGGCAAGCTCATAAGACAAACAAAATGTATTGACATAACCAACCTTAAAAAACACCATAATACTTTCAAGTTGGAACTGAAGAACAGATTCTCTGCTTTAGAAGGCCTAATATCGGAAGAAGTGGATATTTCTGAAGTTAACAGAAAAGTAACCAAAGCTCTTATGGAAACAGCAACAAAATTAGCTGGGTCTAAGAACAAGTTGCATGTAAACAAATTATCAGGAAAAACCAAAATGTTGATGCAAAAAAGAAGAGAGATGAGGACAACTAAAGAAGATGTGACTTCCAAAGTGGAATATATAGAGCTATGCAAGACAGTACGAAAAAGTATCACTGAAGACGTAAGAAAATTCAACTGTGAACTAGTGAGGAAAGCAATTGAAAACAACCAAAGCTTAAAGATAGCAAAGGGACATCTCAGTAAGGGAAGAAAACAGATTATGGCTCTGAGAAAAGAAGATGGTTCTATAACAAGAAATAGAGGCGAAATTTTGACAAGAGTGAAAGATTTCTACTCCAAATTATATGAAAGGGATGATACATGTACTCCAGACATCATGAAAGGTACCAGAGTTCTTCCAGTCCTCCCAGCAGAAGTTGCACATGCAATCAAGAACATGAAGCGGGGGAAAGCTCCAGGAGAAGATGGAATTACTATAGACATCATACAAGAAGCAAGTGGAGAAATTGAAACAGTACTCGCCCAAATTTTCACTCGATGCCTTAATGAAGGGAAGATTCCTGAGGATTGGAACAATGCTACAATGATCCTGCTACATAAAAAAGGTGACATTGAGGATCTCAGGAACTACAGACCTATCAGATTCCTATCAGTGGTTTATAAAATCTTCACTAAAGTTCTTTCACACCGCTTGAAGGTAACACTGGACATGGCTCAACCGAGAGAACAAGCTGGATTCAGGAGTGGCTACAGCACAATAGATCATATCCATGTGCTGAGAGAACTAATTGAAAGAGCGAGGGAATATGAACTTCCATTGTGCATGGCTTTTATCGATTATGAAAAAGCCTTTGATTCGGTGAAACCATCAGCAGTTACCACGGCTCTGAAATCCTGCGGTATTGAAGATGCATACATTAATATTATTAATAACATCTATGAAAATGCAAGTGCAAAGATTCGGCTGTTTGAAAATACAACACACATAAAAATTGGAAAGGGAGTGAGACAAGGTGACACCATATCTCCGAAGCTCTTTAATGCCACATTGGAAAATGTTTTTCAATCACTGAACTGGGAAAACAAAGGGATAAAGATTAATGGAGATTATCTAACCCACCTTCGTTTTGCTGATGACGTAGTCATTTTTGCAACTACCCCATCAGAGCTGCAGAGTATGATCCAGGAACTTGCTGACAAGAGTAAAGAAGTGGGATTAAAAATGAACTTTCAGAAGACAAAAGTGATGTTCAATGCTTTTACAAGAAATGAAGATTTATCGATTGATGGAGAAAAACTGGAGATAACAGATACGTATGTTTATCTTGGACAGCAGATATCAAGTGAGGGTCACATTGATGAAGAAATTAATCGGCGTACAAAACTTGCCTGGAGAGCTTTTGGAAGAAACAGCATAATTTTCAAGAGCAATATGCCATTATGTCTTAAAAGAAAAGTGTTTGATCAATGCATCCTTCCAGTGCTTACGTATGGTGCAGAGACGTGGACCTTAACTAAAAGAGACATACAAAGGCTGCAGACAACTCAAAGCAGCATGGAGAGGTGCATGCTTGGTATAACCAGGAGAGATAAGAAGAGGAACTCGTGGATCCGAAAAATGACGAGAGTGGAAGACATCATGATCAGAGTTAAATTCCTGAAATGGCAATGGGCTGGACATACTGCCAGAAGGACAGACCATAGATGGACAGCCGAAATTTTAGATTGGATTCCAAGGGACAGGAAAAGACCCAGAAAAAGACCACATGGGAGATGGGTGGATGAAATTCGTAAATATGCGGGAGTGACATGGAGGAGACTGGCACAAGACAGACCGTTGTGGAGTAAACTTGGGGAGACCTTCGTCCTAGCAGTGGATTGATAATGGTTGACAATGATGATGATGATGATATAGATTTTGCGATATAAAAATATCTTAATATTCTTATTTCCCGGATGAGCCAAAACTTGGTCCTCTTTTGCAGCCGAAAGGTTTCATGAAACATTTTCCGTCCGAGATGTATCCAGGTTCCACCCCGATTAAAACATGTATGGTGTGCTTGTCTGACGGCGATGGCTGACTCTCTTCTTCGGAACAAGAAGCCCTAAAATAAGAACAGGTGACTGCATATATAGCCGGCTGCTGACAGTACCGTTTAACTCTCAAACAAAAACGTACCATCATATCATATCATATGTAGAGGATTTTAGGAAGGGAGTATCTGACCTCAGGTCTTAAACAACCCTTAGAAATAGGAAGACAGAAGATTTGGGCCAAAGTGCCCGATAGGAAAGTGACACGGAAGCGAGGTAGAAAGGGGGAGAAAGACGCACGTATTTATTACCTGTGGGGACCAGTACCAGGGGCCCCACGCGTTAACGTGCCCATCCGACGCACGGCGGATATTTAGTGGTTCGAGCGTTCATACCTACCTGGGATCGAACCCGAGGTCCTCTCCCTGGCAGTTACGAATGTTGACTACTAAGCCACCCGAGGTCCAAAAAAGTACCAAACTCATAAGGAAGAATGAAACACGGGATTACACCATTGAACAATACAAATTTGGAAGATCTGAATCCATTTATTGGTGGAAATATGACATGGATGTTATGGAGATAATATCCGAAAACATTAAAATTTCGTCATCCTGGAGCGGGAAGCGAAGCTGCGGCTCCCTGATAGCGTCCGCGTATGCTAACCACTACACCACACAGAACAACCGAGTTTCAAGTTTCAGATTAATTTGAATATCACCAACACAGAATAGCGAATCCGGTGGTGGTGGTGGTGGTGTTATTCAAATTAATCGGAAACTTGAAACTTCTGGGTGGTGTAGTGGTTAGCATGCTCGTGCGCTATCCTGGAGAAGCGGATTCGATTCCAGCTCCAGGACGACGACATTTTCATGTTTTTGGATATTATCTGACTTAACATCCATGTCATATTTACACCAATAAATTGATTCACATCTTCCAAATTTGTATTGATAAAGAAGAGTTAATACCTACTGTATTTGTTGATCCACTATTTCTTGAAATTATCAAGTTTATTTTATATTTGCATCGTAAAATATGGTAAAAGGTTTGCCGAATTGAGTTGAAAAGAAAATAAGGGGAAAAAATTTAAATATTTTTGAGTATCGTTCGTAGGTGCGATTTACAGAACTTATTCTACCTGGGTAATTTTAATTTCGCCTTGTACTAAAGACATGCATTTAATAATGTGTTCTAGAATATTCACTCAGTGACATATTGGTAAAGTTTTGTTTTATCTAACTTAACCCGTTTATAACATATGCCTCAGTAGTTAAAATGTTTCGAAAAGCAACTTTGGACTGTCCGACATGTCATTTCCCTTTAATATTTTTTAATTTTATCAGAATTAACCAGACGTCAGCGCTATAATCTGAAAGGACAGTCCTCGCTATTTGTTTTAGAGAATTAATTATACACTTTAACAATCCGAGGCATTGAAGTGAAAAGCGGAAAGATCATCTTTACATTAAGCTTTCTTCTATTGTCTTACTTCCAGGAAGGATCTATGGATTACTTAGTGAAATTGAAACTATTAGATAAGAAACGCAAGTCAGGATGCAACGATAAAAACGGAAAACGAATGATGAATATTCCAATTATTAAAGTGACAGAATCGATATTTGAAGCAAGGACTCGTTATCGATGACTGTAGAAATGTGCTATTCTTGATATCTGCTAATTATCCTTCATAAATTGCTAATTGTACGTAATTGAAAGCCATCATATTCACAAACAATTGGCACCTAACCCACCAGCGAGAGAGCTCAACGATGGAATGCTCCAAAAGGACATTAGGAAAGCACAATTAGAATTAGCCCATTACACCTTAGCTCCCTAGGGAGCCCTCAGCTGTGCGCACTTGCTAGACTAATGACAGAAATCAATTCGTCTGTTGCGTGCTCTCCGCTCAAACGGCTTTAATCTCACAAACTGAATTAAGCAGATCGATTGAGCTTCACGCGATAGAAGGGGATTGGCTTCAAGAAATTTGATTCCATTTCATCGAAGGAACAATAGAATTCCAAAGATTATTGCACGATAGAAATTATCACGACCTTCCCAGTTCAGTCGTATCAGGAAGGTTTCTATTTTTCACACTAGTAACTGGAATTTAATAAAACACCTTCAAAACAACTTGCACATATTTTTAGAAAGTTTCCACCATTAGAATGCAAAATATCTAAACACAAGTGGTTTATCAGATTTTAAACCCAGATATTTTATTTAAAATTTTGTTTCGAAAAACTCAATTTCTGTGTGTACATCTCGATTGCATAGCTGTGGTCATTTAACTAACATCACTGAAGGTATTAAACAGTTCGGTAGAAGGACTTACTATTTGTTTAGCACCAAAAATCATGAAAGTAATCAAAATCAATAATACCATATCTGGTATTATTATACAACTTGCGTTCAATCATCTCAAGTGTGGCATTCAAATAACACCTGTTTACATTCAAAGCGCTTCGGTAACGAAAGTAGTTGATTTTTTTAGGAAGTGCTAAACAGTGATCTCTAAAAAAATTCTCAGTTAGCTTAAATTTTCAAATTCAGATGGAGTGGTGACTGTGAAAAAGGTGACGCAATAGGCAGGTAGATATTGCATCGTACGCTTCTACGTTTGACCTCTGTCTTGAATTAAATCAGTTCGGAGATGTTAGAGAGTAGCTTTTATCCTTCATTTATGTGTTGAAATATATCGGTTTGGAAGTGTTAGTTTACTTTTTTACCCTTCACTTATGTGTTAAAATCAATCGGTTTGGAAGTGTTAATGTAGTTTTTGCTCTTCACTTATAATTGAAATAAATCAGTTTGCAGGTGTTTATGTACGTAGTTTTCCTTAGATCACGTTTGGAATCTACCCGAAAATTTGTCGTTTTATGTAAACAATATTGTTAAGTTTCGTAACATTTGAGGAGAAATTACTTTCTCCATCGGAAAAGTCTCCAAAGCGAAATAGCTCTTTAATCATAAAGAAGGTTTTCAATTTTTAGATTGTGAGCAAAACTAAAAACAAATAGGGGACATGGGCCCCCACAGGTATGTTGCAATTACTGTTTAACGGATCTTTGTCAGTGGTTGAATCGGAAGAAACGCTCAATGCTTTTTAATGTCGCCACGTACTTTTTTCATGGTGCCTTCAATCCGGAAAGGCTTGAGTAAACCGAAATGTTGTACACTGCCGGACAATTGCTAAGGACGGATGACAATAGCAACGATAGCAACCATAAAATGGAAGGCAGGAAAATGTGGAAATTAGCATAAGTGCGGGATACAGTAAGACGTATGCAAATTTTGGATTGCCGAACTTGTTCGTGACGTCATAGCGCTGATAAGAGATATAAAGGATTTGACGCGTAGTGTCCGTTGTTGAGCCGCGGATGGCTTAGTGGTTAGTGTTTCAGATTACCGATGCTGGGTCCCCAGGTTCTAGCCTGGGCTGATCTTTCAGAGATGGTGTGATTTACTAACAATCGCTGAATATCCGCCGTGCATCGGACGAGCACGTCAAGTGACGGCCCCCAGGGTGAACCCACTGGTTAAATGGGTATCCTTTCCTATGTCTTCCCTGAAATTCTCTCACCCATCTATGTGCAATATCGTACTTGTACGGTGGCGCCATCTACTGTACTGTAATCTCACTACAAACTGTTCTGTCAAAAGTCCCTAGACTTGCTCTCATTGTTTCTGTGTCCTGCCCAAAAGGCGATCTCGCTGTAGGTGGCTGGGACCTAAACTCTACTCCCTGTGGACGGAAGTCCTACATGAAAAAAAAAGACAAAAGTGACCGTTGTTGTTCAAACGCAAAGTTGAAAGGGAAAGAATCAAATGACGAACTTGCAATTTTCAGTATGTCCTCCCGACATCACCTAGATGATTTTACGCGTGGCCGTAATTTTGGCAAGATTGAAGAAGGGCGAAATATAACAGATGTTACCAGAGAGTTCGACGTCAGACACAGTGTTGTTTCAAGGCTTTGGAAATCATTTCAAACAAATGGAGAGGGTAGCAAACGTCACGGGGGAGGTCGTGTTCGCAGTACGACACCTGCAGAAGATCAGTACATAGTGCTATCAACAAAAAGACACCGGCGCAGCGCAGCTAGTGAGGTAGCAAATCAGTTTATGGCTGCTACTCGCAAGCGGATCTCCCAAAAAACTGTCGCCAGACGTTTGCATGAAGGAGGACCATACGCCCGCCGTCCTGTTGTGTGCATCCCATTGTCCAGACGTCACCGTACCGCCCGTTTGCAATGGTGCCATCAACATCGCAATGGGACTGATAACGAATGGTCTGCTGTCCTCTTCTCAGATGAGAGTAGATACAGTCTATCGTCTGATTGTCGACGACAACTGATCTGGCGTGATAGTGGTACTGCATTTTGTCCAGCAAACATACAGGAAAGGGACCGATATCCGACATGTAGTGTCATGGTATGGGCTGGCATCATGATCAATGGCCGTACGTCCCTCTATGTGCTTCCAACTGGGACTATGACTGGCCAACGATACATTAATGATGTTCTGCTACCTCATGTTCGCATGTTCCGTGGTGCTGTCGGTGATAGATTCATTTTCATGGACGACAACGCAACATGTCATCGAACGGTCGCTGTCCAGGAGTGTCTTGAGAGCGAGGATATTCAACACTTCGTATGGCCAGCACGTTCTCCAGATCTGAATCCCATTGAAAATGTGTGGGATGCTTTGGGGAGGAGTCTTGCTGGTCGCCAATGACCTCCAATAAACAAGGACACCGTCATCCGTGCACTGACAGAGGAATGGGATAAATTACCCAAACAGCTGCTTGATAATGTTTTGCAAAGCATGACACGACGTGTGAAATATTGCATCGCCCTCCATGGTGGCCATATCCCGTATTGACATCTTACGCCGGAACGCCTGCGTACGGTAATTGCATTTTTTCACGTTTACGTATTCTGCACAAAATGGCCTGTTTGTCCCTTGAACACGTTCCAAAGCCTTCTGGATTTCAGAGCACAATATATTGTCTTTCTTGTAATGTCCTGGCATTCTGACATTATTTTATTTCACTTGGCATCCAACCACACTTACTTTTTAATGCGCTATACAGCCGTTTATGATCCGTCCTTAGCAATTGTCCAGCAGTGTATTAGAAACTATCCAAATATTTCTTCTGCAACTCGATCAGTACTCCATGGTAAAGCAGTTTTAACCCACGAACTTCAAGATTATTATTATTTTTGCATGTTTCCGTGGAGTAAGAAAATGAAAAAGTTCATCAAAGTAGTCACGGATCCGTACCCCTTCCTTGATCGGATTTCTAAACAACTGATAAGTCTTCTGATCTACATCTAATAATCCAGAGGGACCACAATGACCATGCAAAAACCTTTATTTAGAAAAACTAAAGGTGCGATACAAGGATCAAGATCACAATAATGGAATCGACATTCTTTAAGGCGGGTGTCAGGTAATTTTGCTTCCTATACTTCCAATCGAAAAACTTCTGTAAACATTTTCTCCACAATTAATGCGTTCCCAAGGATGAAAATTTGAACATCGATTAGAACAGCTTCATTTTAAATATTGGAATACTTAATGTTTTCTAAAGCATAACCATAACTATGCAATCCAACATTTGTTTGCCTACTGTCGTCATCAAAGTACAGGTCGCGCCATCTTTTTTCTGGTTTCAACACAACCAAAGGAAAAGTTATTGGCTTTTAATACAATTATGGTTATGGTTTAGAAAATATTAAGTATTCAAGTTATAATATGAAGCTATTTTAATCGATGTTCATTTTTTCATCCTTGGGAATGCATTAATTGTGAAAAAGATGTGTACAGAAGTTTTTCCATTGGAAGTATAGGAAGCAAAATTACTTGACGTCCACCTTAAAACTGACAGTAATGCTATCTGAAATGACATAAATGGTCTTATTGGAGCCAACAATGATAGTTATAACCTACATGAATGAAGACCTTTAATCAACTACCTCAAGACTAATCTTGAAGCTACTTTGCTGCATAATCGTAAGATATTACCTTCGGTTCATGCGCAGATGTAGCGCACATGAAAGAGTCTTATGAAAGTACGCTACGTCTTCTTCAGAGTATCAAATGCGAAGAACACCAATGGCAGCCATGTGGTTATATAAAAATTGTAGATCTCTTGAAACAGTATAACTATACTGGTGATCCGAATTCCTTAGCGTAGAATAGAAATCAATATTTCCAAGCTTTCGCACATCAACCAGGTGGCTTTTTTAAGGACGGTAGACAGCAAACTGAATACCACTAATCTTCAAAAATTTGGACGCGGTGGCTTGACTAGACAATAAATGAATAGATGCAAATGTGATTATTCATTCGAAGAAACGATGGAGTCATGTTGGTTGTGCACGCGGTATCGTGGAAGAAGATGCAGAATTATTTGGCGAACTAGTACCAAACTAGTGGCAATTCTAGAGAGACGCAAGCCTCACTGTTGGTAATGAGGTTTCGCGAATGACAGTAGATTTAGGCGTGGAGTAGGAAGCTATTATTTCCTTTATATCATCCCACATAGGATCAGTGAACTTGCACGTGACTTCTCTAGACAGGGCAGGGTTACTTTTCCGTCCCTGGTGTCTCTTTTATGTTCGCTAAGTCTAATTCTGAACGGACGCTTGGTCATTCCGATGTAGTAAAGAAATCAATGAGTAACAAAATTAATAAAGGAATTAGCTTCTTACCCACGCCTAAATCTACTGCCATTTGTGAAACCTGTATAGAGATCATTACCAACAGTGAGCTTGCATTGATAGCATCTCTTTAGAATTGCCACGAGTTTGGTACGAGTTCGTCAAATAATGCTGCGTTTTCTCCCACGATAACGCGTGCCCAACCAACATGACGCCTCCTTTCTTCGAATGAATAATCACATTTGCACCTATTCATTTATTGTCCAGTCAAGTCACCGCGTTTTAATTTTTGAAGTGTTCCATTATTCACAGTTTGCAGTTTGCTCTCTACCTTCCTTGAAAAAGCCATCTGTGCTTGATATGCGAAAGGTTGGAAACTGATTTCTATTCTACTTCAAGAAATTCGGATCATTAGTATAGTTATACTATTTTGAGTATAATTGGTCGGTTTTTTGGTTGGTTGGTTTAATTTTAATGGCTTAAGGGCTTCACGTGGCCAAAGAGCGCCATGGCAGAGTATTAAAAATAATCTGCCGCCATGGGAGAGTATAGTAACAAACAACAGCATAGAAACAACAAAAAAGTAGAAATCAGTAACAATAACCGGTGTACATAGCCGGTGGACGATGGCCAACAAGAAAAACAAAAAGGCAGTGGTGTAACATTTACAACGATTTAACACAGTAAAATAAACGAGATATCGTAACAATGATTTAACATGTTTAAAAAACAATAAACAATGGCATCATAAAACAGCACAATATAAGAAACAAAGGTGTAAATCGACGGTAAAATTACAAATCCCTACACAAAACGCAAAACACCGGAAGAACGAAGGAATGATAAAAGCGAAGACACGTCACACCGTTCGTTCGAAATACGGCTAAGGGTCACTGAGTCGTCGGGTAAAGTTGATAAAAGGAATTGACGAACACGTTGATGAACAAAACGACGACAAGAGCACAAAATACGAACGACATTCAGAAGTACATCACACGTCCCACACATCGGGGCAGTGTCACCACACAGCAAATAGCGGTGAGTGAAACAACAATGCCCAATGCGGAGACGTGTTAGTACAACTTCCTACCTACGGTTCTGGCGATATGATGATTTCCAGAATCCAAGAATAGGTTTAATACGATGCAGTTCATTTTCCACCTGTTGGTTCTACAAACCCTGACACATTTGCTTGATGTGATTCTGAACAAGAAAACCGAAATCCAGGTGAAACAGTCGCAAGGGTGTGACGACCAAAGAAAAAGCAGATATAGCAGCCGCATCAACACACTCGTTACCAGAGATTCCAACATGCTTAGGAATCCAGCAAAAGTGAACCTGAAAACATGCCTCGAGCAAACAATGTAGCAACTTTCTCGCGTTAAAGAGAAAGGGATAGTCACGGCAATCCGCAGATGACAAAGACTCCAAAACAGTTACGGAATCCGTATAGACCATATCACGATGATGAGAACTCGACTGAACACGAAGAAGAGCGAAATACACAGTATGCATTTCCGCCGAAAACACGGTAGCCTCAGCTGTGAAACGCGCAATAGAAATATCATCTGCGCAGACGGCGGCAGATCCGACAACATCACCCATCTTGGATCCGTCGGTGAAAACTGGAACATAGTCAGACATGAGGAAGCGGTGCTCAGCAAAGAGCTGCTGGTACACGGAAAGATGACTTATCAAAAGAAGTAAAGCTGAGATCAGTGAAGACCTCAAAAGCAAGCCACCGTGGCTCCTCAACTATCCTGGTCTCTCCGAGTGTAATTGATGTACAGTTTCTATTTATTAATTGTAGCTCTCTTGTTTGTATTTCATCCGGGGTACGTAAAGTTTCGTAGAAACCTTTGCTCAATTAGACAGTAGAGACCTGAGGGCACATTTCAAAAGGATTGAATGGTCATTGAGGAAATCTTCAGAATCTGGAACAAACAACGTCGTACGGACACATCTTATTTAATCGAATATGATCTTACTCCAAATAGTTTGAACTGCGTCGGCCTCTGGCAACATCGGATGCTATTGGAGAACATGACAATCATTCCAACGTTCTGTCACCATAAATGGGCGAACCTGGTCTACAACGTAGGCTCTATTTGTTTTCAGATATCGGTTTAAATGCATGTTCTTCTCTGTTTTATATACACTGCTGGCCACCCAAAATGCAACACCAAGAAGGAAATGAGAGAGCAAAGCCAGATTTACTGGACACATAACAACAGATACCAAGATGAAACGATTGAGCTTACAGGCCCGTGCGACTTGCGGAACACGCAGACATCCATAGTTCGTGAGGCCCCCATGGCTGGCAATAACGGCCGCTATACGCCGCGGCATCGAACGAAAAAGGCTTTCGTTGTGGGCTTGGGGAAGTTTGGTCCAGGCTGCTTCCACACGTTGCCACAGTTCATCAGGCGTAGCCACGGGTGGTGCTTGCCGGGTCACTTGGTTGCCGATCAGCGACCAGACGTGTTCGATTTGTGACCTTTAGGGAGAACAGGCGGGCCACGGTAGCAGTGACACCTGGTGGGCCGTGAAGAATTGTTGCACTATACGTGCCACATGCGGGCGCGTATTTTCCTGTTGAAACGTGGCCGCTGGCAGGTCCTGCAGGTAAGGGAGGACTACAGGCTCCAAAACGTAGGAGATGTAGAGGTGGCTGTTGAGTCTACCGGCGATGCGTACCAGAGGGGTGCGGGTGTCATATCCATTTGCGCCCTAAACCATAACCACGGGCGGCGGACCGGTATGGCAATGCATAATGCAGGCGTAATACAGTCTCTCGCCGCGGTGCCGCCACACGCGGATCAGACCATCGTGGTGTTGCAGGCAGAAGCGGGATTCCTTGGAGAAGACAATGTCGTGCCATTCCGTAGTCCAAGTGCAGCCTGCAACGGCTCACTGCCGCCGCACTCGCAGGTGGTGTAACGTCAATGGTAATCGGAGCAATGGGCGCCGTGCGACAAGTCCCCGCTCCTGCAGACGACGTCGAACGGTGTGTGCTGACACAGTTTATTGCGCACCATACCCTAATTCCTGCGCTAACGTTCGTGATGGGGTGGCGCGAGCCGTCAATGCCCGCCGCACAACAAACACGCTGTATTTCTGAACAGTTAATTCTTAAGGGGTATCGCGTTTATAAACACGCTGTATTTCTGAACAGTTAGTTCTACAGGGGTATCGTGTTTATAAGCACGCTGTATTTCTGAACAAATAATTTTTCAGGGTATCACAACCCGTCGGCCCCAACCATTTATAAACACGCTGTATTTCTGAACAAGTAATTCCTCATGGGTATCGCTTCCCTTCCGCCCCAACCATTTATAAGCACGCTGTATTTCTGAAAATATAATTTTTCAGGGGTCACTCAGTGAGAATGAACAATGCGAAATAGCCGTCAGACTTTAATTTTGTGCCAAAAGATCCTCTGCACATCATACCTAATTTGCTTATTTTAGAAACAGGTGTATATTTCTGCTGTGGCGGTGATTCTAGCAGATGCTGAATTTTCTCTTACAAGAAGATAATTTAGAGAGCTACTCAGAATAAAAGGAACCATTTTTCTGAGAACACTGAGATTTGTGTGATTTCTGTGTTTCCCAAACTAAGAAATGAAAAATCACCTACTGCTGAGAGAGACGAATGGTATCTATTCCCAGTACTGTATATTTCTCAAAAGGAGGGTCAGAATCGATTCCCAAGAAACCTTTCTAAAAAAACACAAATACTTTTCCTTGAAAGGCAAACATGAAAACGTTTGACTGCTCATAGATTCCCCATCTATCAATACACAAGAGCACTTTTGTAAAAAAAATAAAAGAACAGGGACAAAAAAATCACTCAACAAAAGAAGCTGAAAGCATTTTTTTCTATATTCGCTAGCAGGAGTTCTCAATCAAATGTTATCCCAAAGGGAATTGTTTATTGCAGAAGTGATCGTAATGATATGGAAATTTATCTTCTATAATGGACCTTATTTACCTCGCATTGCATCATGGGAATACTTTTCCGTGTCTGTGGACCACCAGTAGTTTGTTTACATGCGTTTTCCCATTGCTTAACAGAGCGTTACGTTGCAGGGGTTTAGGAAAATCGCTATTTTCGTAAATTTATTAACCCCATGGCTAATTTTTTTCTCATCGTATGGTTGTGCTAATAAATTATGTCACCTAAAATAAACAAAAGGAGGAATATGTTTCCATAATTTTCCTTTGAAAAGGCCGAAACTGTTAAAGAAAGGGCTCTGTAAAACGCAACGCGATGATTTCCATCCCAATGTGCGTTATCAAATACGTTCTGCCCACTTTAACGAGGAATATTTTGAATATTACGGCACTAGGAATAGAAGGCGGTTAAAACTTGTAGTAATCCTTCGATATTTAATTCCAAAAAAAAAAAAAAATGAGTGAAAAGTGGGAAAACAAATTGCATATTTAAATCAGTAAATTGCGAATTAACTTCTGTGTTCTTTCGGGAAAGAACACAGAAGTTTTCTTGGATGCAAGAAGTTTTTCTTGGATTTATACTTTTTCTTGGATTTAAGGTGGTTGCACTTAAAATCTCTGCCTTATGTTTCCAATGGTAAAACTTCTTGACATATTCTCTTCGCAATTAATGTATTCCAAGGATGAAAGTTTGCACTTCGATAAAACTAACTTTAAATTATAGCATGAGATAATATATATCAAATACGTGGAGATAATGTAAATGGACGATGTCATCGCTCTTTCCACGTTATTCTTTAAACAACGCATAGCAACTGAAAAATCGTGTTCCGGCACCGCTGGGATCGAACCCCAGAACTCTCGATAACATAGATATAGCATGGGATACTTAACACTTGCTAAAACATAACCGTAACTAAGCAATCCAACATTTGTTTGTCTACTGACGTCTCAATGTACAGGTCGCGCCATTTATTAACAGGTCTGAACATAACTCAAGGACAAATGATTGATTTTTAGTATAATTTTGGTTATGTTTTGGCAAGTATTAAGGATCCCATGCTATAACTTAGTGTTAGTTTTATCGATGGGCAAATTTTCATCCTTGGGAACACATTAATTGTGAAAAAAATATGTACAGAAGTTTTACCATTGGAAACATAAGGCAGATATTTTAGATGGAACCAACTTAATGTTACGCAGTCGTTTTAATTTTAAGTAGATTACCTAGCGGGCGACGATGGGAAGTGTTTAGTTGTTTTTTCAACCTCAGTTTGTTTCCATATTACCTATTTCTGTGGACTTCGAAATATTTCGTTCCGAAAAAAATTCCAGGTTTGTTTTGGATGTTTCGCCAATACTCGACAATAAGAACGTAGAATTTAATATATTATGTACGAGAAGTGCTCCATTAAAAATTTCACCATGACTAATGGCGATGTTGTCTTGCATCATTTTAAATAGACATCGAACACAAAATTGTCTTCGTATATTTTTGCAACCTTGATTTGTTCTTTTAAGAAATTATTTTTCATCTTCTTCACCCCGCAGCTCAATTAATTCGCTTGCGTACTCCAAGAACTTAAAATTTTAAAAAGTTGACCAACAGTGAGAGGCGATCTAATAGCGACAACATTGAATCAGCAGTCATGTTGGTCCGCAGAAATCAATTTCCGACGTCACATCAATAAGGTCCAATAATTAAAAAAGAAAAATATTTAGAAAAATATTAATTTGGTAGAGCCCTCCTCCGTGCCACAAAAAATATTTACGCAATAAGCAAATTTGTGACATCTGAGCAAACGTAACAATATTTGACCAACAATATGTTCTGCACGCATTAGTGATCATCAACGATCAAGTGCATCAAGTGCTTGTAGAGTTTGAACAGGATAAGGATGGCGTTACAAACGTGTAGCTATTTAAATAAACGACGCTGAGTTTATTGATTTGAAAAATTCCACACGAAATCGCCACGTGCAGACGAAATTCTAATTTATTTCGTGCAGCTGCACCTAAATAATTCGAAGTCATTTATGTTTTGGCTCTCTTTGAATAAACAAGCAATTTATATTCTGGTTCGTTTGTCTCAAAACATCGAAAATATGCCTCCTAAACGAAATAAATCTGCAGAAAAAGTAGCTGCCAAGACGGAAGCAGCAAAAAGACGATAGCTGGAATGAGAAAGGACCCGTCAGGACAGTATGACTGTTGTCCAAAGAGAATGCTATCGGGATCGCCATTGCTTGGCAAGTATGACTCCTCAGACGTTAGAAAAAATCGGGATATATCTGCCTGGCCTGGTGTTTAGCCAAGGTCATCTGTATGTGACAATGTCAAGTGTACGACGATATGACGACGTTAAGATAAAAATAGTTCACGGAAAAGAACAGAGGACATTGATACAGGGTTCACCGTCAGTGTACGCGAAAAATGTTGTGTACAAAGAAATGTTGACGAAATAGGGACTCAAGATTTTACAACACACATAACAGACAGACGGACAAGCAGACAGACATACAGACTGATAGACGGATGGACAGGGAAGCGATGGAAGATCAAGCTCCACGCGCTGCAACCTGAGTAACGTCAAAAGATCTACCAAGTTTTGAGTCATGCCCGTTGCAGGACGAGCTTTTTTGCTATAAATTAAAAAACAAATGATCTGGATATCTTATTTTCGCCCGTCATTATTGACGGGCTTTAACCTATATTCAATAAATAAATAAATATTAAAAAAATATCTCGGGATATTATACTTCCCTCCGTCATTATTAATGGGCTTTCACCTAGTTTTTAATTAAAAAAAAAAGAGAGTAGCTGAAATGGTCAACTACACTTTGATAGGCCTCTCTACTTTTTTCGACTGCCTAGAAATAGTACAAGAAAAAATGTTGTTGTGTGCAACACGTTGTTAATTTTTCGAAACAGTAGGAAGGGAAACTCCCGCGCGTGCGTCACATGGTTATGATTTTGAAACTGAATACTACTGGGAAATATTTAACTGAATGAAAAATTATGAAAACAGCGTTAGTCTTCAAGGTGTAACGGCACGCGGTGTACTTCGTCTGCTTATAAGACACTCTCAAAACTATTTTACTTTCAGTTGCACCGGGACACCTCTTGGACCACAGTACGGAGTTATGCTTCTCCAAAACCCTAAAATGTGGGCATATATGCCGAAAAATTCAAAATTTTAGAAAACCGGAAAATTAATTGAAACTAAGCAATCAAACTCCGAAAGCTCATTATGGAAACAGCTCTTAAAGCCGTGGTTCATTCTTCAATTATGTTTCTTCTGAAATATTGGGATTATGTTTCTCTAAAGTCAAAGCGTGTCATTTCTGAAGAAAACCGAGACATTTACCGTAAGCTAAAATTTAAAGTAAACAACTTAGGTGCATCGTATATTACTATGTTTTTAAAATAGCATATCTTAGAATATATTGTATCTTATAAAAATTTATAATTTTGGTAAAAGTTTGTTTTCTGAAAACGAAGAAGCTTAAAGTATATACATCTAATAAATAATTTGAAAAATATTTTATCATCTCTGGTTCAAATATTTAATTTATTGCCCTGACAACTTAGAAAATCTGAAAATTTAAGGGTGAGGAAAGAAATCCAAGATATGACATGAAAGAAACTTTGTACACCACTTCTGATATCGTAAGGATGTGCCGCTCTATTCTATGCTTTTCAATCACAGACCTTTTCTTCAATACCGTGAAAGCGGAAGAAAATTTTCATGTGTAAGTTATCAACATTTCCTTCACACATAGAAAGAAATAGCATATGTCATTTCATTGCCCTTAAATGTACCTATTGTTCTTTATGGGTGATAAGCCTTAGGCTTCTGCCATTATTATAGAATAAAGTCGGTTGAAATATTCCCTGAGAAGCGAAAAACCAAACGATGCCTGACACTTATCAGAATATTCTGTTTCTCTTGAAAAGTGAAGTGCCAGACTTCCTCCAACAATTTTTACAGATTACTTTTCTCATGATTTTGAGAACAGTCTTGACATGTATTCAAAAATAAAGTAATTAACTTATATTCGAATAGCAGTTGTACCAGCTCTTCGAACAGTCGATCCATAATTTTTTGAACATAGAATTAAAGAAAGGGAAAAATTATTAATGGAAACTGTTGGAAATCAATCTTTATTTGATATTTAGTCTCATGTAATGACGTAATTAATTCATCTGTTATTGTACAATGTAATTGAAGTCAAGTGAGATGTCACGCATTGTTCTCGTGACAAGCATTTAAAAATGTACGTGCTGTAACGACAAAAGTATTAACAGAGCTGTTCTTGTCTTCGCAGCGTAAGGTTGTGATCGAATGTCGTCGCTGAATTCTATTCTTTTGATTGTTTATGTTTAATAGATTCTTATTATCACAATAAATAATCGCGTTATATCTACGTCAAATCATGTCTTACTAGTAGTAATTTTCACCTGTTGTATTTTTATGCACTATCACCTCACACTGGTTACGGACCTAGGTACATTGGTTATGATTGCCCAGGCACACTGGTTATGATTGCCCAGGCAGGCACACTGGTTATGGTTGCCCAGGCAGGCACACTGGTTATGGTTGCCCAGGCAGGCCCACTTGTTATGATTGCCCCGGCAGGCACACTGGTTATCATTGCTCAGGCAGACTGGTTATGATTACCCAGGCACACTGGTTATGATTGTCCAGGCACACTGGTTATGATTACCCAGGCAAGTGCACACTGGTTATGATTGCTCAAAGAAGAAAGCAATGATTAACCAAAGAAGGACGCAATAATTACTCGTTAGTTCAGACTGATGTAAAAATAAAACGTACGACCGAAAGTACCAAGTTTCGATTCAACCGTTGGTAATCAACTTTTATAAAATTTCCGATTGAATTCATAGATAAATGATGTCACAAATAAATATCGACAAATTGAACAAATGCACTTATGACACCTGGAAGATCCACATGGAAGCCATTCTAACCCACAATGACCGTTGGAGTTACGTAACAGGTCAGAATCCGAAACCTGTTGATGTAACAAACGCAGCTGAGTTAGAGGTGCTTAACAAATATATACTGGCTGACTAGAAAGCTAAGGCAGATATAATCCTGTCGATCTGTCCAAGCAAACTTTGTCACATAAAGAATTGCAAAAGCTCATGCGAAGTCTGGCAAAAGCTTCGATCAGTTTACGGATCCAAAGGACCATCTAGAAAGGCTACATTGCTGAAGCGACTCCTATTTCGCAAGGTAAACGACATTAATGATATGTCAGAACGCCTGACTGAATTTTCTGAAATAGTCGATAGACTTCACGAAATGGATATTATAATAGCTGATGATCTTTTTTCAATATTAATGCTATACAGTATTCCTGATAGTTTCAACAATTTTCGTTGTGCCATAGAATCTAGAGATGAGCTACCGAAACCTGATGTTCTGAAAGTCAAACTTTTGGAAAAATGGGTTGCTTGAAAAACAAAAAGGGTTCCAAATTGTCAAACAGCATATCTGTCTTTCAACAGAAAGAGTAATTCGAATCCGAAGATAAGCTCTAGTAACTGGAGTCAGAATCAAGGGAAGAACGACAGAAGGAACAACACAGTGTTCCGTAGTTATATATGCAACTAATGTTCGAAGATGGGAAACAAATCTTCTGAAAGTCGTAAACGAATTGCTGACAAAAAGGCAAATTCCTTAAGACAAGAGGCTTCCATGGTAACAAATTCGAAAAATGAAAGCACACATACTGCTATAACAATGAATGCCAATCACAACGCAAAATCTGCATGGTGCTGAGATAGCGGAGCAACGTCGCAGATGTGCAATAACGAAGATCTGTTTTCTGAAATAAACAAACAGACAAATTGTTTCGTAAATCTTGCAGTTGACAAAACAGCAGAAGTAACTGGTAAAGGATCCATATGGATCGCAGTACCGAACGGAAAAGAAGTAAAAACTATTCGATTGGAAAATGTGGTCTGTGTTCCTGAGTTAAAAAGCGATTTACTGTCTGGGTCAAAAGCCACAGCAAATGGCCGTTCAGTTATTTTCACCCCCAAAAGACGCCAGAATCGTTGAATCTAATGGAACCATACTTCTCCGAGCAGCTAAAAAAGGTGAATTATATTATTTTACACCAAGCTACGAAAATGTGGCGATGGTCACAGAATTTCAAAAATGGCATCAAAGATATGGTTATTTAAATGAGAATGATCTAAAAAGGCTTAAAGCAGACAAAATGGTGTGAGGACTCTCTTTTCAAGATAAGGATACCCTAAGAAACTGTAAAATCTGTATTCAGGCGAAGCAGACAACAAAACTCTTTTCGAAGGAATCCAAGTTGAAAGCAAATAATTGCTGGACCTCGTCCATTCAGATGTATGTGGACTAATGAAACCCATTTTCTTGGTGGTTAACGCTATTTCGTTACTTTTATTGACAACAAGTAACGATATGCTGAAATATGTTGTCTTAAAACAAAAGACGAAGTAAAGAAAGCTTTTTAAAATTCAAGGCCTCAATGGAAAACCGTACAGGAGTAAAAATCAAAACACTCCGTACCAATAATGGGCTCAAATATTGCGGAGCAGCATTCGACGCTTATCTGGAACATGAAGGAATACACAGGGGGAAATCTGCAGTATTAACACCACAAGAAAATGGAGTTGCCGAGCAATATAATCGCACAATCATCGAAATGGCGTGATGTTTGTTAATACAATCAAGACTACCTGTTAGCTTTTGGGCAGAAGCAATAAACTGTGCTGTATTTCTGAGGAATCGTTCTCCGATACGAAGTTTAAATGGGGAAAATATCCCATATGAAGCTCTATTTGGCGTTAATCCAAATGTACCATTCTTCAAGATTTTTGGTCAGAAAGCTTATGTTTTGGATAAGCGATCAAAAGGTAAATTCGACCCGAGATCCCAAGGACACATATTTGTTGGCTATTCAGTGGAATCGAAAGCATACCGCTTATGGGAAAAGGTTCCAGAAAAATAGTCGAAAGCCGTGACATCCGTTTTGTTGACGAATTCGAAGATAATCTTCCATATGGTTATGAATTTGAACTCCTCACGTCATCTGAATTGCCTATTCCATTTGCCGAAATGAGTGACACAACGTGCTCACCCGATGGTAATAGCACACAGGGCGCTGAGAGTGCAACAGACGTTACGACAGGAGAAATGGCAGCAGAGGACATGACGTCAGAGCCAGACATGTCACAGGAACGTACGGCAAAGGAAGTAATGCCAGATTCTTCAAGAGAACAAGACTCACCATTGTTTACAAACAAAGGTTACACATTAACAAAGATGAGGACTTTGGCCGTCCTAGAAAAGTCTATACTGGAAAACCCTGGCAGACCTACAAAGCAATATTAAATGATTCCTACTGATATTACTAAAACAACTGAGTTCTTTAATAATGTCGAAGCAATCGTAATGTTTATGAAGCCTTAAATGGTACGCAAAGTAAAGATTGGAAGATCGTAATGCAAAGCGAATATGATGCTCTCGTCAAGGCGAAAGCATGGGAGTTGGTACCAAGACCAAATCACAAAATAGTTATTGGTTAGAGATGGGCCTTAAAGACGAAAGTCAATCAAGATGTCAGTACTGAAATGTTAGAAGCAAGACTGGTTGCAAAGTAGTGCTCTCAAACACCAGGAATTGATTATGAAGGAAACGTTTCACCAGTTGCCAGATTAAGTTCGATTCGAACTGTAATCGCTCATGCAATTAAAATTGGCTTAACGGCTTATCAGCTGGATTTTGTAATGACATATGTAAATGGAAATTTGGATGAAAAAATATACATGGAACAACCGGAAGGTTTCCAAAATAAATCCAACAGAGATCAAGTTTGCCGATTGAAAAGATCAATCTATTGTCTAAAGCAATCCGGCAGGCAATGGTGTAAGAAACTGGAGGAAAAACTGAAACCTCTTGGTTTCAAGTCACTTAATTCAGAAAAATGTGTTTACCAAATGAAAAATCGTACTGATAAAGTCATTATTTTTGTTTATTTTGATGACTTGATGGTATTTGCAAACAGCAAAGATAGTTCAAAATCATAAAGAATAAGTTGGCCAGTTCATTCAAAATGGACTTAAGATCCTCGCATTACTGTTTAGGCATTGAGGTTGCGCAAAATGCAAACTGCATAACAATGTCGCAAAATAAATTTATAAAATATATTTTACATAAATTTAAAATGCAGGATGCTAAATCTGTAACAACCCCTTTGGATATTAGCACCAAGACAACAAAAAAATGAGCCCCAAAACACAAGAAGAAAAATCTGAAATGAAAGATATCCCATATCGTTCACTGATTGATTCGCTCATGTATCTTTCTGTAGCCACCAGACCTGATATCACGCATGCTGTGAATTTTCTCAGCCAATTCAACAATAATCCAGGTAAAGCTCACTGGATAGCAACAAAAACAATATTGACATATCTAAAAGGTTACACAAAACCTGGCTCTTGTATTTAACCATGCAAAAGAGCCACTGAAGGCTTTTGTAGATGCAGACTGGGCTTCCGATATCAACGATATAAAATCCTACACCGGATATGTATTCAAATTTTCCGGAGGAGTAATAAGTTGGGAATCCAAGAAAGTAACGTGTCAGATTTCCTCCAACAATTTTTACTGATTACTTTTTCTCATGATTTTGCGAACAGTCTTGACATGTATTCAAAAATAAAGTACGTAGTTAATTTATACTCGACTAGCATTTGTACTAGCTCCTCAAACGGTGAATTCATAGTTTTTTGAACATAGAATGAAATGCAGGGAAACATAGATAATTGAAACAAAAGTAATTTAAGATCTGTAACTATTTTACAATTTAGAACAGGGTGGTAACATCAGTGTATACGGTTTGACGTCCATCGCAGCAGGATTTGGCGCACCTTAATTTTAAATCAAAATGTCATGAAATGTTTACAGCATTTCAAAGTTTCTGGCATGATTATCTTTAAACCAACCAGCATTTCGAACATTACAGCTAAGCCTACCTTTCGAATTTGTTGGTTTTCAGATAGCTGCAGAAGTGGACGAAAAATTCAACCTCACAATATTCCAAAGCCACTGTTTTGATCTTTTTGGTTTTTCGGCTTTTGTAGGTATACGGACCTTAAGACATATCAGAATGCCAATTTTCAAATCTCAAGTGATTTAGAAGTGATCGAATAATAGAAGAAAATTTCAAGCGAACAACGGTCCAAAGGCGCAATTTAAATTTATTTTTTTTGTTTTCGGACTTTTTTATGTGTACGGACCTTAAGGCCTACTAGCATGCTAACTTTCAGATCTTTAAGTCATTCAGAAGTTGTAGAATAATTGAAAGAAAAATTCAAGCAATGCTCCAAAGCCGCCATTTTGATTTTCGATTTTTGTTTTTGGACTTTATTAAGGCTTTTTAGCATGCTTATTTTCAGATCCCTAAGTCATTTGGAAGTGATGGAACAATTCGCGAAAAAATCAAACTGAAATGTACCAAAGTCGTCATTTTTGTTTTCGTTTTTTTTTTTTTTTTCCAGACTTTTCTGATTAACCGAACTTTTGTGATTTATCATCATATGAATTTTTAGATCTGTAGGTCATTTACAAGGAGTGGAACAATTCGTCTAAAAATGCAAGTAGGCCGTGTTACAAAGCCGCTATTTTGACTTGTTTTGGTTTTCGTATTTTTCTTGGCATACGGATAATCAGACCTATTAACATTCTACCTTTCAGACCTGTACGTCATTTAGAATCGGTCGAACAATTCGCGGACGGAAACACTCGCATTTTTCTATTTTTCCACTTTGCTTCGCATGATATATACACTATGTTGACAAATATTACCGGACACCGCTTCAAAAGCAAATGAACGGATCCGCTGCATTGTTAAGATGCTCGGTATAGCTGCAAACGGTATAAAAACAAGACTGCAGCTGAACGCGATCATATCGCACTGTGAGGTTGAGTATGAGGCGTTTAAACATACACAAGTCAATTGTTTTGGATGTAATGAATAAGTGGAAGACATACGGCGTGCCAGAAGCAGCAAAACGTATCGGCAGAGCAAAGAAAACCAGTGATAGAGGACGTCGAAGCCTCAGCAGTGTCGTTACAGCTAATCGACGGAGTACTGCATAAGACCTCAGCGTGCAGGTGAGTCAAAATGCTTGAACCTCAATATGTACACATACCGTTCCCAGAGAACTTCATTCCATGGGTTACTGTGGTCGTGCGGCAGCTCATAAGCTTTTCATTTCCACTCGGAATATTACTCGTCTTTTATCATGGTGTTAAGAAAACTTATAATATACAGTTGATTAATGTAAACGGGTCCTATGGACTGACGAATCCAGATACACGATCCATCAGTCTGACGGCCGTGTGAGGATATGGCGGCAGCCGGGGTACGATATTTACAACATTATACTAGTCCTATGGTCAAGTTTGGATCTGGCAGTTTACTCGTGTGGGGATGTTCCTCGTGGCATGCTCCCGACCCATTGGATATTGTGGACAAACCTAGTAACGAACAACTCTACCTCGATATTCTGGACAATTATGCACTACCACTGCTGTGGCAATACTATGGAACCGACACTTGTTGGTACCAGCAGGATAATGCACCGAGCCATAAAACAAAGACTGTTACCGCATGGTTTGACGATAATTCCTTACGTGTGTTAACTGGCCAGCACAGAGCCCTGATCTTAACCCATAGAACACCTATGAGATGAATTAGAGCGCCGCATAAGAAGTTTGATGATAATTCCGTATCGTGTGGGTGCTGACCAATCCCCACGGGATACGGAATTATCGTCAAACCACGCCGTAACGGTCCTTGCTTTATGGCTCCGTGCATTATCCTGCTGGTCACAACAGTGCTCGGTTCCATAATATTGCCACAGAGTTGGTAGAGCATAATTGTCCAGAACAATTAACAGGTTTGTCCACGATAACCAATGGGCCGGTACCATACCACGAAAAACATCCCCACACGAGTACTGGACTGTAGGAACAGCACACCCTGGTAAATACCGTTCCCCCGGCTTCCGCCATACCCAAACACGGCCATCAGACTGATGGATCGTGTATCTGGATTCGTCAGTCCATAAGACTCGTTTCCATTGATCTACGGTCCACGATAGATGTTCTTTACACCAATGATAAACGACGAGTAGCATTCCGAGTGGAGACGAAAAGCTTATTAGCAGCCGCACGACCACGGTAACCCCATGTAACGAATTTCTCTTCCAATTGTACGTGTACATGCCGGGGTTCCATCATTTTTCTCAACTGTACACTGAGGTCTTGTGCAGTATTTCGTCGATTAGCTGTAACGACTCTCCTGTGGCTTCGACATACTCTATCACTTATTTTCTTTGGTCTGCCGATATGTTTTGCTACTTGTGGCACGCCATGTGTCCTCCACTTATTCAGTACATCCAAAACAGTTGACTTTGGTACCCTTAAACGCCTCTCGGTTTCTTTTATGGACAACCCACTAATATAACACCCAGCGATCTTTCTTTTCTAAAAGTCAGATCTCTCCCACCGCGATAATTTCACTGACGATTTCTAAATTAAAGACTGAATAAATGGAATTTAAGAAAATCTTATTCATTTACGCGAGACGTAGACTGTCGCCACCAGGTCTTGAGAAAAGGGGGCCTGGCGGCTCTAGGCCCTACCACGCCCTGACTGTAACCCTACTCTTGGGAATGTTTGTGCTGGGACACTCTATTTTCGCTGATAGAGGTGAGTTTCGTCTTAAATATCATCACACACCTATGCAGCAATGCTGACCAAGTTCACCAGTTCACTCTGGCAGTGTTTTCTAACCAGTATGGAGAGTACTAACAGAAAAACGCGTCATGTTACAAAGCCCGTGTCGTTGAGGACATGCCCGTAGAAAATGAGGATGACACTTATGTTCTGTTGTCGCTGAAGATGTCTCTTGATACGCATCTTATCGAAAACGTTTATGACTAAATATTTATGACGTTTCTGCAGTGGGGGAGGGTTACGAAATACCTACACAATATCAAGTAGGTGATCATAATGTTTTGCTTCTACAGTGTATATCGTATTTTTATTTTCGAAGAACTAATGATAACTATCTTCTCCTAGCAGACAGAGAAGCTCTTCTGCATGGAATGCGAATAAAATTTCTTTTTGACTACCGGTTAATCATTGTTCGGTTTGAAAGCTTTTTGCTAAGTCCATTAGATTTATATCCGTCTGTATTTGTGTTCGTGTTTTTGCCTGTGAGGAAGTGTGTATGTGTGTGCATTACCCTGAGCGTTTCTGTTTATGTGTATGCACGTTTGTGTGTGTGCTAATATGTACGTAAGTACGTGCTCACGCATACATATGTGTGCATGTGCTTGAGTGTTCGAAGTTCAGGTTAAGGTCGCAACACCCTCTTTGGAGTCACGCCAATACATCACTTTGTGAATATAACTTATTCAACCATGAGTACATATTTTAACATAGCTACGCAAATTTTCGTTTCCTCTAGGAGCAATACCAGACAAAATTAAGTATCTTCGGCAGACATAGGCAGTTAACCATTTTGGTGATTGCAATGCTAATGAGAATTTAGTAAATTCTACATAAAAGTTGTGTTTCCAGTTGGAAAGTGACCTAGCTCTATATCTGTATTATTCTCGGTTTTTAAAGTTATTGAATGCATGGAGGGCAAGAAAGTTCCTAATGGGAAATATATGTACCTTCTTTCCGCAGGGCTGCTTGCATACGTGTTGGCCTTATTTTAGGAGTTAGCAGAATCACCATTCCCAAGAGCCGCTATCTTTGCAGAGATATCTGTTCCGGTCGCCTGACTATTGGCAGCGTTCGTGGAGGACGCAGCTGTATCCCCATTCAGAATCACATTTACAAAGCCGAGAAGCCACTGACCACAATTAACGGTCCATAATTGGTTAAAAGCACCACACAAACACTCCATCGTGGTACTGGCACCTCGTGTTTTAATAAAGCGCTCTTAATAATCAGGGAAAATATTAAAGAAAGAAAATATGCAGGAGCATCAGAAAATAATTGCAATTTTCGAAATAATAATATATTGTATTTGCTTTATGAAGGTAAACTATTTAACTCTTTTTGCGCCCGAAACACTTGAACCAAATTGTGCCCAATATAATTTCGTTCCACAAACATAAATATTCCAGTAGCGGCATGGTATTTCCAAGGCGACGGCAAAACAATTCCTTTCCTCCATCGTCTCAGTAGTACCAACAGTGAACTTGTTACTGGTGATAAGACCTCGCTTCTGGTCCTCTGTTCTCTGCTTTGTGAACCCAGGCTTGTTGGAGAAGGGCTAGTTCCTCTGCCACGGACACCGTGCCACTGAGCAGGAACACTTTACTTTAAAATGTTCTCTTTCCTTCCTTGGGTTCCTCAATTTTGTTAGAGCCCTTTCATCAGCCAGAAAGGATTAGTGTCAATCATCTGCGTAAATTATACCTTCAATGATAAGCTAAAGGGAAAGTCACGTTTGGCCTACTTTTTTGACATCTAATATATTCGTTAGAGATGACTTCAACCCATTTTTCATACCCAGAGATACTTCGTTTTAGCCTGCTAAAGGGTTAAAGGTGCATTTTACTTTATACCAAGATGAGTTAATAATTATCAGAAATGTAATAAAATGTACTACAACAACAATCGAGAACTTACAGCGATACGATTCTCAAAATAGCCCCCTTGCTTTTTAACTCACTTTCCCCAGCGGTTCATGACGTCGTAACTTCGCCGAGAGACTAGTCGATAAATGCATTGTTCTCTTCACTTCCTGGTAGCAACAAATTAATGGCCTCTTAAGGAGTGTTTGAGTGGACCAAATAGGTGATGGTACGCAGGATGAGGTCATTAACACAAGAAGAGTGTTCCAATAGCTGTAGGTTCAACAACGATGTAGGCAGCTTGTGGGGTGATGCTTGTCGTTCAACAGAAAAGTGCGTTAAGGTAATAGTAATCTTCTAATTGAAGGATTAACCTTGTCATGTAACACCTCACTCTAAGGAACAATGTTCACTCTTCAATCGGCCTGCTAGAGAGTGTTTCTGTTTCTGTATTGGACTGTCTTATGTCCTATGAAACAGAGAACAACACTTTCCAACGTGTTGGCTGATTTTTGAATTCCCTGCTCACTGGTGATTCTTCAAATTTCCATTTGAGACTCTGATATTTACCCACGGGTTATTTTCGCTGTATCCATATAGCTCGTCCCAAATGATTGTTCTTTCTAAAGTGATTCACCGTTACAATAGCCGTGCAAATAGAGTTGCTGGATTGCTCATTCCTGTGAGAAGTTTTGGGACCTACTTTTCTTCGATACTACGAAAGACACGTTTGTTATCCACGATTTCATAGACATATTTCGTGATTATTTGCATAAGATAAAGCACTTCATAAAGTGTAACCCGCCTAGTTGACAGAACCATTGCAAGGACATGTTCAATGTTCTCATACAAAGTTGACATAAATGAACTTATCTCTTCCTGTTCATGCGATATATTTGCAAGGAAGCAGTTTTTCAACTTTAAAATACACTCATGTCCAAATATTAACCGGTTGAGGGAGAGGTGCCTCATATGAGGCCCGAAAGTAGTCTTGCGCCTGGGGACTACGTGTCTCATGTGAGGTTGTCTCACTTTCCGCATCGCGCGCGCAATTGTTCGCATGCGGAGAGGGCCAATGCCTTTTATACCGCTCCTGCCATCACAAGGATGGTAAGTCAACTTCACACACAATGCTTGCACCACATGAGAGGGGGTACTGCAATAGCCAAAAAAAATCTAGTCCACAACAGGTTAAGGATTACTTATATTTTCACAGCATACTTTTATTCCAACAGGATGTGGGTGAAAATATATTTATGAGCACACAAAGATGAAAAGGACGTATGCACACAGAAAAAAGCATGAATTCGTGCTTATTAATATAGAAAATCGATAAAAGAACAAAATGTATCATTTTCTCTAATTGGCTCACAATAACTACACTGCTGGACCACCCAAAATGCAACACCAAGAAGGAAAGCATCCGATTGGCCTGAAATTCGCAGCATGCGTCGCCCGCAAGAGGGCATGCAAACGATTAGCATTGCAGGGCATATGCAAATCATGTGCGCTACCGCACGCCACCGAGAAGCACTATAAGAAGGGTGCACAGAAAGCGGGGTGTAAAGTAGTGGCAGTGTGTTGTGCTGCCGGACTTGTGCGTGGGAATCTTCCTGAAGCCACGTCGCAGAATACGGCCGGCAGTCATTCCAGAACGTTTTGGAGTTCAACAGAAGACGAATAGTGGCTTATCGCAACAGCGGTTTATCGTACCAAGACATCGGCGCCCGTGTGGGACGACATCCCGCCACAGTGAGGTGAGTATGAATTCGGTGGGTGCAGGAGTGACGGACGGACCGACGACCACCGAATGAGAGAACCGGCATGTTGTGTGGCGGGCTTTTGACGGCTTGCACAGCCACATCACGAACGTTAGCGCAGGAATTCGGGTGCGTTGTGCAACAACCTGTGTCAGCACGTACCTTTCGATGTCGTCTGCAGAAGCGGGTACTTGTCACACGGCGCCCATTGTTCCGATTACCATTGACGTTACACCACCGTCGAGTGCAGAGGCAATGGGCCGTTGAACGCCGCACCTGGGTTACGGAATGGCACGACATTGTCTTCTCCGAAGAATCCCGCTTCTGCTTGCAACACCACGATGGTTAGATCCGCGTGTGGCGGCACAGCGGCGAGAGACTGTATGACGCCTGCATAATGCATCGCCATACCGGTCCGTAGCCAGGGGATATGGTTTGGGGCGCAATTGGATATGACATCGGCACCCCTCTGGTGCGCATCGCCGGTACATTCAACAGCCACCGCTACATCACGGACGTTATGGAGCCTGTAGTCCTCCCTTACCTGCAGGACCTGCCAGCGGCCACGTTTCAACAGGACAATGCGCGCCCGCACGTGGCACGCATCGTGCAACAATTTTTCACGGTCCCACCAGTTGTCACTGCTGCCGTGGCCTGCCTATTCTCCCGATATGTCGCCCATCGAACACGTCTCGTCGCTGATCGGCAACCGAATGGCCCGGCAAGCAACACCCGCGGCTACGCCTGATGAACTGTGGCAACGTGTGGAAGCAGCCTGGACCGACATACCCCAAGCTCACATCCAAAGCCTCTTTCGTTCGATGCCTCGGCGTGTAGCGGCCGATATTGCCAATCATGGGGGCCACACGAACTATTGATGTAAGTGCGTTTCGCAAGTCGCACGGGCCTGTAAGCTCAATCGCTTCATATTTGCATCTGTTGTTATGTGTCCAGTAAATCTGGCTTTGCTATCTCGTGTCCTTCTTGGTTTTGCATTTTGGGTGGCCAGCATTGTAAAATTGACATCAGGCAGACGTCATCGCTCTTTCCACGTTTATAAATGAGCCACGGAAAAATTATCTTCGGCTGCCACTGGAATCGAACCCAGGGTCTTCCAGTTACGCACCGGACATGCTGCCACTAAACACAGCGGCGTCGAATTATCAAGGTTCACCTACAACGAGCCCGCTGTGTGAAGTGGTAGCATGTCCGGCGCATAACTGCAAGACCCTGGGCTCGATTCCAGTGGCGGCCGAAGATAATTTTTCCGTGACTCACTTACAAACGTGGAAAGAGCGATGACTTCTGTTTGATATTCCTAATCCACGTCAATTGTGTGTATTAATTAAAATTGACATAAAAATAATAAGTTTTCATGGAACATTTTAATAGCACATATGACCACCCTGACTGCAACACATGCTCGCATCAGTGGTCCATGCTTTTCAGGAGATTTTCCAGAAGATCGTGAGAGAGATTTCTCCAATTCTTCTTTCAGCGCCATTACCAGGTCTTTTTCTGGAGGGACGGAGTGCCAGGTGGGGGATAGCTTTCAGCAATGCGCCTGCCTAGAGCGTCCCAATAATTTTTGATTGGATTCAGGTCGGAGGAGTACGCAGGCCACTCCATTCGGTCCATCCCTTCTCTCTCCGACAGTTCATCAGCACATGATGATCGATGAGGACGGGCGTTGTCGTCCGTAAAAAACGGAAAAAATTTCCAACAGCACCACGAAATAGCTTTCCGTGTTCCAAAATGACCTCCTCACATTAACGCTGGACATTCATTGTAACACTTTCTCCAACGCTAGGAGTTCTGAACGCTCACTGATTATAACCTCAGACCAGACCATTTCTGAACCATCCCTGTAATCGTCGATGTCTACTATGTTTCTGGCTGAATAGGTACTGCGGTGTTCTCGCCAGATGTCTTGCCGCCTGGAGTCAGACGACAAAAAAATCGATTTTCGTCTGTAAACAGAAAATTGAACAATTGCTCTTCACTCCATGTGGAGTGTTCAGGACACCACTGATAGCGAGTCGTTTTTCGTGGTGATGTCAATGGAGCATACTGTAAATGTTTCCGGGTATGCAATCCGAAATCATGCAAACGCCATGACACGGCTTGACATCATACTGTATTTTGGTAACACGGCATGATTCCAGCTGTTTTGCTCACTTTCAACCAGTTATTCCGCGAAATCTTTGAAGCGGTTACAGTAGGATAACGATCTTGCGATGGAATAGTTTTGTGTTGTCGAACACTACTTAATCTTCTGGTAGCTATTCCATGTTCAGAAAATTATTTTCAGGTCCCTGATACCAGACTCTAGACAATTCCGACGTGATTCGGTACTTCTCTAGTTGTGTCCAACCTTCGTCCACTTTACCAACAATTGTCCCACGGGTAAATTCATCCAGATAAGTTTTGTTTACGCTTTTCAACCGTAGGTTGAAGAAGCGTATATGCTTCAGCTTTGTCCGTCTGTCTGTCCGTCCGCACGATAACTCGCGTAAAAATGGTTCGATTTCGATGAAATTTTAGTACATGGTAGGGGACGACCATGGAACGAACCCTGTTGAAAATATGCGAAATGGGGTCACAGGTCAGGACATAGGAGCGGAATCAATTCATTGCTCTTATGCGCAATAACTGGCGTAACAATGCTTCGATTGCGACAAAACGTTATCAAGTTGTTCGGGAGATGTACTGAACCGGTTCTGTTGAATGTCTTCGAAATGGGGCCAAAGGTCAGGACACAGGAGCAAGATTTATTCTACAGCCATTATCCTCATAACTTGACTAAAAATGTTTCTATTCGACAAAACTGTAGTATGTTGTTCCGGAGATGTACGAAACCGGTTCTGTTGAATATAATCGAAATGGGGCCGAAAGGTCAGGACACAGGAGCGATATTTGTTACACAGCCATTATCCTCATAACTTACGTAATGATTTCTGGTATGCTGGAAAGCGTATCATAATCAATGCATTGCATGATTTTACTAACTTGTTACAGGAAACTACAAGTCGCCATAACAACAAAGTTAGTAAAATCATGCAATACATTGATTATGATCCGCATTCCAACATAACAGAAATCATTACTCAATTTATGATGATAATGGCTGTGGAATGAATCTCGCTCTTGTGCCCTGACCTTTAACCCCATTTCGATAATATTAAACAGAACCGGTTCAGTATACCTCCGGAACAACATGATAAAGGTTTGTCGTAATCGACACAATTTTACGTAAGTTATGACGCATAGGGGCAATGGAATTGACCCCGCTCCTATTTTCTAACCTTTGATCTCATTTTCAAGAGGGTTCATACCCAATTGTCCCTTATAACATACTAACATTTCGTCGAAATAGAACCATTTTTGCGTGAGTTATCGTACAGACAAACAGACGGATAAAGCTGGAGCACATGGGCTTCTTCAACCTACGGTTGGAAAGCGTAAAAAAGGCGGATCCACGCTGCAACACCTATAAAACAAACAATTTCTTCCCATTCACGCTTCAGCTTTTATCGCCGATCGGCAGCACACAGCTGTCACGTGATTCCTGATAATTTGCATATGACCAAAGTTTTTCACATATCTTGCTCATACGTGTTTCGATGAGGACACGGTGTTTTACCGCTAGCCAACGAATTGCGAGTCCGGAATTTAGACTCTTATCGTTGATCCTTAATTTTTGGACATCAGTTCACACAATAAGATGTACCACTATGCGGTAAAACATTATTATCATCTTATGTTGAAAGTTATCAATCAATTTCAGGAGCTCATAAACTTTCAATGCACACCAAAAAGAGCAACAGTGTTCAGTGTACTTTGATGCATACGAAAAGCGTTTACCTTTTGAGTGAATTTAGGTATGATAGTCTGTCTTCCTACAGCATTTTGATACAGATAAAGTTCATCTCCAGAATTTGTTGCCCGAGGTTTTCATTGCTAAATCTTCTCGAAGCTGTATTTTCCCTCTGAAATGTGGCCAAAATCCGATGGACGACGAAACGATTCACACAAAGCTTTATGGCAACTTCTACTTGGTTCTTCCAATGGCTTTCCATCTTGATTTGTCTCCCAAGTGGTGACTACTCAGTGTCACCATAACAGTGAAATGCATACCTTTAAAGCAGCCTGTTCTGCTTCCAATTCAGATGCGAAATTCTAAGGCGATCTCAATGGCCTCCATATAACCTAACACCAATTTGCATATTTAGATGCACTTTATATTTATTTATTTACCATATATGACATCATGGCATTAAATACTTCTATTAAGTTGGGCTTAAGCCCAATCACTATAGATTTATTTACAAAAACTCTAAATTTCTTGTTTGTTCTTAATTTATGGAAACCAATCTAACACAAAAGAGCTGCTGAACCCGAGAATGGTGAGCTCACCGCATAATTCACGAAATCTTATCTCTAATGTAGACCCATAACTCACTGGGTGCAAAAATATTTACCTCTCGACTATAATAGTTTGACAGATATATTTCGCAAATGTTATTAAAAAGTTAGACACACAGACACTCGTGTAAAAATTTGATATTGCGGATAGCACTTTCATATGTAGAGCAAATGTTCGTTGAGCATTTGGCAAAAGAATATTTTCTTAGGAAAAATTATCACTCCTGTAAAGAATAGTTTTTAAGACATAGTGAGAAAATATTAGCTCACCAGTGAACAGGTGCGTTCGGAAGAAAGTTCCCATTTATTGAAAAATGTTGTCGTAATCATATTGAAAAACATTAACACCAAGTCTGGTCAAAGAAAATTTGCATTGGGAAAAAAAGTCCTTTTGGTAATGAGCATTTGCACATATACAGTGAGCCAATGTCAGAAAAAGTTTGACCATGTACATCTGTATACGCATTTTCTTTTTAGTTCCTTGAAAGACATTAAGACATTTTCATTGCCGTAATGGCAAGTATTTAACTCCTTCATTTTTCATGAATGGAATACGGGATTACACCATACAATACACATTTTGGTGTAAATATGACATCGGATGGTAAGTCATATATGGTTATACTCGCATTAATCGGGAACTTTAAACTTGGTCGTTTAGGGTGGCGTAGTGAGTAGCATAGCCGGACGCTATCCGGGAGACGCGGGTTCGAAGATTTTCGCTCCATGACGACGAAATTTTCAAGTTTTCGGATGTTATATGACTTAACATCCATTTCATATTTCCACCAAAAAACGCATTCACATCTTCGAAAGACGTCGTTTATTTTTTTACGTACAAATGTAAAAAAATGTTCGTCCTAAGTCATATGACGAACACTTTCCCAGGTTTAATGACCAAATAATACAAAAGTTTGATCCAATATAATTACTGGTATGAGAGCAAGTGGCATCTCGAAGTGTGGCTCACAAGTACTTATGTGCAAAGTTCTTTAACTAAGAGAACACCCAAAGATATGAATTTTACATATATATTAAACGTTTTTCCAAGAAAATTTCGGTACATGACTACCACGAATTATAAAGTGATTATCTGTGCAGGTAATTATGTAGTCAAATCTTACCTTTAATGTTGAAGAATGTCATGGGGAATTTAGTTGATCAAAGGAATAAAGGAAATTGATGTTATATGCGCCAGCTTAAAAAAAATAAAAATTAATGTCATTTAATCAGAATAATCGAATTTCGGAGCAAATACAACTAGCAATAAAATGTAGTTTACGAAGAGTTATAAACTTCGAAAATAGGAAATATGGTGCAAATAAAACTTTTGAAACAATAGTTAGCATTAAAAATCAATAATTTATGGAAAAGGTAATGATGTTCTTAGTAAAATATTGGAATAAAATAATATGGAATAAATCCTTAATTCATAGTGGGATCCAGAGTCAAATTTTCACGTTTCATGTGTTGAAAACTCTTTCTCTTCCTCTGGGTATATTGTTTTCGTGCTTTCACTTTCTTTCATTGTTAGTTGTTTCGTGTTTTCCTTTTCCCTCATTTTTAAAGAAGCACTTATATATGGGACCCCATCATAGTACTCTCTGATGGGGTCATTCTAAATTAATTGTACAAAACCCGCTCCGTGTGGTTTCTTTCCGGACGCCACCTTCCCCCTTACGCAAAAAGATGTTTGGATAGATCTGTATGAAAGATCTGAAAGAATACTGCTATAATTTATGAGTACTTATTGTGACAAAGGGATGTACAATGCTTTTACAAGAAACGAAGATTTATCGATTGATGAAGAAAAGCTTGAAACAACTGATACTTACATTTACCTTTGACAGCAAATATCAAGTGCGGGTCGCATTGACGAAGAAATTAATCGGCGTATAAAACTTGGATGGAGACCTTTTGGAAGGAACAGTAAAATTTTTAAGAGCAGTATGCCATCATGTCTTAAAAGAAAAGTGTTTAATCAATGTATCCTGCCAGTGCTTACGTATGGAACAGAGACATGGATTTTAACTAAAACAGACATACAAAGATTGCAGACAACTCAAAGAAGCACGCAGAGATGCATGCTTGGTGTACCCAGGAAAGATAAGAAGAGGAACTTGTGGATAAGGAAAATGACAGGAGTGGACGACATCATGACCAGAGTGAAATCACTGAAATTGCAATGGGCTGGACAAGTTGCCAGAAAAACTATCACCGATGGACAACCGAAATTTTAGACTGGATTATGAGCAACAGGAAAAGACCCAAAAGAAGACCCCATGGGAGATGGATGGATGAAATTCGAAAGTTTGCTGGAGTGACCTGGAGGAGACAAGCTCAAGACAGACAGTTGTGGAAGAAATTTGGGGAGACCTTAATCCAGCAGTGGATTGATAATGGTTGATATTGCTTATGATGATGAAATGTCCGATTGAAAAATTATTTCTTCCTTTCGATGCCATTTGTAAGAAGACCATTTTGAGTACAATATATTTTTCAGGAAATACATGTTTTTTTCGCTTTGAGCGTGAAGGTAAATTTGTGTTTCCTTGATATTGTTGCTTCTAAAGGCCCGATTTCAAAAATGCATTGTGCATCGGATACAACAGAAGTACTACATATAATTTCTCTAGAGAATAGTTTCGCCACCAGAAGGAGTAAGTGTTTATTTATGTTACTGGTGTTTCGCAGCAAAAAGTTTAATTCTAAAAGCTATTAAAGCATTCTTTCGTGTACCGATACCACTTACCTCGAAATCCTTTCGAGAACGCCTACTGTTTAAAATAGTGCATAGCTTTTCGTCCAGGCGAAGTAGATGTATATCGCATTTTTGTCAATATGCCTCCTTATAAGAATCCGATTTCAAATAAAAATCTTTACCGGAGAGTGTTTCCGGAGCGACAGGTTCTACATTTAATTTCAAAGTATTCTTAACGTAAAAGTGTACCACAGCAGGTCGTAAGTTCACGTTTCCGTTTACATCACGTTTGCAGCAATTTCTGTGGGATTAAAAACCCGATTGAAAACATTCTTCTTCGGTCAGATACAATTACCTATAAAAACCTTTTTTGTATATTTCCTTCCCAAAATAACGCACAATGTCTCAGTAGGGTGTGACGTATATTATAATTTAACTTTCATTTGTAGTTCCTTTTCCTATGTAAATTAGAGTTTATTCTCTTTTATTTTCTCTCAAACGAGAATAACATTGGCAACATACTGAAGTCGGAACAAGAGTGACGTATGTGTGGCCGGATAAGAACGATAGATAAAAAAAAGGATATGCAGCAGTTGTTTAAAGGGAGATGTTGGATGGTGAACGTTAATGCTTCTTTTGGATACGCGACTGCTTAATTATCGTTTAAGTATTTGTGAAATTTAACTGTTCTACTTTAATAACAGTGTTGTGTTCTTGTGGATATTAATTCAAGTTCCAGTGTTGTGTTTCACAGTTAATTGATTGTGGATATCAGTGTTGTGTTTCATAGTTAATTGACTGTGGATATCAGTGTTGTGTTTCATAGTTAATTGATTGTGGATGTCAGTGTTATGTTTCATAGTTAATTGATTGTAGATGTCAGTGTTGCGCTTCATAGTTAATTAATTGTGGATATCAGTGTTGTGTTTCATAGTTAATTGATTGTGGATATCAGTGTTGTGTTTCATAGTTAATTGATTGTGGATATCAGTGTTGTGTTTCATAGTTAATTGATTGTGTATATCAATGTTGTGTTTCATAGTTAATTGATTGTGGATGTCAGTGTTGTGTTTCATAGTTAATTGATTGTGGATGTCAGTGTTATGTTTCTAAATAATGTATTGTTGATGTCAGTGTTGCGCTTCATAGTTAATTGATTGTGGATACCAGTGTTGTGTTTCATAGTTAATTGATTGTGTATATCAATGTTGTGTTTCATAGTTAATTGATTGTGGATATCAGTGTTGTGTTTCATAGTTAATTGATTGTGTATATCAATGTTGTGTTTCATAGTTAATTGATTGTGGATATCAGTGTTGTGTTTCATAGTTAATTGATTGTGGATGTCAGTGTTATGTTTCTAAATAATGTATTGTTGATGTCAGTGTTGCGCTTCATAGTTAATTGATTGTGGATACCAGTGTTGTGTTTCATAGTTAATTGATTGTGTATATCAATGTTGTGTTTCATAGTTAATTGATTGTGGATATCAGTGTTGTGTTTCATAGTTAATTGACTGTGGATATCAGTGTTGTGTTTCATAGTTAATTGATTGTGGGTGTCGGTGTTATGTTTCATAGTTAATTGATTGTAGATGTCAGTGTTGCGTTTCATAGTTAATTGATTGTGGATACCAGTGTTGTGTTTCATAGTTAATTGATTGTGTATATCAATGTTGTGTTTCATAGTTAATTGATTGTGGATATCAGTGTTGTGTTTCATAGTTAATTGATTGTGAATGTCAGTGTTATGTTTCATAATTAATTGATTGTAGATGTCAGTGTTGCGTTTCATAGTTAATTGATTGTGGATATCAGTGTTGTGTTTCATAGTTAATTGATTGTGTATATCAATGTTGTGTTTCATAGTTAACTGATTGTGGATATCAGTGTTTTGTTTCATAGTTAATTGATTGTGGATGTCAGTGTCATGTTTCATATTTAATTGATTGTGATATAAAGGTTTTCATGATCTCACCTTGTTGAAGTGCAAATGATCAAGTGCCTATTGACAGCAATAAAGGATTAGCTGTAAGTAACAACTCCCTGACTTTATTTGCGTGACTCGTATTTCACTGTAGGTGAAGGTTTGATCTATGTAGTGTTTTAGTAAGTCAGCTACATACAAGCGCTACAATGGGGCGCAACCATTTAATCTGCTTTACTCGATATGTCAGCTTCTAAATATCCGATTTAAAAAAAAATTAACTCCGGATACCATTTATGTATGTTGTGGAACACTTTAAAAAACTCTTTTTAACACCGGATACCATTTATGTACTTTGTGGGGCACTTTACAAACAACTTTTTAACACCGGATTCCATTTTTGTACCTTGTGGAACATTTTTAAAAAACTTTTTAACACCGGATAACATTTGTGTACTTTGTGGTCCACTTTAAACGTTCTTTTTAACCCCGGGTACAATTTATATACTTTGTGGAACACTTGAAAAACATTTTTAACACAGGGGACCATGTATGTACTTTGTGGAACACTTTAAACGTTCTTTTTAACACCGGATACCATTTATGTACTTTGTAGAACACTTTAAAAATATTTTTACCACCGGATACCATTTATGCACTTTATGGAACACTTTAAAAAACATTTTTACCACCGGATACATTTATGTACTTTGTGAAACACTTTAAAAACTATTTTTAACCCCGGATATCATTTATGTACTTGGTGGAACTCTTTTAACGCTCTTTTTAACACCTTATATTATTTATGTACTCTGTGGAATGCTTTAAACGTTCTTTTTAACAACGGATACCATTTATGTACTTTGTGGTGCACTTTAAACGTTCTTTTTAACACCTGATACCATTTATGTACTTTGTGGAACAGGTTAAACGTTCTTTTTAACACCGGATAAAACTTTTGTACTTTGCGGAACACTTTAAAAATAAATTTTTAACGCACCATACCATTTATGTACTTTGTGGAACACTTTAAAAAATATTTTTAACACCAGACACCATTTATGTACTTTGTGGAACACTTTAAAAATGATTTTTACCACCGGGGACCATTTATGTTCTTTGTGGAACAGTTTAAACGTCTTTTTTCACACCGGATACCATTTATGTACTTTGTGGAACACTTTAAAAAATCTTTTTAACACCGGATAAAATTTATGTACTTTGCGGAACACTTTAAACGCTCTTTTTAACACCGGATACCATTTATGTACGTTGTGGAACATTTTAAACGTTTACTTGCCGAGTTCTTTGTAGTTGACAGTTCGGTCGCTAGATGGTATTTGGGTAATTTTGTTTTTAGCTGTATCTTCTCTTCTAAAAACCCTATTGAAAAAATTATTTTTTCCATTCTAACATTATGCTCTTTAAATTATTCCCAAAGGTTTTAACCTTTTACCCAAGCTAGGGGGCGTAAAGATCAAAAACGGTTTCACGTTATCGCTGCTTACGGAAGACGTCTTTCAAAAGTTATTTTTCTTTAGCAAAGCTTTTGCTATGAACAATACTTTTCACATAGTTTTAACTTTTCTATAAGAAAAATTCATCCGCTAGAAAGCTTGGAGTTATATCATCTTCCTTTCAATATTTACGCTTCTAACTCTTCGAATTGAAAATCTATTTATCTCTGATATCTTTCTTCTGCTATGAGAAACTTTTTATGCACATTTGTTAATTTTGGCAGCAGATTTTGTAGCCGCTGGCGAGACTAAGCATCTGTTTCTATTTCTGGATGTTTTATCGATTATAGAAATCCGATTGATTTTTTTTTATTTTTGATCAGTTCTCCTGACTCTGAATAATTTGATCAAATTTATTCGCATCGGAAATGATTCAAAAGACGTGCTCATTACAACAGAAAATTCGGTGTCATCTTCTTGTTTAATTTTATTATTAACTGCAGATAACACGATACTTCCGGGGTAAAAGGCTTAAGACTAAACTTGTGCATTATGGTTTTTAATGCAAAGAATGACTCGACGTGATATCACTTCCTGAGCCCGCTAACCATTCAATCATTACATGGATAAATCTTGTTAGAAGTGCACTAATAGCATCTTCGGATATCAGTTATATACCGATCAGCCATTACATTATAACCAATCCCAGCCTAGAGAAATGAACGCGCCTGGAGAACGAACGGTGGCGCAGGTGAAGCTCACAGAGCAGTATATATACATACAACCCGATGACCTGCTTCCGGTTAGTAGAGTGTTCGGAGTCGGAATGGAAAACTGCCGATTTATCAAAGTTTGATAAAGGACAAATTGTGATGGCATGGCGCCTCAGAACTACGATCTCGGAAGTGGCGCAGCTTGTGGGTTGTTCATATGCCGCTGTAGTGAGTACGTATCAAAAGTGGTGCACAGATGGCCAAACGACGAACTGTGGTCCAGCTGTGTGTCGTCCGCATCTCATTGATGCCAGAAGGGGACGGAGACTGCCACGCGTTGTTAATAGCAACCGCATGGCCACAGTACGACAAATCACACGCAGCTACAAAAGTAGTGATCAAGGCAATGTGTCACAGTACACAGTTAATCGCAGCTGCATGGGCCTGAGTAGCCGAAGACCCAGCTAAGTTCCCATGCTAACTGCACGTCATCACATACAACGCAAGAAATGTGCCCAAGATCATCGAGATTGGACAGTGTATGATTGGAAGAAAGCGGCCTGGTCTGACGAATCAAGATTCTTGGTTCATCACGTAGACGGCCAAGCGCTGATACGCCGATTACGAACGGAGGCTATGGCACCTGGATGCACTGTTCGGAAGAAACAGGACGGCGACGGCGGTGTTATGATGTGGGCCATGTTTTCTCGGGACTCTTTAGGTCACATTATCCCAATAGCAAAATCTCTGACAGCTGTGAGGTATCCCACCATCGCTGCGGACCAAGTTCACCCATTCATGGCAACTGTAATTCATTCTGGTGATGACCATTACCAACATGATAATGCGCTATGCCACACTGCTAGAATCGTCAAGGAGTGGTTTGAGAAACATGCTAGTCACTTTCTGTTAAACCATTGACCTCGAAATTCACATGACATGACCCCAATCGAACAGTTGTGGATCGACTTGGAAAAACAGGAACTGGAGAACCTGCTGGTGACATTATGGTGTCAAATACCCCTGGATACCTGTCGCCACCTTATCGAACCGATGCCTCGCCGAGTGGTGGCTTTTGCTGGTTAAAGAAAGTCTTACAGCTTATTGGGTAGGTAGTCATGATATTGTATATAGAGTCATCGGTGTAAGTCCATAACAACATTCATGATACTGTTATCAGGTATAAGTCCATTGTACCTCTACACACGCTATGTTTAACAAATGATAATTCTTATTACAGTTTGTACACAACTATGCTTCATAAACATCCTGCAAAGGCGGCTGATTGAGTGTGGCATATGCTTTGCAGGAGGTTATACCCGGTTCTTAGATATTGAAATGGGTAAGGTATCTGATTTTAATTTTCTGAACAAAGCAATTTTTTAGAAGTATCCATATTCTAATCAACGAAAACGAAATTGAGCACGGTGCGATGAATATAATGTTCTTGGCCTTTGAAATAATACACTAAAACATGCATCAGTGAAAAGGTCCAGAAGAATTTGCGGAATTGCAAAAGTAGCCAGAACATATTTATCCAGAAAATATGACGTAGTGATCAGCATCGTGAAGTATGAGGTCCGTACTTTAAAGTCAGGCATTCCGATTTTTTTGTACCATGGTGAATTAAAAGTCACTGCCGTTTTTTGACAGTTGATAAAAACGTATTTAAGTACATAAACGTAGAAGTTTAGTCTCCCAAATAGAGTTCATTTCGCTCGATGTTCCTACACAATCGTAATGCGTTGTCTTGAATTTCCCTGAGAAAAAATTCGTTAGGTTTCGAGGAAAAAGGGTCTTGGACCCCACGTTCATTATCGTAAAATTTTGGAAGTGCTTCTCACATAGAAAATATGCCATGGACCGGAATAGCTGGTTTTCCAAAACCGCAATCCGGACTATAAGCAGAGTATGGCATTAGATCAAAATCCTCCAGGTCCTTTATTTTTTCCTTAGTTGAGGTGGCACGATGAGTAGAAGCATCATCCTGTTGGAAAAAAAACCATTTGCTGTTCACCAGAGCAGGGTACTTTCGGCATAAACCGGCATACATTACAGCTGCGCATTGATGTCTCAGTCAGAGGGAACTTATTCCCAGAGAATAGATCCCAAAAAGTATCACCACTACATAGCATAACTTTGTGCTCAAATCGTTCGATTTTCGGGACTGGTTCGGGTGGCTTTTTGGGATCTAACTGTTTTCTCATTTCAGAGTTCCGGTAGCACATCCACTTTTAATCACATGTCACATTTCGTCGAAAGAAAGGCAAGCTGAGGGAATTTTTCAGCAGTCGAGAACACACATGCACACGCCACTGAGCTTGAGAAGCGGTCATTTTATATAGTATTTGCCGATCGCTTCTGTGCATCTTGCCAAGCTTGTGCAGCTCGCAAACAATTCGGGAATGAGGTATTTCCACCTCATTTCATAGTTGTCCGGTGTTTGCGCATGGATTTAACTCTGCGGCTTGGAGCACAGCTTCAGAAGTCCTCGTCGAAAATCTTCCTACAAGTCCTTTGTCTTCACGTCTGCAGTCACTATTTAAAAATTCTGAAAATCTTGCCGTTCTTTTAGACACTGTTCCTTCACCTTCCACAGCAAAATTTCATTCGCTGCAGCTGCAGTGCTCAACTTTGTTGTTTAGAGAAAAACCGTAACAGCACTCAGATCGCGTATTTCTCGTCGATAGCTTTTGACAGCAGGAAATTTTACAATGAATATGGAAGCTTGTGTTTCTATTTATAAAGGGTGTCCTACTCGCTACCGAACACGGCATTTCTTTAATAAAATTAATACATATATAAGATATTGAAACGAAATTTAAAGTAGGCTTACCTAATTTCGTGCGAAATGTGATGACATTACAACATGTGCTGGAAGCGGCCACGATTTGCTTCCACACAGCATTTAACCCGGAGCTGCCCGCCAGCCGGGCAGAGTGCCCCTTAGTGGAATAGACATTCCCAAGTGTGGCGCCACTGAGGAGCAGTCCTCCAGGCAGAGTGCTCCTTAGTGGCAGATGCATTCCTCCTACGTATGGCGCCACTGAGGAGCAGTCCGTCATACACAGTGGCCCTTAGTAGCAGAGACATTCCCAAGTGTGGCACCACTGAGGAGCACTCATCCAGGTAGAGTGCTCCTTAGTGGCAGATACATTCCTCCTAAGTGTGGCGCCACCGAGGAGCAGTCCGCCAGGCAGAGTGCTCCTTAGTGGCAGTAACATTCCTCCTAAGTGTGGCGCCACTGAGAAGCAGTCTGCCAGGCAGAGACATTCCACCTAAGTGTGGCACCACTGAGGAGCAGTCCGCCAGGCAGACTGCCCCTTAGTGGCAGAGACATTCCCAAGTGTGGCGCCACTGAGGAGCAGTCATCCAGGCAGGGTGCTCCTTAGTTGCAGATACATTCCTAAGTGTGGCGCCACTGAGGAGCGGTCCACCAGGCAGAGTGCTCCTTAGTGGCAGAGACATTCCACCTAAATGTGGCACCACTGAGGAGCAGTCCGCCAGGCATTGTGCTCCTTAGTGGCCGAGACATTCCCAAGTGTGGCGCCACTGAGGAGCAGTCCGCCAGAAAGCCGGATTCGTCTCTCTGCTGCTTTGTTATTCATTTCTCTGAGCGTGTCTACACAAAATTTCCATATTTGGGCAAATACAAATCCCAACGCGACACATGAAGAACCCTTTCATTCACAGAAAGTTGGTGTTTCGTTTGAGATGACCCGGCGCCGAATAATTGGTCCTATCTTCTTCGAGACAACCATCACAACTGCTGCATGTATGGAAATCTTCAAAGGCTTTGTAAATCAATTGGACGAGGAAGAACTTTCCATTGGATATTACCAGCATGATGGAGCTCACATCACACACAAGTATGGCCGAAATTATGTCCTTTTTCGGCGACCGCGTCATTTCGAAGGGTCTATGGCCCCCCTCGCTCGCCCGATCTGACGCCTCCTGATTACTTTTTATGGCGATATCTAAAAGGAAGAGTTTACCAAACGAAACCGCGAACCATAGATGCCTTGAAAGCAAACATCACCGAAGAAATTCAGGTAGTGACGGCGGACGTACTGGCAAGGACTTTCCATGATATGGTGCGCCGGGTTCAATGCTGTCTGGGCGCAAATGGTGGCCACGTCCAACACATGTTGGGATGTCATCACATGTCGTAGGAAATGAGATAAGTCGACTTCAAATTTCGTTGCAATATCTTCATTGGTGTTAATATTATTAAAGAAATGCCGGGTTCCTTAACGAGTAGGACATCCTGTACCAAGTAAAAGATACTGATTTTCCTGTCATGCGTTGCACTTATCTGCATAACACAAGCGCACCGAGTAATTGCCTGACACAGGATGACTCTTGAAAACGGCAGTCACCTTCGAAACAGCCTAATAGAAATTTGAAGGTATTTTATTGTGAAGACAAGGGTAACTTAGTTCTTGAATCATAATATCCTTAGCTATAACTATTTTTCGAAATTAAATAGCGCATACTTCTTATTTACATCTGATCCTTTCGAATTCACTTGTTTTTGCACAACTGATAAACACATATGGTGATTCATAATTAAATTAAATGGCAATTATAGGTATGAAGCGAATGAGTTCATCGCCGGAAACTTATTAGTACGATCGTTCCAATGTGCAGTAATAAGCCACTGCAGGCACATATCAGCCGCCGCGTTTAATTTAGTTATGCCTCAGGGAGATTCACAATAGTGAAACTTCCGCTATCTGAGAGACAAGATAGGAGAAAATGTGACTGCTCATCAGCTGTACTGTTCTCTCGTGTGGGGCATCAGAATGATTAGCGATTTTCTCTGAGGTGCCAGAACAGCGCAGCAAAGGTCTGTTATAATTTTGTAGATGCAGAGCTTCTAAAATCCCAAGGACATTACAAGAAATTTAGGATAAATGTACAAGTTAGTGAAATACACAAGAAAATTTAGACATAAGCCAATGAGCTGCTTTGCATTGTTAAATAGTTACCACAAGAGACGTAAAATTCAGCATTTTTTCAACTGGTTTGTGAGGCACGTATAAAACATGGAATATCTATATGTATGATAGACAAATCTACGTGTGTCTGTCAAAAAGGACTTGTGGCATTGATACATTTTGATATATTAAACATATATTTAAAATTTAACTAATACACTGCTGGACAATTGCTAAGGACGGATCATAAAAGGCTATATCATCATCATTGTCAACCATTATCAATCCACTGCTGGACGAAGGTCTCCCCAAGTTTCCTCCACAACGGTCTGTCTTGTGCCAGTCTCCTCCATGTCACTCCCGCATACTTTCGAATTTCATCCACCCATCTTCCATGTGGTCTTCTTCTGGGTCTTTTCCTGTCCCTTGGAATCCATTCTAAAATTTCGGCTGTCCATCGATGGTCTGTCCTTCTGGCAGTATGTCCAGCCCATTGCCATTTCAGGGATTTAACTCTAATCATGATGTCTTCCACTCTTGTCATTTTTCGGATCCACGTGTTCCTCTTCTTATCTCTCCTGGTTACACCAAGCATGCACCTCTCCATGCTGCTTTGAGTTGTCTGCAGCCTTTGTATGTCTCTTTTAGCTAAGGTCCACGTCTCTGCACCATACGCAAGCACTGGAAGGATGCATTGATCAAACACTTTTCTTTTAAGACATAATGGCATATTGCTCTTGAAAATTATGCTGTTTCTTCCAAAAGCTCTCCAGGCAAGTTTTGTACGCCGATTAATTTCTTCACCAATGTGACCCTCACTTGATATCTGCTGTCCAAGATAAACGTACGTGTCTGTTATCTCCAGCTTTTCTCCATCAATCGATAAATCTTCATTTCTTGTAAAAGCATTGTACATCACTTTTGTCTTCTGAAAGTTCATGTTTAATACCACTTCTTTACTCTTGTCAGCAAGTTCCTGGATCATACTCTGTAGATCTGATGGGGTAGTTGCAAAAATGACTATGTCATCAGCAAAACGAATGTGGGTTAGATAATCTCCATTAATCTTTATCCCTTTGTTTTCCCAGTTCAGTGATTGAAAGACATTTTCCAATTTGGCATTAAAGAGCTTCGGAGATATGGTGTCACCTTGTCTCACTCCTTTTCCAATTTTTATGTGTGTTGTATTTTCAAACAGCCGAATCTTTGCACTTGCATTTTCATAGATGTTATTAATTATATTATTGTACGCATCTTCAATACCGCAGGATTTCAGAATCACTGCAACTGCTGATGGTTTCACCGAATCAAAGGCTTTTTCATAATCGATAAAAGCCATGCACAATGGAAGTTCATATTCCCTCGCTCTTTCAATTAGTTCTCTCAGTACGTGGATATGATCTATTGTGCTGTAGCCACTCCTGAATCCAGCTTGTTCTCTCGGTTGAGCCATGTCCAGTGACACCTTCAAGCGGTGTGAAAGAACTTTAGTGAAGATTTTATAAACCACTGATAGGAGGCTGATAGGTCTGTAGTTCCTGAGATCCTCAATGTCACCTTTTTTATGTAGCAAGATCATTGTAGCGTTGTTCCAATCCTCAGGAATTTTCCCTTCATTAAGGCATCGAGTGAAAATTTGGGCGAGTACTGTTTCGATTTCTCCACTTGCTTCTTGTATGATGTCTACAGTAATTCCATCTTCTCCTGGAGCTTTTCCCCGCTTCATGTTCTTGATTGCATGTGCAACTTCTGCTGGAAGGACTGGAAGAACTCTGGTACTGGTACCTTTCATGATGTCTGGAGTACATGTATCATCCCATTCATATAATTTGGAGTAGAAATCTTTCACTCTTGTCAAAATTTCGCCTCTATTTCTTGTTACAGAACCATCTTCTTTTCTCAGTGCCATAATCTGTTTTTTCCCCTTACTGAGATGTCCCTTTGCTATCTTTAGGCTTTGGTTGTTTTCAATTGCTTTCCTTACTAGTTCACAGTTGAATTTCCTTACGTCTTCAGTGATACTTTTTTCGTACTGTCTTGCATAGCTCTATATATTCCACTTTGGAAGTCACATCTTCTTTAGTTGTCCTCATCACTCTTCTTTTTTGCATCAACATTTTGGATTTTCCTGATAATTTGTTCACATGCAATTTGTTCTTAGACTCAGCTAATTTTGTTGCTGTTTCCATAAGAGCTTTGGTTACTTTTCTGTTAACTTCAGAAATATCCACTTCTTCCGATGTTAGGCCTTCTAAAGCAGAGAATCTGTTCTTCAGTTCCAATTTGAAGGTATTATGGTGTTTTTTAAGGTTGGTTATGTCAATACATTTTGTTTGTCTTATGAGCTTGCTACGTTCGAGTTTAGTGTAGAGGTGCATCTTACATCTCACCAATCTATGGTCACTGCCTGTGTTGAACTTGTTTAGCACACTGCAGTCTTCTATGACGAATTTTTTGTTACACATAATAAAATCAATTTCACTTGTCGTCCCGTTTGGATGTCTCCATGTCCATTTCCTGTGTGGCTTTTTCTTGAAAAAGGAGTTTAAGATGAAAAACCCTTCTGCCTCTGCAAACTCTACAAGAGTATTTCCACGCTGGTTTCTGTTGCCGTGACCGAATTTACCTACTGAAGTTTCATTCTGTTGCCGTTGCCCTATTTTTGCATTGAAATCTCCCATAATTATCTTCAAGTGTTGCTTACCTTTATTATATAGATCACGAATTTCCTCATAAAATTCTTCAATTTCTTCTTCAGGATGACTTCTGGTGGGTGCATAAGTTTGAATAATCTGAGCTTGGTATCTTTTCGAGAGTTGGATAACAAGTCGTGCAGCTCTGTCAGAGGAACTTTCAACTTCTACAACTTTATCCTTCAGTTTCTTGTTTATTATAAATCCAACACTAGTTCTGCCAGTATCTGTCCCACGATAGTAGAAGAGATGTCCACTTTTCAGTTCAATGAGATCTTCTCCTTTTCTCCTTACCTCACTTAGCCCGAAGATGTCCCCACTTGATCCTTTGCAGTTCCTCTTCCAAAGCAAGAAGCCTTGAATCAGAAGATAGGGAGCGTCCGTTATACGTAGCCAAGGTCAGCATCAAATGGCAGCCTAGTCCGGTCCTCCGGGGATTCTTAGCACCCTCTGCTTTCATGTCGCACTGGCCGCTGCCTTGGCCAGGTACATTCCAGCTGCCGGAGACTGAGGGCCAAGATTTAAGTTGTGGAATGTCAGAATGCCAGTACATTACAAGAAAGACAATTCAGTGTGCTCTGAAATCCAGAAGGCTTTCGAACGTGTTCAAGGGACAAACAGGCCATTTTGTGCAGAATACCTAAACGTGAAAAATGCAATTACCGTCCGCAGGCGTTCCGGCGTAAGATGTCAATACGGGATATGGCCACCATGGAGGGCGATGCAATATTCCACACGTCGTGTGATGCTTTGCCCAACATTATCAAGCAGCTGTTGGGGTAATTTATCCCATTCCTCTGTCAGTGCACGGATGAGGGTGTCCTTGTTTATTGGAGGGCATTGGCGACCAGCAAGACTCCTCCCCAAAGCATCCCACACATTTTCAATGGGATTCAGAACTGAACAACGTGCAGGCCATACGAGGCGTTGAATATCCTCGCTCTCAAGACACTCCTGGACAGCGACTGTTCGATGACATGTTGCGTTGTCGTCCATGAAAATGAATCTATCACCGACAGCACCAAAGAACATGCGAACATGAGGTAGCAGAACATCATTAATGTATCGTTGGCCAGTCATAGTCCCAGTTGGAAGCACATAGAGGGACGTACGGCCATTGATCATGATGCCAGCCCATACCATGACACTACATGTCGGATATCGGTCCCTTTCCTGTATGTTTGCTGGACAATATGCAGTACCACTATCACGCCAGATCAGTTGTCGTCCGCAATCAGACGATAGACTGTATCTACTATCATCTGAGAAGAGGATAGCAGACCAGTCGTTATCAGTCCAATTACGATGTTAATGGCACCATTGCAAACGGGCGGTACGGTGACGTCTGGACAATGGAATGCACAAAACAGGACGGTGGGCGTATAGTCCTTCTTCATGCAAACGTCTGGCGACAGTTTTTCGGGAGATCCGCTTGCCAGTAGCAGCCATAAACTGATTTGCTACCTCACTAGCTGTGCTGCGCCGGTGTCTTTTTGTTGATAGTACTATGTACTGATCTTCTGCAGGTGTCGTACTGCGAACACGACCTCCCCCGTGACGTTTGCTACACTTTCCATTTGTTTGAAATGATTTCCAAAGACTGGAAACAACACTGTGGCTGACGTCGAACTCCCTGGCAACATCTGTTATTTTTCGCCCTTCTTCAATCTTGCCAATAATACGGCCACGCGTAAAATCATCTAGGTGATGTCGGGAAGACATACTGAAAATTCCAAGTTCGTCAATTGATTCTTTCCCTTTCAACTTTGCGTTTGTACAACAACGGTCAATACGCGTCAAATCCTTTATATCTCTTATCAGCGCTATGACGTCACGAACAAGTTCGGCAATCCAAAATTTGCATACGCACAACACGTCTTTCTGTATCCCGCACTTATGCTAATTTCCACATTTTCCTGCCTTCCATTTTATGGTTGCTATCGTTGCTATTGTCATCCGTCCTTAGCAAGTGTCCGGAAGTGTATTATATTTCTAAATAAAAGCGGGAGAAATGGTCCTTTATCATAGTTACTGAGTTAAGTGCATGTTTCCGGTGATTAAGTGCAACTATAATTACAGCAAAGAAACGCATTTAGTTCCATTTGAGTGTGAAAAGCAATTGTGGAATTACATTGATACAAACGAATGGAATATACAGAGTCATATCAGAATAATAGGACCATCCCAATAATCACACTGGACCGGCCTATTCGCGTCATAGAGCGCACGTGACAAAATCCACCACACGGAGATATAAGCGGCCGGCTAGGACAGATCAGCCATAGTGTTTAACGTGAGCCTAATGGGCAGAGGTAGTGATTTGAAGGACATGCAAATGGAATAATCATATGCCACCGCGCCAAGGGTGGAGACATCTGAGAAACAGCCGAATTTGTGGGCTTTTCGCGAGGTGCTGTAGTAATGGCATACCAATAATGGTCCGTTGGCACACAGAGTACCTCATGACATCATAACTGTGGAGCCACAAGGATCATCAACCCCAGAGGAGAACGTTGCCTTCGTCGACTGGTAAAGGGAATTCGAAGCGCAACAGCGAAGCCATTGACCACTTACATGAACGCTGGGGCACCCAGATACGTGTCCCCGATAACAGTACAGCCAACCCTGTTACGCATGGGTCTCCGGAGTCGACGCTGCGTCAAGGCGCCCATGTTAATACAGGTACGTGTACCCGATAACAGTAGAGCGAACCCTGTTACGCATGGGTCTCCGGAGTCGACGCTGCGTCAAGGCGCCCATGTTAACCCAGGTCCATCAGCAACGACGCCTTCAGGTCGTATGGGACTACCGTCATTGGATAGTGGAGGAGTGGGAAAAGGTTGGGTTCTCTGACGAATCGAGGTTTCTGATCCGCAGAAGGGACGGCGGTGGCGGATACGGCGTCTGACACACGAGAACAAACGCCCAGACACGCGTGTCGGTCCCTTACAGGCCGGTGGTGGCAGTGTGTATGTCTGGGGAAAATGTTTTCCTGGTATGTTCTGGGACCGCTGGTACCAATGTATGAGTCCCTGAACGCTAATGGTTACATGTCCATCCCCGCTGACCACATGCATCCCTTCATGTTAGATGTTTACCTCGGCGATGACGGTGTCTACCAACAGGACAATGCGCCGTCAAAAGGGGTGCGTGACTGGTTCCAGGAACACGACAGCGATGTTTCCGTTCTCCCTTGGCCGGCGAAATCGCTCGACCTCAATCTCATAGAACACTTGTGGGACTATTTGGATCGACAGGTTCGACGGGTTGACCCGCTACTCCGTCATCTCCTGGACCTCCTTGCTCTGCTGCAGTCCGAATAATCACGTGTTTCTCGCGGAACCTTCTAGAACGTTATTGCGTCCATGCCACGTTGTCTTGCGACTGTCCTTCGGGCGAAGAGTGGTTATTCCCATTATTAGGTAGGTAATCATATTATTCTGATACAACTGTATATAGTATAGCAAGAAATGGATTTGCATGGATACATGCATGCGTGATGTAAAAATGTACAAAATGCCGCAATTAAATAATGGAACTGATTTTTTAAGTAGAAAAGCAGGAAAATTTTCTTGAATATATTTTATTCATACTACATATTTTTTGCGCGAATAGAAGAAGTGGCGCGATCTACTAACGTCATCTTATGGCATGGAGTCTGAGTCCTTCGTATGTCTTCAATGTCTTGAAAAAAACTTTTCATTTTAAAGGCAGCTTTAATTTAGAGAATAGAAAGTAATCACAAGGTAACAGATCTGGTGAATAGGAGGGTGGTTGAGTACTCACACTTGTTTTCCTGCCAAAAATTGCTGTACACTGACTTCTCTGTTTGCGGGTGCGTTATCGTGTAAAAGGAACCACCACTCGGTTTTGTACTCAGGCCTGACACGAACAATCCTTTTCCACGATCGTTCCAAAATGGATGTGTAAGCATTGCCAGTGACAGTTGTATCATCAGTTGTTCTCAGGCCTGACACGAACAATCATCTTCCGCAATCGTTACAAAATGGTTGTGTAAGCATTGCCAGTGACAGTTGTACCTTTAGTTGTACTCAGGCCTGACACGAATTCTTCCACAATCGTTGCAAAATAAATGTGTATGAATTGCCAGTGACAGTTCTATCTTAAAGAATATCTCGTGATGCAGAATTTGCACAAACATTGTCTTGATATCTGTTGTCCGTAACATGATCTTCTCTCCTTCGGATGACTGTGGTAACTTTCACCGAACACTCTGAAACTTCGTCTCATGAAAGAAAACACTATGTGTCGTCATCTGCCACAATGCTTTTGAGAAAAACATTGCATTGTTCCTGTCGTTTCCGGTATGTCTTTTGCGTACTCTACTCGTGCGTGTTTCTGGTCATCTGACAAAACATGCAAAACAAAACGAGCAAAAACTATATCTGTCGCCAAATCTTGCAACAAAATTTGACGAATCGTCTCCCTATTAACAGCAAGATCACATTCTAACACCCCCGAGGTCACACAACAATAACTTTTTATCCTTTCGCGAACTTTCTCTGTGAGTGCAGACGTGCGCACTGAAATCGGGCGTCCGGGCATTGCGTAATTTTCTAAATCTTTCAAAAGTATTTGAAATATGCATGCCATCGGAACGTTTTTGCACGAGATGGGAAATGAGTCCCGTACAAATCACGCAACAATTCAACTGCTTCAGATGCAGTGTTGCCCAATTTTCAATTAGAACCAGATATTTCATCTCTGCCCCATGACAGAGTGGAACAATGTTCGCCCACTGAATGTCGTCGTACACAGAGTAAACAATCATCTGGCAATACCGATGCAAACGTTGTTGCCACCTCATACCTGATTAAATGACTTATTAAAAAAACATGCCTTCCCGACCCTTGTGTTTTACCAGGACATGTTTAAGAAATCACTTTCATTATTTAACTGCCGTACTGTGTACAATGCTGGCGTATGCCTTCGTAACATCGGGGTGGGATGATTATTGTACATTTATCGCGCGTAGGTGAAGAGTAAAAATGAGTGCAAAGCATCATATCCCGGATGAACGAAGTTTCTATGGAATTTGAACCGAGTATAAATAAGGATAAAAACAGAAATACGTATTTTGAGCAAATAACTGTTAGAACTGAAGGTAAGATCGGTTTAAATTATACATACAGGAGGTAGACAGAATAATGTGAACACCACGCTCAGGGACGTGAATTTTAATGCAACTGCGTACGTCCCAATACGCAATGCCTTTGGTTGTAATAGCCTTGGTTAGAACCTCAACTTCCTGTTTAAGTGCATTTAAAGTGTCTTGTTGTAAAATTTCTTTCAGGGGGACGACGAAATGAGCTACCTAACGTACTACGAAAGATAGCTAATTGTTGGTGGGCGACTAGTTGATACCTGTTTGACAACAGTCGCCAGGATAGTAGGGATCATGACAGCATACAGTGTTCATCTCGTCTTAAAGAGACAAGAGTGGCAAGAAAATGAACCTTTCTGATGGAGACTGACTGATAAAGGACTGTTATCCGTAGTAAGAAGACCCCGGCGCCTAAACTTAATGCGGAGCTCAATCTGTATCTCCAGACCCCAGTATCCACGAAAACAGTGCATAAACAAGATATTCATGGCAGAGCTGCTATTGCAAAACCTCTGGTGAAGCTGGCGAATGCAAAACGGCAACGACAGTAGTGCCAGGAATATACACCGTGGACTGTTGATGCATGGAAGCGTGTCATGTTGTTAGATGAATCCACATGCACACTATTCCCCACCGCAGGACTTGTTTCCATGTGGTGAATACCGTCAGAAGCATACATCCCAGACAGTCTGCTTCCAACAGTGCAGCATGGTGGCGGTTCTGTCATGTCCTGGAAAGACATACCTTGGTTTTCAGCAGTTTCCTTGATCACCTTGAAAGGACGGATGACTGGCAAGGCGTACTAAATTATTTTGGCCGACCAAGTGCATTCAATGTCTCAGGCATTGTTTCGTCAACGGGAACGCATCTATTCAAATGATAACGCCCCAATTCACACAGCTCGTATTTCCAATCATGGTTTGAGGAAACATGAGGACGAACTTTCACACCTTCTTTGGCCTCCAATCACCAGATTTAAACATCATTCAGCCACTGTGGCCTGTGTTGGAAAACAGAGTAAGATCCAGTTATCCTCCTTCTGTATCTCAAAAGAACATGGAGCAGATTCTGCATGAAGAATGGTGTAGCATCCCACTAACCTCCATCCAGGATATGTATGCGTCCATTCCAAGGAGGATTCAGGTGGTTTTGAATGAAAAAGGGTGCCCTAAAATATATTAGGTAAGTAAGACCTTCTTTTCCAAGGTGTTCACATTATTCTGTCCCAACCCCTGCACATAGGCCAGGTAAATGGAGTTGTATATTTCGGCAGCATATCTGACAGAAAAACCAGATTAAATAGTGAAATTAGTAAGCCAGTGAATTCATCTTTGAAAAGTTGCCTCAGGAGGGTTTGGAAAGTATTAACGAGTTCCCCAGGAGGGCCCAAATGGCTGCGTATGAAAGTGTAATTGTTCTTTCTATGGTGCATGGCAGAGAAACCTGGGAAATGCAAAATAGACATAGCAGCCGTTTGTGTCTCAGAGAAATATGTTTTCTAAACGGGATTTTTTGGCAACACATGTTCTGATCATGTGAGGAACGAAGGTGTGTTGCAGAACTGAAATATGAAGCGAAATGTTGGTATTACGCTAGAGACAAATATTCAGAGGTGATTAAGTTATCTTGAAAGAATTTATTCAGCCCATGTTTGAGTAAAGAAACCAAAAGGAAAGGAAAGGCCAAATAAACCATGGGATGACCAGATGAAGAAATACTGTATATAAACATCCACTGACGGAAAAAAATCCCAACACCAAGAAGGGGTTATGTTAGATAAACGACAGTTGGTAGGCGGTGAGAGTACATCTGTAAGATGACGTCTATGCAAATTTCGCGCTCGGCGCATACGTGTGACGCCAGTAGTGCCCTTCGGAACATGCAAAGCAGGTTTGCTGTAAATACGCGCTGTAACGTTCGTGAGCGTTAGTTATCGTTGAGATTCGACGTAGTGTGTTGATGTTATTCAAGAATACCTTTAAGAAGACGAAGACGCCATTATCAACAGTTCACGGAGTTTGAACGAGGCCGTGTAATAGGGCTACAAGAAGGTGGATTGTCGTTCCGCAATATTGCAGAACGACTTGGCAGTAATGTAGCCACTGTGCGTGATTGTTGGCAGCGGTGGTCAAGGGAAGGTACTGCCTCAAGAAGACCGGGTTCCGGCCCGCCACGTGGCACTACTGAGAGGGAAGACCGCCGTGTACGGCGTATGGCCGTGGTGCATCGTACCGCGTCTGCGGTAGCAATTCGAGCTGCATTTGATACTACAGTGACACAACGAACTCTTACAAATCGGTTACTTGAAGGAACAGCTCCAAGCCAGACGCCCTGTAGCGTGCATTCCACTTACTCCAAACCACTGCCGTTTGCGACGCCAGTAGTGTCAAGCTAGAGCTCATTGGTGGACGGAGTGGAGATCTGTTGTGTTTTCTGATGAAAGCCGGTTCTGCCTGGGTGCCAGTGATGACCGTGTGTTGGTTAGAAGGAGGCCAGGTGAGCGCCTGCAACTAACCTGTCTGCGGCCGAGACACACTGGACCTACACCTGGAGTTATGGTCTGGGGAGCAATTTCCTATGACAGCAGAAGCACTCTCGTGGTTATCCCACGCACCCTGACGGCACAGTTGTACGTCGGTCTGGTGATTCAACCTGTTGTGCTGCCATTCATGAACAGCATTCCAGGGGGTGTTTTCTAACAGGATAGCACTCGCCCGCATACCGCTGTTGTAACCCAACTTGCTCTACATAGTGTCGACATGTTGCCGTGGCCTGCTAGATCACCAGATCTTTCACCAATCGAGCACGTATGGGATATCATTGTACGACAACTCCAGCGTCACCCCAAACCAGCATTAACCGTCCCCGTATTGACCGACGAAGTGCAACAGGCATGGAACTCCATACCACAAACTGACATCCAGCACCTGTACGACACAATGCATGAACGTTTGCGTGCTTGCATTCAACATTCTGGCGGTTACACCGGTTAATAGTGTACCAGCATTGCACATTTAAAATGGCTCTTCTCGCGTTTACAATAAGCTGTGATCTTGAAACCTTAATCGATTAAATATGTTACCTATACAAATGTATTGCCGCCATTTCATTCCTCTACAACTATATTTTCGTGGTGTTGGGGTTTTTTTTCCGTCAGTGTATATATCGCATATTAAATGGTGGCATGTAATGTGTACGAATGATATAGTAACGTTGTTGTGCGAATCGAAATCTGTATATAGAAATTAAGGAATAAGGCTTTTATGATGATATTAAAAAAGGTGATGAATTGAGAGCATAAAATGTGCACTCAGTGGAAAAGAAATAAAGAGAATCCATCAATAGTCCTGTCAATTCTGTATGGTACGGTAGGTTGCGAATGCAGTGCATATATAAACAAGGGAATTAAAATGTCTGGACATAGTGATAGGAGTATTAGAGCCAGGCGAAAATAAAATCGTATTTTTAGGGTCAGGTGTTCTGTGTTTCACTAAATAGAAAACAAATCGTCCCGGAAAATAGACGCACACTTGAGGAGGGCCACGTGGACCTTCAAAAGAAACGCAATTAGGGAAAGTAATCGGGGGATCTGCGAGAAAGAAAATGCTCGAAGACCAAAATGGTACATCTCTCGCTTGAACGTAGCAAAGATTAAGAAGTTCCTATATCCGCATTTGCACTGCTCAGTGGTAAAATGAGGAAAGGAAATACGTGAAGACTGTCGCAGTTCCGCCTGACCACTGAAGGTAGAGGGGCGAGAAACGTGCGGAGTAACCTCTCTGGCTAGCGAGCTGAGAAGGGTTGAATAGCTTTCAAAGTCCGAAGTAGGAAGGACAGCTTTCAACCCATCTTCGAAACAGCAGAGAAGTGTTTTCTGTTCATGTGATAGCACGACTCCCGTCCGAATCCACGAGGTTCCAATGGTCTCAAAAAATCAGTTATCTTGGAATTGTGTAATTCAACAGCCACGTGCATGGGTCCGTGACGACTACAGGTGGGTAATTATAAGCACTGTTTATCAGTTTCAGCAAATGAACCAAATTGTGTGATAACTGAAAGAGAAACAAAAAGCTTTATTGTGGACTACTTTTCCTTCGAAAGACATGCAAGTATTTTATGTTAAACATATTTGGTTTTTAGAAAACAACCCACCAGCGAGGTCCGACGAATGGGTCACTCCTTTCTCAGAAGTCGTGCAGGCACTGGGATTTTCACGAGCCACTGTGTCACGGGTGCACCGTGAGTACATCGAATCCGGTAAAATCTTCCCTGCAAGGGCCAACTGCCGTGGACAACAGCGTGTGGATGAGAGGGGTCATCGTCGGCTAGCTCGCATTGTAACAGCGGATAGACTGGCCACAGTGCAAGAAATCAGTCGGCAATGTAACGCTGGTGCACAAAAACGTGTAAGCAGCCACACCACCCAGAACCATCTCCTCGCTATGGGGTACAAAAGCCATCGTCCTACGTGGGTACCGCTGCTGACCACACATCACAGGGTGCAAAGATTAGCATGGGCGCGGAAACATCACCACTGGATTCTAGACATGTGGTAAAATGTTGCCTTGACTGATGAGTCTAAATTCACGTTGGTACATGCGGAGGGCAGGAAACGAGTGCGGCGCAAATCACATGAAGCGATGGATCTTTCTTGCCAGCAGGGTGCTCTTCAAGCTAATGGGGGTGGCATTCTCGTCTGGTGGCTGTTCACGTGGACTGAAATGGGACCCCTGGTACGTGTGACATCGTCCCTCAGAGGTCAACGTTACCGGGATATCCTGAACGACCATTTGCTCCCGTTTGTGCGTCTTCAACATCCCACTGGGGACCTCATCCTGCAACAAGACAATGTAGCTCCCGAATTATATCCGAATAGTTGGATGAACGCTCAAGCGACATGATCTCGCTTCCTCATCCAGTTAGGTCATCTGATCTCAATCCCATCGAGCACATCTGGGATGCCATCGAGAGAGTTGTTCGAGGCTCTGACACCCTCAATCAAATCTTCGTGAACTGTGGGAGCTTGTTTAGGGGTCGTGGATCCGTATGGTTTCCCAACGCTTCCGTTGTCTTCTCGAGTCCGTGCCGAGACGAATCGCCGCCGTCATCAGGGCGAAAGGTGGTGCTACACGATTGCTCTTCAGTGTACAATGATGTTCAAAATTAAGAGAATTTTAATATTTTGTCGAATTTCTGAAAAACTAATGGACACATTTTAATAAAATTTGGGGGATACACAGTTATATAAGATACAAAATTTTACCATAAAACAGTATTGGTACGCACTCATGATCGTCAGTAAGGCTCATCAGCGCAGGAATGTCCAAAATACACGTTGTAAGATCGAACATAAAATGACTGAAATGGGGTATGGTCCCCTCTCACAGTCATACAGCTCTCACAGCGTGACGTCATACTGGAAACAATGCAGTTGATGAATCCTTGTGGCAACCAGTCCCATTCCTGAAGCAACGCAGTTTTCAGCTACCAGATGGTTCTGGGGGTGGGATGGCGAGCTGTAATTGCCATCCCAAGAGGCCCCCAGACATGTTCGATAGGGTTTAGGTCTGGCGATCCAGCTGGCCAATCCATCCGGCGAATATCCTCAATTTCAAGATAATTGTCGACCAGATGAACACTATGTGGACGAGCGTTGTGTTCGATAAAAAGGAACATAAGGCCAACTGCGCCCCTAAAAAGTCGAACATAGGGCTGTAAGATCTCATCCCTATACCTCTCAGCAGTCAGGGAGCCTTGTCCAAACACTTGGAGGGGTGTGCGGCCGTCCAACATGATGCCTGCCTAGACCATGACACCTCCGCTGCCATAGCGGTCCCTTTCTCGGATGTTGGACGAAAGGTATCGGTTCCCAGGTTCTCTCCAGATGAAGGTACGTCGAGAATCTGTGTCTAGCTGAATCACGACTCGTCTGTGAAGAGAACGTTACACCGCTGAAGTCTGGTACAAGGCTGATGTTGTCTGCATAATACTAAATGCGCTCTCTGGTGTGTTGAAGTGAGTGGGACGCCAACAGTGAGCCTTCTGGCAGAACGCTCTCTCTCATGAAGCCTTCGGGAAACAGTAACCTTTGAAACTCGGGTTCTAGGGGCGGCATGCAGCTCAGGAGATATCTGTGCAGCTGTAACAGTCCTGTGGCGGCTCGCTGAAAGTGCCAAATAATGATCTTCATTGGCCGTCGTGGCTCTTGGACGACCTTGGCCAGGCCTTCTCGATAGGGTTCCGGTGTCTTTAAACTGTTTCCACAAATTGCAGACCACACTGGACGTTACATTGAGCTCTGTAGCAACCTGCACTTGCGATTGCCCTACCTCCAATCTACCGACGATTCTCCACCTTATTCCGTCATCAATACGTTCGTGGCAACTCATTTTACCTGATTGCTTATGAAATTGAACCAACTCCTGCAAGAAACACAACGAATGTCGCCGAGGAGTATGAGCGAACTAATCGCGGGAAAAGCCACGTGTGCTTTTCATGCCCTCCGCTTTCATAGATCCGCCCATACGCACGTGTACGCTTACGTATTCGACACTGCACATTTGCATTCTTATTCGGCTGCGTAATTTGTACCTTTGGTTCCGTACTTTCGATGAAAATCGACAAAATGTGCAAAATCTCTTAATTTTGAACACCAGTGTACATAGAATTCCATACCAGGCTACTTATACGCGAAGTTTTATAAACCCCTGCAGGTACACACAAAACACTAATCACAAGTGTAGACCAAATGTTTATCTAAAGAACCATGATCAACTCTTGGTGACACAAGGAATCCCTTGTTCCTAAACTGAGGTCACCGATTCTAGGTAGGAAGGAGCCACCAGCACCGTTTTGACAGACGTAATACCAATGCCTCACCGGAACGCGGACCCAGATCCGACGAGCAGGCAGAAATCTAAGCATCTGAATCGTCTGGCAACAGGAGTGTCCCCAATTTTTCAAGTGCCACTCCTTATCATTTCTTACATATAAATTCCATCTTGATCATAAGGCGGGTTCTGTCTTTCATTTGGTTGCAACTCTCAAAAAGGTTTTCAGATGGACACTTTTCACATAAGCGACTTAAGTGACTTCTGTTCCACATAAGCGACTTAAGTGACTTCTAAATTAAGTGACTTCTGTTCTTTCACACGGGGCGCCCGTGTGAAAGATCTTGTGTGTTTTTAGCCTTGTATATATTTTAATCATTACATTTCAAAGTATTTCAAGAAAGGCATGTGTATCCTGCAGTATCGTGCTTCGACAGCTTACTCCAACAAACGATATTCTCTTAGCACGAAATATTTCTTCTACCTTCGAACACTTCACACTGGAAAAGTTGGGGGGGGGGGTTGTTTGTTTGTTTTATAATCTAGATTACCTAAACAATAGGTAGAAACTCTTGATGAAATAATTACTTACTTTATCATAAACTCGGTTCAGCAGAACACAATCAAAATCTACTTTCTGTATTTTATTCTTACATTTCTTCAAAAGGGACTCAGTCTTTCTACGTTTGTCCTGCATATAGAATTCAGTATTACGAACATCCAAAATTCAATACAGTTCTATCTGCTGAAATTAATACTTTTGATTAGTCTTCTTACATGCATACACATGACTAAGTTCTTCTCTGAGATTCAGTGGTTAACTGCTCAAAGAAAGTTCGTCTGCCAGTTCAAAGTTTAAAACTGATGATCTGGCTTACTGTTGTTGTACCAAACTCTCCATTTACAATGATAGCGGTACACCCCAAGTTTTACTGGTTTTCATCACACGTCTCATACAAGTCAATTTGAAGTTAATGGTCATTATACTTTGCAAATATACTATCTACCAACATGTAATTGGACACCTGTGATATAAAAGGAAAACGAAGTTTATTCACCTTCAATGACTGGTGGAGCCTACACGAGCGGCGATTACAGCTGCGACCCTCCGGGCCACACTCTCAACCAGGCGTTGTACGACGGCTAGCGGTATTTTCTTCCACTCGGCTTGGAGAAGACAGGTCAGTTCCTTCTCCGATTTCTGACGGTGGGGGCACCCCTTAAGTCGACGCTCCAACTCGTCCTAGAGGTGCTCGATAGAGTTAAGGTCCGGGCTCTGCGCAGGCCAGTCCATTTGATTAACCGCATTGTCACCATACCAAGCAATGGTGGACCTCGCAACATGACAGGTGGCATTGTCCTCCTGAAAGTAACATGGGACCACCCCGTAAAACTGCCACAACTTAGGAAGCGCATGGTCATCCATAATGATGCAGTAGATCTCGGCGTGGAGTCTACCAGGAATTGCCACCAAGGGTCCCGTGCTATACCAGGAGAAACAACCCCATAGCATAATTCCACCGCCGCCGAACTTCACAGTTGGCACAATACATTCCGCCAGGAGGCGTTCTCCAGGCAGACGCCAAACCCAGACCCTGCCATCCGAACGGTAGAGGGTGAACCTTGAATCGTCGCTGCAGAGAACCTGTTTCCGCTGTTCAACGGTCCACTGTCGACGTTTTTTGCACCACGTTAGCCGAACAGCGCTATTGCACTTGGTGATCAAAGGCTTGTGGGCGGCAGCACGTCCATGATAACCGAGCAGATGGGCTTCATTACGGATGGTATTCATCGAACGAACACTCCCGGATGCCTGTTGAAACTCCTCGCGGAAGTGGCCCATCGATTTGGTGCGGTTCTTCCGAATTTCTCTGGCCAGCACCCGTCGGTCTCTAACTCCCAGTTTTGTGGGTCTGCCGGGTAGGGGCACATTCCGACAGTAACCTCTCATCTTCCACTTGCCAATCACGTAGGCCACTGTCGATTTTGGGTACTGCAACTCACTGGATATGTCACGTATGGATCGGCCATTTCTGTGATACCCGACGATTACACCTTTCTCGAAATCAGAGAGCTCCGAACTGCGTGGCATCTTCCATTCGACTGGTTGCGTAGTTGTTTCCTACACGATATTTAACAGCGACGGCCGTGACGTGTATCAGGACCGCAGATATCGTCGATTGCAGGGGTGTCCAATTACTTGTTGGTAGATAGCCAGAACAAGCACAAAAATTCCAAGAATAAAATTTGTACAACTACAAAATAAAAAATTTAAAATTAAAAAAAAAATTAAAAGCTTACCGGCAGAACAAAAAACCCCTTTCAGTTTGGTATCATTCACTACACTCACTGGTCCTCCAACATCTCCAAAGCTATACATCGCAATCTACTCATCTCTCAGTTTCATAGAATAGCTAAAATTTTTTCTACACAGTTCTTGCTTGTAAAAAATCTGAAAGCTCTTCTTTCTAAACTGAAATCTAACAATTTTCCTAAATATTTCTTAAGACACCATTTTAAATATTTAATTTTATTCTTTAATTCGGTTTCCAAGAGTTTCAAATTGCACATTGACATGCTTTATTAATTTAGGACCTAACAATTTTAAGTATAGGTCCCATAAAGTGCTATTTGGTTGGTCCCTAACAGCTGAAGATCTTATTACATACACAATTTTGCATCTTGTCAATTCACACATTCTTTATCTTACCAGGTGGTTGATTAACCGTGACCACCTTTTATATCAGTGTATATATTTGGGTTCTTGTGGGTGTTCTGCTCAGTTTTGTTAGTTGTCTTGCCATGGTGATTTTGTTCTGCCGGTAAGCTTTTAATTTTTTTTTTAATTTTTTATTTTTTTATTTTGTGTTTGTAAAAATTTGATTCTCGGAATTCTTGTGCTTGTTCAGGAATTTGGTCTGGTGGCCTAGGGAGCATGACCAACCGACAATTTTGGCTCGCCTTGTCGTTTGTTGGTACTAGGAAGGCCACTTTCGCAGGCTGATGCTCTTTTGATGATGGCAACCTGTTTTGTCGTTTTCACTTGTTTTGAAATTTCCTTTTTAAAATTTTGTATTTTTGTTCTGTAATTTTTCTATTCTATATATATATACAGTATATTTATATAAGAAATACCAGCATGTTTCAAAAGTAGTTGCCGTTTCCTTACAGTTGATGAAAACGTGTATCAATGCATAAGCGCAAAAGCTCAATCTTCTGAGTAGAGTCCATTGTGCTCGATGGTCATACACCATCATGATGTCATGTCTTAAATCCCCCACCAAAAAAAATTCCTTTGGATTTGAGGAGAAAAAGTCTTGGACACCCAATTCAACATCGTGTATGTTTTTAAAGTGTTTCCCACATAGAAGAAGTGTTTCCAACATTAAAGAAGTGTTTTGTTTTTGAAGTGTTTTGTTTTAGATGTGTTTTGAACCGAAATAAGTGGCAGTACGAAGGCGCAAGTTAAGGACTATAACCAGGTTGGAGCATTGGCTCAAAATCCACCATTTCTTCTATTTTTTTCTTAGTTGATCGAGCGCGATCAGCAGGAGGATTATCATGTTAGAGGATAACTCACTTACGGTTCAACAGAGCAGGGTAGTTTTTGCTTAAAGCGGCATACACCTGCTCCAACTGCCGACAGTACAGCTGCGCATTAATGCGTCTGCCCATTGGAACTAACTCCCAAAGATTGGGGCCTTCCACCATACGCAGAGCATAACGTTGTGCTCAAATCTTCCCGTTTTTATTGAGACTGGTTTTATTGGCTTTTTTGGGACCAAACCACGGTTTTCTCATGTCAGGATACCGGAAAAATATCCACTTTTCGTCACATGCCACAATTCGCCTAAAGTAATTGTCGTCCAGGGGATTTTCCAGAAATCGGCGGCACACACATGTACACGTCGCTGAGCTTGAGCAGCAGGAATTTCCTGGAGTACTTGTTTACAGTTTCTGTGCGTCTTACACAGCTTGTGCAGTTCGTGAATCATAGGGAGCTGAGGTATTCCCAGCTCATTTGACAGTTGTCTAGTGCTTCTGCACGGATATGAATCAACTGGTTGGCGCACAACTTCAGAATTAACGGTCAAATGTGTTCCAGTATGTAATTTGTCTTCAAGGCTGCAGTCCCCATTTCTAAATCGCTGAAACCAAAATTTTGTCGTTCTTTCGGACACTGCTCCTTTACCTTCCACTGCAGAAATTTCGTTCCCTGCAGCTGTAGGTGTCAACTTTTTTATAAAACATAAAACTGTAACAACACTCGGATTCTGTATTTCTCGTCCATAGGTTTTAACAGCAGAAAATTGACCAGTAAATCACGGAAGGTATGCTGCTATTTATACCAACGAGATGATACTGGCCTTCTGGTCGTGCGTTGTTGTTATCTGCATAACGCCAGCACACAGAGCAATTCCCTACACAAGACGACTCTTCAAAAAGGCAATGGCTTTTGAATGACCGTAATATTAATTTAAAACGAAATATGTCATTAAACTGAGAAAGAACACTGCATATTTGGACAATAATAACTAATGCCACGGCGGTGGCTCAGAAGTGAGAGGCCCTAGCATCTGACGATTCGTACGAGATGGGCCCAGGTCGAGATCCGAATGAGGAATGGGTGGTATGTTTGCCTGGCTCACCTAATTCGCTCTTCTTCCTGGAACCAGTTGCCTTAAATATAGGACATGGAGTGCTCATATCATTTAGAACTGTTGACTGTGGTCTTTCCCAAAACAAGAAATAAAAATGTCTGAACATTGACACGTTTTCATCTCAATCGAAACACAGCTGTAATCGGAATGACTTTGCAACATGATGACTCACAAGCATTCGTCTTTGAAGGTATATTGAGGGTTTTGCTTAAGAAGCGCCATGTATTGGTCAAGGATGGAAAAACAATTGTAGCCGATGATGTAATTATCCCTTAGAACAGTGGTTCCCAACCTTTTTGCATTCGCGGGCCGTCAAAACGTTGGGAAAACTTTCGCGAATCGGCGATGCCGAAACAAAACGTTTTGGCTATTTTCAAGTATTTAATCTCCTAAGAGGTAACACTGGACATGGCTCAACCGAGAGGACAAGCTGGATTCAGGAGTGGCTACAGCACTATCGATCATATCCACGTACTAAGAGAACTAATTCAAAGAGCAAGGGAATATGAACTTTCATTATGCATGGCTTTTATCGATTATGAAAAGGCCTTTGATTCGGTTAAACCATTGGCATTTACAATTGCTTTGAAATCTTGCGGTATTGAAGATGCATACATTAATATTATTAATAACATCTATGAAACGCAAGTGCAAGGATTCTGCTATTTGAGAATACAGCACCCATAAAAATTGGAAAGGGAGTGAGACAAGGCCACATGATATCTCCCAAACTCTTTAATGCCACTTTGGAAAATGTATGTGAATCAATGAACTGGGAAAACAAAGGGATAACGATTAATAAAGATTATCTAACTCACCTTCGCTTTGCTAATGACGTTTTCAGTTTTGCAACCACCCCATCACAGCTGCAGAGTATGATCTAGGAATTTGCTGACAAGAGTTAAGAAGTGGAATTAAAAATGAACTTTCAGAAGACAAAAGTGATGTACAATGCTTTTACAAGAAATGAAGATTTACCGATTGGCGGGGAAAAGCTGGAGATAGCCAATACCTACATTTATCTTGGACAGCAGATATCAAGTGAGGGTCACATTGATGAAGAAATTAATCGGCGTATAAAACTTGCCTGGAGAGCTCTTGGAAGGAACAGTATAATTTTCAAGAGCAATATGCCATTATGTCTTAAAAGAAAGTGTTTGATCAATGCATCCTTTCAGTTCTTACGCATGGTGCAGAGACGTGGTCCTTAACTAAAAGAGACATACAAAGACTGCAGACAACTCAAAGTAGCATGGAGAGATGCATGCTTGGTATAACCAGGAGAGATAAGAAGAACTCGTGGATCAGAAAAATAAGAAGAGTGGAAGACATCATGATCAGAGTTAAATCGCTGAAATGGCAATGGGCTGGACATATTGCCAGAAGGACAGACCATCAATGGACAGCCGAAATTTTAAACTGGATTCCAAGGGACAGGAAAAGACCCAGAAGAAGCTCATATGGGAGATGGGTTGATGAAATTCGAAAGTATGCGGTAGTAACATGGAGGAGACTGGCACAAGACAGACATTTGTGGAAGAAACTTGGGGAGACCTTTGTCCAGCAGTGAATTGATGATAGTTGACAATGATAATGATGATTCTCTAATATGATGATCACTGCGTACAATCCTTAACGTACATACTAGATTATTACATGTCACCTACTTATAGCTAATAAGATTTGAACTGTTAATATTCTTTAATAATAAAGTATTAAATGCAATCCTTACTGTAATATTATTTTTCTGGAGTCAATGCGACATCTGTTGCTTCTGCATCGCGATAATCTTCTCCAGCCGTTGTTCCAGCGTCGTTTCTGTAAAGTCCAGTGCAGCATTAATGTCCATTATGTTCTTGTGCTTTTGTGTGACTACCAAAACAGCTGAAAAGGTTTCCTAGCATTAAATATGTCGTCGGAAAAGCTATCAACAATTTTAGAACTTTGTCGCTGAGACTTGGATATTTGTTCTTCATAATACCCCAAAACCCAGTAAGTGATTTAGATCTGAATATGGATACCAGACTGGCAACAGAAGAAAGTTCAACAAAGCTTTACTTTTCCTGGTTAGTTAGTCTGCAGGTGTCCAGATTTTCTGTGAAGAGATTAGGAATCCAAACTTCCTTTAATTTTCCGCGCCAGGTGTTCGGAAAAATGTAGATCTACATTTTACTTGTTCCTTGTGGACCGCCAGTTGAGAAACACTGCCTCAGAATTGTGTCCAGGTTATTTGAATGCAAATGTATTGGCTACAGCTTCAAGAAAAAAATATTAAATACACTGACGAAAAAAAATCCCAACACCAAGAAAGGGTTGTGTTAGATAAACGACAGTTGGTAGGTGGTGAGCGTACATCTGTAAGATGACGTCTATGCAAATTTCGCGCTCGGCGCATACGTGTGGCGCTACTAGCACTCCTCCGAACATGCAAAGCAGGTTTGCTGTAAATACGCGCTGTAACGTTCGTGAGCGTTAGTTATCGTTGAGATTCGACGTAGGGTGTTGATGTTATTCAAGAATGCCTTTAAGAAGACGAAGAAGCCATAATCAACAGCTCACGGAGTTTGAACGAGGTCGTGTAATAGGGCTACGAGAAGTTGGACTTACGTTCAGCAATATTGCAGAACGACTTGGCAGTAATGTAGCTACTGTGCGTGATTTGTTGGCAGCGGTGGTCAAGGGAAGGCACTGCCTCAAGAAGACCGGGTTCCGGGCGGCCACGTGGCACTACTGGGAGGGAAGACCGCCGTGTACGGCGTATGGCCGTGGCGCATCGTACCGCGTCTGCGGCAGCAATTCGAGCTGCATTTGCCACCACAGTGACACAATGAACTGTTACAAATCGGTTACTTGAAGGACAGCTCCGAGCCAGACGCGCTGTATCGTGCATTCCACTTACTCCAAACCACTGCCGTTTGCGGCGTCAGTGGTGTCAAGCTAGAGCTCATTGCAGGACGCAGTGGAGATCTGTTGTGTTTTCTGATGAAAGCCGCTTCTGCCTTGGTGCCAGTGACGGCCGGGTGTTGGTTAGAAGGAGCCCAGGTGAGCACCTGCAACCAACCTGTCTGCGGCCCAGACACACTGGACCTACGCCTGGAGTTATGGTCTGGGGAGTAATTTCCTATGACAGAAGGAGCATGTGAGGATCTCTGCAAACGAGAGGCCCCTTTAAATACTTATATATGATTTTTGTGTCTTTTTCGTGTGTATATGTATGTGTTCAAGTGACAGCCGTGTAAGATATCTTGTACGAGAACGAACAATTTATCCTTGCAAACTCACTGCTGGACATTTTGGGGACATTGGTCCTCAACGACGCCATTTTGCTCGAACTCGTAAGATAGTCATTGGTTGTCAAGTACATGGTGATATTCTGGTACGCCTTCTTACATGGTCGGAGGTGGAACTTAAAGAACATTCGTTACGAGGTGTCAACAATGCAACCCCAGAAAACGTTGAGGGGTTCGCGGAGGAAGGGAAACGAGGAGGACATTAGAGATGGGAAGGCGAGGAGAATGAGATGTCACGGTGATACACCATAATTGTTTTTTTCGTTGTATGGGATATAACCCATAAAGCATGTAAATAATGTACAGTTGTATATATATATACCTTGAATAAATATTCGGATTTCTTGGCAAATGGATTCCTGAACTGAAGGTATTTTCCTTAAGGCCGTACTTTGTGAAGGACGAAACGAACCAAACGGGCCTGGGAACCACAGGCTCGCTAAAACATGTCACAGAGCACTGTCGTGGTTATACCACGCACCCTGACGGCAGAGTTGTACGTCGGTCTGGTGATTCAACCGGTTGTGCTGCCATTCATTAACAGCATTCCAGGGGGTGTTTTTCAACAGGATAACGCTCGTCCGCATACCGCTGTTGTAACCCAACCTGCTCTACATAGTGTCGACATGTTGCTGTGGCCTGCTAGATCACCAGATCGTTCAGCAATCGAGCACGTATGGGACATTATTGGACGACAACTCCAGCATAACCCACAACCAGCATTAACCGTCCCTGTGTTGACCGACCAAGTGCAACAGGCATGGAACTCCATCCTACAAACTGACATCCAGCACCTGTACGACACAATGCATGAACGTTTGCGTGCTTGCATTCAACATTCTGGCGGTTACACCGGTTATTAATGTACCAGCATTTCACAATTAAAATGACTCGTCTCGCGCTTACATTAAGCCGTGATCTTGAAACCTTAATCGATTAAATATGTTACCTATACAAATGTATTGCCGCCATTTCATTCCTCTACAACTATTTTTTCGTGGTGTTGGGATTTTTTTCAGTAAGTGTAATTATCCAATTTATTGACCTTGAATTGTTGCTTTTCTGCAACGCGCATTAGTTTCTCTACTTACATCTCCATTTTTAAGCAGCATAGCTCTTAGCAGTACGTGTCCTGAACGATGCGTAACGTTTTATAAAACATCGGTTTTTCTATTTTGTGTTCATGTGGGTCGTATATTTCTGTGTAAAGTTTGTAAAATATTGTACAAACAGAATTGTTTTCATAAATGTAATAGGACTTCATCGCTTCAGAGATCTAGGATATTTAACTTTTATGGCAGTGAGAGGCAAGCCAGCACTATATCTCATGAGAACAGATAGCTACGATTTTATAGGACTTTATCGCTTTAGAAATCTAGGATATTTTATATTTTATGAAATAGAGAGGCAAACCAGCACTAAATCTCATGAGAACAGATAGCTACGATTTTATAGGACTTTATCGCTTTAGAAATCTAGGATATTTTATATTTTATGAAAGTGAGAGGCAAACCAGCACTAAATCTCATGAGAACAGATAGCTACGATTTTATAGGACTTTATCGCATTAGAAATCTTGGATATTTTATATTTTATGAAATAGAGAGGCAAACCAGCACTAAATCTCATGAGAACAGATAGCTACGATTTTATAGGACTTTATCGCTTTAGAAATCTAGAATATTTTATATTTTATGAAAGTGAGAGGCAAACCAGCACTAAATCTCATGAGAACAGATAGCTACGATTTTATAGGACTTTATCGCTTTAGAAATCTAGGATATTTTATATTTTATGAAATAGAGAGGCAAACCAGCACTAAATCTCATGAGAACAGATAGCTACGATTTTATAGGACTTTATCGCTTTAGAAATCTAAAATATTTTATATTTTATGAAAGTGAGAGGCAAACCAGCACTAAATCTCATGAGAACAGATAGCTACGATTTTATAGGACTTTATCGCTTTAGAAATCTAGGATATTTTATATTTTATGAAAGTGAGAGGCAAACCAGCACTAAATCTCATGAGAACAGATAGCTACGATTTTATAGGACTTTATCGCTTTAGAAATCTAGGATATTTTATATTTTATGAAAGTGAGAGGCAAACCAGCACTAAATCTCATGAGAATAGCTGGCTACATTTTTGTAGTGTAGTTCAATTAAGAATGTTAATATTGAAGATATCCTCAGGAGAGGAACTCTTTGCATGTCCTTAAGAATAAATCAAGCTGATACGATAAAAATTTTAAAACAATATATTAGTTTTATTCTTCCGTTAGCATGACTATTATACAGTATATGAAATTAATACGGCATTTTTTTGAATGATGCGACGACATATTCAACCAAATTACGCGAACCTGAACGGCAGAGAAATGTAATTATATTTCATCAAATTCGTAACGTGTTCGAAACAAAGTTCGAAATCCGGAACATTGATGTTGAAACATCAGAGAAGAATGTACTCCTTCTCACATTAACATGCGAACAAAGGCAAAATTAGCTGACATTTTGAAAGACATATAATCACCTTTCATCAGAAATTTTCCTTCGAGCCACGAGTCTATTACTGAATCGCTTATTCATGCTTTCAGAACGGAAGTCATGTCGGTTTCTCCCTTATGTGATATTTAGGATTCTCAAAATGTTTTAATAAAGCGCTTCCGAAGCTGTGGAACGGTATTCCTCTCTCGAGCCGTACTTACATAGTTCAACCGGTCTTTCCCTCCCTCTATAGGCACATAAATTCCATTAACACAATATCGCTGCTATTCCTCTCATAGGGCAAATTCCTCAGAATTCAACTGGAATAATTCAAACCCTGGCGAAGATGAGTTCTCATTACACAGATAGCTATGACTGCCTGACGCGAGATAGGAACCCACACGCCTTGTTCTAAATGGAATATATATTTAACTAGATATGACAGTGTATCTCTCAAACAACTATTCCCCCCTTGAACTTCAAAAGTGACTTAAACTCACATTTCGAACTTCTCTAAAGCGCTCATATGCTTTAAAATATTCCTCGCCGAAACCGCATGCAGGTAATTCGCCATTCCTCTTGTAAAGGACTGACAACAATGGAGTCTATGTTGTCTGCCCATTTAAATCAAAGAACCATAGAATTTTTACTAACTTCATCACATGCTGTCCATATGTAATTTTGAAGTTACGATGCCAAGTGGTTATGCAAATATGTCGTGTTAATTGCTCCATTTAAGCATACCCGCATTTTAATCTTACGCATACATTACGCATAAATTTTGCGCCGAAATGTGTGGTTTAAGTTACGTTTCGAAGATCACAAGATATCTCCGCCGTAAGTTCTGTCAAACTACGTATAAATCATTTGCATTTCAGTCAGTACTTAAAATTCTCTCATTTGAATGTTAAGATCTCGTTGAGGCAAGTTTCTGGGGACACTAACCACGAAATATTTTCTTAATTTTTTTTATGAAGAACTTTGAAATCGCCCTAGCGTTTATTACACCTAAATGAGCGCTTTCGTCATTAAACCTTTTTTTTTTTTTTGGTTGAGTGTTTAACGACCACCGTGAGCTACTCAATAGGATGTAAGCGATCGCCCATCCTTAGTTTAGGGCCGCTGATTCCAGGGAAGAGAAAGAGCCAGTGCCGGAAGACTAACACAACATCCATGCCTCACCGGGATTCCAACTGGGACCGACTTGGACGAACGGTCGTAAGCCAGCGATTAGACTATTACGCCACCTGGGTGACAAATAAACTTATTTTAGTGGCACAGTATGCGAAACATATTATCATTTTACCTTTTGTCACTTTGGAAGCCTACGCACAATACTGGAATTTTCACTTCTGCCAGGGAAATGTATCAAACATTTTTTTCAAATATTATGTGCCCTCTGGCAATGAATGTTCCATTATGAGATCAAAACTAACTATGAGTTTCCTAAGGTTGTATTTTATTACATTAATGCAATATATAATTTAAAATGTTTCAAGCTCTTCACGAGAGAGTGATCTGGGATCTATATTTATAAACAAAAATGGTACATCCTTGTTTCTTTAAAAAAAAAAAAGCATCAGACTTGCAACTCCCAGAAGTTGCATACTGTATAATCCTTAGTTTCTTGACACTATGGAAAAACTTACGTTATATACAGAGTCAAAATATAGAACTTCTGAACAAAGTTTATCAATGCAATGGTGTCCACGTTTAATTAGCGTGAAGAGTTTTTGAGAAAAAAGTAAAACAGGAAGTTTCAATCTCGTTTTACTGCTTTCTCAAGAGTAAAACCGAAAGCTTGAATTCGCCGTAAATTTCTCTTACATTTTTTTCATTTGCGTAAGGGCAATTTCTGTTAAAAGAATGGAACTATAAACACCAACGTTATTTTAGAAAGCAAGACTACAATAGCAATCCGGATTTATTGGCGTACAACAGCAATCAAAGTTTCCAAATTTTCGCAACTCAAATAGATAGCTTTTTCAGCAAATGTTGTCTACATTCCTGGAAAATGCCATCTACTTGATGCTCGAAAGCTTCGAAACTCTAACCTTTATTTTACGCCAATGAATTCGCATTACAAGTAGAATTTTACTATTTTAGGTAATTTCTGTTGTGAAATGAACTTTATTTACAGATTTTGAAGATGACAATACGATTTTTGGTGTAAATGTAACAAGGACGGTAAGTCAGACAATATCCGAAAACTTGAAAATTTTCATCGTCCTGGAGCGGGACTCGAATCCGCGTCTGCCAGAAAACACCCGGGTATGCTAACCACTACACCACCCAAAATGACCAAGTTTCAAGTTTCCGATCAGTTTGAATATAACTATCACAGGATTCGCTAGTCGAATCCTGCGATAGTTATATTCAAATTGATTGGAAATTTGGTCGTTCTGGGTGGTGTAGTGGTTAGCATACCCGGGCGTTTTCTGGGAGACACGGGTTCGAGTCCCACTCCAGGACAATGAAAATTGTGAAGTTTTTGGATACTGTCTGACTTTACCATCCTTGTCACTTTTACGCCGAAAAACGGATTGTCATCTTCAAAAATTTGTATTATATGGCGTAATCCCGTATTTCTTTCATGAACTTTATTTGTAAAAGCGCGGCAATTTTCGACTATATTTTCTTGGGACGCTTATTGTTGTATCACAATACTGTTTGTCAGCAACGGTTAGGCTGTCTATGAAACGTCACATCTTTCTCTGCAACTCTGTTTCACAACAAACACAGTTACAGAGAAATATATACAGAGAGTCATAAACAATTGTATTCTCTTGGGCTACAGAATAGATAATGAGGGGCAATGTGCTGGAGAAATACGCAGGAGATTATTCTTAGAGAGAACGGCAATGAAAAATTCACAGAAGATTATGAAGAATAAAGATGTGTGAGAGACAGCAAAGATTATAATTGTGTAGTGACATTAACTTCTATTCCATACGAATGCATGCTCAAGAAAAGCCCTCATCTAAGGCACAAATATTTAGTAGTAAATCAGTTCGACCCCGACTCAATAACTAACAAAAGTGGCTCGTCAGCCTAACTGTTAAGACCGTAAACATAACATAAGCAATTGATACGTCTATCTCGTCTGTTGGACTAAATCTCTCTGCCGCCTGAGTTAGTTTGAAAACAGTACGTTCATTCAACACGCAAACAATCTCGTTCGCAACATAACGTATTATTACAGGCAACATAATAGACAATTATGTATTACATACAAAACAAATGTTAAAGCAATGGCCTTTTCTGTGGTAATATATGGTTGGGATAGTTCGACATTGAGGAAGGGTGAGAGTAAGAAGGTAGATGCTTTCGAATTATGGACCTGGAGAAGGCTACTTAGAATTCCATGAACTGCAAGAAGAAATAATCAATCACTACTTGGTCAAATCAAGCCCTTGAGAGAATGATATGTAAGCAAATTCTTACGTATTTTGTACATGTAATACGTGCTGCGTTTGAAAAATGACCCTGCTTGGTAAGGTTGGATGAAGCAGAGGAAGGGGAAGTCATAGAACAAGATGGTTGGAGGGAATCAAAAACTCTTGCGGAATGACCATAGGGGACTTGCTGAGAACAGATCAAGACTGTGAGCTTTTGCTCATACAATCACCAAGAGTAGTACACCACTTGATGGAACATAACAACAACAATAATATTCTTAACGTGACATTAGCGGCACATGAGGCTTAAGAATGTAACTGTTCGTGACATAGCTCTAGCTAGCTATGTACGCTTTACGACATGACTGCATTTCTTCGAGATCTTCTACTATCTCTGGTGAAATAAACCAAAAAATTTTGATATGCAATTCTTTGAGACTCAACTTAGCTATTCGTTTATTCTGATCTCCATTGTTGACTTCAATTATTATTGTTAAGGGAGATGACTTGGCAACACCAATTCCCGAATATTAATGGCTAGCGACGCAGGTTCCTGACAAGCTGTACGACCCGGATTCTGACAAAGCACGTGTGGTGCGCCGGTCTTACGGATTAGGCCCATTCCCCTTACCGGAAACATTGGGCTCAAATTAATGAGGAGAGACTGCTAGTAAAAGAATTGTTCAATCTCGAATCTTGAAGAATTGCATGCATCTTTTCTAAGCAGCGAAGCAAATAGTTTCAGAAAAATGGCGTCGAAATCCATATCGCCGATTTTAAAACAAATAAATAACTTGCTCAACATGTACATATTATAAATCGGAAAGATCGTTCTTGAAAGACACAGTTCTTGAAATATGTTCGTTCTTGAAAGCTACAGTTAATAGAAAACTCACTCATGTAATAACGTAGTTGATGTATTAAAGTAATGAAGCTTATTACATGTGGATTAATTATGTAATATGTTTATTTAAATTCTTGTTTTCATAATAAATTGTTAAGGTTTACATACATTTTACTTATTTGAATTTTTGTTTTCATAATAATTTGTTAAAGATCGACAAATATTGTACTGATTTAAATCCTTGTTTTCACAATAACTTGTTCAACATTTACAATTATTGTTCTTACTTAAATTATTGTTTTCATAATATCTTGTTCAACATTTACATGAAATAAATCAGAATGACACTTCATCGTTCTTAAAGCGAACAGTTAATAAAAAACTCACTCATGTAATAACATGTTTTATGTATTAAAGGAATGAAGTTTATTACATGGGAATTCATGAAGTAATGTGTTTGCTTAAATGCTTGTTTTCTTAATAACTTCTTCAACATTAGTATCGTGTTCTTTCAAATTTTTGTTTTCATAATAACTTGATCAATATTTACAAATATTATACTTATTTAAATCCTCTTTTTCAGAATAAACTGTTCAGCATTTGCACATATTGTGCTTATTTAAATTATTGTTTTTCAAATAACTTGTTCAACATTTACATGAAATAAATCAGAATGGCAGCCCATCGTTCTTAAAGGTACAGCTAATAAAAACGCAATCATGGAATAACGTAGTCGATGTATTAAATTAGTGAAGTTTATTACATGTGAATTGATGAAGTAATGTGTTTATTTAAGTGCTTGTTTTGTACATTTTTTACTAATAAGGACATATACCACATATAGATGTGAAATAAATTTAAATCATTTAAGCTTTCAGTGTAAGTATAATTCCCCAGTTGCGTCATGAATATGTAGGAAGCGATTAACTGCACCACTTTAAAATGTCACAGAACCGCAAATGCACTCCCTATCTCGCGAAGTCATTTAATGATTTAAATATCTCAATGTCTTTTTTTAATATTTCTCCCAAAGTTATCATTGTTTGGGCAGAATGACTTGATTATCTCTTACGGGAAACACTCGTTAAATAAAATCCAAATATTTCTGTAAAAATTCGCACGAAAACATTACTTCCGATACACACACACACACACACGCACACACGCACACAGTACATTTTACGTTTAAAAAATTGTCGCCTGTACTTTGAATGGAATATTCAACTTGAATTAAAATTCTTGTTTCATTTAATTTGTCAAAAATATTTTTTCCTCATAATTAGTTTAGAAATACGTTTCAGAGATCTTTGAAAATAAAGTTTTTCAAAATTTGCTAATTTTCTTACAGAAAAAATCATTTCGTCTAAGTAAAAAAGTCTTCTTTTTTCCCTTTCTTTGTTTTATTTCTGAGATAACAAAGTAGTTTCCTTCTTCTTACAAGCGTGACTCTGAAATCCGCAAAATAAACAGAAGTCGAATGCATATAATAAGAGTTCTTTTACTTTAAGAAGGAATATTTATTTTCTAAAACTCCCAATATATATTTAATTATTTACCAAAGAAAGAGCATAACTTTAGAAAACTTAAATATTACTCAACTCCGTATTGAAGGGATTTTTTTACCCATTTTCCTTAACTACTATCATTTATTTCCTGTTCTAAATCAAATGAATATAAATCAATATAAATTGTTCACAGTTCTAAAACTTTCATTTAACATTTTTTGAACTCAAGGGTAAAATCCTACGGGGAAAAAGCGTGTGATTTTTACTTCGAATTTTGCGAAAACATCCTGAACGGAATTCTAAATAATGTATATACAATATTTTTTTAATTGCAGCTATTTTCGTTTCAGATTTATATGCTATTGAACAAATTTTCGCCACTGCACCGTCTCTAATCATTGCAATTCGGACTTTCATATTTAACGAAAGCTAATATTTATGGTCATCGTAAGGTATTGATGTAAAGGGAAAATTGAAAATTTGATGACTTTCCGTGTTTATATGTAAAAAAATATTTACAGCACTTTGTTCACTTTCAGAAGACCTTAGCGCGATGAATCTTCGGCGATAATGTGCCCTGCTCTCGTGTTGTGCAGCTTTCTGTTGTTCCTGCTCATTGTATTCCCCTTCCTTGGATATCGTTTTAAAATAACTGAATTTTCAATTTTAGTCCAAAGATGTGGACATGAAGATAATAGAACTATTATGAACGGGAATCGAATTCACATCTCTCGATGTCCGTCTGTCATTTCGCTGGTGTCGCTTCACTGAACAAGAATGTCAGTCAAGTCAAGTAAACGATAATGTCTTAATGTTGCTAGAACATTATGATGTTTGATTTTGCCAGTACGACATAATACTCAATGTCGCAAATAATGTTTTGATGTTGCTAGTACCTCATGATGAAAATCCTCCACATACGTAGCGTCAGAAAATAAACAAAGACATCGCTCTTTCAACGTTTTAGCAACACACAGCAATTAAAAATTTTTTATTCGGTCACCGCCGGGAAATTGAATCCCAGATCTCTTGATATCTAGCCGAGCGCGTTAGCTTTACACCACGGTGCCCAACAATCCACCGCGCTATGTGTGTTTTTCAGTCAGCTTCTGGCATCATAAATCCCTACGATGGGCAAGGCAGCTGAGACGTCTACATCTCGTGGGCATTAACGGCGGTGGCTATATATTAATTATAGCAGTTAGATCCAAAGGGCGGGATCCAAAATGAAAATCCTCCAAATACGTGGCGTCAGTGAATAAACAAACCGCTCTTTCCAAGTTTTATCAACACACAGCAACCGAAAAATTGTTATTCGGTCACTGCCGGGGAATTGCATCCACAATCTCTCGATATCTAGCCGAGCGCGTTAGCCCTACACCACGGCGGCCATCAATCCACGGTGCTATGTGTGTTTTTCAGTCAGCTTCTGACATCATAAATCCATAAGATGGGCTCAGCTACTGAGAAGTCTCCATCTGGTGAGCGTTAACGGATATTAGTTATATCAGTTAAATCCAAAGGGCGAGATCCAAAGTGAAAATCCTCCAAATACGTGGCATCAGTGAATAGACAAAGACATCGCATCTTCCACGTTTTAGTACCACACAGCAACCGAAAAATTGTTATTCGATCACCGCCGGGGAATTGAATCCCGGATCTCTCGATATCTAGTCGAGCGCGTTACCCTTACACTACAATGGCCAACAATCCACGGCGCTATGTGTGTTTTTCAGTCAGCTTCTGTTTTTCACCAGATGGAGACGTCTCAGCTTGAGACGTCTCCATCTGGTGGGCATTAACGGCGCTGGGTATATATTAAAAATAGCAGGTAAATAAAAAGGGCGAGATCCAAAGTGAAAATTCTCAAAGTACGTGGCGTCAGAAAATAAACAAATACATGGCTCTTTCCACGATGTCCACGATGATGGATGTTTGTTTATTTACTGATGCCACGTATTTGGAGGATTTTCAGTTTGGATCTCGCACTTTGGATTTAACTGCTATAACTAATATACAGCCAGTGCCGTTAATGCCCACCAGATGGAGACGTCTTAGTAGCTGAGCCCATCTTATGGATTTAAAGTGTCAGAAGTTGACTGAAAAACACACATAGCACCGTGGATTGTTGGCCACCGTGGTGTAAAGCTAACGTGCTCATCTAGATATCGAGAGATCCGGGATTCAATTCCCCAGCGGGGACCGAATCCGAATAACAATTTTTCGGTTGCTGTGCGTAGTTAAAACTTGGAAAGAGCGATCTCTTTGTTTATTTACTGACGTACTGTATTTGGAGGATTTTCAGTTTGGATCTCGCCCTTTGGATTTAACTGCTATAACTAATATATAGCCAGTGCCGTTAATGCCCACCAGATGGAGACGTCTCAGTAGCTGAGCCCATCTTATGGATTTAAAATGTCAGAAACTGACTGAAAAACGCACATAGCACCGTGGATTGTTGTCCACCGTGGTGTAAAGCTAACGCGCTCATCTAGATATCGAGAGATCCGGGATTCAATTCCCTGGCGGTGACCAAATAACAACTTTTCGGTTGCTGTGTGTTGCTAAAACGTGGAAAGAGTGATGTCTTTGTTTAAGTACATCATGATGTTTGATTTTGCCAGTACATCATAATAGTCAATGTTGAAAATAATGTTTTGATCTTGCTACTATGCAGTTAGACAGTTCTGCGGATGTTATACTAGAATTAGAGCGGCCGTAAAGGTATCTTTATGCCAATAAAGTTATCATCCCTGTCATATTCACACCAAACAAAAAAATAGGTCAAAAATATATTGTGTCGTGTAATCCCGTATTCCATTCATAATGATTATTCTGAATGAAGGTGTGCTAGGACGATATGGGCAAATGGAAATTCAGTGATGCATTTGATTTAATTTCATATTGTGGATCGGTAAAGCGTGACTCGAATTTCTGTCCTTGACCAGTTGTACCTTGTGGATCGGTAAAGCGTGACCCGAATTTCTGTCCTTGACCAGTTGTACCTTGTGGATCGGTAAAGCGTGACCCGAATTTCTGTCCTTGACCAGTTGTACCTTGTGGATCGGTAAAGCGTGACTCGAATTTCTGCCCTTGACCAGTTAACATTCTGTAACTTCTGAATCTCACGTCAAAACATGAGATTCAGAAGTTACAGAATGTTTTTGCTAATGCTTTCATAGAAGTATCCAGAATCATGAAGATTTTAGTCTATCTGATAAGTCTGTAAATGATGGTGAGGCAATAGGAGAAACCACAGAGAATGTGGTCGTATGATATTAATGTGTACGTGTTAACGTCAGCAGGGTGGAGATGTCAACAAACTATGTTGGGTTGAGTTATAACGTGTCTTCTTACATGGGAAATATGAACGCGACATGGACGTAATATCCCCCCTGCATGAACAAACAAACTAAACGTTGTTTATTTTTTTATTTATTTATTGATTAGAACTCATTTGCTGTACAATATCACAATACAACACCAACAAGAACGAACAATATGTCACATAATCTAAAGTTAATCATAACAAGAATATATAATGCACCAATGAAGCCAATATAAGAAAGACAATTTTCCAGTTTTTAACATATAATTCCCATATTACGAAGATATTACTTTACAATATAAAATACAGTAACAAATACACACTCAAAGGCTGTCAATATGACTAAAACACCTTCAATATCAATTTAATATGTACAGCAAGGAGCCAGGGAAAGAAGCTAAATTTTTAGCCTGACAAGCCCTGATCCCCTCTGAAATTTCCAAAAAAAAAAAAAAAATTCATGTCCAATCGAGACAACGAATATGATATTAAAGTATGCACTTAATAACATCCGGAAAGCCCAAGACAATACCAATATGATTCCACCCCCTCCCTTCCCCTTTCTATATACAATTTTCAATCAAAAAACTCCTCACCAGTTGCCTGAAAACAGGGTATCGAATCTCAGATCTAATGGTCCATAGAAGTCTAGGCATGGATGTTGTGTTTGTCTTACGGCACTGGCTCTCTCCCTTCCCTGGAACCAGTGACCCTAAATTAGCGACGGGCGACTGCTTATAGCCCATTGAGTTGCTCACGGTGGTCGTTAAGCCTCCAATCAAAAAAAGTCTAGTTTATTGTGAGCAGACTTCACAATAAACCGAATTCTAGAGTGTGAATGTGATACATCCGCACAGTTCAAAACACGATTCCACAAAAATCTATAGCAGCAAAAAGTCTTACAGATGCTGGCATATTGCAAATGAAGTAAACACCGGAATCAGCAACTGGAAATCGTTTGGGAGAAAGTCTACATGTGTTTTTTTTCGGTAGATTCAAAAATCGAGTTCTTCATCTGCCGCTTCAGCGCAAGTCGTGTCTGCAAAATTAACAAGTGACTGAAAACCAAGAGTATTTACTCTGGACAGAGTATCGACTACCATGTCGTCCGTACGTTTTATGCGGTGGGTGTCAGTAGTAAACTGAGAAAGAAAATCCGGCTGACCCATTCCTCTTGATGAAGCTTTTTCTGAAGAATACGTTAAAAAAGTTTTGATCCGAATAAAGAATGAAACACGTTCCTTCGAGCAAGTGATAAAAATGTTTCACAACCATGCCTGCGCTTTGGAGTTCCCTAACATAAGCGCGGAATTTCTGCTGGGTGGCCAACAGCTTTTCAGGAAAGAAACCAAGTGATTTCCATTTTCCATTTACACTCTGTTGCGACGCCGCACCTATTGCGATGCCTGAGTCATCAACCATTAGGTACTGAGGGGTCTGACCAAAGAGAAAATGCCAGTATATTGACATGGTCGAAATCAGACTTGCCTTTCTGGAATACAATGCATGCAATCTCTAGGAATGTGATTTTTCTGGTGTTGCCCTTAGTGAGTCCCGTAAAGATTCACATTTAGAACTGTCTGGTTAGTAGCAGCTCCCAATCAACCACGCCACACGTTCAGGACAATCTCTAGCACGTTGAATTTCTGCTGCAGCCCCGATGGCGCGGTGGTTTAATTGATGGATTTTGATCATTCGTCTGAGATGTGTTCGGGTTCAAATCCCGGCGAGGCAAGGATGTTGTGTTTGTCTTACAGCGCTAGCTCTCTCCCTTCCCTGGAACCAGTAGCTCTACATTAGGGACGGACGACTGCTTATAACCACCTGAGTTGCTCACGGTGGTCGTTAAATCTCCAATTAAAAAAAAGACAGAGAATTTCGGCTAGAGGACGGCACAGTTTTCATGTTTTCTGAGATTTTGGTTACTTTGTAGCACTTGTGACGTATACTCTAAATTAACTTTCATTTTTAGCTGCTTTCTTTATGTAAATTTGAGTTCTTCGTTTTTTTTATTGAAGGTTTAACGACCACCGTGAGCAATGCAACGGGTTATAAGCAGTCGCCCGTTCCTAATTTAGGGCCACTGGCTCCAGAAAAGGGAGAGAGCCAGTGTCGCAAAACGAACACAACATCCATGCCTCACGGGAATCGAACCCGGACCCCTCTCGAACGAGTGATGAGAGGCCAACGCTTAGACCACTGCGCCACCTCGGCGGCAAATTTGAGTTCATTCCCTTTTAGCTTTTTCAAACTTAACGTTTTATCTTCTGTCTGGCGGGGTGAGCTTGGCAACACTTCTATGGGCAGAGAGCGTGACGTCAGCATGTGACAGATAAGAACTATATATATATATAACGTTGAAGAAGCAACCGAAAAGATGTGTTGGATGTTATAATACTATAATCGTGGAAGCGGCGTTGTTTTACTTGAAGTTATTTGAAGGCTACGTATTGAGTGCTGTTACATGTATAACGTTTGGAGTTAAAAAGTATCTGCCTTCTGACATTTGTTTGATTGTTTCGAAGTGTTAATACCAGTGTGATTAATTTAAGCTTGTTCGAATAGCAACTTTATGCATGAACAGTCTTTATGAGGATTGCCCGAATAAAGATAAGGAACTGTAAGTAATGATTTCTTTGGACGTTATTTGCGTGACTCCTGAGGTACGTTAAGTGCAGCACTTAAGAAGAGCTGATTGTACATGCATGTAGTGTTCAGTAAGCCATATATACACGAACATTACACACTGAAATACTGCATTTCATTGGTAAAAAAAGAATTCACCTCGATACCGATGACTTGCTGACGGTGATTTAATCTTCACTGATCTCTGTGTTAATATATGTGTGCTCAATAAACGCAGTTTGTTTTTCTCTTGACACGAAACCGGAATAACATGATTTTAGCAAAGTTTTTTTATTGAAACCTTCTACAGCAGATCCTGAATGAAGTGAAACGATGTGGATTCCTGAAAATTTAATTGTTGCTTTTCTGGTATGTTTTATTGTGTACTATTTCTCTGAGGAGATTTCATACACTGTGACTCGGTTTTTCACTTTCGATTTTTCCAGTAGCAGCGTTTCGAAAATAAAAATAAATATGTTCGAAAGAAAATTTGTCGATGCGATATATTTCTGGTCTTTATGTATTCGATCCCTTGAATACTGCTTTTAGCGTAACATAAAAGCTACTGCATATTTGTATTTCTGAAAGATCGCTGATAGGTCATCGTAAATGGCTTAATGTAAGTAATTTTCCAAGTTATATTAAATGGAAACATTATATTGCCTCTTTAAAATGTATATTTTCTGAATGCTATTTGTACGATTGTTTGTACTCTCTGCTCCTCTTCTGACTAAACATGCCAGAACAGCAGGGTGGTGAAATGGTTAAAAATGTTCGAAAGAATGGATACTATGTAACATTCCCTGACATCAATCAACTAAGTCTCAGTTTATTTGCTTTTATCATTTAGAGTGAATCATTAAACGATTTTAGACCTTTCTTAAAATGATGGATGCTTTCCTAAATTCTGTGGAACTGCGACATAATTTGAAATCACACAACAGCAGTCTGGGAGTATGAACTCCAAATAAAAGCAATGTTATCTTTTTTGGGGGTGAGGAAAGACGAGACGAGAGGAAAACACGCCGTTTTTTCGGAATGCATCCCAGCATGCTTCACTTAAATCCCGCAACAGCAGTCAAAATCACGAAATAAACAAATCGAAAATTTGAATACCATTTTACAAACAACGTTAGTGGATATATATTTGTTGAATGCATTAGAAACTCTCGAAAGCAAGGAGGTTGTGAAAAATAAAGTTAGCAGAATAAACAAGATCTCACTACACCGAGCTGCCAGTTTATCAAGTGCCCATACACAGTTCTGATTACAGCGGCCCTTGTTCCGATAAAAAGCCTGTATTCGCTGAGACATAAGGCACACCAGATTATGGAAGTGTCCTGTAGAAATGTACCATTCGGAAATGATTGGGTCCAACAGTGCTGCAAAGTACACGATGGCACAACCACACGGCGAACATCCTGTTGCACCTAATCACAAAAATGCTCGATTTGGTTTAAATTTGAAGGCAGTGGAGACGATAGAAGGAAGAAAAACTCATTCAGATGACGCTTCACAAGAATCATTGAACCAAATGTTTGAACTGCTGCTGTGCCATCGGTTTCACATGTTTGCGCAGTTACTTCAAAAGTTCTTCATAACGCACTCAGCAGACAAAACATTAGACATAGAGGTGATGTGCAGTTGACATGGGCATCTCCTGCGCAAAGCGGAACAGACCCAAATCGAACGCAGGCGATAAGCTGGACTTTCTTTGGCCAACCATGACCCTTGCGCCATAAAACTCAACCAACCAACCTAAGCTGGACTTCCCAACATTGTGTCGTAACCGACGAACATGTGTAAACGTGTTGGTCTGTGCTATTTTGATCGTAGACGGATTATCAGAGCAAGACAGATGGGTCACTCTATCGCGCAAGTGATAAGAACCGTAGGGTTACCGAGAGCAACCGTATAAAGATGTACCGCGAATATACCATCGACGGACGTACCAGCTCCAAGAAATCAAGCGATGGCCTACAACCCCCACGCAGGTCATCAGCGATAGCCTACCATGTCGACGCCGGTCATCAGCGATGGCTACAGATGACCAGCGTTGACGTAGACAAACGTAGACACCATAGGTTCTTACAGACTTATTGCTTCACAACGGCGGAGAAAATTGCATTCAGGTAAAATGTCGGTCCAGTACGACACAGGTTTCATACCCTGTGGTTAGGCAGCAAACGCCCTACCCGCGAGCCGCTGTTGACCGTTCTTCATCACGAATTACGCTTGACATGGTGCAGGAAAATCAGAACTACATGTCTGCAGTGTAGTGTTGTGTCATATGGTCAGATGAATCCTGTTTACATCTGTACCTAGCTGGCAGGAAGGTACGACTGTGGTGACGTCAGCAGAAGGCTATCGCTTTGTCGTGCGAGGTCGCGCTCCACTGTGCGCTACCAGAATGTGCAAACTGATTACCTACACGTTTCCATGATCTTCGCGCATCCTCAGGCCAGTGGTCTATTTCAGCAGGCCAATGCTCAGCCCCACCGGACCGCGTCTTTCCAGGAATGGCTCGGGGAATGCTCATCTGAGTTTGAAACCATCCAGTTGCTCCAAAGGTCCCCAGATCTAGCCCTGTGGCGTCGTACCTTGTTCCGTCGTCTTCGTGCATGCTGAGGCCAGTCGTCTATTTCAGCAGGCCAATGCTAAACCCCACCATGCCGCGTCTTTCCAGGAATGGCTCGGGGAATGCTCATCTGAGTTTGAAACCATCCATTCACTCCAAAGGTCCCCAGATTTAGTCCTGTGGCGTAGTACCCTGTACCGGAGTCTTCGTGTATCCTTAGGCCAGTGGTCTATTTCAGGTCCGGTGGGGACCGCGGCTTCCCTGGAATGGCTCGGGGAATGCTCATCTGAGTTTGAAACCATCCAGTTGCTCCAAAGGTTCCCAGATTTAGCCCTGTGGCGTCGTACCCTGAGACGTTGTAAAACGGAACATCAGATCCATGGATTTTGCACCGACGTCTCGGGCGTGGTTGTGGAAAATGCTGCAAAAGCCATGCCATGGTTGGCATTACCTGCGGAAATCATATGTAAATAAAATTCCGTGCAACTGCAGCAACCATGGACGGCATAAATCTCCTTAGATTCTTCCAAAGCACACACACACACACACACACACCTATTCCATATACAACATAAATAAAGGGCAAATCTCTTTCAAAATCTGAATTTTTAAGCAAATATTAATACAACAAATATGCTGCCAAACGTCAGACCAAATTTCAAAGCACTAGGGAACGTGGTTAAATAATTTTATACAAAATTAAGACACTTGATAATCAGAAAGCCATAAGAGTTACAAGTGCAAAAATTTAAATGAATTAAAACGGAATACATGGGAAACGGTCGGAAGCCACACATCAGCGCAAGACTGCCCCGACCATCTCTAATAAACCTAACCAAGAATTGGGTTTCTGGTTTAATTGGTTTTGGCGTTACCTTGTAGAAATATACACAGTCAAGTCACATTATTCTAGTCTTCCTACTTTTGATATCAGCAGGCGTAGTTAATGAAAGAAGGCACGTGTCGTGAGCTGGCTTGGAAGGTATATGAGGTGTGCTGTAGGCATTCAGAAAGCATATCACTCGTTGCTGTCATGGATAAAAGGAGCGATTTATCAGATTTGCAAAAAGGGATGATTATCGGTTTTCGGGCCAAGGGTGGAGGTATCTCTGAAACAGCGGAGTTTTTTAACTGTCGGCGTGCGGCTGTGGTTAAAGTATATCGTGATTGGAGAAAAGGCACAATTGCGAATAAGCGACGTGGAAACTGTGGCGTACCAAGTGCCATTGATGTGAGAGGTGAACGTCGACTGCGAAGTTGTGCGCAGGCCGATCGACACGGCACAGTGGAGTAACTCATTGGCCGAATGAACCAAGACGCTATCGGAAGTGTGTCTAAAACGACTGTTCAGTGAACCCTGCTGCGTATGGGTCTCCGATGCAGACAGATGGTCACTGCACCTATGCTAACGAAGGTGCATTGGAAGAAAAGGCTTACATTTGCACGGAAGTATCGGAATCAGACCTCCTCTGATCGACAAAGGATTGCCTTCTTCGATGAGTCACGGTTTCTGTTTCATCTAACGGATGGACGTTGGCGTATAAGACGAAAAACATCGGAGAAGAAACCCTTTTCAACCATTGCTGGAAGAACAGAAGCTGGTGGGGGCAGCTTTATGGTCTGGGGAATGGTTTCGTGGCATTCTCTGGGTCAGTTCATACCTGTGGAAAGCACTATGGACCGAAGTCGTTATGAATCTATCCTTCCAGAACACGTACACCCATACATTCTCATTGTCTTTCCTGGTATGGATGGGATCTTTCATCACGACAGTGCAATGTGTCACACCGCTAGAATTCTCCAAGAGTGGTCGGAAGAGCACTATGAAAACTTCCAAGTACTTCTCTGACCCCCTAATCCCATAGACGTAAACCCAGTTCAGCATCTGCTTGACCAGTTCGATCGTGTTGTATGCTCTATGGACCGTCGACCACTCACCCTCAAGCAGCTGTCAGATGAAATCCAGTCAGCATTATTCCACATAGCTGTGACACCTTACCACACCTTATTGAATCACTCCCAACCCATCTATCTGCTGTCCGCGCTGCACACGGCGATTACTGTGGATATTTGTTAGTGGTCACAATAATCTGACTCGACCCTGTATATATAGCAGAAAAATAAAATTTGGTAACCAAAAAAGAGGCCTTAAATTCAAATATTTGAAGTTTCAGGTTTGGAAGCGAACCAGTAATCACTCAAATCATGTGAAGCACAAATCAAACAAAGTGTCCAATGAACAAGACGAACCACCTACATTCTCAAACAGAGTGAAGCCTAATTAAAGCCTGGCCAACAACACCAAATACAAATAAAAGTTCTAAAATAGGTAAGTACAGTCAATGAAAAATACCTTGGCCTGACAATTTTGTCTAAGTTTCAGAATGCCTAACTTAGACCCAGGAAGAAGAAAAAGGACAACAGCACAAACCAAGACAAAAAGTCAAACCAGGAATAGCGTTGTCTTTATCAGGGGAACACCAATCCTTAGTGACCTTTCTGAAAGGGCACTGGCAGAATTCTAAAAAAAACCAGCACTTGTGTTCCCAAGGTCACAAAGTTTTGAAACGAAATTAAAAAGTTTGAACCTGAAGTTATTTTCAAAGGAACACTGTAAATGCCAGACATACAAATAAATGACTCAAAATTAAAGGAAATGCGAAAATAAAGCAAACTCCAAACCACAACGCATCCCTTCGAATAATCCAGAAACACCAAATCCGTCCGCTCCTCGACATTCACTCTGCAACTGAATGACTAGTATATTATGAGTGGAAGCAAAACAGCGGTTAACGAAAATGCCAACAGAAGATAGGAAAGCAAAAAGTTCAGATGTCGTCAACACAACGCATGCGTGTCTTGACGCGTTTGATAAAGGGCTCATTTTTGGTGCCCGTGTGACTGCAGCGAAAAACGTGAAAATAGCAGAGCTGACTGGTTGCTGAAAAGGCTTAATATCTCGTGTCTTTAATCAGTGGACAAATAACCCACATTGCTTGTCTCAGATGCGTACCTCTGGTGCAAGGAAAATTTGTCAGGAACGAGAGCACCATCTTTTGAGAAGAATTGTAAGAAGAAACGGGGCTTCCTGTGCTCAGCAACTTGTAACGTACCAGGAGATGTGACGTACCTGCCCGAAAGATGCACACGACATAAAGGCAGATAGGAATCAGAATAAAACGTCCGCATAGCTCAATTGTTAGAGCAACTTATTCCGGAATGAGGGGATCCGAGTTCGAATCCTGGCGTGGACAGAAATGACGGAGAAATTTACTTCGTTATAAACTGACTGAAGCATTCGAAGAAGCCTGATCTCAATCCACATATCAGAGCACTATGTGCAAGGAAATTGAAGAAGTTCTGTATTAGCAGTCTCATGCGTATGCGGAAACTACTGATTTCTGCGAAGTAATGTACCGCAAAGTTCATCTACAGAAACACGTAACTGCACATTGGAAGACTAGGAGAACGTTATGTGATCCGAAGAGCTACATACTGTTCTGTACCGACCTTAGGCAGACAGTTTGGTAGGAGTCCAATGAAGTCATGGACCCAGTTTTCATTGTATAAAGAACTCATGTCTCTGGAGGTGGTGTCATGGTTTGTGGCATGTTCTGTTGATATGAAACGTATCCGCTGATTTGCTGAAATGTGCTCCAAATAATATTTGAACAACGCTGCTGCCTATCAGGTAGCTCGTGACGGCTGTGTCACGGACGACAATGCCAATGCTAGAGTCCATCTCGCAAGATGTTTTCAGCAATAAATCAAAAAGTAAGACAACAACTTCCACCATCTTTTCTGGCGAACAGAAAGCCTGGATCTGATCATCATTGAGAATGTATCAGATGCGTTATAAGAACAGATCCGGGAACAAAGTCCTCATCCGTCAAATATGAGCCAGTTAAAGGACTGTCTGGTAAACGCTTAATATGTTACAAACGTAGATGTACACCAGCACTTTGCGGAATCTACGCTAAACCGCATACGTGCTATAATTTGGGATAAACGAGGTCCAAAACTGTATTTAATAAAAGTTTCTAATTGGGTGACCGGTATGAACACTATATCAAGAAAAGACACCGGACACCCCTTCAAATGTAAGTGGAAGACACATGGCGGGCCGGAAGCAGCAAAGCGTACCGGCAGACCAAATAAAATCAATGATAGAGGACGTCGAAGCCTCAGGAGAGTCGTTACAGCTCATCGACGGAGTTACTGCACAAGACCCTCGGTGTACAGGTGAGTAAAAATGCTGGAACCTCGGTATGTGCACGTACAATTTGCAGAAAACTTCATTCCATGGGTTACCGTGGTCGTGCAACTGCTCATAAGCCTTTCATCTCCACTCGGAATGCTACTCGTCGTTTAGCATGGCGTAAGGAACATTTATCGTGGATCGTAGTTCAATAGAAACATGTCTTATGGACTGATGAATCCAGATACACGATCCATCGGTCTGATGCACGTGTGGGGGTATGGTGGCATCCGGGGGAATGCTATTTGCGACAGTGTACTGTTACTACGGTCAAGTTTCAAGATGGCAGTGTACTGGTGTGGGGGTGTTTTTCGTGGTATGGTCCTAGCCTATTGGTTATTTGGACAAACCTGTTAGCCAGCACCTGTACCTCGATATTCTGGACAATAATGCCCTACCAACTTTGTGGCAATACTATGGAACCGAGCCTTGTTGGTACCAGCAGGATAAGGCACCGAGCCAGAAAGCAAGGACTGTTACGGCGTGGTCTGACGATAATTCCTTATCGTGTGTGGACTGACCATCAAAGAGCCCTGATCCTAATCCCATAGAGTACCTATGGAATGAATTAGAGCGCCGCATAGGAAGTTTGGAACCAAGGCCTACTACGAAGCAACAGTTAGCGGCAGCATTATAAACTGAATGGGAGCGCATACCTATCGTTGTGTTGTCTAAAGCATGTCTCGAAGGGTCATTGCATGCATTAAGGCCAAAGGTCGAATGACACCGTACTAATATATGTCAATAAATGCTATGTTGTGTTTCTCTTCTAGATTTGCGGTGAATTTGGCCAATATAGTGCATATCTTGTATTACCATAATTTTCAGAAAAATCTGTTAACTTTCAATAAAAGATAGAAAACTGAAACAGAAAGACTTATTAATGTTTGACTTAATATGAACTCTGGAAACTATATCTATTTTGCAAGCCTTTTAATTGTAAAACTCAAATATATTTTGCAGTAAGGAAAACACATAATACGTTTTCGTTTGCTATCTGAGATTGGTGTCGCGGGAGAAATAAAAAAGGCTGAAATATTTCAAATCGTAAAGAAACGGAGGGAAAGGTCTCTGGAGCATCCTTTAGGGGCAATAAAACACGAACAGCTTGTGCTTTATTCTATCGCTACCAGAGTTACTACACAAAATGAAAAAGTGAACAGTTTCGGTGTAGAGGCCGAATCGAAAATTTTTATATTAATGATGTTGCAACCTCGGAGTGATTACCAATAACTTTAATTAGATTATTTATTTCCGCTTCGATAAGTTTCCTATGCAAACGTAAATTGCTTCCTTCAGATGCTGTACGTTTCTGGGATTCAGATAATTGTTTTCCGATAGATTTTCGGTTTCTCCTTTAATGGCGACGGTGATTTGACAGAATAAACACTTCGTCTGATAAAACTTTTCGGCCATAAGAGTCTCAATCTCGAAAAGGGTAAATTCTCCGAATGATTGCGTTATACAAAGTAATTTTCCACCCAAGAATTACTTGTTCAAAGATAATTTTGTGACAACCAGACTGTCCCCTTTTATCTGAAATCGCTTACGTGTAATTCCAGTGCGTATTATGAAGTACTGTGAATAAGGGGAGCATTTTCACAGGTTCCAATATTATGCATAGCTCTTACAATATGTACTCGAAATCAGGAAAGTAATATGTTTGTGTAACTAGCTTTTTCCTAATTGGATGCTTTTATGTGACGATATATTACGATCACAGGTTTATAGATAAAGTTTAATTACAACAATGCCTAGCAAGGATGAATTTAGTATTTTGTTACTGAAGAATACCCCTGAGACTTGAAGGTCCTTCTGTCCCACTGATCGAAATTAGTGTTTTGATCAAATTGTCAGTAGTTGTGGGTTGTTCAAAATATTGGAAAACATGATTTGACCAGCACAAATAATGTTTTCCAATATTTTTAACAACATCATGGGCATTACGAAAGGAAAAAGACATCTTAGAAGGGCCTACGAGAAACAATTTAAGTTTATATTTAAGTTTGTTGTTAGTTGTAAACGAAGCTGCATTTTGCATTAATGAAGGAAAGAGCATCAACACCAGTAATGTACGAGGGCTGTACCGAAAGTAACGCAAAGTGGGCATAACATTTTTATCAACTGACAGAGGTAGTTCAAATTGCACATGTTGGTTGAGTAACTCTTTCTCTATACAAAAGGTACTACCCAACATAGTCTCAATCACAAGCGATGCATTTGCGCCATCGTTGAACCCAACTCTCGTATCCTCTCTGAAAAATGCAGGTATGGCCTGTTGTACCCACTTATTCACATCCACTTTCACCTCGTATATGACATTAAATCGTTCTCAAAGGAGACTCCTTCAGTGGACCGAACAGGTGAAAGTCGAAGGTTGCCAGATCTCTGCTGTACAATAGATGGGAAAGGGGGGACCACCGGCCAGCCTAATTTGCAAATCGCCTGATTTGTTGCCAAAGATGTGTCTGGTTTAGCATTGACATTGTGAATTAGGATCCTTTGCAGATTCTTGTTTGTTCTTTTCCTCCTCATGGCTTCTCTTAGCTCCTTGAGTGTCTCAATGTACCGCTCGCTGGTCACGGTTCGGCCACGTTTCAGAAAATCAAGCAGAATGACTCACCTGTCATCCCCAAAAACAGTCACCATGATTTTCTGTGCTGATCGCTGACTCTTGAACTCCTTAGGCCTTGGTGAAGAGGTGTGACGCCATTGCACAGATTGCGCTTCTCCCTTTCCGGATCGTAAAGATATGTCCACCTTTCATCCCTTGTCACCAGATCGAAAAACAAAACGTGTTTCCATTAGATTCAAACGCTTCCAGTAGATCAGAACAGACATCCACCCTTCTCTCCTTCAAATCGGGTGTCAACTGCCTAGGTACCCACTTTGCACAAACTTACCAGTTTGCCCTTGGGAAGTAATTGTAATGGGGAATGATCATCAAAGCGAGAAAGACGCTGGCTAGCATCTTAGAAACGACCAGCATTGTTGGCTCTTCTAAGACCCTCATGGTTGTGTTATTTCGAGAATGGTCCCAAGATGCTGATCATCCACTTAATATGCTGGAACAAGGATACCACCAATAGTTTCGAAATTTTTTACAACCATGTCACACAGAGAAACGCTTTCATGCACACAATCCTTCTGACTATTTTTCCGATGAGGCAAAGTAATTGTAATCCAGTTCGCCTACCTTGTTAACAGATCGTTATAGACAGTCCGTCCAGCAGTGCATACTTTAGCACAATCACTCGACACTGGGAAACTAAAAATGAGAATCCTAATTCGAGCAAGGCACGTTCCAGATTCACAGGCCAATGGAGGGCTCTGTCCTTGACTTTATGTGCGCGAATATCTGCACCCAAACTGGATTTGGAAGGAAGGAGACAGGAAGCAGTATCGGAAGTGTTCTTATGGACGTCACCACCATACTAACAACTCCTTCGGAACAATAGCTGTCATACATGCTGTCCGTGAATCCACATGATTATGTCCTTTTCCAGAAAAGCAAATTGATACGTTACAAGGCCTGCATTGTGTATGGTAACACTAGCTGATGACACTACCTGCACCATCAAAGTGCTGACTTCGCAGGGAAATGCGGAACTCTCTCGAATAGTTTTTGGGATAGATGGTATCCCTAGCCGGCGTTCCGACAGCCAGCCTGTCAGTCACCGGAAACCACGGTCCTCTACTCGGACAGATTCGGTCTAGAGACCTGTGGGGATCTGCCTCCCCCACGGGACTGGTAATTTACACCCCTGTCACAACCCGTGTGTGCGACGTGCTATGGGCAGTCGGGGCAAGCAACTTTTTTTTAAAAATATCTCATCTCGTGGCCGGGAGATCGCCCGCCAACGCGAGTTTTTTGGGACTACTGTCCTTTATTTAGAAACTCAGCACGATTACAAAAAAATTTTCACTATGAGGGTCGCATGCACCCCTCTCACAATACTAAGATACTAAACAATCACACACATTGAAATATTTACATTGTTCACAGCTCTAGGGCCAGAGCTGTGTTGTTGACCCCGGGCCAGGGTCAAATCAAACACTTTGGTCAGTCGACCGAGAAACTCATTATTGAGAGTTACGTACCTCCGAGGGTACTTCCATTTGTCAACCATAGTTGACCCGACTCTTTCTTTGCTCAAGTTCCCTAACAAGACTAGGACATGTCTTGCTGAAGCTGGAGTGAGCAACGTCCAACTTCAGTCGGAACTTGGCATTCGCAGCGGAGCAGTTGCTGCAGTTCGGTGCGGCTGCAGACCGGTGGTGCTGGTGCCGAACTTCACCACAATTGCCGCACCTTGCATCAGACTCGGGGCAGTTGCCTCGGAAATGGCCGAACCCATTACACCGAAAGCACCTGACCTCCCTCAAAAATTCCTTTAGACGGAGCACAGACCAACCCAAGTTCAGTGTCTTCCGCCTCACCAAGTGCTTGAAGGCCTTGGGCTCCACGTCTGCCACCCAGTGGACCCTACCTCCCTTGCACCTAATGGGAAAACAGGCTTTGAACCCGTTCTCGAGCTCTGGGTTCTGCCCACAAACCATCTGCTCGATTGTGTATGTGGGTCGATGAAGGCGTCCAAGCGTTTCGTGCGTTCTTTGGTCAGCAAGTTCTTCCGACTCGATTTTCGAAGATTTGGGAAATGCAGCGGAATGTAGCATCTGCTGATGGACGTCGATACCCTACTTTGTCGCATAACTCCGGTAAGTCATTATGTACAGTATAACAAACAAGTTTGTCTTTAGTCACGTAACTCCGGAAAGTCATTATGTACAGTATAACGTACACGTTTGTCTTGAATCACGTTACGCCGGGAAGTCATTATGTACAGTATAACGTACAAGTTTGTCTTGAGTCATGTAACTCTGGGAAGACATTTTGTACAGTATAACGTACAAGTTTGTCTTGAGTCACGTAACTCCGGGAAGTCATTATGTACAGTATAACGTACAAGTTTGTCTTGAGTCACGTAACTCTGGGAAGTCATTATGTACAGTATAACGTACAAGTTTGTCTCGAGTCACGTAACCCCGGGAAATCATTATGTACAGTATAACGTACAAGTTTGTCTCGAGCCACGTAACTCCGGGAAGTCATTATGTACAGTATAACGTACACGTTTGTCGGCGCCGGACATCGAACTCGGGTCCCATCACTCCGGAGCAAGTCGCTCTCCCAACTAAGCTACACGGATATGTGACTCACTGCTATCTGCCTTTATTTCATGTACGTCCTTCGAGGCAGGCACGTTAAATCTCCCGACCCCCTGAAAGAGGGCCGGGGGCATGGCCCACGGATTAGCCGGTACCACGTGTCGCTGTAGGCAGACATTTCATGAAGAACGTGCATTTGAGAAATCCCAGACAATTTGGTGTGTGGAACGTAACATCACACTGATTTATCTTTTCGAAGCACTGAAGAAGGTACTCTCAATTTTGCTGTCACGAGGTGTGGAAAGAACATCACACCATTGCGAGAAATCTAACAGCCGGGTCATTCTGGAAGTTTAGGGGCAAATGTAAGGTACAAGTTTGTCCATTCCTGGCCCCTCACTCCGGAGTAAATCACTCTCTCAATTGAGCTACGCGGACATGTGCTCTCACTGCTATCTGCCTTTATCTCATGTGTATCCTGTGGTGCATGCACGTCACAACAGCTTATATGGAATAACTGATGACACCTTTAACAGTGTGGCGAAGTGTATGCCACTTGACGTGCAAGCGGTTATCGTGGAGACATTAGGCCTAAAACGCTAAAACACAATTACACTGCTCCACACAGAACATAGCTAATTAAAAATGTACGTAGATAATTTTAGGAAGGTAGTGTTGGACTCCACGTCTCAAACAACTTTCAGAAGTTGGAAGCTACGAGATTTTGGCTAGAGTGAGCGTCAATATAGTCACAATGAAGCGAGGTAAAAAGGAGCAGGAAAACACTCTTATTTATAACAATACCCCGGTCCTGCGGATTAACGGGTACATCCGACTCGCGGCGGATATTTAGTGGATCGAGCATTTGTAACTGCATGGGATCCAACCTGAGATTTCTCCGTGGCAGTCATGAACGTTGACAACTAGGTCATACGTGACCGCGACATAGAATACGTTTCACCAAGAGGTATTTTTCAGAACGTTGTGAAGCGATCACATGATAAGTGAGAGAGTTAAAACGCCGTTTTCATAGCTTGGTTGTCCTGACCTAGACGTGTGGACCAATGCATCTAATGATCTTGGTGGCGTAATGACAGCGAATATATGGGCGAATCAGGAAGAATCATAACATCTTGTGGACACTTTACTAGGGGAAGAATACGGTCCAATATACGAGGAGTATGGCGAAACGGTTATGGGTGGGCGGACGTGTCGAGAATGGTTTGCCAGGTTTAAGAAAGGTGATCTAAAATTTGAAGACACACCACGTGTAGTAGACAGCAGGAACTTGCAGACGAAAAGCTGGAATGGCTGTTGGAAGAGGATGCCACACAATTGACCATGCAACTGGCGAAACGTTTGAAAGTGGCTCAGCCGACGGTGTTACGGCGTCTACAGGCCTAGGCAAAGATCCAGAAGATTAGTAAGTCGGTTCCGCATACTTTAACGGAGCGTAGTATTGGTCAACGGTTGGGCATCTGCATGTAGTTGCTTAAGAGGTTTCAAGGGAAGAATCTCTTGTGGAAGGTTGTCCCCGGGGATCAAAAGTGGGTGCATTGCGACAACACCGTACACAAGCTATCCTGTGTCGACCCAGACCAGCCATCAACATCCACTGCAATATAGGATATCAACGGGGGAAAGGTGCTGTTGTGTGTGCGGTGGAATATGCATGGAGTGTTTGTTGTACTTCGAGCTCTTGAAACCAGGCGAAATAATCACTGCACAACAATATAGCGATCAGTTGATGAAACTGAACGCCGCAAGCGAGCAAAAATGCCCATGAACAGGTAAAACACGCCGCCCAGTCTTCCTGTTACACCGTAATGCCATACCATATGTCGATGCAAACACGAAATCAACCCTTGAACAGTTACACTGAAAGGTTTCACCGCACCGGGCTTACTCCCCGGATATTGCACCGTCTGTCTTTCATCTGTTTCGCTCTATGGAACATGACCTAGCACAACAGCGGTTCATCATGGTTCCCCAGGTGGTTAAATTTCGTTCCTACGTTCTTCAGCCCAAAACCCGAGTCCTTCTATCACAGGTGCATTCATTTGTTTCCTTAAAAATGGCAAACGAGCATTGATGCTAATGACCAATATTTCGTTGAATAAATGTGTACTGGTTTCCTGATTGCTACTGTCTCCTTTCTCCTTAAAATGTCGGAAACTATTGCATGCCCCTAATTATTGCCTCCTTGCCTTCATTTAATTCCTTGAGAAATTAAGTAACTTCTTTGGCACCTGCTGATTTGCAGATATGGTAAGTTTTGTTTCATTTCGTACATTATTCATTGTTTTTCATTTTCCATGTCAAACAGTGTAGATAAATTGTCATGATCTTATATCTCACAAGCCTCAAACATAGTGGTATAGGTACAAATGGTTAAATTAAAGTTTTTGTCTTGGTTATTCTACATAGTTTTTTTTGCGACACATTATAGCCCATTGTGTTGCTCACGGTGGTGGTTAAACTCCCAATAAAAATATTATTTCTTAATTTCCGTGAGGTAAACTTCCCAGAAAGTAGTGTTTTCCGATACCTACGTAATTATTAGAGCATTTTTGAGAAATATGGCACATGCAATTCTTATATAAGTTGTGACGCGCCTGCCCGACAGAAATCACATGAGATAAAGGCCGATAACAGTGCGTGCGCATGCCAGTGTAGTATAGTGGGTGGGACTCGGAGCTCCGGAGAAGAGAATTGTGAGTTCTAAAACCTCTCCTGGCACAAAATCGATGAAGAAATTTACTTCGTCATATTGGTTCTCGAACTTCAAGGATTACCTGGCTGCTAGGTTTCCCGCAATGGTGTGATGTTCTTTCCACACCTCGAGACAGGAAAAATTAAAATACCTTTTTTAGCGCTGCAAAATAAATCAATGTGATGCTATGTTCCACACGCCAAAAATATTGTCTGGGATTTCTCAAATGCACGTTATTCATGGGATGACTGCCTACAGCGACACATGGCCCCGGCTGGCCCGTGGGCCATGACCCCGGCCCTCTTTCATGCAAGATGCACATGAAAGAAACGTCAATAGCAGTGACAGCACATGCCAGTATAGTATAATGGATCGCACACGGAGTCGAGAGTTGTGGGTTCGAATTCCGTCCTTGGCATAAAAATGGAGAAAGTTACTTTTTCATAAATTATACACTGCTGGACAATTGCTAAGGACGGATCATAAACGGCTATATAGCGCATAAAAAAGTAAGTGTGGTTGGATGCCAAGTGAAATAAAATAATGTCAGAATGCCAGGACATTACAAGAAAGACAATTTATTGTGCTCTGAATTCCAGAAGGCATTGGAACGTGTTCAAGGGACAAACAGGCCATTTTGTGCAGAATACGTAAACGTGAAAAAAATGCAATTACCGTCCGCAGGCGTTCCGGCGTAAGATGTCAATACGGGATATGGCCATCATGGAGGGCGATGCAAGATTCCACACGTCGTGTCATGCTTTGCACAACATTATCAAGCAGCTGTTCGGGTAATTTATCCCATTCCTCTGTCAGTGCACGGATGAGGGTGTCCTTGTTTATTGGAGGGCATTGGCGACCAGAAAGACTCCTCCCCAAAGCATCCCACACATTTTCAATGGGATTCAGATCTGGAGAACGTGCTAGCCATACGAGGTGCTGAATATCCTCGCTCTCAAGACACTCCTGGACAGCGACTGTTCGATGACATGTTGCGTTGTCGTCCATGAAAGTAAATCTATCACCGACAGCACCACGGAACATGCGAACATGAGGTAGCAGAACATCATTAATGTATCGTTGGCCAGTCATAGTCCCAGTTGGAAGCACATAGAGGGACGTATGGCCATTGATCATGATGCCAGCCCATACCATGACACTACATGTCGGATATCGGTCCCTTTCCTGTATGTTTGCTGGACAATATGCAGTACCACTATCACGCCACATCAGTTGTCGTCGACAATCAGACGATAGGCTGTATCTACTCTCATCTGAGAAGAGGACAGCAGACCAGTCGTTATCAGTCCAATTGCGATGTTGATGTCACCATTGCAAACAGGAGGTACGGTGACGTCTGGACAATAGGATGCACACAACAGGACGGTGGGCGTATAGTCCTCCTTCATGCAAACGTCTGGCGACAGTTTTTCGGGAGATCCGCTTGCCAGTAGCGGCCGTAAACTGATTTGCTACCTCACTAGCTGTGCTGCGCCGGTGTCTTTTTGATGATAGCACTATGTACCGATCTTTTGCAGGTGTGGTAATGCGAACACGACCTCCCCCGTGACGTTTGCTACCCTCTCCATTTGTTTGAAATGATTTCCAAAGCCTTGAAACAACACTGTGGCTGACGTCGAACTGCCTGGCAACATCTGTTATTTTTCGCCCTTCTTCAATCTTGCCAATAGTACGGTCACGCGTAAAATTATCTAGGTGATGTCGGGAAGACATACTGAAAATTGCAAGTTCGTCAATTGATTCTTTCCCTTTCAACTTTGCGTTTGAACAACAACGGTCAATACGCGTCAAATTCTTTAAATCTCTTATCAGCGCTATGACGTCACGAACAAGTTCGGCAATCCAAAATTTGCATACGCACAACACGTCTTACTGTATCTCGCACTTATGCTAATTTCCACATTTTCCTGCCTTCCATTTTATGGTTGCTATTGTCATCCGTCCTTAGCAATTGTCCGGCAGTGTATATAATAACCTTTTCAGAAGTTTAATATTTGACCGTATAGCTTTATTTTAAGCAAAGGCAAAGTAAATTTGCTAGTACCACTTATTGGTCATCCATGTGACACTTCTCAGAGAATTTGGAAATTTCATCGTCCTGGAGCGGGAATCGAACCCCGCAACTCCCGATTTCCGGTCGGGTATGCTAGCCATACTCGACAATTATCGAAGCTTTACATCTCCCGATTACTGGTCGAGAGCGGCTAGCATACCCGACCGGTAATCGGGAGTTGCGGGGTTCGATTCCCGCTCCAGGACGATGAAATGTCCAAATTCTCTGAGAAGTGGTACATGGATGACCACTAAGTGGTACAAGCAAAGTCACTTTACTTTGCTTTGATATTCTGTGAATTTCGCATGTATTATTAAGAATATTTCTTCTTTCATTGCTTTATTTTATTGCATAGCAGAAATGCTGGTGCATTGTCCGCCTGGAAAATCTCATCGTTCTTGGGGTACGTGAAGGCCATGAGGGACTACAATGGTCACTTAGCAGAGCAACAAAGCGATTACAGGTTAATGTCGTGTTTTCGAGGACCGGAGGACCAAAAACCTTGCCACCTAAAGGCAACCCACACATGTATGTGACCACTGCCTGCTTGCAGAGTGCCTTGTTGGCAGCTAGGGTCCATGGCCTCATGGGGTCTTCGCTACACATGAAACCTACCATCAGCTCTTAACAACTGGTAGCGTGGGCTCATGGGACCACCCATATGTTGCCAGTCTTCCAGGGTCCAATGCCATGTGTCGGATGCCGTGATGTTAGCAGAGGCCCTCTGGTATGTCGTCTGCTCCCATACCCCATCAACATGCCCCAAAATGTTGCGTATACTGTTGGCCCAATGGTCTGTGAAGAAAACATGGAAACATATTATAGAAATAAATGGTGAAGGGTGGGGTGAACATTGATTTTTAAGTTTATATTACAATTTATATTTTACTGTTTTAATAAGGGATTTCCAAACGTTATGTAACTCATAAGGGGCATGTTCATTACAACATTGCTCACCGGAAGCCTCTATATACACACTTTCTGCAATCAAAAGGTCACCAGGTTTACTAGGAGTATTAATTATTCTTACATTAGTCCAGTCGGGATAAGATCATCTTGTATAACAGATTTGGCTAGGGACGTACAATACATGCCTGTTTTAATATTGTATTTGTGTTCTTTAATTCGTAATTCAATATTGTGTTGTGTAGAACCCACATAATCAGAGGCTGCTTGTCCTGTAGTTGCCTTAATAAGAGGGATATTGTAGATACCCCACTGTCCCATTTTGCTGTTCTGTTCACGATCCTTACGAACTACTGAAAATAAGTTTCGTGTTCGTGAACCAAATTTCAAGCCATATGGTTTACATAGTTGAGTTAAGGCTCTCGTTAAATGTGGATTCTATTGCATAGAGCCAACATATATGGAATTGCAGTTGGAGTTTCTTAACAGGGTAGTATGTAGGGCATATTTGACCTCGCCAAACTCTTGCCTAATCAGATATTTAGGGAACTCATACTGCTCAGCTAAACCAAAAATGTATCATTAAATCGTGCTAAAGACGGAAAACTTTCATCTTTTCAGTGAATGTTATTTGAGTCAGTGTCGCTTGTCTGTTACCATGGACAATCCTGGTCATACCCGCTGGTCATGGTCATTCAGCACCCGTGTTCGGCCACTGCGTTGTCCACGATGGGCGGTAATGCCTTCCATGGGGTATTCTCGATACACACGTGGCATCGAGGAATGTTGAATGTTCGCACAACTTGGGAAATTTAATGTCCCATCCGTCTGGCTCCCACTACCATGCCTTGTTCAAACTCCGATAATTCACGTCGGCTTACCATAATCCTTCTGGCGGTTGATCAACCTGACTCACGCGATGATTCACGAGATTGCACCTCGGAACTGGTGAAATTCGTGGCGTGCGTCAAAGCCTTTACACGACGGCAGCGCCAATTAAAAATCTGCATACCGCTCTCCCGTGACTTTTGGCACTTCAGTGTGTTGTGTGAAGACATAAAACCTGCTCAATTCGTGGGTTGTTCAGTTTTCACCATCTCCGAACCAAAATGTTGAGAATTGATGATGCATGATTTTATTTATTGTGTCAATGCGCTGAAGATAATAAGTTGCAGTAGCTCGCTTTTCAAAAGCACAGTCACTGACGGACTTCAAATTATCAATTCTCCGAGAGTTTTCTTATGGATATAACCAGTCGAAAGCAGTGATACAATTAAGACGGTTATTTATTAGCAAATACCAAATGGTTAATAGAAATGGCATCAATAATAATAGATTATTTTCTTTTAGTAATATCTTCCATTCTCTTTATTAAAAGAAGCTTTATAAGTAAATATTTAAATCATATGGACTGCATGTCGCCTAAAATTCATTTGAACGTCTTCAAAGTTCAAAATTCTTTAATTTATTGAGTGTCATTAAACAGACCAACAAAAATAAATATTAGATTTACTGGAAACTTACCTTTTGCTAAGTTCAGTTTCTGACCCCAAATTAAAAAAACATATATGAAAATGCATATGAATTTAATGTGTCATTAAAATTATCAAAAAAGGTTACTTTCTGCAATTAAAACTTTTTTGCAGATCAGCATTTTTTTGTAAATATTAGGGAATGCATTTCTCATTACTTACAAGAAATGATAGTTTTTTTAGTATCCTGGAATTGAGCCAGCCAAAAACGTTCAGTATACCTGTTCTGTAATTCCAATATAAGAAAGTGCTGTTTTTAGCACCTGACCTTTCAGAACTTAGACGGGATGAAAGAGTTGTCTCGCATGGATTGAGTGCTCCATATTCGAATTACTGCGAGATATCCCTTCACAGTGCATTTTCAATTTGTGTAACAATCCGCACATAAAATAATGAATAGAAAAAAAACGTACCTCTTCATCTGCTGCAAACAACAGCTGTAACCATTCAATTTGCCTTAGACGTAAATTTAACTTAGGTTGCACTGAGAAACAGGCGCGATACGTGAAATAAAATTTCAGAAGAACGAGTAATGAAGAATTCAAAAACGAGAATTTAATGTCATATGTAACTTGAATGACGTAATAAAAAATGTACAGTAATAGCTTTGGTTTTTCAGTAAATTTAGTATTTCTACCTTGAGTCATTGGTTCCAAAATATACCCCACAAATGTAATCATGATTTTTTCTCGAAATTTCAGGGTTGTTGTTTTTATTATTTTTACCAAAGAATTTATTTACCACCAACGTTTCGCAGCTTGATGACTACTGCATGATATTTGAGCAACAAATATCCCTGGATTTCTTACAAAGTTTTCGAATTTAATTTCAGATTTAACTTCTAAATTCCTTTGCCAAGCACGTTCTAATTTTCAGCATTCCCTTGCGTAGTAGCTAAATTTATTAATAAATTGTCCATGATGCAGTTTTCGGCCATAATACACTTGTGCTTGTGAAAATTGCAACACATGAAAGCCTGCTGGTAGCAGCTTGAAACTCACAGGATGAGTACAACTTGTTGGGACATGCAAATTATTACAATGTCAGTCAAAATGCGCATGCGGTTTCAGAGCAGAACCCTATGAAGTGTCCGGTTTTCAGTATAAAGTACTATCTTAAACCAGATGTTGTAATTAGTGAAGAGCTGACATTGAGTCGAAAAGGTGTTTCTTGGGTCTCACTATTCCTCTACGCCGAAGGTCACATTATGCCGCACTTTGAGGAAGAAAGGATTGTTGTTATAAAAGAAGCTGGATTTCCCTGCAGCTAAATTGCAACTCGTACAAGACAAAACTCCAGCATAATGATGCGAAGTTTTGTCTCGGACCCCCTGAAACCCGGGATATGGACCACAAAATCGCAAGACTGCACGGGATGACAGACAACCCTACCGCATGGAAGTGACCGTTCGCACCGCAATACCAAAGTGTCGGTCGAATCTGCAGTGGAGCACTCTCAGAGGTTAAGCTTTTTCGTCCAGCACAATTCTATGTCGTCTGCTGAACAGAGGACTGGACACTAGCAGCCCATTGCTGCGCATTCATCTGACCCTTAATCACAGACGCCTCGGGATCTTAAACACAGAAATTGAGGCGTTTATTGGTAACAAGTCGTCTTTTCTGACGAGACACGGTTCAGTGTCATGCACCATGATGGTGGCATGCATTCTCGAAGATATAGTATTGAACGGCACCATGCAGCGTGCATTTTATAATATCGCACCGGCTCAACGCCAGGCGTCATGGTTTATGGCGCCATGGGATTCAATTCGCGACCTCACCTGATACAAATGCAGGGTACCCTTTATCAGCTAGCAATACGTCAGGGATATTTGAGCACCCCTTCTTCAGTTTTGTCCTGGCGCTATGTTCTAGCAGGCTAATGTTGGACCACATGTAGCCTAGAATGTCCAGGACGTCTTCAATTCAAGGTAGATATCGCTTCTTCCGTGGCCTGCACGATCGCCGGATATGTCCCCTGTTGAACATGTCTAGAACGTGGTGGCTAAGCGACTGGCCCGTCAAGCGCACCCTCCATTTATCACAAATGTATTCTTGAAGCTGCCTGGTTGGCTATTCCCGAAGACGATATCAAAAACCGCTTCCATTCAGTGCCACGCTGTGTAAAGCCTGCTATCGTTGCTTGAGCGGGCTTCATACGTTGGTGAGTGTTGAAGCGAAAATATCTCGCATAGCTCAAGAAATGTAATCCTTTATCTGCTGTAACATGAGAAGGCTGTGATGTAAATTTTATTTGAATTGTGCGATTCTTTCTTGGAGCTACAGTTTCGCAAACAGTAGGGCACTATCAACACAACCACATATTTTGAAAAAAAAATTATGGATGCCTTTTTAATTTTGGTTACCTTTTCAGCAGCGTAAATGATTGACTTTAGATTAAGCAATTGAACTCGTATGCTTTATTCAAAAATGGTTACGCTTCTTACTCAATCACTTACTTGAACAACACAAATAGACATAGTGTTAAACCTAATCTAATTTGCTCGGAAAGATTACTATATTCATTTCAGGCAAAGTCCGGATATTCGCGAGCAGTCGTTTTATCTCATTTTCTTATGTATCTTCTTTTTTATGGCCTAATTAATCAATTTGGATTAAACTCATAATGAATTAAAGAAATAGAATTTTAAAAAATGCGTAATTGTTTTTGTGCTTTCCACATCATGTAGAATAACTTAATATTTTCATTAACTGAGAAAATTTGATAAAAAATTGCAGAGGAACCACAATGTCGCTGCAACTATCGTATTCCGTAATTGGCTACCTTCAAACGCAGTTTTACTCCTAAATTCTCCTGCCCCCCCCTTTTGGAATGTCTCTTATCTTCCGCCTTCAACTGAATCAATTATAAAAATTATCTCTAGCGATTTATTTGAGCTTTCGTAAATTACGTAATCATTCCCTACAGAATTTCATTCCATGTCCAAATTAATCACATAGACTACGCGTAAAAAAGTAAAGCCAACAAGCTTTAGTGTTTTTTGTCCTCTTCATATTTTGTTTCCTGTTAAGTAACATTTATTTAAAATATGTCATTCATGATTTTTCTTTAAAACTGAAGGAAAAGATGTTGTTAGATTAATGAGGAAAAATCAGCTAATTTTTTTGAGGCCAAAATGGATAAGTTCTAATCATTCCATTTATGTTCAGAAGTTAATTCACGAAAGAATTTTAAATTTTAAATTCTATCAGAATGAGAAGATATCAAACGCTATAAAAATAATTTACTCTTATTTGTTTTTTAAATCGCCCTGTCAGAGTCGAGCTTATCAAAACAGAACATGGATATATTTTGTTCCATGCAGTTTTTTTAAGTCAAAAAGAAGTGTTTAGAAGTAGAAAAATCGGGGGTAGATTAATTGCGGCTAAATAACTCCCTTTACTCCTGTGATGCGATATCCTTTTCCCCGCCATTTCTCCTCCCTTAAACAGGTGCACTGAAAAACGACATGTACCTTAAATTCCCCACTGTACCTAAATAAAACCTATATACGAGTAATTGGCTGCATCTGTCTCTAAGGTTCTGATGTCACTCAGTACTTGCAGCGCCGTCTGCTTTTACTCTATTGCCGAAATCGGAACTAATCTCACCGCTAACAGCGCAGCTAGCGAACAGTTCACGAGCTGCGCTGTTTCACAAATACTTCCACCCTTAGCACGAAGCCGATAATTATTCCTTTTTACAAATCTGATAAATCGCTCTTTTTTTATACATGACAGCAACGAGTGATATGTGTTCAGAATGCCTACAGCACACCTTATATACCCTCTAAGCCAGCTTACGACACGTGCGTTCCTTCATTGGCTCATTGGCTACGCGCTGTTGACGTCAAAAGTAGGAGGTGGTCACAATAATGTGACTCACTGGTGTATTATGATATTCTTGGAGAGGGCAGAACAGCAGACATTGATTCGAAATGTGTTACAATAGCTAGAAACACGTGTTAATGGAAATACTTAATGGAAAATTCATACAGCTATAATATTAATAACCATTCCAATTTTAAAAATCGCAGTATTCCCCAAATGCTCCAATTTCAAAACCATAACAATTACAGTGAAACCACTCTTAGGGACCATCACTATTTGACAACCACCCTTCTTTACCACTATTCTTCTGTGGTACCGGTTTCAAAACCCCTACCGCTAATGCTAACTTTGCCCCCATTAAAAGACACTTATAAAATTTGGTTGGATATATTTTGGAAGAAACAGTGCAATTTTTAAGAGCAACATGCCATTATGTCTCAAAATAAAGGTATTTAATCATTGCATCTTTTTAGTGCTTACGAACTGAACAGAGAACGTAGAGCTTAACTAAAAAATATATACAAAGACTGCACACAAATGAAACAAGGGTACAGAAACGCATGCTTGATTTGACCACGAGAGATAGGAACAGGAACTCGTGGATGAGGAAAATGACAAGAGTGGAACACATCATGATCTGAGAAATATGCCTGAAATGGCAATGGGCTGAACATATTGCCAGAAAGACGGAACACCATTGGACAACCGAAATTTTAGACTGGATTCCAAGGGAGAGGAAAAGGAAAAGACCACAAGGGACATAGAAGAAGATCACAGAGGAGACATGTGGGTGAAATTGGAAAGCATAATGGAGTGACATGGAGGAGACTGGATCAAGACGGACCGTTGTGGAAGAAACTTGGGGAATTCTTCATTTCCGCAGTAGATTGGTAATGGTTGTCAATGATGATGATTATGATGATATGCACTATATTGACAAAAGTCGCCGGACACTTAGAAGAGAAACACAAAATAGCATTTGTTGACATATATTGGTACGGTGTCGGTCCACCTTTGGCCTTAATGCATGAACTGACACTTCGAGACATGCTTTCGACAAGGTTTTGGAACACATCGATAGGTATGCGCTTCCATTCGGTACATAATGCTGCCACTAACTGTTGCTTAGTAGTAGACCTTGGTTTCAAAATTCTTATGCGGCGCTCTAATTTGTCCCATGGATGCACTATGGGGTTATGATCAGAGCTCTGTGATGGCCACTTCACACACGATTCGGAATTATCGTCAAACCACGCCGTAACAGTCCTTGCTTTATGGCTCGATGCATTATCCAGCTAGTGACAACAAGGCTCGGTTCCATAGTATTGCCATAGAGTAGGTAGGGCATAATTCTCCAGAATGTCGAAGTAGACGTACTGGTTAATTGGACAGTCAATAATTGGAAACAAATTATGTGGTCCGATGAATCACGTTTTCAGTTGTCCCATGGCGATTGCCGAGTGAGAATTTGGCTGAAACAGCACGAAAGCATGGACCCCAAATGCACTGCTGCGATCCTTCAAACTGGTGGAAGCAACGTTATGGTTTGGAAAATGTTTTCCTGACATGCTTTGGGCCCTTTAATTCGTGTTGATCAACGTCTGACTGGCACATCATATCTAAATATCGTTGCCGACCAAGTGCATCCGGTCATGTGGATGGTTTATCCCTATGGCGATGGCTACTTTCAACAAGATAATGCGTCCTGCCATAGTGCTCGTATTCTACAGGATTGCTTTCAGGAACATTCCGGTGAGTTTACTTTGCTTAGGTTTCCCCCACAATCTCCAGATCTCAACCCGATTGAGAATTTGTGGGATGAAGTTGAACGGGCCATCAGACAGCTGGATCCACAACCCTGCAATCTTATACTCCTGCAAAGTGCTATTGATCAAGCATGGTCTCAGATTCCACAAACTACCTATCAACATCGCGTGGAGTCCATGCCACGAAGAATCGACGCAGTGTTAAAGGCAAAAGGTGGCCAAACGAAGTACTTAGTGGCCACGCAGTGTATATATATATATATGCACTTATTGTCATAAAAATCTGCGCACCAAATACAACCCGTTCTAATAACCAGAAACTCGGCGAATAGCAACTCGGAGGGCAGGCATGCAAATGATGTTAAAGTTTCGCACGATTCCGCATACCCACGCGTCTAAGTCCGGCGCTGCAATCGCAATCCTTGGGACTTATAAGGTGCCCGGCAGGTGAGTATACATTCGTGATGAAGTGCATCTTAAGAGTTAGGTGAAATCCATGAGCGATAGACATGTCGAGGAGCCTCCGTGGTGTTCGTAACGGCAACTTACGGAGTTTGAACGAGGCCGTATCATATGGGTGAGGCAGTGTGGCCGGTGCTCGGAATCAGCCGCCATTTGGGCTGGTCGGACAGTACTGTCCGATCATGTTGGGAGCAATGGACACGGAGGACTGGCTCCTGGACGACCCAGACACACCACCAACAGAGAGGACCGTGGGATCGTGAGAGCTGCACGCGCAGATGCAACGTCCTCCTTGTCCAATATCCAGAGACATGTGGCGCTGTACAAGGGATTCATCTGTCCGCCAGAACCATTTCCAGACACCTGGCAGAGGCGAATTTGCACTCTCGACGGCCCTTACGTTTTCTGCTATTAACACCTGACCATCGTCGGCGTCTATTTCAGTTGTGTCAGCAGCAAGCAACGTGGAATGCTACAGACTGGTGATGTACAGTGTTCAGCGGAGAATCCCGCTTCTGTATGGGATCGGACGCCCACCGTGTCAGAGTGGGAATAACCGCAGGTTAGCGCTACAATGCGAGCATCACTGTAGAGTTGCACATGTCCTGAACTTCAGGCGTGATAGTCTGGGGAGCCACCGCGTATGACAGCCGGACTACCCTCGCAGTAATCTGAGGGACGTTGAGAGCCCAGCACTACGTACGTGATATCCTGCAGTCTCATGTGCTGCGATTCCTGGCGGGGAAGCCCAGAGTCAATTTCCAAGAAGATAACCCCAGTGCAGACACACACAGCTCGGGTTTCCCAGGACTTTCTACGTGACGCTTCGACGCTTCCGTGGCCTGCCAGATCGCCTGACCATTCGTCCATTAAGAACGTGTGGGACCAGATGGGATGCCAGCTTTCTCCATGTCCTATTGTTCGTGATTTAGAGCATCAGTTGCAAGAACTGTTGACCAATCTGTCCCATGATAATATACGGCGTCTCTTTGACTCCATGCCGGGCCGTATCTCAGCATGTATCCTCGCACGAGGCGTTCCGACATGATACTAATGTTGACTGGAATATGTACCGCATGTCCTGCTGCTATGAAATTGTAATCACTTCTGTCCTTGGTATGTACAATCTCATCTACTAAAATCTCATTTCAATCCGACGCCTCCTTCTTGCTGCGCGGAGTTTTATGGCAATGAGTGTATATATTCCCTATGATTTTACATCGCCTTTTTTCTTACTTAAAATCATAGATTTCATTGGAATTTTGGTTCAATCAAACTGAAGGACCTTCTGGCCATTAGTGAGACCCAAAATTCAGCCAGTTACGCAATATTAAATCTGAATGCCGACGTTTCCAATTTATTATTGTTTATAGATCAATGGACATTACACAAAGGAGACGCAAACCATACAGGGCAGTGATTCAGTTTGGCCATTGGTATCCCAAAATGATTTCAAATCGATGCGTTCAATCTTTTCGTATGAGTTTATATTTTGCCTCAAGGTTAGAGGTCGCGCAACTTTTGGTTGCACTTATATTTGAGAAGCCTTCGAATATATCACTGTACGTTGAGGAATCTTTACTATATCAAAAACAAAAAAGCTTCTCCATTTAGAATAGAAATTATCTAGAATGTGGTTTTGGTGAAAAACTGCTGCACGTACTATTGGGAAAGCTCAAAGGGACTTTGCTCCTGTAAGATTAAATACGTTCTTTCATTTCCACCAAATTTCAGCCTCATATTAACTTCCTCAAAATTCAGTTTCAGTTTCGACAGCAGATTTTCCTCTGAAACTACTATTGAATATCACTTTGCTTGGCGCTCTCGGACAATTCCATTTTGCGGAAGTTCATTAATTTAGTGCTCTAAGCCGCTGGTCCGTATTTGAGAAACCCTACGCTTCGTAGCTTTTACATTCTACGGGGAGTGTACGTATGGCAGTTGCTGTCACCTATTTCACCTTCTCTCTTTCTCACTGTCGAATGCTCTCCTCATTTCCGGTAACACACGGCTTTCTCTGTGCATTTTGATCTCTGGTGATTTATTCAAATCCAATGCTGAAATATGATGAAGTTTATAATTGTATATAAATAATCGTAAGAATTGCTTCCTGGCGACGATAAACTGAGACGCACAGAGGTTTCCCTTTATCTCAAATGACAATGGCCTTGAATATGTAATGAAAATTTATCGAGGTAAGGAATTAACAGATATATATCCTTAACATATTTCCTCTGAAACCTCCATTAATGGCTTCAAAAGAAGCGCGAGAAATCATAAATTTATAATATTTACTCCCGAAAGATAGATTGTGGTGATTTCCACATAATAAAGTTCCACGAACACTGCAAATTGATTTTCAACGGGACTAACGTTTGCAGAATAAGATTAAATAAATGCTCGTGGTTTTAATTCCAGAAATATCTATAGTAAATGTATGAAAGCTGGGCATAAAAGAAGATGACATAATACACAGAAATGTAAATAATGGCATAATATCCATAGTAATAAAATCAACAAGAACGGCAACTGCGTACTCAAGAACCATCACATTCACAGATGAACCAGAATATTATGACCAGAGCATCTTTATGCAAGTTGAAGCAACCGCAGATACACGACGGTGGGAGTGAAGATCATGAAATGGAATAAATCAGTGGTTCTCAACCGTTATGCATTCGCGGACCGGCAAAACATTGGGTACAATCTAGCGGACAGGGAAAACATTGGTGGAAGTTTCGCGGACCAGCAATTCCGAAACAAACCCTTTAGACTGTTTTCGAGCATATAATCTTGTAAGCGTGCGGTCGTAGTGAGCGAAGGGTTTGACCCCTCGGGGTGCTCCGTGGCAACAATGGCACACACAACAGCAACTAGGGCCCCTGTGAATCTTGGAGAGGTGCCAGCTAGTTATGTGTGCCTTTAGCGAAAAGACCCCAACTCACTGGGATTTTTTCCAAAATCCTTAGGTTGAATGACCAACTGGAACCGTCAGCTGTGGGCTAAACCCCCACACTGATGTACCTACCTGACAAAAAGAAATATTAAAAATGACTCAAGTGTGGAATATTATGGACCTATCACACTTGAGAAGGGTGTTCCTCCACGGAATCAACCTGGACTTACAAAACGGCGTGTGAGAAAGAGATCTGGGATGAGTGAATGTAAGATTGGTGTATGGAATACTAGAGCTATAAATGGCAACATGAATGATGTGATTGAGGAGATGAATAAGTATAGATTGGATGTGCTGTGTGTAAGTGAAACCAAAAAGAAGTAAATTGGGGTAGAAGAAGTGAATGGCAATGTGAGTGTGTGGTCTGGAGTATTAGATAATGTGAGCGGACAGGCTGGTGTAGGTGTGATTTTAAGGGAAAAGATGAAAAAAAACTTGATTCACTATAGTTGCGCCAGTGAGATAATTCTCTGGATTCGTTTGAAAGTGAAACTTCGGATAATTGTAATTGTTGTAGTGTATGCTCCTTGTGACTCGTAACCTTTTGATAAGAAGGAAGATTTCTGCAATGAGCTAAAAGCTGTTTTGAGTCCATTTGGTGCTATAGAAAAAGTTATAATAGCAGGAATTTCAATCTTAGAGTATGTGTGCAGAATGCAATTTCTGACAATGTTCTGGGTAAGTTTAATGATCCTTGTGTAAATGATAATGGTGAAAGATTAATTGAACTCTGCATTGAGAATGGTTTGTGTGTATCTAATGAATTTTTCAACCACAGGTATATCCACACATATACTTGAGAAAATCGTACTCTTGGTCAAAAGAGTGTGATAGATTTTGTTTTCTATGATCAGCGTCTGAAACACTTAGTTGTTGACACTCGTGTGATGAGAAGTGCGGATTTTGGCTCTGATCATTACTTGGTAATGTTACGAATGAAACTTAATGTTGGTTGGAGGAAAAGGAATAGGAAGAGGCCCAGGATAGGAAGAATAAAGGTTGATAGGCTCCTTAAAGATCATCAGCGGTACTCTGACTTACTCAGAGACCGATTGAAGGATCTGAAATCTTGTGAGAGGGATGTAGAGGTGATGCTTTGTGGAACAGTGTGATTGAAGAGGCAGTAAAGAAAAAGAAGGACGCCTATTTGGGGATTCTGCTTATTAGAGTTTCTGTGGATGAATATCGCTGTAAGAAGCGTGAAGCTGCTATGCTGGTTCGCCAGAGTAAGGCAAAAGCTGGGAAGGAGAAGGTGGTAAAGGCATGAACTGGCTTTTTGGAAAGATAGGAAGTCTTTTTGGAAGTACATGAGACTCAGGAAAAATAGGGATAGCAAAGTTGTAAGTTGTGTGAAGAATAAAGTCGGGGAAATGATATGGGAGTCCAATGAGTAAGTGAAATATGGGGTTAATACTTCTGTGAATTATTAGACCAGGAAAGCAAAGGTGTTTCCGAGACAGACGCAGATGATGCCACAGTGAGCGATGGAAGCACAAGAGGATTTTCATGAGAAGAGGTGTGGAAAGCTCTAAAATCTGTAAAGACTGGTAAGGCTCCGGGGTGGATGGCATAACTGCTAAGATGTTGAAATATGGTGGTGACTGTGTAATTGACTGGTTAACTGAAACTTGCCAGTTGTGCTGGGAGTTGGGAATGGTTCCTCGGGATTAGAAGGATGCTATTATTGTTCCCTTGTATACGGGAAAAGTGATCAGACTGGATGCAAGAACTATCGTGGTGTTAGCCTACTAAGTGTGCCAGGGAAAGTGTTTTTCAAGGTTGTTATTGACAAAGTACGGGGAGAGAATGTGTGGAATGTTTAGAGTGGTTTTATGGCTGGTAAAGCCTGCACTAACCAAATTTTTGCATTACGCGTGATGATTGAAAAGTATCTGGCTGTTGGTAAGAAAGTTTTTGCTGCCTTCATAGATTTAGTGAAAGCTTACGACCGAGTCAATAGGACACTTGTGTGGAAGGTATTGAATGAATATGGTGTTACTGGGAATCTACGTTAATAGTGTAAAAGCCATCTATGCTGGAAGTAGAGCTGGTGTACAAGTGAATGGTGTTTTAACAAAATGGTTTTCTATTGTTGCAGGAGTCAGATAAAGCTGTGCAATGTCACCATGGCTGTTTAATATATTATGGATGTGTGCATGCGCAATGATAAAATAGATAATAGTGGTTTATGTCGTGGTGATATCCGTGTGTGCAGAATGCTGATGACACTGCGCTGTTGGCAGAGAGCCAACGTGATTTGCAGAGTATGTTGTTCCGGATGAACGAAGTTTGCATGAAATTCAAACTGAGTCGAAATAAGGAAAAACCAAAGTTATGGTCTTTCAGAGAGGAACTGGTAGCACTGAATGTATTGTAAGTATAAATGGTACTGTGATTGACCACGTGAGTGAGTTTGTTTATTTATAAAGCATCTTTGACAGAGAGAACAAATTGGATGGTGAAATTAGCAGGTGAGTGAATTCTTCATTGAAAATCAAAGCTGCTCTGGGAGGTTTTCACAGGAATGATGGGTCCTCTAGAGAGTCCCGCATGGCTGGGTATGAAAGTGTATTTGTTCCTATACTGATGAATGGTAGCGAAACCTGGTTACTATAGAAGAAACATAGAAGTAGTTTGTGTGCTGGAGAAATGCGTTACTCGACAGTGTCTTTGGTGACACTGTCGAGTGTGGCAAGGCACGGTCTGATTGTGTAAAGAATGAAGATGTGTTGCAGTTGTGTGATGTGAAGCAGAAATGTTCTTAGGAAGGTGGAGACCAATAGGCTTCGGTGGTTTGGCCATGGTGGAAGAATGAGTGATACGATGCTTACTAAGAAAACCTTTTTTAGCCCAAGTGGCAGGAAGTAAAGGCAGAGGAAGGCCAAGCCAATGAAGACATGGGTGGATTAGATTCAGGAGTGTTTGCATGAAAAAAAGATTATGAGTATGAAGTCTAAAAGATCTTGTGTATGGCGTGTAATGGATATCAGTGAAGCGCGAGTTGTAAGTCAAGATCGCTGTAAGTGGAGAAGTTTGATACGACAACAGTAAGTAAAAATATCTGGTAGTTTGTATTTCTATTTGGAGCTAACCTGAATCTCAGAGAAAAGCTTAGTGAAATGTATGTATGTATGTATGTGTGTATGTAATCTTGTAATATTCTATATCATAATGATCATTGTGTACAATCCATAATTTATATACCAGATTATTCCATGTCACCTACTTACAGCTAATACCCATACAGCACAAAACGTTTCAGTTATGTATCGATAATGATACAATCTCTCATTTTCGTTACATTTTTAGAGATATCTTACAATTACGTTTCAGCAACATCTACTTTAGAACATAACTCTCTGTACATTACGGTTACTCTAAATATAGCATTCACCGATAATACTGTTTTATAGTTTCCATTCTGCATAATTGCTACCTTGATGTTATATTCCTGCGATATTTAAAATTTTTGATTTGGCAACTGCGTGGAGGCGCATGCGCATTTATGTCATTTTACCGAAGCGTTCTCGTAGTCGTATTTCCACGTGCTATTGGGATATTCTTTGGTGACACTGTCGAGTTAGCTAGTTAGTTGATTTAATATTTCATCTTTTTTTGTGATTCAAGATCATCTGAAAGTAAGTAATTGTTCTGATTATTATAATTTTCAAATTCAAAAAAGCATATTATGAAATCTAAGTAGATGGCTGTGTGGTTGTATTCGTATACTATACCAGCTTGTTTTTCTTTACTTGAAGCTGAGAAATTTCATATTGGTAGGTATTTAGAGTAATGACGAATTTTAATTTATTTTTTTCGCTGAAATATTCCACATGTATAACAGAAATTCGACACAATCATTTGGGACCAATTTTTATTTCTTTGGTTATCAATTTTTAAAAGCCCCCATTGTTCTCAATGTACAGCGGACTGCGTTGAACCTGTGAAAACGTAAACAATTCGTGATACGACTGTTGTTGCTTTTGAAACAGTTGCCCAGTGTAATATTTTTTATTGTGATTTTACACAGTTTATTAAAACTGTAATGTTCAACGCAGAAAATACGTAACAGTAATATGATGTCACAAATCTCTTTCAAATACGTAACACTAATGTAACGAAATTATAAATATCTTTCAAATACGCAACAGTAATACGATGTTGGTGTAATGAAGTTACAAAGCCTTTCGCTGTAACGTATCGGTTATGTTTCAAAGTTATGTAACGTTTGAGGACATTTTGACAAAACCGTAAGGTTTCTGAAACATTTCTGCGACATTGTGCAACGTATCTGAAAAGTCTCAATGTTTCAGTGCAACGTACTTGTAACATATACGAAATATTATGTGCTGTGTGGGTATCATTTAATATGTTAATATTCTTTAATGATTAATAATTTCGATTCATAATTAATATACCACGATATTCTCCTTACCGTTAATATATTTTTCCAGGGTCAATGCGACGTGTGTTGCTGCTGCTTTGCCAAATTCTTCTCGAGGCGTTTCTGCAAGGCGTAGTCCATTATGTTCCTGTGTTTTGTTTTCATTTGTGAAAAGGCTGAAAAGGTTTTCTCGCAATAAATGCGTCGTCGAGAAGGTTACCAATAATTTTGGAGCTTTGTCGCTGAGGCTTGGATATTATTTCTTGATAATACCCCAAAACTGAGTCTGAGATTTGGATCTGAGTATCGATACCAGACTGGCATGAGAAAAAAGTTCAACAAACTTTACTTTTCCTGGTTAGTTATCCTGCAGGAGTACAGATCTTCTGTGAAGAGATTAGCGATCCAAGCTTCCTTTAATCTTCAGCAACAGGTGTTCAAAAAATTTAGATCTAGATTTCCTCTTAGTTTGACATTATTTCTATTTAAAAGAAAAATAAATAAATAACTCGTTTTTAGCAGACCAGTAGAAAGAAACTCGCGGACCGGCTTTTAGGAAACGCTAATGTAAATAACATCTGATATTGTGCTCTGTTAATCAGTGTTATTCCTGCTGTTCAGTTGGGAAAGTAAGCGGACAACGTTATTCTTTCTGTTCAGTTGGGAAAGGAAGAGGACTTAAATGAGTTTGACAAATACCAAATTTTAATGGCCAGATGACTGGATCGAAATGTTATCCAGAGGGCAATGCTTGTAGGGGTGATCATGGTAGTACGGCGGTACTACCATGAACACCCCATGGTAGTATTACTATTCTACCATGGTTTGTTGGTTGTTCCTTCAGACGAGTTTTTCGTCTCGAACCACTTTTTGAAGGTGGTTAGTATCTTCAAAAAGTGGTTGGATGAGGTAAAACCCACGAACCGTCGGTGTTTCTATGTAAATCTTGATTCACCCTCCTTCAGCGGTTTCTAAAGTTAATACCACATTTTCACTCGCGACTGAATGTCTTCTGGCAATGAACTACGGTCGGGAGTAGAATGGCATGTGATAAAAACATACATAAGAATGATGTTTACAACGTATCCCCGCTGGTTTTCCAGCTGGGTGTCGTTCCAGCTAACCTTGGCACGATGCTTTCTATTTGAAATCCGTCAAAGTGTTGTTTCTTGGGTATATCTTGCTAGTTAAATGTTTTGAGGCTCGAGTTTGTTAGGAGTGTATTGTTGCATTGCTTCAAGCCTACAGAATTACTCTGTTACCAAGTTTGCTATTCGTGAAGAGTGTTACACTCTAAGGGTAATATGGTGAGATGTAGTGGTGAGCCGAGAAATATTTTTCAGGGGTGTTACGAATTCTTTTCGGGGGTGAGGGGGTAACCAAATTTGTTTTGTATACAACTAAATATGTTATGAGTGCATTTTTAAAGAGCATGCTACATCCGCGCAAAAGTATTGAAATAAATATTGCTGGAAATTATTATTAATTTTCGTATTACCTTTATTCTTATCACCATATAACTGCCTTTTAAAATCGCGTTTTTGAAATACCGAAAGTTTCCAACTTTTTTCTTGGGGGGTGGGGGTGAAGGTATACACACACGCGCCACTGGTGAATTTGTGACGTACTACGGAGGTAAAGCACGTGTCAAGAAGACAAATCTCCAGCGATACATTCGGTCCGTGCAGCTTATTTGGGAGAGCAACTTACTCCGGAGTGAGGGGCGCTGTTAGATCCCCGTCACGGACAAATTTTTTGTTTTAACAAGGTGCACTAATAGTTAAAACGACAAGTTTTAGAATAAACAAGTTAAAGTTTCAGTAAGTAGACTTCTTTTTTACTTGCAGTTCAACCAATCAATGTGCGATTAAGAAATATCTGCGTGGGTTATTTAACTATGCGGGGCTTCATATAAGACCTATGGAACGTTTAAATCAAAGCAGTATTCTGAATCATCTAATATAATGTTCTAATGAGTCTGGCTTTCTCTCACACATAATTAACTATCAACATTTCAAGCTGAGAACAACTATATAAGGCTGTATTTGTACAGACAGGTTTGTAAACATTCAGTGTGTCTTAAATTTGATCACTTTCTTAATGCTCACGATATTATTTCAGGAGAACATAAAATCCCGAACCTTCTTGAAGTATTTTTTATAACTTTATACAGTGGCACCTCTAAACCAACAAGTGAAAAACTAGAGGGTCGACTTTTTTCATCTTCACAAGGTGCAATACTTGTTGCATGCAACGGAACATTGAAACCAAGAAAACATCTTCTGTTGAGTTTAGGCATGTAAAGTATGACAGGAAGCAGTAAGATACTAGAAATAAAATTCTCAACCACTTGGGTTACTGTATTGATTACCACACCACTGAGGAGCTTGATACAGATTTAACTATGTCTGTGATGAAGCAAGCAGGAGTCACACCAGATAACATATGTAGAAGACCTAGGCTTTTCAGTGGGGTAGCATGGGACAACTTCGATTCCAACTTGGAGACATTGTCAGGAACAGAGGAAAAGGGAGTTTACATAAAACGCTCAGCATTTGCTACCAAAATTTGGAAACTGAGCAGCCTGGAAATCAAACTATGGAAGCAGAAAGTGAGATAAAATTTGGCCTGATAGCTGAGTAGAATCGAGTTTTCTCATAGATATTCCCACGAGATCTCGTAAGCCACTTAGAAAGATGAGATCATTTCAGATTGATTCAAAGGATCTTGAGCCATATCCAAAGAAACCAAAATTAGTCAAGCCATTGTGTTCTTTGGTGAGTAATAGTCCTGTTACAAAACATTTCGAATACTCCATTCTGACAGATTTTACATGGATGGTTTTTGTAAAATGGGCTGAAGCAAAACAATGTGGGCTTGGTGGAATCCCAAAGTTATAGAAATTACATCTGTGAAACAGAAAATTGGTTACATGAGAAATGTCATTTTGCCTTCTATACAGATTGATGTTGTGCTGGAAACTGTGAAGTTATCATAGTAAGTAGCTGCTGAGTGTGGAGAGTCTTCAATTTTGGTTCATTGTCATCTTGCTCTGGCTAAACTTGCAATCATGATCCAAAATCAAGAAAGCCCTCGCTTTAAAAATCTGTTTATTTGCTTTGGATCATTCCACACAGTTAGCCAACTTTGAAGCTCTTGGATACTATCTCGACAGCTCAGGGATTGAATATATTTTTCAGAGGATGAAGTTATAGCATCTGGTGCAATACATAGATTTCTCGCAGGAAAGGATTTCAGCAGATGTAAGCGAGTAAACATTTAACTTTCTCTGCCTCTCGAAAGCTGCCTTTTCCAGAAGTTTATGGAACAACTACAAAGCAGTACAATATTAGAAGAACTTCAACATCAGATGAAAACACTGAATGATGATCTTTCTCAAGATACTTCGGACAAATGTATTGAGAGCTCAAATAAAAAGCAAGTGTATGATGAGTTCAACGAATTCAAAGCAAAGACAAGAACAGGATTTCACGGAAGAACAGCTCAGTTCTATCAACAGTACATTGATCTCGTTAACATCTACAAATTTTTAAACAGAACCTATAGGACAAGTAACCTTGAAATGTATACGGATGCTCTACAGAAAATGATTAGAGCTTTGTTCTCAGAGATGTTACTAAACTATGCGTGATGGATAACTGTGTACCACCAAAAACTTCTGAACCTAGGAACTCAATGCCCTGAAGTACCATATGCACAAACGCAAGGTGGTATAGGTATAAAGCGCTCCAGTAACTCATTCTCTAGGGTACCAGTTGACATGGGGCTAGAGCTGACTGCAAATGCTGACGCTTCTTCAAGGTCCACAGGCATCACGGGATTTTCAAACTTAGAATCTGCTACAGCTCGATGGATGGTCACAAGGTTATTGAAAAGTGAGATAGTGAGCATCTTACTTGAAAGCAGTGGAATTACAAAAGCTCCAGGTACGAAGCATGATTTGCAAAAAGCACGCATTGAAAAAGATCACAGAGATATTGAAAAATAATAATTTCGACCTTAAATGGTTTTCCAAACCCATTTCAAGCCTTGGATCCTCAGGCACCTCTAAGGAACATTTCAACTGGACAGGCAATCACTGAGAAAGTCACACTGGATCTTCTTTCATTTTCTTCTAAAGGGCAAGAAGCTGATGAAAAGTTCAAACAAATGTACTTGCTAGATCCAACGAATGTTGAAAAGCCTAAACCCCAGAATTTGGTAGCTAACTCCGCATCTTTTGTTGCACCAAGAAACCTGAAAACAGAACAAAAGAAACTAGAAGTTGTCAAAGGTACTTTAGATGCTTTCGGTAAAGTAATTCATATGGCTGCTTTCCACTAATGTGATGTGAAAAAAGTAATGGAGTATCCTCTAACATCCGTGTCATTCTCTCTTGTCTGTGCCATGTACGGACACCCTTGAAACTCCTCTGTGAATGAAGTAAGATACAGTCTATTTATGAAAACAACAACACTTAAGATCCAGTCTAAGACATTCTCCAAAGTTAAAAGGATTGTTCCAACAATGCTGCAACTATCTAAACCTACTTCGATTCAAAAGATTAAAAGAAGCAATTCAGTGGCTTGGCTGTGGAAACGATCCCATAGCAGAAAACCTGACGAAAAATCTCAAAAAGTAATGGAGTAACAAAAATGTGTAATTGCAAAAACTATTTGTCATTAGATTTGATACATTTCAGTAAAACACATCATCTCCATAGCATAAACGGATGAGAAGATTTGCATATTTTAATGGGGCAACTACATAATAGCGCGGCAGCCGTATTGAGGAGAAAGTGGACTCATAACGAATTATCACTCATAATTCTCTAAGGGTTGGGGTAAACCCCATATTTTTATACATTTTCGGAATCCTCATTAAAAAATGCTACTTTTTTCTTCCAGAGTATTTTTTCGAAAGTCGTTTAGTTTTTGAGTGAATCATGGTTAAATGTCACACACTGCCAATATGAACACGGATTTTACACGTTCAAATGCAAATTTTATCTCAAAACCTAATGGAGTAAACAAAAATGTGTAATTACAAAAAATACTTGTTATTACATTTGAAACATTTCAGAAAAAATTCATCCCTGTGACATAAACAGGTGAGAAGTTATGCTTATTTAAATGTGGCAAGTACGTAATAGCCGGCAGCCATATTGATGACGTCATCACGCAGCAAACCACCACTGCAATTTTGCAAGACTCACTTTTCTGAGACACTTATGTCATATATAAACAAAACATATTTACAAAGCTTTTGCACTCTTCGGGTAAATGAATCCTGGTCTGGCTCTTGTACTACATCAGACACAGAAATAAACTGGTGGCCAAATTCTTTCCGACGCGAATAAAAGTTTTCAAAGTTATTCACAGTCAATGAAATCCGGTTCTAAGAAAAATAAACCGTACTTCTGCAATCGATAAAACTACCAGACATAGAAACAACTATTTCCTCCCACCAACGACTAAACAGCATGTTACGAAAATTCACAAATGGTGCATAAAACGTTTCTAGAGACAAAGAGATTTTCAAATCAAACAGTCAAAAGAAAAATTACAAGAGGAAACATGAGATAAATCTACCCCACTTGGCCAAAGAATTTTGCATAAATGAAACATTGACAACAGACGAAAGTATTCTTTGTTGCGAAAGTTAAGCTATTGAATAATAGCTCTTCAAATATGTATCCCGAAAGCAGAGATATGTAGCGATGGAAAATGTTCTGACCTTTACCTCCCCTAACGAGAAATCTGTTGAGCAATTAAAGAGAATAAAGTTTCCTATCTTCATTGTAGCGAATGAGATACAGTAAAAAGTACCTCTCTATAGGGCTTTTAGAAGTGTAGGTGCAGATGCAAACAGAAGTGCCCAAACACCACTTAGCGACAGAACTGTGAACTACAAAAACTCATCAAGTACAAACATAAAGTGTTCAGCAAAATGATTGTTATCCCGAATTAAAGATTTTTTTTTATCGGACATTGAGAAGCATATATATTGGGAAAATCCTATGAGACATTTGTGCCCCTAGCGGAAAAATTGTGCACTATTTTGGGAAGGAAATATACACAAAGTATTTTCATAGAAATCTGACAGAATTTTTTTTCCAATCGGTTTTTAGTCCCGCAGTATTGCTACAAACATGCTGTAAACGAAAATGTGAACTTAAGCACTCAAGTGGCAACCATGCACGTTAAGAAATATTTGAAAATATATGAAAAACAGTTCGTACCGGAAACGCCTCCGACAAAGAAAGAATTTTTCATATCTTACTTTGAGAAGCAGAGATATCGACAAAAATTCGATACACGTCTAAGTCCGCTAGTGGGAAAACTATGCACTAATTTAAGCAGAAGGTTTATGAAAAGGTTTTCTGAAGTGAGCGGTATCGGTCAACGAAAGAAGTTTTTAAATCAAGCTTTCAAACGTGTAAATTTTGATGCAAACACCTCAGGCACAGAAATAAGCTCGTGGCCAAATTACTGTCTGCTAAAGATTAGCAATTTCATGAAGAATATTTACCACCAGGAGCTGCATCCAATGCAGAAAGAATTTTTCAAATAGGACTTTTAGAAGCAGAGATATAGGGAAATCGTAATTTACCTTTACGCCTCCTAGTAGGAATATGCCTTTCTTAAGAAAATTAGCCTTAATCCAAAATTAGTCTTCGCTATAAATTGCATCGAAAGGAAAATATGTTTTTCAATCTGATACTAAGAAGCAAATATATGGAATAATATGTATTTTTAATTCCATAGCAGCTGCATTCACGCACTCTATCGGCGAAGTTTTGTATCGGGACAAAACAGAATGCAATGATCATCGTTCTCACATTTGAAGCTTTCCAATGCAAAAAGAATTTTTCAAGCAGCAGTAATAGTTGCAGAGATATAATATCCACAAACGGACTGGCGGAGGAACAAAATGATAACATGGGCAAGATCTTTTTTTTTTTTTTCAAAAGGTGTGCCAAATGTACACTATATTGACAAGCGTCACCGGACACATGGAAGAGAAACACAACATAGCCTTTATTGACATATATTAGTACGGTGTCATTCCACCTTTGGCCTTAATGCATGCAATGACCCTTCGAGACATGCTTTCGACAAGGTTTTGGAACACAGCGATAGATATGCGCTTTCATTCAGTACATAATGCTGCCGCTAACTGTTGCTTAGAAGTAGGCATTGGTTCCAAACTTCTTATGCGGCGCTCTAATTCATCCCATAGGTGCTCTGTGGGATTAAGATCAGGGCTCTGTGCTGGCCAGTCCACACACGATAGGAAATTATCGTCAAACCACGCCGCAACAGTCTTTGCTTTATGGTGACCTGTCACGCCCTTCCCAGCTCTACATTTTGTGCCCTGTTTGCCTGTTTAAATTGCCTGTTGCTCCAGACATTTGTGCTCCACTCTTGTGTATAGGTGTTTTCTATCTTCCTCGACGTTTTTCCGAGTGAGTAAGTGCATATTATGCCGATATGCCATCATAATTTCACCTGATGACCACGCTCTTCCGAGAACTTCAGAGATATGCAGTGTGCGCCCAAAGTACCTGTTCATATTGCCTGTTGCTTCTGGAATTTGTGCTTCGCTCGTGCATAATGGTGTGTGATATCCTTGTTGCCACTACTGCGAGTTGGTAAGTGCATATTTGACCAATTTTCCATCATAATTTTCCCTGCCGACCACGCCCTTCCGAGATCTGCAGTGTGTGGCCCTGTTCGCCTGTTTCAAGTGCCTATTGCTCCTGCAAATTGTACTTCACTCGTACATAAAAGTGCGTGGTTTTTTTCCTAACCACTTGTCCGAGTTTGAATGTGCATGTTTCACCAATACTCCATCATAATTTCATCTGCTAACAACGCCCTGCCGAGATAAGCAGTGCGCGTCCTATTTGCTTGCTTATAGTGCCTATTGCTCCTTTAATTTGTTCTACGCTCGTGCCAAACAGTGTGCGATATCTTCTCAACCACTTTTACGACCTAGTAAGTGCATATTTTACTTTTTTACCATCATAATTTATCACGTTGGGCATGTTAACTTTTTACCCATCGTGACTTGCCTTGACTCTCTGCTCTTAACTGCCTATTGCTCATAGAAGACTTCGCCACCCCGGTGGCGCAGTGGTCTAAGGCGTTGGCCTCTGATCATTCGTCAGTAAGGGGTCCGGGTTCGAATCCCGGTCAGGCATGGATGTTGTGTTTGTCTTACGGCACTGGCTCTCTCCCTTCCCTGAAACCAGTCACCCTAAATTAGGGACGGGCGACTGCTTATAGCCCATTAAGTTGCTCACGGTGGTCTTTAAACCTCCAATCAAAAAAGATAAAAAATAATAAAAATAGAAGACTTCCTGCTGCCTGTGTCTGCGTCTTCTTCTGTCTTTGCACTCCTCCCATCGTTAGTGGTTCAGTACGCTGCCTTCCCCAGATTGCCGATTGCCTTCCTGGTACTTGTCGCGAACCATTTTTTACTGCCTATACCTCATCCTGCCTTCGCCCGTTCAATGGCTTGTAGGCTTGTATCACTAATCGTGGACTACAGCATTCGTCCCGACATCCAGCTAATGCTCCGCATGAATGCCTTTCCACTCATTCTGCGTCTTCGATTACTTCAGACAAGTGCTCTTCTTTTCCAGCTTAACTCCCGTCATGCCTTGATCATTTCATAATTCTTCATGGCTCAACTCTCACTGCAACCGTGGCTGAATCTTCACAACTGGGTAAGTCCATGCTCAATTCTCTTCATTTAGGCGTCAAGTTTGCCGCACTTGCCAATGTCAAGTTACACGAATACATGTCTGCGTTGTCGTATCTTCCATCTGGAGCGATTACGCACTTCTCTGAAAACACCCAAATCAGTACTTGTATATTTTTCTTCTATTGAATATTTTGATCAAGTTCTTTCTTCATGCACTACTGTTGGGGACCAGAGTTTGCTCCCCGAACCGTTTTCCCAATGTCCTGTGCTTGTCACTTTGTATCCTGTGCCCCCGGAAGTCAGCGATGAACTACTACTTGCTCTTCTTTCGTTGTGTGAGCGCGTCGTTGGAAGTGCCCGGACGCTCCCCTCTGCTCTTATCGATCGAGGTTATCGGCCATTTTCAAGTTTTTGTCGACAAGTGCTCTTCATCTCTGCTGACTCTTCTTACATCACCTCATGTCTTACTGAATTCCGGATTCTTCTAGGTCCTTGCACGATAACCATCAATGTTTACTCTGCTTTTTACTGATTCACTTTCAAAGCCCCGGACATTATAGATCTCAGTTCTCGACCTCCGTCCACGGAACTTCTGCCTCACCTCCTGATTGTTCTTTCCAGCAACCATCGTCTTCAGCTAAAGCCTTCATACCGTCTACTGTTTGTTCAGTTACGACCACGCCTTCTTCTATGACTACAGCATCCCCTTCCGGAGGTCTTTTTCGTCTCTGTGTGTGCCTTCTTCTACTTCTCTGCCTGCCACTTCTCCCTTGAACTTCAGCTCTGATGAACTTCATCTTCCCAATTCGTGTTTTGCACCTACACTCCCAGATGTTGTGTGCTCTTCGCCTACTGGCAGTAACCCCGCGTGTTCTTCGCTTCACACGCCTGTTAATCTGTCTCCAGATGCCTCGTTCGATTCTACAGATGTTCTGCCTCATCTATCACCATCTCAGTCTACTGCTGATCTTGATTTTTTCGAAGCCTCTTCCCTACCGGGTTCTGCGCTTGTTCCCAGCAGCCCACTTCCTGCTCAACTGCCAGAAACACCATCTCTGCAACCAAATTCTCCCACTTCTTGTGCTGCCTCCAGTGATTCTTCCTCTTCATCATCTCTAAAACATCCTGCTTCTGATCAGTTGTTTTGTTATCCTGCTCAACCACCATGTGTTACTTCCACCGGTGCTATCCGTAAGAAGCGTCGGCGTCGACTATCTCATCGGAATAGCAAAACGTCCTCCACGTCTTTTGCACTATCAGCTTCTGCACTGATGTCTACTATACAGCATTCTAGTGAGCCTTCTCTCCCGGGCTTTCCGAGTTTGAAGGATTATGCTGATCAATTTGCCTTCCTCGCTGCTCTAGAAGACTGGTTCATTCCGTTCACTGCCCTTATTGATCCAATAATCACCTCTTCCAATGCCTACATACTTTCTTCTCAATCCGTGTCATGGACGTCCACGTTCTCATTAGCACTTCCTACAACCTCATAGATGTCTTTGTTACACCTCTCCATGGCCATTTCTTTCACCTTTTCCACGACCGAAATACTTTACCTATCCGGCTTCCTTTTCCAATGCCATTGATGATTGGATGTTTTGTTGATTTGAATCCCAGGAACCGCCTATGACCTGTAATGGAGTGTTATACAACTTTTGAAACTTCGTCCTGTATAAATGGTGCTCATCTTTTCCCAAATAAATGACTTACGTTAATGCACCTCATCTCAGGTGGGCTCATCTTTACCTTGCAAACTGTTTGGTTTACTAAATGTACAAATATTGATGTTTGCTCCGTTCAAATAAACTATGTTCCTGCTTTGTAATCATACGTGTTGTGTTTATGCCACGTATTTTGTCCTTCTAAATTTGTGTTATGCCCCTGTTATTGCTCTTGTATTGTGCCCCGGTTCTTCCATATTCTTCTCTGTAAAAGTCCCAGAGAATCATTGAAGCAATGTTGAATCCTTGCTTTATGGCTCGGTGCATTATACTGCTAGTACCAACAAGGCTCGGTTCCATAGTATTGCCACAGAGTTGGTAGAGCATAATTGTCCAGAAATCGTCCTGTATAAATGGCGCTCATCTTTTCCCAATAAATGACTTACGTTAATGCGCCTCATCTCAGGTGGGCTCATCTTTACCTTGCAAACTGTTTGGTTTACTAAATGTACAAATATTGATGTTTGCTCCGTTCAAATAAACTATGTTCCTGCTTTCTAATCATACGTGTTGTGTTTATGCCACGTATTTTGTCCTTCTAAATTTGTGTTATGCCCCTGTTATTGCTCTTGTATTGTGCCCCGGTTCTTCCATATTCTTCTCTGTAAAAGTCCCAGAGAATCATTAAAGCAATGTTGAATTCTTGCTTTATGGCTCGGTGCATTATACTGCTAGTACCAACAAGGCTCGGTTTCATAGTATTGCCACAGAGTTGGTAGAGCATAATTGTCCAGAATATCGAGGTAGACGTGCTGGTTAACAGGATTGGCCAATATAAGCAATGGGCCGGGACGATACCACGGAAAACACCCCAACACGAGTACACTGCCAGCTCCAAACTTAACCGTAGGAATAGTAATCTGTGGTAAATAGCGTTCCCCGGCAGCTGCCATACCCACACAGGGCCATCAGACTGATGGATAGTGTATCTGGATTCTTCAATCTATAGGACCCGTTTCCATTGATCTACGGTCAACGATATATGTTCTTTGCACCATGCTAAACGACGAGTAGCATTCCGAGTGAAGATGAAAGGCTTATGAACAGCCTCACGACCGCGGTAACCCACGGAATGAAGTTTCCTGAGAATGGTGCATGTACATACCGAGGTTCCAGCATTTTTCCTCACCTGTACACTGAGGTCTTGTGCAGCACTCCGTCGATTAGCTGTAACGACTCTCTTGAGGCTTCGACGTCCTCTATTACTGATTTTCTTTTGTTTCCCGGTAAGTTTTGCTGCTTCAGGCACTCCATGTGTCTTACACTTATTCAGTACATTCAAAACAGTTGACTTGGGTATGTTTAAACGCCTCTCTGTTTCTCTTATGGACAAACCACTAATATAACACCCAACAGTCTTTTCTGTCTCAAAGTCAGTTCTCTGCCGCAGCGACATTTTCACTCAACCTCACCGTGCGATATGTTCTCGGGCAGCTAGAGTCTTCTTTTTATACTGTTTGCAGCTCTACCGCGCATCTTAACAAAGCACGGGATCCGGTAATTTGTTTTTGAAGGGGTGTCCGGTGATTTTTGTCAATGTGGTGTATGTTTACTTCAGTTATTAAGAAAACTGCCCATCACAGATATTCGAAAAACACGAACCCACAAATACTTTTTCTACGCTGTGCTATCCTACAGGAAGAGAATTTCATGTCTCAAGACGATGTGAATGGCTGAAAAACGCATCAACATCCAGTTATGGTTTTGAGAGCATACTTCTTTCCAAAATGCTTTGTAACACAAAAACCATTGCAATATATTCTCGACTCCTATGCTTCTCTATCTTTATATTTCTTCCGCATCGCATGCAGAATCTCAGTCCCTTAAGAATGATGTCCTTAGGAGAGTGGATTCCCGTCTGACCACACGGTTGCCATGTTAGCTCTGGGGAATGCAATGCTACGAGGATTTGGAATTTATGCGAAGGATCCAAGAGGTTAAGCAGAAGTGACACTTTGTAAGTACTTGCGTGATTATTTATATTTCACCAGACACGAAATAATCCTTTATTACCGTTATGTACCTCGAAATGTATGCTTAGTCGAAACGAATAAATGTTTCTGTAGAGAAACAGCTACTAAACTCCTTCCTTATGAAATATGTGGCGTCCTTTTAATTTAGAGCGTCTGAGACATACAGGAAATACATTTTCTCGTCTCTTCTGCGTGTTAGTATAAAAGCAGATCCATTTAAGATTATAAACACAAAATATCTGCCATGACTTGTAATAATTCAAATGTACTTTGAACTTATATGTTTTTATCATTCACATGTTTAAAATACTGAGATTTTTATTAAATTTGTACATATGATCTGTAACATATATTATATTTTAACTTTCCCATTGAGCTTCTTTTTCTATGTTAATTTGAGTTCGTTCTCTTAGACATTTTCAAACCTTAACGTTATGTCTCTTTCCCTAAAACGTTAATGACGTTGGCAACAATCTGATGTCGGACCGAGAGTGACTTATGCGTGTATTGAAAAGAACGTTAGATAAAAATGCGATGCAGCGGTTGCTTTGGGGGATTGCTGTTATTGATGGTAGAGATAATAGACGTGCCGTTGATTGCTGTTACACTGTGATTTGATGTTAAATCACTACTATTCTATTGAGTTCTCTAGAGAACTCTGGATTACGATATATTTGGCCAGTGTCAAACTATGAGTGTGGCGTAAACGACATGCAAGAGGAATAAACTTATTTGTAAGCACAAATATTGACCTCTTTCTTGAATGCCTATTGGTACCTTCTAGTATTACACTGAAATTAGTACACATAACGTAGTTGCCAACGTTAAGTACTAAGTTCTACAGTTACAGCAGAAAGAGACTTGCGTTACACATCCTTCATTTATGAGAGAATCAAAAGACCCTACGGGGCTAATTTCAGGTAATAAGCCAAACATTTGATACAAAATTTACTCGTAATAAACGTGTGCCTCGTTAAAGGCCAATTTTATAGTTGAAGGAATTTAACTATATTAAATAATAACAAGGAATTGCACAACAGTAATACTTAAAGTAGTACAAATGTAATTGTAATCCGAATTACTTTCGCACATCAACCAGATGGCTTTTTTAAAAGAAGGTATACAGCAAACTGAATAATAAAACGCTTCAACAATTTGAACGCGTTGACATTAAACGAACATATCCGAAGTACCATGAGATACGAGATTGCACCAGTATACCAACGGACGGAATCACAAATTCAGATGACAAGTAATTATTCATTCAAAGACACGAGGCGTCATATACCTTTAGCACATGGAATCATGGAAGGAAAACAAAGGCATTACCTAATTGAAGAACTGGTTCCAAACTCGTACAACTCCAGCGAGGCGATGTTGATGACGATCTCCAATATGCAACGACAGTGTCTTCCTGGAGTTGCCACGAGTTTGGAACCAGTTCTTCAAGTAGTGAAGGTCTTTGTTTTCCTTCCATGAATCCATGTGCTAAAAGAACATGACGCATCGGGTATTTGAATGAATAATTACTTCTCATCTGTTCGTTTATTTTCAAGTCAAATCAACGCGTTCAAATTGTTAAAGCGTTTTATTATTCAGTATGCAGTTTGGTGTCTACCTTTCTCGAAAATGCCATCTGGTTGATGTACGAAAGCTTGTAAACATTGATTTATAATCTACGCCAAGAAATTCGGACTATTAATACAGTTATACTATTTTAAGTTACTATATCAAGTTCGTTTCTCTGGCTTGTCACATCGAGAAAACAAACTGATTGTCCTCATGATAATATAGTTGATGTAAATCTGACAAAATTTAAACGACAATTTTTGGCTTGAAGTTGCTTTGTAATCTGAAAAAGAAGAACACTGTTAACAAAAATGAAATAAAAAGATATTGTACGAGTAAGCAATAGTACAGTTAAAACCTTACATTCCAATCAATCACTCATTGCAAAAATGAGCACTAATAAGTACTCAAATAAAATTGAAAATCAATTTAAAACAGTCAGAACGTTCTTGAAATCTCAGTATGTCCGCAAATTACTAACATAAATTTGATTCTAGGAACTATTTGCTCTTGGAATGAAATTTACATATGTATTAAAAAATCCACATGCCTCCTGCGGTCAGGCATAAATTATTAATTTGACTGGTGTTTCAGTTTAAAATATTTCCAACATCAGGTTTCTGAAACCAAACCGCCGCCCCGTTGGCGCAGTGGTCTAAGCGATGGCCTCTGATCATTCGTCCGTAAGGGGCCCGGGTTCGAATCCCGGTGAGGCATGGATGTTGTGTTTGTCTTACGGCACTGACTCTCTCCCTTCCCTGGAACCAGTGACCCTAAATTAGGGACAGGCGACTGCTTATAGCCCATTGAGTTGCTCACGGTGGTCGTTAAACCTTCAATCAAAAAAAAAAAAAAAACTGTACATGCAAAGTCCCCACCGTGAAAGGAACGCATTTTGACTAATTCGCTGCGAAGAAACAAGCAAATTAGTTTCTGTCTATAGTTGATTTTAAAGTGACAGGAGTTTCTAAATTAATCTCATTCCAAAACCACCATTTCATAAAAATATTTCTTAAAAGCAGGCTATGTTTTAAATATGCACTGAGTAGACCGAAATCAGGGAACACCTACCTAATAACGGGTGGGCCCCATCGTTGACCTGGACAAGGGCATTGAGTCGCTAAAGTAACGGAACCATCCACAGGTCCCTGCACCTATATTTGTTGCACGTCTGAACATAATTCGGCCGCATTCCTGAATGGAAGATCCAAAGTTTGAACGGATATTTCAACAGCATCCCTAATATTTTCCATAGGGTTTATGTCAGATGGAGAAGAGGCCATTCCAGGGTCCGAAATTCTGCGGATTGTTCGTCTAACTATATTCTAGTCACAACGGCTCTACGGGGAGGCGCGTTTTCCTGCTAGAAGATTCCCCATGGATGACTCAGTGGCCGAGTGAACCAGGGGGATGGACATGTGGAGTGGACCATTCATAGATTGCATCTCGGTCTGAAATGTGCCAGCTGAACGCACCCAAGACCATAACCGAGTCTCCAGCATCCTCAACAGTTCCTTGGTAACATGTTGGGTCCAATGCTATGTTCATTATCCACCACATTTGCTTCCTTCTCTCTGCGGGAAACAACTAGAAATACGACTTAGCGGACAAGAAGACCCCTCTACAATCATCCTAGGATTAGTAGCAATGTTCTTTTGTCCAGCTGAGTCGTGCATTTTGGTGATATATATATATATACACAGTCGAGTCGCATTGTTGTTACCACCTCTTACTTTTGTCAAAACCACGTTGCCAATGAAAGAAGGCACGTATCGTGAGTTGGCTTCGACGGTACATAAGGTGTACTGTAGGCATTTTGTAAACATATTACTCGTTGCTGTCATGGATAAAAGGAGCGATATACCAGATTTGCAAAAAAGAGACGATTAGCGGCTTTCGCGTCAAGGGTGGCAAAGTTTCTGAAACAGTGCCGTTTGTAAACAGTTCGCGTGCTGCTGTAGTTAAAGCGTATCGTGATTGGAGAAATGGCACCATTGCGAATAAGCGACGTGAAAAATGCGGAGCACCACGTGCAACCCTGCTGCGTTAGGTGCTCCGATGCAGACGGATGGTCATCGCACCTATGTTAATAGAGGTGCATAGGCAGAAAAGGCTTACATTTGCACGACAGTATCGGAATTGGACCTCCGCTGATTGGCAAAGTATTACCTTCGCCAATGAGTCACGTTTTCAGCTTCATCTAACGGATGCACGTTGGCGTATAAGGCGAGAAAAATCGGAGAACAAACACTATTCGACCATTGCTGGAATAATACAAGTTGGTGGGGGCAGCGTTATGGTCTGAGGAATGTTTTCGTGGAATTCTCTGGGTCCACTTATTCCTTTGGAAGGTACTATGAACGGAATTCGTTATGAATCCATCCTTGCAGACTACTTACACCCATACATGCTGGTTGTCTTATCTGGGGCGAATGGGATCTTCCAGCACGGCAATGCGACGTGTCACACCACTAGATATGTCTGAGAGTGGTTGGACGAGCACGATGAAGACTTCAAAGTACTTCATTAGCCCCCAAATTCCCCAGACTTTTACCCATTTGAGCATTTGTGGGACCACCTCGATCGTGTTGTTCGCTCTATGGATCCTCCACCACGCACCCTCTAGCAGCTGTCAGATGCACTGCAGTCAGCATGGCTCCACATACCTCAGCACCTTATTGAGTCACTCCCAGCCCGTCTAGCTGCTCGCCGCGCTGTATATGGCGTTTACTCTGGATATTAGCTGGAGATCACAACACTGTGACTCGACCATGTATATGTGATATAGTAAAGGAATTATGGTGGACCAACGGCTCTAATAACCGATTGCGGCTAATGAATATCTGATGGTCGTGGTGGAGACGTTTCTGACACCTTCACCTTTGCAGTCTGTGGGGATTTGTACCGCTGTCGCATTCCGGTTGTTTGGAGTTATGCGGGGAAGACATCGACGGACATTTTTATCCACCAGTCTATTTGCCTACAGTGCTGTCCACGATACAACGTTATTCCGGAAAAAGCTTATTCCCTATACACTCTTAATACTATAGAACGGAATAATACTGCAATTCTCATAAGCCCTACACAGTGGAGTGATACATGCGTCGAGCACTCACTATCATCCCTCTTTCAAACTATCTTCACTCCCGACGTTTATGATATTGATATCGATTTACAATCTACGTGAATACACTAATGTTCCACTTCTTATGCATTCAAGCGGTGGGTTTGTCCACTAGCAAGTGAGGTGACAGCGTCGCGTTTCCCAGGAACCAGTTGTCCTATGATTTTCGTGCTCTCAGTGTATATATTAGGTTTGCAACTTTATTCTCGGCCACAGGCACGACACGTTGAAAGCAAATTACAGCAAGTAGAATACGTAACTAATCAGGGAAATAATCCCGTAGTTTTGGATACATTTAAACCATCGGTCACTGAGCTACCGAAATGCCACTGCGGAAAAAAGACTGCTGTTTCGAGTTAGTAAAGTCATCAATACTTGTGTGGACCTCTTCGACAGAACTGAAGTGCATATCTCTCAGGTGATGTTACAGGGAGCGAGAGATGTGATACTTCGACGGGGCGAAGTCTGGAGAATTCGCCGGGTAGAACAAAATTTCCCATACCAGGTCGGTGATCGTGTTTAAAGTCGTTTTGCGGTGTGCGGACGCGCGTTATCCTTATACAACAGGACTGACCTTCTGCCCTTGCCGATGTATTGCCTTTTAGCCTCCATTGCGTCAATCACACGAATGAGTTGCTGACAATAACACTCAGCATTGATCGTTTTACCAGGTTTGAGTAACTCATAGTGTATGACACCGCGCTGATCCCACCATATGCACAGCAACAATTTCCTGACATAGATATTCGGTTTGATGGTACTGGTGGTAGGCTGATCTGGATAAACCCATGATTTGCGCAGCTTAGGATTATCGTGGAGGATCCACTTCTCATCACAGGTCAAAATCTTGTGGAGGAAATCCTTCTTCTTGAATCTGCAGAGCAAGGACACAGCAACACCGTAGCGCCTAGACTTGTTTGCAGCTGTGAGTTGGTGGGAACCCAACGGCCCTCCTTCGGAATCAGTCCGAGCTTGTATAGGCGCTTTGCAATGGCTTGCCGTGTTACTCCGAGTTTCTGGGCGAGCTCTGAATGCGTGCGACAAGGATCCGCGCCCAAAAGTTGTTCCAGTTCCTCATCGTCAACTTTCTGTGGTTGTCCCGGACGTTCTGTATCACGGATTTTGCAATTTCCCTGCTTAAACCGCTGGAACCACTTCTTATACGTACTGTAGGACACAGCAACCTCACCCAAATCAGCACAAATAATTTTCTGGGCTTCGGCGGCACTTTTTTCAGCTGAAACTCGAACAGGAGGCAGTACCTCAAATGTTGCTTCCCGAACGACATTGACTTCACCGTCAACTTTCGTCCATTCTGTCACTACAGCTGTGAGCGGTTACGATTGCCTGGCATCGTAACCGCTAAGAGCTATTTGCATTTACTGACGTTTTCTGATCGCTAGCAGTTAGGGGCCGAGAATTAAGTTGCACACCTAATAGACAGTGGAAGCAAAACATTATTACCCCTCTGAATCGTTTGCCGTGGGGCAGTACATACGTGTGAAGGTCAACGGCTTGAGAAGCTGTATCTGTGGCATGCCGTATCAGTCGGAGAAAAAACGGTGGATGTATTGCTTAATGGAAAGAAGTTTAACCCTCTTGGAAAGGAAAATGATCATTTGAAACACAGCAAATGGTGGCAGTATCCCGAACGGTGAACTTTGTCTTCTTTTTACGGGCTGTCCTAATTAAAGTGCTTCGAGTGTGCATGAGAAGTGTCGCTAAGCATAACCGACTGATGGGCGTTGGACATTCACGGCAGCTTAATGTTCAGAGATAGCGGAAGTTCCAGTAGGGAGTATGATTGCACTCTAATCACCAGTCAAGTTGCCCAACGATCATGCATGCTGGTGGCAAGATGGCGGATGAAGTCGGGCAGATACAAACGTCATTGTTCTATTACAGAAGACCACAGATACAGGAGGCTCTGTGAGAAGGGAAGAAAGCGTCTAACCTGTGCGTCCCATATATACCCAATGATATTAGGATCAGGGGACATGGCTGACCACGCCGTCATGTGGATATCCTCATTCTATTGTTAATAGCTGAGCATCCAAGCACTATCAGATGGAGCATTATGATTCGCAAAAAATAAAATAAGGGCCTACAGAACCTCCTTAATTTTTTTTATAGGCTTGAAGGATCCGCTTTACGTATTACTTTTTATTATGGTTTAAAATCCACCGTGAGGAACACTAATGGCTATAAACCATCGTCTGTCCCTAAATTAGGGCCACTTGTTACACGTAAAGGAAAGATCCAGTAGTACGAAACAAACATACTACATTTTCTTAATCCGGGATCCTAAACTATGCCAGTTTCGGACAAATGGTCATTAACCAGCGCCTCAGAGCTTCCGTCCACTGGATCTTCCCATGCACCAATGAACTTGCAGGATTCACTGGTATAATGTTGGATAACTTATGGCCACCCAGAGCTGTACATCTTCTCATTAGAAGACTCCAACTCCGACAGTGATCTTCATGCTATTAAGGGCCGGCTAAATTCTACCGGGTGGTAACATGGATGAACGTTTGGGTTGTAAAGTTAGCATTTCAGTCGGTCTATCAACACGTGTTTGGCGTGGTTGTTAGCGTAGTTACCGTGCTGTCACTATTAATTTTCCATTAGCTTTAGCATGTTTGCTATTGTACATTATACGGCTATGAAATCAGGAGGCTGTGCTTATGGAGCATGGAACCTGCAGTGCAGTTCGAAAGCCAGTAGGCGGACATGGACCTCGAACTGTCCGAAACAGGAAGTGCTACGTTCACTTCACTTTCTGCATTACTTCGGTGCAGTTGTCAATGAAAATAGACATGTGGTTTGCTGTGCGTTGGGAAATGTCAATTGCAGTGATTGACCAACTTTTGAACGTGACATTTCTGGTGCAATTGAAGAAAAAGCCTACCGAATCTTTCTCCATGTTAAGTGAAGAGGACAGAAAAGAAAGCATGGCATGAAGGGCCATAGCTAGTAGTAAATTCTAGGAGAGGCTACTAACAACGTAGATAAGGCGAGAAAAATTACTTTGGTAAATCAATTTTAACCTAATAGAAGAGTGTTTATGCAAAAATATTAATAAACACAGTAGTATTGTTTCAAGTATCATAAGGTAATACGGCAGAGTTCTACAATTTTAATTTTCAGTTTATACATATTTGAATTTAAAACTCTGTCGTGAATACTTCCTCTCTTGGTGCCATTGAGTGCGACAAAAATAGGATGTACCTTTGGAATATTTCACAAAAGCTGTTAAACCAATAAACATGAAATTTTATATTTCTAAGCTTTGTTTAAATTTTTTTATAGTCTATTTGTTTGAAGTTGGGCTAAAATATCCTTTAGAAACGGTTGTTTTTCGCCTACGATTTAAAAAAGTTAGGCCGAAATGCTTTTGAGAACCGCTCTATTCACTCCATGACAATAAATATAATGTAATCACGCCCATTTCATATTTTGGCTTTCCATTGCGCTGTGTGACGCAGTTTGTAATGTTTCACTTGCTTTTCAACATTCGAGTTCCTTTCTTCGAGCTTTAACATTTTAGCGTCGATATCTATTTGTGCCTAAACTTTTGCGATGACCTTACTGAATGTAAAGCATTTATAAAGGGAGAAATCGTAATGAATACGCGAAAATAGTGGCATATGGTGTACAGTTGCATCAATTTATCGTTAAAATCAGAGCGACGAATTCAGCTTCAAGTGTGTTGCCATGTCTTAAACAAACACCTCTAAAAGCACTTCAGTGTTTTAAAATTTCAAAGTTTCATATTAATGGCTCGAAGGACATTATCGCGAATCAGGTGCTTTCCGAGCTCTCCTCTCAATTAGATCGAAATATAGCACTTTAAAAGTTACATCGAAATTATTTTCATTTTTTTTTCAAATATCGCATTCGGTAATTATTATTACGTTCGTTGAGTCTTTATAACTAACTTAATATTAATTAGTGGAGGCAGAAAACTTTTTAAGGGCGGCTTAACCTACCCTGAAAGCTACCAAGCAAAGGCCCTGCTTGACACGTGCGCTTGCTTTTGCCTGGCGTATGCGATTCAGTGAAAGTCTGAAGATACTGAAGACAAAGGGCATTCCAAAGACAAAAAAAAACGTAAAGACAAAATCTGCGTAATTATTCGAAATGATCGACGACTGAGTGGTGGAATGATAGTAGAAATAGTAGGTATCGATGAAGAGACTGTTAGGTCAAAAACCGTAAAGACAAAATCTACGTAAATATTCGAAATGGTCCACGACTGAATATTAAAATAATAGTAGAAATAGTAGGCATCAATAAAGAGACTATTAGGCAAGAAAACGGAAAAACAAATCTGCGTAATTATTTGAAATGATCGACAAGTGAGCATTAGAATGATAGTAGAAATAGCAGGTATCCATAATGAGACTGTTAGGAAAATTTTACATGAAAATCCGGACATCACAAAGGTTTGTGGCAAGACTTTTCCGCTGTTTGTCAATCGACATTCTGGGGCAAATGCAGACAAACCCTACCATTTCAGAAAATGTTATGACTTCTGATGAAGCCTAGATCTTCTAGTAGGACTCTGAAATTGAAAAGCAGTCGTCGCACTGGAAAATACCAAAGTCATCAGGGATCAAGAAAGCACGGCAAAGCAATTCCCAAGTTCAAGACCATGTTAACCCCTACTTTGGCATTTATAGTCTGATTTTAGCAGAGTGTGTTCCCGATGGAGCAAAAGTTAACCAACATCACTTTAACAGAGCTAGTCAGAAGAAAGAAGCCAGAGTTTCTAGAAAAATAGCTTAATTCTTCACCAGAACAACGCGAAATCTCATTCGGTTGCACTCAATGAAGGAGTTTTTAGGTGAGAAACGCATCGTATTGTTTGAACATCTTACATACTCGCCAGATTTGACTCCATTCGACTGACTGTTTTCTTTTCCCGAAAGTCAAATATGCACTGAAAGTGACTCCAATCTTTCCAAATGGTTCGCAACAGGTGAGTTACAGCTCTGCATTTTCCTGGGGGAGATCAGATTGCAGCACTATGTTGATACGGAAGGTGAGTAAACTGAAGGTGATAAAATTTTAAAAGGTAAGTATTTTACTTAATAAAGTTAGAGCGTCAGCGATCAAACTGCGTTCGGAAGTGAGGCCTCCTTGGTGAGCTCAAATTAGAAGAATTTAGCCAGCTCTGCATGCTTGCGTTCCCAGTGATCTTGCCAGAACTTAATACGTAGTAATTCCAAGTGAAACTGAAACACGACTCATCTTCGAAGAGTGCATGCGTCTACTACTGTTCGGTCCACATGGATGCTGTCTGGTACAGATATTTCAAGTTCTTGTTTGAGAACGTTTAGCAGTGGAGATAAATCATTCGTCTCGTTATGTAGATCTCCTCTCGCGAAGTTGTCTGGACACAGTTCTGCTCCACATCATCATGCCCGATGAATTAGATATATTGACAGTGAGCAGCGGGTTTATCTGACAATCGTCTCATGTACCTTCTCGCCCTTAAGGCCAGATATACACATATGAATCATTACATTATGACCACCTACCTAATAAGCTATAGGACCCAATTTAGACCGCAAAACAGCAGCCACTCAGCGAGGCATCGATTCGAAGAAGTGGCGATAGGTATCCTGGGGTATCTGGTACCATAATGTCAACATCAGGTCTTCCAGTACCCGTACGTTTCGGAGTGGTGCGGATTTAGCGTGAACATGCTTTTCCAAGTGGAACCACAAATGTTCGATTAGGTTCACTTCATGTGAATTTGGAGGCCAGGACATTAACATAGAGTCACAAGCATGTTCCTTGAACCACTCCTTGACGATTCTGGCAGGGTGGCATGGGGTATTATCCTGTTGGTAATGGCCATCACAAGCAGGTAACACAATTGCCATGAATAAGTCAACTCAGTCCGCAACGATGTTCATATAACTGACAGCTGTCAAGAATTTGGCTATCGGGATAATGGGGCCCTAAAGTGTCTCAAGAAAACCTCATCCACGGCATCACCGCCACTGCCGGCTGGTTTCCGCCCAACAGTACATCCAGGTGACATAGCCTCCGTTGGCAATTGGCGTATCCGCGCTCGGCCATCAAAGTACTGCACCAGGAATCTAAATTCGTCATACCAGGTCACTTTCTTCCAATCATCCACTGTCCGATCTCGATGATCTTGGGTCCGTTTCATGCGTTGTTGGCGATGACGTACAGTGAGCGTGAAGACCCAGCTGGGTCTTCGGCTACACAGCCCATGCGCAGAAGGCTGTGATGAACTTTGTGATGTGACACATTGCTCTGATGGCCACTGTTGTAACTGCGGGTGATTTGTCGCATTGTGGCCCTGCGGTCGCTGTGAACAATGCGCGAGAGTCTCTGATCCCCTCTGGCATCAATGAGCTGCGGACAAGGTGGACGATGGTTCTTCGTTCGGCCATCTGTGGACCACTTTGATACGTACTTACTACAGCGGCACGTGAAGAACGCACAAGCCGCGTTGTTTCCGACATCGTAGTTATGAGGCGCCGTCACAATTTCTTCTTTATCGAACTCCAATCAGTTGGAAGCTTTTCCCATTGTGACTCCGAACACTGTAGTATATATACTTCTCTGTGAACTTCTCTTGAGCCACCTTTCGGTCTCCAGGCGCGCTCATTTCTCTAAGCTGGGGGTGGTCATAATGTAGTGTCTCATCGGTGATGGTTCACCTGAAATGTAGTAACAGTGGTACGAAGTGTTGGCTTCGAATCATTCGTCTGAACAGGATTTGGATTCGAATCCAAGGTGAGGCATGGATGGTGTGCTTTTTTACAGTATTGCCGCTTTGCACATTCCAGTAGCCCAAAATTTGGGATGGGGGACTGCTTGTAGTCCAGTGATTTGCTCACGGTCGTATCTATACTTCCACTTTAAACAAAAAAGAAAGAAAGAAAGAAAAGAAAAATGTTGACACTTGACCAACTTAGAACCTATCGTGGAGAGGTATCATGAAGTTCTTGATATTATTGCCACAGTTTGGAAATGACTTATCTAAAAACACCATGCACTTTGGCTGCCTCAACTCGGATCTGCCCTTTCAGCATCCTACCGATAACTCTTCACATCTCGTTATACTCCAAGCGACTGCAAGTGTTAATCAGCATGCTTTTCAACGCTTCTTGGAAACTGACGGGCATTTCGAGCTTGTGCTGTAAAACACTACGTGTTCCGTATGCGTGCTGTGTTTTGTAGCGTGCGTCGTGTTGCAAGAGCATGTACAAGTCCAGTTCACGAAGATTTTGTTCATGCTCAGGTTCATCTCCTGATAAACCTCTCAACCTAATATCGTTAAATTCTAACCATTTGTACGTACGTACCAATCAGTAAGCTGTTCTCTGAGATTCACAGGTTACCTCCTCAAAGAAAGATTGTCTGCCATGATGTATGAAACGCCGCCATGTACAGAGATTTCGGTCATAACTCGAGCTTCACAGATATCCATGATACCTCTCACACAAGACATTTTGTTTTCCATCATGTTCTCATGCATACAGTCCTGGATATGGGTCAACCATGATTCCTTGGTCTTCTTCTATCATTCTTTGCTGTTAATTGGGCTTAATAAATACTCTTACTAAGCATCTGTCCTCTCATTCTTTCAATATGGACAAACGTTTAAGAGCATAAAACAGAAGTCATCACTCTTTCCACGTTTATATGTGAGTCACGGAAAAATTCTCATGGGCTGCCAACGGGAATCGAACCCAGAGTCTTCCGGGTACGCGCCGGACATGATACCGTAGCACCACAGCGACCTCGTTTTCTCCAGACTCACATACAACTAACTGCCAAACCACATGGCAGGTTGCTTCTTGGAGCCCCGGTGTATATGTGTCTGGATAATTCCAGGCCGCTGTGGTGCAGTGGTAGCATGTCCGGCGAGTAAATGGAAGACCTGGGTTCGATTCCCGGTGGCAGCCGATGAGAATTTTTTCCGTGACTCACTTGTAAACGTGGAAAGAGCGATGTCTTCTGTTTGATCTCCCTATTCCAGGTGAATGTGTGCATTGAAGTTTAAGAATATTTGTTTCCACTTTCCTAACAACAGTTTTCTTCACATTTTACATCTGGAGAACATCTTCTCTCCTCACGTGATCAGAATGTGTCTTGCGACAAACCTTCTCAATGTAATAATGCATCTGTTCAGCACACAAACGCCTCCTATGTGCATTCTTCAGTACGCAGGTTTCACTGCCGCCCATCAGGGTAGAAACAATTACACTTTCATATACAGCCATTCGAAAGATCTTCGAGAACCAATCAGCGCTTTGGAATCCTTCTCAGGCAGCTATGACTTCCAAAGATCTAACTATTTTTATATCAGCGACTGACACTTAGCTTTTGCACATCATCCTGTTATCGTCTAATATTCTTTTAGTTTGACGAATGTGACAAATGTAGAAACGAATGAGTAATGTCGTTTTATTTCAAGTAGGAAGATATACGAGTACGAAGTAAAATTGTTTTTCAATGTGTTTACTATCTCTTCCTTTACTATCTTGTAACTAACCCTAACTACTATCTTTCCAAAAATATATTTTTTTATTTATTTCATTTCTCTATATTTCTAGGAACCGTTCTATAGGAACTTCTCCTTAGGGTCTTGTAAATTAGTGTTTCTAGAAAATTGTATGTTGCCTGATTCTGGTGGAAACTCCTGTGCGGCTCTCTGCCGCGAAGTGGTAGCGAGAGTTCTTTTTGAAAGAATAGAAAGAATGCTTTTAATAAATTTCGAGAAATGTATTTTTTATAGGATCGTTAAAATGTTATTTCGAATAGGCTTAAAATTATAAAACAGTTAACCTAATTGAATTACAAATAAGTTCTTTAGAATGAAAGTGAATAAATGAATTGAATGGAATGATAGAAAAAAAAATAGATCCGCACCAATTCTTTATTAATCCCTGATATTCGGCTTTTTGTGAAGTCCGATATGAAAAATAAAATAAAGTAAGAGGAAACTGAAACAATGCGATAAGGAATATACACATCGTAAGATTTGAGTAACCAAACAGATCAACTGCAAGTACTTCATCCCACGGAATTTAAGCGCAGAATCTTACCTAACAATGTGATAAATTAATTAGTTAAAATTGACAAAATTGCATTATGTAGTATTTTATTTTAGAAGACTTAAGCATTTCATTTTTGAAACAGATATTATTAATACATTCCTTCAAAAAAGCAGTTAGTCGTTTTTAAATCTTTCGGTATGTTTTTGGAAATTTTAATCTTTGAGGTGAGTTTCTTATTTCTTTCCGTCTAGCCAGAAGTTTTGAAAACTGGTATTTTTGTCTTTTAGTACTAAATATTATAAACCTCTTAAATCCAAAGACACACACACACACACACACACGCACACATCAACGAATATCTATAACTAAATATGTCTCCTGAAGAACATATCAACTTCAGCTAGTTCAGGTTCTTTTTGTACGTAGAGTTTCAAGTCTAGAAATCTCTTTGTTCAGTGGAACTTTATAAAGTGCCATGTCAAAGGCTCAAAAGAAAATGGAAAGGTCAGTGAGAAATAAGAAAAGTGTCGGAAACTTCCTATTATTGTTGCTTCGGATCCTTCCCAAAACCGGAGACAAGCAGATTTCCCCTCGCAATATCACTTTGGGGACAGCTGACTGCCTGCACAGTTTAAGTGGCTTCCTCTGGTGTCTGTAAGAGTAGCTCAACTTAAATCTGCAAACCGTAACCGAGCTTCCCTTCTTGCCGCAGGAATATTTAACATGAGACTAAAAATAATACCCTAAGAATGCCATAAGCTTTTGATGTCCACAAAAAGAAATTAAGATAAACTTGAGAAACAATTTGTTTTTTATTCAGAGAGTCATTTTTGTTTTGCCATACCAAAGGATTTAGCTTAAGATAAACCATGAAGCCTGTTCCCGCGTTTCCTTACTTCGAGAAACAATTTTAAGTGCTGCCAATTTTCACAGGAAAATTCAGCAGCTGATTGTTTTTTAATATTGTCGCAGTGAGTTTTAAGCCGTTTTAAGTTGTGGCAGATGTGTCTTCGAACTCCTTCTGGGCTTCGAAAATCAACGGCTTGTTTAATCACAAAACAAAAATATGACATGGCATCCTTAGTAATAAAAAATCATCTGTCTATAAAATAGGGAATAAACCAGACAGATAATCATAATCATGAACAACGAGGATTTTGTAGGGGCAATACTAGAAGTTACTAAAGAAAAATGATTTCAAATTATCGGTAAATAAATTCGCTTTAAAAACAGCTGGATGGAGAAACGAATGGTACTGGTAATAGCCAACGAAGAAATCAAACCTTTTATAAAGCTAATAGTTTAAAAAGCTAAATCACCGAAATGCAAAGCTCAACTATTCTGATTGGAATATTTATTATACAACCATGAACATTTAAGTCAATCCACATGACCCTTAAGAGAGAAAATGCTGTCGTTTTATTAAAAATAGTATAACTATACTAGTATTCCGAATTTCTGGGAGTTGAGTAGAAATCAAAGCTTCCAAGCTTTCGCACATCAACCAGATGGATTTTTCAAAAAGGTATGCAGCTAACTGTCTACCTTACTTGAAAAAACCATCTGGTTGGTAGTTAACTGTCTACCTTCTTGGGAAAAGACACGTGGTTGATGTGCGAAACCTTGGAAAATTTTATTCCTTCTCTACGCCAAGAAGTTTGGATCTCTGCTATAGTTATACTACACAGTCGGGTCGCATTAATGTGACCACCTCCTACTTTTGACGTCCGCAGCGCGTAGCCAATTAGAGACGGCATGTGTCGTGAGCTGGCTTGGAGGGTTTATAAGGTGTTCTGTAAATATTCTGAAAACATCTCGTTGCTGTCATGGATAAAAAGAGCGACTAACTAGATTTGCAAAAAGGGATGATTATCGGCTTTCGGGACAAAGGATGCAGTATTTATGAAACCGCGCAGTTTGTGAACTGTTCGCGTGCTGCTGTGCTTAAAATCTATCTTGATTGGATAAACTGGCACAATTGCGTATAAGCGACGTGCAAACTGCTGCGGAGCACCACGTGCCGTTGATTTTAGAGGTAAACGTCGGCTTCGAAGGTGCGTGAGGGTCAATAGACACGCTACAGTGGAGCAACTCACTGGCCGAATGAATCATGGGGCTACCACAAGTGAGTCTAAAACGACCGTTCAGCGAATCCTGATGCGTATGAGACTCCGATGCCGACAGATGGTCACTGCACCTATGCTAACGAAGGTGCATCGGCAAAAAAAGATGACATTTGCACTGCATTATGGGAATTGGACCTCCGCTGATTGGCAAAGGATTGTCTTCTACGATGAGTCTCGTTTTCTGCTTCGTCGAACGGATGGACGTTGGCGTATAAGGCGAGAGACATCGGAGAACAAACACTCTTTAACCATTGCTGGAAGAACACAAGCTGGTTGGTGTAACGTTATGGTCTGGGGAATGTTTTTGTTGCATTCTATGGGTCCACTCATACCTATGAAAGGCACTGTGAACCGAATTCGTTATGAATCCATCTTTGCATACCATGTACACGCTGATTGTCTTCCATGGTGCTGATGGGATCTTCCAGAGTGACAATGCCACGTGTCACACAGCTAGAAATATCCGAGAGTGCTTGAAAGAGCATGATAAAGACTTCAAAGTACACTGAAATGCCAGAAAAACTGGTACACAAGTCTAATACTTGGTAGGTCCCCCACGGGAGCGCAGGACTGCAGAAATACGACGGATCATGGACTCCACTAGCTTCTGGAAATATGCTGTAAGCAATGCACACTATACTTCGTGTAGAGCGTTCCACAATTCGGGTGTATTCCGAAGTCTCGGATTCCTGTGTTCGATAGCGCTTTGTATGGCATCCCAAATGTGTTCCATAACGTTCAGATCTGGGGACTTGGGTGGGCATGTCAACATCCCAAACTCAGATGAATGCTCGTCTAAACATAATGTGGCGTCCCGACACTTGTGCGGAGGTGCATTGTCCTCTTGGAACAGGCCCAACCTATCAGCATGAATGCAGGACATGAAAGTGTACCTCGCCAGAAAGGATGCTCACATAGCGCTGGCCGGTCACAGATGTTTGTAGACGTACTAGGGGTCCCAGTGAAGTCCAACTAAACACACCCCATACTAATACGGAACCCATCCCTCCCCCCGACCAGCCGGTACAGTTCCCTGTTGACATTCGAGATCAACGGCTTCATGGGAATTGCCCCACACACGAATCCTTCCATCTGTCCGATACAGATGGTAACACGACTTGTCAGACCAGACTACTTGTTTCAAGTCATCAAGTGTCCAGCGGCGGTGTTTTCGTGCCCAAGTGAGGCACATAGCTCTGTGTCGTGCACCCACCAAGGGGGCTCGAGTTGGGCGTCGGCTCCCAAAGCCCATATCGTGGAGGGTACGTTGTACAGCCCAGGCGCTGATGCTTGTTGAGGCTCCAGTATTGAATTCCGATGATACCTGCGAGAATGTTGAACCTCTATCGCGTGAAACGATTCTTGACAGCCAACGATGGTCACGTTCACCCAATGTCTTTTTACGGCCACACTGTGTCGTAGGTTGGAGATTTTGCCGGAATTCTTGTAGTCACGGCACATCCTTGCAATGGTCTTCCGTGAAAATCCGAACTTCGTTTCTACCTCCGAAATATTATGGCCCATCTCACGAGCGCCAACAATGAAACCGCGTTGAAAATCCTTTAAATCGTTATTACTTGTCATTCTGACGCTAAAATCAGCTCTGACAGCTGGCAAGGATGTCTATCGCCTTATACACGCACTGGCGGACGCAACCCAGTACGCGCATAGTTGACGTTGCTATGTATTTTGCATAATCTCGTCTGTACAAGTTTTTCTGGCACTTCAGTGTACTTCACTGGCCCCCCAATTCTCCAGATTTAAACCCAATTGAACACCTGTAGGCCCACTTCGATCGTATAATTCGCTCTATGCATTCTCCACCACGCACCCTCCAGCAGCTGTCAGATGCACTGCAGTCAGCATGGCTCCACATACGTGTGAACACCTTCCAGCACCTTATTGAGTCACTCTCGGCCCGTCTAGTTGCTGTCCGCGCTGCACATGGCGGTTACTCTGGATGTTAGCTGGTGGTCACAATAATGTGAATCGACGGGTATCTTTAGTATTTATTGCGTCGTTTTATTATTATTTCAGTTTTCTCAAACATTTTGCTCTGCGTTTGGACAAAGGGTTTGTGAAACATAAAACCAGAGCTTAGGGTCGTAGGTCAAGATAAATAAATACGTACTGGTCTGCATCTCAAAAGTTGAAAGAACTCGACCATTTTTCTTTCATTTTTGACATTACTGGATATAGAGTGTGCGTGCGTTGAACATGTGATCAAACAGAAACGCTGCAGTGATTGATTCGGTAAACACTTTTTGGTGCAGTTTTGTAGCAGCACGTTTTCTTCTATTTTTTTTTCTGGGAGTCTTTCCTCGGTCGACGCCTCCTGGATTGCACGAATTGAAATGAATTGGTCTCACCCGGCAAACCCGTGAATTATTTTGTACATGAATTTTGATGTTTAATGTTGCTAACATTAAACAATAACACATAAACTGTGGATTCTTTCCTTTACCTATAATAAATCAGTTGTAATTAATCACATAAATCCTTGGCTATCAAACATTTCTGAAGATTGAAATTTTATAGATTAGTTTTATTTTATCCTGATGTAAAGATCATTACTCCGTCTTCAGTCCTTTAACTTGACCGATCATTTATTTTCCGACACATGAATACAGAAATAACAACAATCGAGGAATAGCGTATTCTATCACAAATAGATACCCGTGCACTCACCAGGAAATTAAGAACTGAATTCATTAGGGCAAAACGGGAAAACCTACCGTAATAATCAATGAGGATTTATACTGAAAAACTATTTAATTTCATTATCGACGACACGTCATGATATAACGATTCGCGTCTGAAAAGCAGGGATTTCATTACCTGCACGAACGGAAAGCGAATTAGCAAGACAAGAAAGTTATATCTTTAGAAACTTCGACATAAAACTACTTACCTTTCACATCGGTTTTATTACAGTGCTTTTAATTTTAAAATATCTAGCGGAAAATATAAGTAAAATTGCGGAATATTTCCAGCGAAGCAAAAGCCGTTTAAGGCTCTACGACACCCGCCATCTTGTATTGCTGCCTTCTTTTATTTACCAACGGGAATGGGTATTTCACAAATTGCTCGGGCAATTTTGCACATTTTGGAACACCGTTTGTGGCTAACGCAAGATACAGTATATATATATATATATATATACATATACAACCTAATTAATTCCATGGCTGGTGGATTCTCAACGTTATTACTAATTGCTTTACTTTTATTAATTTTATTGGTAACGAAATCCCTGTAGCTATTGCTGGAATTGTTGCATTACTCGTGAATCCACTGAAATATAAGGAAATGTTTGCAAAAAATGGTGATTGTTTGAGGACCCATAATTTTGGAATGATTATTTTTATGCTACTTTAACAAAGAATATCTGCTATATGGACAGATAAATCACCGGAAATGTTGATTTGCCAGGATAGGAAATCAAGGAATAAATGGAATTTAGTGAATTCCAACAAGGAAATCAAAATTACTATAGCTTTGTTTTTGTAGCATTACATCTTGGGTGAAGTAGAAATTCAACATTGCAAAGAAGTTTGCTATGTAGCAGAAAATATTTGCTACAGTAACAAAGTTTGTTTGCTGGACGAGCAAACTGACGTTGCTGGAGATCGACTTCTGTAGCAGAAATATTTGCTGACGTTTCGTTTGATAGACCAGCAAATTGACATTGCTGGTGATCTACGTCTCTAGCAGAAATATTTGCCGATGTAGCAAAATTGGTTTGCTGGATGAGCAAACTAACGTTGCTGGAGATCGACTTCTGTTTGCAGAAATATTTGCTAAAGTAGCAAAGTTGGTTTGCTAGACTAGCAAATTGACATTGCTGGAGATCGGTTTCTGTAGCGGAAATATTTGCTGTAGTAGCAAAGTTTGTTTGCTAGACGAACAATAAAATCTTGCCACAGGAAACGGATATCTTGCTGCTGCAGCAAAGCAGAATTCATTAGTATTGCCAGCAAACATTTTTGCTGAGCCTATGGCGAAATTTGCTGCAGTAGCAAATGTTTTTTTCACTGCGCTCTTAAGATGATGAAGTAAAGTTCAGAAAGTTCTGCATATAATCAACTGTGAAAATAGGAGCACTTTAGCAGGTGCTAACATACTTGGCCTTAAGGAGAGTCTAAATTAAGGCTGGATACAAACGAAGTGACAACAACTAAAAATTAATTGATAAAGAGCAAATACATATTACTATCATTTTAAAACGCGAAAAAAGCAAGTTAGGTTCAAAGTGTTTCCAACGACGCTGCCAAATAATTTCTTAAATTGCATACTTATAAAGCAAGAGTTTGATATTAAAAATGCTAAAACTTATCATGGTCTTCTTTGTACATATTTTAAATAAAATGTAAGGTGTTCGACAAAGTGGCAATTCTGTATTACCAGTGTTTTCCCATCTTCCATTAGTTTCAGAACTTAATGATTTATCTGAGCCCCCTAGAGCTGCAGGCAGGTGCGCCAGGGTTGGTGCTGAGCTTGTAGGACATTCAGAAGCCCGCGCCTCTGACCATTCGACCACCTGTGCTATATTTTCCGTAAGCTAATGATTTTTTTTTTGTTGCAGCGTTTATTATAATACTGAACCTGCTTGTTCGATTATTAGATTAAAGAATTCCGTGGCTTCACATGAACTACTTACATCTCTGCAAAAATTTGGAAGGGCTCGACAAAAACAATCATATATTCCATTTACCAGTTTCCTATTTTACATATCTCTTCTGCCTTACAGTTATTCATAGGTACCGCATGTGTCAGGTAAGTTGCTATTTCATTAAACTTGTATTTATTTCAAATGAGATGTTCGCCAATGATGTGCGCAAAGCGTTCGATAAGTAAAGCCTGTAATAAAAAAAAAGGCATGAGGATTTTTTCTCAAGAGAAGATGGATACGATGCTAATTGCATTTTCGTCCCGTTATCCGCGAAGTTTCCTCTTTTTTATTCTTCTTGCAACTAATTATATACGAAGCATACACTGCTTTGTAATTTACTCCGAAATTTCGTTAATATTTGTGCGTCAGGTTAACCAAAATTCAATCATGTTCGTAAAGAAATGAATTTGCTTTGAGAAGCGTATTTAAATGAGTTAAGCAATAAAAAAACTTACTTTTCGGGATGACGCTGGGAAAGTTTTTTATGGGTAATTTAATTAAATCTAGAATACGGTGAACTCTTTCCCCATTTTATTTTTTAAATTTTCAGCTGTTTAATCAATCGGTATTCTTTCTTTTTTTATCATTCTCGGTTGTTTTTTTACTTACACCTCATATGTGCGGTTTGTTTTGATTTTTAATGTTCACACAGTATTTAATATAGAAAGCACTGCACCCTCGTAAAACCTGAAAATTAGATTGCGGCTAAAACGCAATTTTTTGTATTCACTCATCAGAAAGTTTGATTCGGCGATTAGATTGCGGCTAAAACGCAATTTTTTGTATTCACTCATCAGAAAGTTTGATTCGGCGATTTGATATAAGCACATACTTATGGTAAGAAAGTTTTTGCTGCCTTCATAGATTTCGAGAAAGCTTACGACCGAGTAAATAGGACACTTTTTTGGAAGGTATTGAATGAATATGGTGTTACTGGGAAACTACTTCATAGTGTAAAAGCCATGTATGCTGGTAGTAGAGCTTGTGTACGAGTGAATGGTGTTTTATCAAAATGGTTTTCTATTGGTGCAGGAGTTAGACAAGGCTGTGTAATGTCACCATGGCTGTTTAATATAATTATGGACGCATGCATGCGTGATGCCAAAATAGATAATAGTGGTTTATGTTTTGGTGATACCCGGGTGTGCAGATTGCTGTAAGCTGATGACACTGTCCTGTTGGCACAGAGCAAAAGTGATTTGCAGAGTATATTGTCTGGGATGCACGAAGTTTGCATGAAATTCAAACTGAGTATAAATAAGGGCAAAACCAAGGTTATGGTGTTTGAGAGACGAACGGGTAGCACTGAATGTAATGTAAGTCCAAATGGCACGTGAGTGAGTTTGTGTATTTAAGAAGCATGTTTGACAGAGAGAAACAATTGGATGGTAAAATTAGTAGGAGAGTGAATTCTTCATTGAAAGTAATAGTTGCTCTGGGATGTTTTCAAAGGAATGATGGGTTCTCTAGGGAGTCCCGCATGGCTGTGTATGGAAGTGTAATTGTTCCAACTCTGATGTATGGCAGTGAAACCTAGGTACTGCAGAAGAAACATAGGAGTCGTTTATGTGCTTGAGAAATGCGTTACTTACGGGGAGGGGAGGGTTGTGGCAATACATGGTCTGATTGTGTGAGGGATGAAGATGTGTTGCAGTTGTGTGATGTGAAGCAAAATGCTGTTAGCAAGGTGGAGACCAATATGCTTTGGTGGTTTGGCCATGTTGAAAGAATGAGTGATGAAATGCTTACTAAGAAAATCTTTTTAGCCCAAGTGGCAGGAATGAAAGGAAGAGGAAGGCCAAGGAAGACATGGTTGGATCAGATTCAGGAGTGTCAGCATGAGAAAAAGAATATGAGTACGAAGTATAAAAGATCTTGTGTACGGCGTGTAATGGATATCAGTGAAGCCCGAGTTGTACGTCAAGACGGCTGTAAATGGAGAAGTTTGATACGACAACAATAAGTAAAATTATCTGGTAGTTTGAATTTTTTTTTTTTTGGAGCTAACCTCTGAATCTCATAGAACAGCTTAGTGATATGTATGTATATACTTATGATTTAAAAATGTATTCAGTAGAACCGGCTTATAACGAAGAGATCGGGACTGACAGAAATTCTCATTAAATCCGGACGGTCTATAAATCCGTTTTCTTCGGGGGGGGGGGGGGTTATCCCACCATAAAAATATGCATATTTGAAAATATGCATACATATGTTCATACTACATGTCTTAACATATGTCAATATATCTCCCAATTTTCTCGCTGTCTAGGGTATAAACATAAAGAAAAAACCAAAGTTATGGCTTTTAAGCGAGGAACTTATTGTCTTTTAGGGATGGCCGTTTTCTTTAAGACATTCTGGCAACAACAACAATAACAACAATCACACAAATCTACTCTCTGAGATTCAAATGTTATCTTCACAAACAAATAAAATCTATAAGATAAATGTTTAACTGAGTATTTACTTACTGTTGCCGTATGAAATGTCTCCATTTACAGCGATCCTGGTATAGAGTTCGAGCTTCACTGTCATCCGTCAAACGATATACACAAAAACTGCAATATTTCATACTCCTGTTCTTTTTGTTATGCAGACAGTCCTTAATCTGGTCTTCCCTTGATATCCTTGGCCTTCTTCTAACTTTCTTTCCTGCCACTTGAGCTGAAAAAGTTTTCTTAGTAAACATCTCGTCACTCATTCTTTCAACATGGACAAACCAGATAGCAATAGGTGAGGTTTTTCGTATTGCAGGTAATACTCGCAATGAAGAGGTCTCTGTCATACCAAACACGATAGACAACTTGTGCAATTGCCACTTTTTGACAAAATGATGACGAACGTCAAGTTTACGCATTTAATCAAATTTAAAAAAAAGGCACAAAATATTATTTATCAGAAATTATATAATCTTAACCCACCTCTCCCACCTTTGGATATTGAGGCTGTTCTTCCCGCTTTAAAACTCGTTGCTTCTAGGCCATACTTCAAACATAATGACGTTATTTTCTAGCAAAAATAAAGGCGCTACTATGGGTTCACCCCTTTCAGCGATTCTCCCCGAAGTCGTCATGAAAGCCCTTGTTTTTTTGTTTTTTTTTTATTGGAGGTTTAACGACCACCGTGAGCAACTCAATGGGCTATAAGCAGTCGCCCGTCCCTAATTTAGGGTCACTGGTTCCAGGGAAGGGAGAGAGCCAGTGCCGTAAGACAAACACAACATCCATGCCTGACCGGGATTCGAACCCGGACCCCTTACGGACGAATGATCAGAGGCCAACGCCTTAGACCACTGCGCCACCGGGGCGGCCAAAGCCCTTGAGATTGAAGTAATTGGAAAATGCCCGCTCAAAACTCTTCTTTACACCCGTTACGTGGATGACATTCTTGTCCTGCGGCCACACTCACACCCTGACCTGTTACATTTCCTCAGCATGTTTAACTCCAAATGTACTTCTACAAACCTTACCCTGGAGTTGGAAAACAACTTCTTAGATTTACTCATCGAACGGGACCCTCAAAGCTATATCTTAAAATATTCAGTATATCGACAGCCTACATCCTATCCAAATATAGCCCCATACAATTTGTCTCAACCTCTGTCTGTCGAGTTTGCTTCCCTACGGAACTTGTTACGAAGGGCATTCACGCATTCGTCATCCTTATGCCTACGACGCATTGAACTAAATCGAATTTATACAATTGCTAGCGAGTTCGGGTACCCGATAGACACGGTACACGCAATTCTTTGCAGGCATCAACGACTTGCGTTTACGACCATGGAGTGCATCTACACTGCCACCAGGTACATAGGATCCATGGGTTATCATCCTGGATGCACCAGTGCTTTAAAAGGTGCATGTGCCAGGTTTAACTTAAACTTTGGTTTACAAACACTTAATTTATATACGCTGATTAAGCGTAACAGGGACCCCCTCGAAACCAAACATCAGTACGGCGTCTATCTTATCCCTTTGAGGGTCTTAAACCCTAATGAAACTGATAAAGTGTACATATTTTCAACTTTACGCAGTTTAAAAATCCAACTGCTTGAACACTTGCGTGATGTGAGAACAGGCTCACAATCGGCAGCACTGGCTCGAATGGCAGATAGTAGTACAGATAGACCTATATGTGATGAAGCTAAAATTCTCATTACACACAGTAATAAAAGTATGACCCTTTTTCCCCGAAAGCTTATACATTCACCATTACAGAGGAATTTGCTGTAATGATGATACGCCCTTTCTTCTCACCCGTGCATGGACTAATCTAATGGGACATTGCGTAAATAATAGCAACTATAGTAGAATCGTTAATATTCGTGCGTCATCATATCGATTTAATGTTACTCAAATGTTTTAATTTAACTTGTCTCTCTGTGTTCACAACAACCATTGCGAGCATGCGCTCTGGCCGCTACCTCATGACATCGAATCCTATATATGTTGCGTGCTGTTAAAACCTCATGCCGTTTGGGTGGGCAACCTAGTGAAGATCACTAGAGTGATCGAAAGATTTCGTGATTTTATCTGTCATGTACTTTTAAACTTGTAAATACCGTTTTTAAATTTGATTAATTGTGTAAGCTTGCTGTTCTTCATCCTTTGGCCAAAAAGTGGTTACTGCGCAATTTTTCTATCGTGTTTTCTATGATAGAGACCTCTTCATTGCGAGTATGGACAAACCCCCTAAGAATATTAGTTTCCACCTTACTGACAACATTTTGACTCACATTACACATCTACAAAACACCTCCATTCCTCACATGATCAAAGAGTGTCTTGCCACTAATCCTCCGTAAGTGACGCATCTTTCGTGCACACGTACGGCTCCTATGTCTCTTTTGCAGGACCCAAGTTTCACGCACACTTTCATGCACAGCCATTCCAGACTCTCTTGAGAAGCTATCATTAATACAAAATACCCTTAAAGCAGATACAACTTTCAATAAAGATATCACTCGCCTACTGATTTCACCCCTAATTTGTTTTCTCTGTAAAATAATGCTTCCCAAACAAACACAAACTCATTCACCTGATCAATCACTGGGACATTTAGACTTATCTTGCATTCATTACTAACAATTCCTAGCTCAAAAACCATAACTTTGTTTTGTTTTTTTCTTTATTTATACTCAGTTTGAGTTTTGATAAAATATCTCAGTAGAACCTCAAAAGTTTGTTTCGGGTCCACGTTGATAACTCATACCGAAAGTTCATAGTAACAATTATATATGCACTAATAGATTAAGTACTATTACGTACTTCTAATCCTCAGTTTATATGATTCACATTATTGGTGTGTCATTTTTCTTGCTTGTGGATTCATTGACGATTCTCAGCACATGTCGCGATATTCCAATGATAATTCCTTGGGAGATGAAACGTTTTAGTTTCAATATTTTCTTTTATGTACACTATTGCACACACACTATTGCACTATGGTTCCAGCTCATTTAATGTTAAAATCACTATATACATGTTGATAAAATACTCTGTTCCATCGATTTTCACTGTACTTATTACACCAGTAATTTAATTTGAAGTTTAAAAATTCATCATTAAAAATCACATTCCATCGATGTTCACTATGGCTGTTGCACCACTGTTTAAAATATTTCACTATTAAAAACCAATAAGAAGTTTAAAATCACGGCTTGCCTGAGATCACCACCATTCCACCAAACTCTGGTTTAAGCTTTTCAAACTCTATGAGACCGTCTTCAGAAGATGGCCTCATAGCGGTTGAAAAGCTTCGAACAGAGTTTTCAGAAGATGGTCTCATAGAGGTTGAAAAGCTTCAACCAGAGTTTGGTGGAATGGTAGTCACCTCAGGCAAGCCGTGATTTTAAACTTCTTATTGGTTTTTAACAGTGAAATATTTTAAACTGGTGGTGCAACAGTGAACATCGATGAAATGTGATTTTTAATGATGAATTTTTAAACTTCAAATTAAACTACTGGTGCGATAAGTACAGTGAACATCGATGGCATAGAGTATTTTATCTACATGTATATAGTGATTTTTGCCTTGGCCAGGTATATTCCAGCTGCCGGAGAATGAGGGCCAAGATTTAAGTTGTGGAGTCATTTTGGAGGGGTTTGGCCATAACTCACCACGCTGACCAAGAGGGTTGGTGAGTGTGGGGTAGGATTTCCTCTAATCCGGATGGTATAGTTATACCACTGTTGGCGGTCATCAGAGCTCTTTTAGTAGGAACAGGATGCACCACGAGAAGGCGGGGTTGACATTTGTCAAGGAGAGGCTGTGATGTTGCGCGTCACCTGACCTTACATTGCATGTGAACAAATTATCAGGAAAAACCAAAATTATGATGCAAAAAAGAAGAGAGATGAGGACAACTAAAGAATATGGGACTTCCAAAGTGGAATATATAGAGCTATGCATGGCATTACGAAAAAGTATCACTAAAGACGTAAGGAAATTCAACTGCGAGCTAATGAGGAAAGCAATTGAAAACAACCAAAGCCTAAAGATAGCAAAGGGACATCTCAGTAAGAGAGGAAAACAGATAATGGCACTGAGAAAAGAAGATGGTTCTGTAACAAGAAATAGAGGCGATATTTTGACAAGAGTAAAAGATTTCTACTCTACATTATATGAAAGGGATGATACATGCACTCCAGACATCATGAAAGGTACCAATACCAGAGTTCTTCCAGTCCTCCCAGCAGAAGTTGCACGTGCAATCAAGAACATGAAGCGGGGAAAAGCTCCAGGAGAAGATGGAATTACTGTAGACATCATACAAGAAGCAAGTGGAGAAATTGAAACGGTACTCGCCCAAATTTTTACTCGATGCCTTAATGAAGGGAAGATTCCTGAGGATTGGAACAAAGCTACAACGATCCTGCTACATACAAAAAGGTCACATTGAGGATCTCAAGAACTACAGACCTATCAGCCTCTTATCAGTAGTTTATAAAATCTTCACTAAAGTTCTTTCACACCGCTTGAAGGTAACACTAGACATGGCCCAACCACGAGAGAAAGCTGGATTCAGCAGTGGCAACGTCACAATAGATCATATCCACGTACTGAAAGAACTAATTGAAAGAGCGAGGGAATATGAACTTCCATTGTGCATGGCTTTTATCGATAATGAAAAGGCCTTTGATTCGGTGAAACCATCAGCAGTTACAATGGCTTTGAAATCCTACGGTATTGAAGATGCGTACATTAATATTATTAATAACATCTATGAAACTGCAAGTGCAAAGATTCAGCTGTTTGAAAATACTACACACATAAAAATTGGAAAGGGAGTGAGACAAGGTGACACCATATCTCCGAAGCTCTTTAATGCCACATTGGAAAATGCCTTTCAATCACTGGGAAAACAAAGTGATAAAGATTAATGGAGATTATCTAACCCACCTTCGTTTTGCTGATGGCGTAGTCATTTTTGCAACTACCCCGTCAGAGCTGCAGAGTATGATCCGGGAACTTGCTGGCAAGAGTAAAAAAGTTAGATCAGAAATGAACTTTCAGAAGACAAAAGTGATGTCCAATGCTTTTACAAGAAATGGAGATTTATCGATTGATGGAGAAAAGCTGGAAATAACAGACACGTACGTTTATCTTGGACAGCAGATATCAAGTGAGGGTCACTATGGTGAAGAAATTAATCGGCGTACAAAACTTGCCTGGAGAGCTTTTGGAAGAAACAGCATAATTTTCAAGAGCAATATGCCATTATGTCTTAAAAGAAAAGTGTTTGATCAATGCATCCTTCCAGTGCTTACGTATGGTGCAGAGACGTGGACCTTAGCTAAAAAAGACATACAAAGGCTGCAAACAACTCAAAGGAGCATGGAGAGGTGCATGCTTGGTGTAACCAGGAGAGATAAGAAATGGAACAGGTGGATCCGAAAAATGACAAGAGTGGAAAACATCATGATCAGAGTTAAATCCCTGAAATGGCAATGGGCTGGACATACTGCCAGAAGGACAGACCATCGATGGACAGCCAAAATTTTAGATTGGATTCCAAGGGACCAGAAAAGACCCAGAAGAAGACCACATGGGAGATGGGTGGATGAACTTCGAAAGTATGCAAAGTAACATTGAGGAGACTAGCACAAGACAAACCGTTGTGGAAGAAACTTGGGGAGACCTTCGTCCAGCAGTGGATTGATAATGGTTGACAATGACGATGATGATGGTATAGTGATTTTGACATTAAAGAGCTGGAACCATAGTGAAATACTGTGTGTGCAATAGTGTACATAAAAGAAAGTATTAAAACAAAAAAGTTTCATTTCCCAAGGAATTATCATTGGAATATCGCGACATGTGTTGAGAATCGTCAGTGAATCCACAAGCAAGAAAAATGACACACCAATAATGTGAATCATATAAACTGAGGATTAGAGGTACGTAATAGTACTTAATCTATTAGTGCATATATAATTGTTAGTTTGAGTTTCATGCAAACTTCGTACAACATACTCTGCAACTCACTGTGGCTCTATGCCGACAGGACTATATCATTAGTATAGAACAATCTGCACACACGGATATTACCGAGACATAAACCTGTGTTGTACATTTTAGTAATGCCCATACCCGCCAAAATGGCACTTTCAGAAATTTAGGATTTCCTACTTGGCCGCTATTTAGCGACACACATGAAACAAAAAGCAGCACCAATCTTCCCAATGCAACGTCCACTTCCAGGGTGAGAGGTGAAACTGACACATTTCTAGGAATGATTGTCTCCTGTTTCCCTTAGACCACATCCCCATTCCATTATTTCCATATTCCTCTCTGAAATCGTCCCCCAGAAATACATTTAATACATGTACTTGAACCACACACATCCTTTTTTTGCCTAGGAGTAGGGCGCTTGTTTTCAACACTGCTGATGCGATACTTCTTAGGCATATCCCTTGGAGTGAATGGCTGATACCTTCTCGCACAGCTTGTTTGTTGAGCATTTAATGTACCTTCTTCCATTGTTTTTCTATGAAAAGTCTTCTACTAGCACAATTTCATTCCGTTTTTGTAATTTCGTCCTGTATGCCCCCCATTTCCATTCGGGAACAGTGCGCGGGTTTTCTCTGCCTCGTTAAATATGGAAATTCATTACATTTTGTTGGTTACAAGGATCACCTTACCTTTTCTCCCCCTCGTTAAATCCGAGATTTTATTATATTTTATTCTTAAAAACGATCGAATTACATTTCATTGAACAGTATACAAAAAAAGGATCCTGTGTTACTCGTTAAATCGGGGATCTTGTTAAATACGGGGTCGTTATCAGCGGGTCAACTGTATTTACATGAAGTCACTGTATGTCAGTCTGTGAGGACAATATCAGCTTTTGGAAAATAATAACACTAGCCAACAACGGTTCTGCGGTAAAAGCGAAAGTAAGTTATTCTTGTGGAAATCTGTGTCCTGAATCCGGAAACAACGTTAGCTTTGGTCCAGCACATCTAGTTGTTTCGTAATATTGTTTTTCCGTATACGTGAATTGACGTATCTACATTGTATGTAATGTAGAGCCATCTCCTCACAATCGCAATTAAATATTCACAAAGAACTTGACTTAAACCTAGGAAATGCTATATTACTATGAGAAATGCCCCTTGACAACGAATGTTCCTGCGTACTTCTGCGTATCGTTATTGTTTATGTTTTCAGACGTCGCTGCGTCGCGTCAGAGCCGCCGCCGCTTGTTTATTGTACCCCTTAGACTTTCTGTTTAAAGAACCCTCACATTCCCTCACTGAATATCCTATCGGTTGAGCAGAGGGTAGGCATACCTGTGCATGTGCCCGTCCTATATTGGAAGTGTGAAAGTAAAACGTGAGTTTGTAAGTATGGCTAGTGCGTCGGGATTGTGTAGAAGACTGTCTGTGCGAAGTCCTCGGCAGTTTTGTTACATTTGTGGATGTTATGTGTTTGATGGTAAGGTATGTAAACTAGATTCATTCGTGAAGAAACTATACTTTGCGTACTTCAAAGTGAAAGTCGGCGGCCAAGATAAGTCGTTTGCGCCTCACGTTGCACTGCGGTACTGGTACGAAGGAAAACCGAAGGCAATGCCGTTTGCAATTCCAATGATGTGGCGTGAACAGAAGAACCTCCACGATGACTGTTTTTTCTATATGTGCAATGTTGCTGTTTATAACAAAAAGAATTAAATACCCAAATCTGCCATCAGCCATACGGCCTATTCCTCGTGAACTTGACTTACCAGTACCTACACCTCCAGCTAACTTGAGTGATGGATCTGAAAGCAGTTCTCTACTTTCAGACACTGATGACATAAGTTTCGAACCAGAAGAATTTGACCATTCACCAAAACTGTTTACTCAACTCGAGTTGAATGACTTGATAAGAGTACTGGGGCTCACGATGGAAAACAGTGAATTACTAGGCTCAAGACTTTATGAGAAAAACCTGCTGGCATCTGGAGTTACATTTTCTTGGTACAGGAACCGTGACGAGTGTTTTCGAAAGTACTACTCGAAGGAAGATGATCTGGTTTTTACGGACATCTGTAATCTTATTCATAAGTTGGGAGAGGAAATCTATCAACCTAGTTCCTGGCGCCTTTTCATTGATTCTTGCAAAAGAAGAAGGCGATTTTACTTCATAACGGCAACAAATTCTGTTCTGTACCACTTGCTCATTCCACAAAATTGTCAGAATCATACGCAACATTAAAGTTAGTGCTTGAAAAAATTAAATCCATTAACATGAATGGTAAATATGTGGTGACTTGAAAGTCATTGGAATATTGTTAGGACAGCAGAGAGGATACACAAAACTTCCCTGTTTCTTTTACTAGTGGGATAGCAGAGCCAGCGACAAACATTGGGATACTGCACATTGGCTTGAGAGGAAGCAACTGACAACAGGTTCCAAGAATGTCATTAATGAAAGTCTAGTTGATCGTGAGAAAATTCTACTCCCTCTGTTACACGTAAAACTTGGCATTATGAAACAGTTTGTAAAGGCACTAGCTAAAAGTCGTCCATGCTTCCAGTACTTATGCACAACATTTCCTTCATTGTCACAAGCTAAAATCAGAGAGGGAATATTTGACGGCCCGCAAATTTGTAAACTGATGATGGATAACAATTTCATCTGCACAATGATCAAACTGAAGAAGAGGCGTGGAACGCTTTCAAAGAAAGTGGTGAAACGTTTTCTTGGAAACGTAAAGGACCCGTCATATAAGACAATTGTACCAAATATGTTGGACAAATTCAAATTGCTTGGTTGTAATATGAGCCTTGGGAGCTTTGAGTGAACAGCAAGGTGAAAGGTTCCACCAGGACTTAAAAGAGGCAGAGCGACGTTATCAGGGATGTTGGGATGAGCGTATGATGGCTGATTACTGTTGGTCTACTGCACTTAAGGATCCTTCCAGAGAACACTCAAGGGCATCGCAAAGACTAAGCTTCCATGGCAAGAGAAGAAAAAGAACTGCCGACTAACATTAAGGAATGTAATTAGGTACGTTTTCAACTCTTGTACACTTTTTTATTTTATTTCTATGTAGTTTTGTTCTGATTATTCCCTTTCACTTTTAAAGGTTGTTCTTGCTTATGTTTAGATTTAAAAATGGTTAAATATGCATGCTATATATGCAAAGACGTGGATTGTATCGCTTCGGTCAACAGAAATTTATGAACTTACTTTATACCATATTTCCAAGGAACCCGATGTGATACAACAGAACCAAATGCATTTTTGAATTCAGCGTACAAAGATTAGTAAAAGTCACATATTCAAGTTCATATTGCAGAACAAAAGTTTTCATTTGCAGGCTAGTGTAATCAGTTAAGGTGTATATTGTGGATGGAAAACGTTTACACACATTTTGGCCTATGCCTCATGTTCGACATTTTTATCATGATAAATAACTGCGTGTTAACGCATGCATAACTACACTGAGCAGTATATTATTAGGAAAACCAACTGATGATGCGTAGTAACCGTCTGGCCCATGTTGCGCCGTCCGTGTCCTTCGAAACAGCGTCAAGTCTATGTGACGGGGATTTCACGAAGTTTTATGTCGATTCTACGAAGTGTAGAGATTCCCTGGAGTAAAAAAACCTCTGTTACGATTGACTATCTCAACCACATTCCACCGGTGATAAATTGGGTAAAACCTGGGAATTATAGGAACCTTTTTAGCTAATTTAAGGTATTGCCGTGCTTTTGAAACCATTGTGTATGGTGATCCGACCCTTGTGACATTGCTCATAATACCGCTGGAAGTCACTCTCTCCATCAGAAAAAAACATACATATGCACTATTTTTTGCATGCTTAGCAATAATGTTAAAATACCTCTCGGCATCCAAATACTGTCCCGCATACTCTATATTGACAAAAGGCACAAGACACCCCTTAAAAAGCAAATGAACGAATCCGCTGCGTGGTTAAGGTACGCGGTACAGCTGCAAACGGTATAAAAACAGCTGACCGAGATCATATCGCACTGTGACGTTGAGTGCAAATGTCGAGGCGTGAGAGAACTGACTTTAAGAAAGGAAATATTGTTGGGTGTTATATTACTGGGTTGTCTATAAGGGAAACCGAGAGGCGTTTAAACATACCCGCGTCAACTGTTTTGGATGTACTGATATAAGTGGAACACACATGGCGTGCCTGGAGCGGCAAAACGTACCGGCATACCAAAGAAAATCAGTGATAGAGGACGTCGAAACCTCAGAAGAGTCGTTACAGCTAATTGACGGAGTACTGCACAAGACCTAAGTGTACAGGTGAGTAACAATGCTGGAACCTCGGTATGTACACGTACCATTCGCAGAGAACTTCATTCCATGGGTTACCGTGGTCGTGCGGCTGCTCATAAGCCTTTCATCTCCACTCGGAGTGCTACTCGTTGTTTAGCATGCTGTAAAGAACGTTTATATTGGACCGTAGATCAATGGAAACAGGTCTTATGGACTGATAAATCCAGATACCCGACTCATCTGTCTGATGACTGTGTGTGGGTACGGCAAAAGCTGGAGGAACGTTATTTACCACAGTATACTGATCCTACGGTCACGTTTAGAACTGGCAGTGTACTCGTGTGGCAGTGTTTTTCGTGGTATGGTCCGGGCCCATTGGTTATCGTGGAAAAACCTGTTAACAAGCATGTTAACCTCGATATTCTGGAAAATTATGACTGTTATGACGTGGTTTTATGACAATTCCGTATCGTGTGTGGACTGGCCAGCACATAGCCATGATCTTAATCCCATGCAGCACCTATGGGATGAATTAGAGCGCCGCGTAAGAAGTTCGGTACTAAGACCCACTACTAAGTAACAGTTAGTGGCAGCATTATGTACTGAACGGAAGGGCATACCTATTGTTGTGTTCCAAAACCTTGTCGAAAGCATTTCTCGAAGGATCAGTGCATGCATTAAGGCCAAAAGTGGACCGACACCGTGCTAGTGTATGTCAATAAATGCTATGTTGTGTTTCTCTTCTAGGTGTCCGTTGACTTTCCTCAATATAATGTATATTTTTCCCTTTGAGCGACTTATGTATCTGAACTAAATGGTGCCCGAAACTTTCTACACTCGGCAAGAAGAAATGTTTATTCAGCGAGCGGACTTTAGGAAGTTTACGGCGGAACAATTCCTTTCCTCCTTGCAGTACTTGTTTCTTTGCCCCATTCTATACTCTATTATTATCTGTTCAATTCTGTAATGTTTAGGTCTTGTTCGTCTGATTCATTTTATATTGCTAGTTTCGCTGCCCAATTCCACAGTCTTTTATTCTCTGATTCATTTTATATTGCCAGTTTCGCTGCCCAATTCCACAGTCTCTTATTCTCCGATTCATTCTGTAGGGATTTTTTTATACTCTTCTGTATTCTATACATACAGTATATACATATCATTAAGCTGTTCTCTGAGATTCAGATGTTAGCTCCACAAAGAAAGATCGTATGCTAACTAAAAGTTTAACTGATTGAACTAGAATTTACTTAATGTTGGTGTATCAAATGTCTCCATTTACAGCGATGTCGGCTCACAACTTCATCTTTGTTGAAATTTATCACACGTCGCGCGTCGCATACAGGACCACATCAGATCATATGTAGAGAATTTTAGGAAGAGAGTGTCTGACCCAGGTCTTAAACAACCCTTAGAAATAGGAAGCTAAGGGAATTAAGCTAGAGTGCCCAATAGGAAAGTGACACGGCAGCGAAGTAGAAAGGGTGAGGAAGACGCCCTTATTTATCACCTGGACGCCAGTACCCGGCGTCCGACGGCTTAACGTGCCCATCCGACGCTTGGCGTTTACTTAGTGGATCGAGCGTTCGTACCTGCCTAGGATCGAACCTGAGGTCCTTTCCGTGGCAGTCACGAACGTTGCCCACTAAGCCACCCGCGGCCAACGCATACAGGACATTTTGTACTTCATACTTATATATTGATGTAATCGTTTTCTTGAGCAGAAATTTATGCATCTGGTTCTCCCACGATTTCTTTGGAATTCCTCTGTATTTCATTCCTGCCGCTTGGTCTGAAAAAGTTCTCTTAGTCAGCACCTAATTACTCATTTTGTCAACATAGCCAAACCACATAAGAATATTAATCTCCACCTTACTGATACCATTTCGCCCCACATTACACAATTACAACACATCTTAATTCATCACGTGATCAGAACGTGTCTTACCACAAACGCCACGTTAGTAAAGCTTCTTCCCAGCCCATAAAATGCTTCTAAGTCTTTTTTGCAGTACTTGGGCTTTAGACCGTACATCAGAGTGAGAACAGTTAGATTTTCATATACCACCTATCTGGATTTCTTAAGAATCTATCATTCCTGTGAAATCCTGCTAACGCAGTTGTGACTCTCAAACAAGAATTCACTCGTCTACTAATTTCGCCATATAATTTGTTTTCTCTGTTGAACATACTTCTTAAATACACAAACTCATTTATCTAGTCAACCTCTGTGCCATTAAGGCTTGCATACAGTAGTAACAGATCTTCACTCAAAAACCAAAACTTTGCTTTTTCCCTTATTTATACTCACTTTGAATTTCATCCGAAGGACAACATACTCTGCAACTCACTTTTGCTCTCTGCCAACAGGACTGTGTCATCATCATACAGCAATCTGAACACACGGATATCACCAACACATAAACCAGTATTATCTATTTTAGCATCACGCATGCACACATCCAGAAATATATTAAACAGCCAAGGTGACATTACACAACCTTGTCTGGCTTCTGCACCAATAGAAAACCATTTCGATAAAACAGCATTCATTTGTGCATATGCTCTACTGTCTTCATACGTGGCTTTCACACTATTAAGTATAGATTCCCAGTAACACACTATATTTATTCAATACATCCACAGATATATCATCTTTACTTTGTCATAAGCTTTCTCTAAAACTACACTGGTGTGCAAAAATTAAGTACGAAGAGGAGAAATTCGTATAACATCGGAACAAGTAGGCAGAACGGACCGAAAGACCACTCAAGAGAAAGACTAGGGTCCGGTACGGTAGGGCATGTGCATATATGCAGCATGACGTAGGGGAGGGTGTTGGAAGGGTACAAAGCACACTGGCGGTGTACGCTCAGCAATTCGGTGAAAGCTATTGCACGGTGTACATCGGTTTAAACGACGTCCAGTTGCTGTCACCGTGTGATATGGCCAACAGGCAATCCAGTAGACGACATCTGGATGATTTTACCCGAGGTCGCGTCATTGGGAAGTTTGAAGAACTTCAAAGTGTGACTAGTGTGACCGAGGAGTTCGGGATCGCTCACAGCATCGTTTCACGGGCTTGGAGAGCATTTCAAATGACAGCTGTCCGAGAGTTTAGCAGTGTTCGTCCACGAGCAACCACGGGGGCGGACGACCGGTATATTGTCTTTTTAGTAGATGTTCATTCAATACATACATATATTTGTATACCAAATAACGTGGGTGGTATGCAATGTATATTAGGACAAAGTCCTCTATAATACTGTTACACACGTAGTATATGAGTTCTGAATAGACAAGTTGACTTCAATGATAATGGAAAATTTATAGTTGAAATTAAGAATATTTCTTTATGTACAGTATATATTCATTTAAATGTTGAAACCTCACATAGGTTATATTTAGTGAGACATAAAAAACGGCAATGAAGCAAATGGAGCAACACATATTGCGCTCATCTTACTCCGGTTTCAATCCTTCTGGCTTGCAATCGATCATGCTTCTTGTCAGGTGAAAAGAATCATGATCGATTGCAAGCCAGAAGGATTGAAACCGGAGTAAGATGAGCGCAATATGTGTTGCTCCATTTGCTTCATTGCCGTTTTTTATGTATCACTAAATATAACTTACGTGAGGTTTCAACATTTAAATGTATATATACTGTACATAAAGAAATATTCTTAGTTTCAACTATAAATATTCCATTATCATTGAAGTCAACTTGTGTATTCGAAACTCATATACTACGTGTGTAACAGTATTATAGAAGACATTGTCCTAATATACATTGGTATATTGTCCTACAGGCGAGAAGAGACAGACGGCAGACAGCGGGAGAAATCGCAAGGCAAATGCATCAGACAACTGGACGTCCATTATGGCGTTTTACCGTGGCCAGGACGCTGCACAAAGGTGGTCTATTTGCACGACGACCAGTACTGTGTGTGCCATTAACACCTGCTCATCGGAGACGGCGGTTTCTGTGATGCCAAGAACACAAGAACTGGACACATCATAAATGGGGTCGAGTTCTCTTTACGGATGAGAGCCGATTTAGTCTGACGAGCGATTCTGGAGGTATACACATCTGGAGAGAGCAGGAAACACCCAATCACACCTCCAACATCATCGAAAGGTACTGGTTTGGAGGTGGGGAGTTCTCATTTTGGGCGGTATCATGCTTGGTAGCCGTAATGACCTCCACATCTTCCAAGGAGGTTCAATCACTGGTGTTCTCTATTGTACCGAGGCTCTCCTATCTCACGTGCGTCTGTTTAGTGATGCTGTGGGTCCTGAGTTTCTCTTCGCGGACGGCAACGCTACACCTCATAGTACAGTGGGGCTGTCGCAGAGTTGTTGGAGACTAAAGAAATTCAACGCATGGATTGGCCCTCAAGGTCCGCGGACCTAAATCCAACCGAACACTGGTGGTACCTTCTTGGGAGACTCTTGGCAGCACGTCACCATCCACCAGCAACGATTCCGCAGCTGCGATTGGCGCTACAAAAGGAATGGGCCGCGATGCTTCAACAACTGCTTGACAACCTCGTCCTCAGCATGGACAGACATTGTAAATCCTGCAACGCAGTCAGGGGTGATCATATGCCCTACTAAAGACTGGATTTTTCTTGGCAGCCGCCTGTCACATGGGCGTTTCTGTCTTCTGTCCAGTTTTGCTCGAAGCTACTTTTTCAATAAAGTGCCTTTGTATCCTTTGAACTTCTTGTTTGGACGGGTTTGCTCACTTGTCCCATATTCTTACATCTTGGGTATCTTATGGTATGATTTGAGTTGATATGGAGCCCTTCTGCACGACGTTACATTAGAAAAACCGTCTCGTCCTTAATTTGTGCACGCCAGTGTATATAGGTAGCAAACACTTTCTTACCAACAAGCAGATACTTTTCAATCATCATACGTAATGAAAAATATTGATTAGGGTAACCCTTACCTGGCATCAAACCACTCTGCGCATCCCACACTTTCTCTGATGTAAGACCTCGTACGTTTTCAATAATGGCTCCTCCCAACACTTTCCCTGGCATTTTCAGCAAACTGATACCGCGATAGTCCTTGTATTCAGTCTGATCTCCTTTTCCCTTATACAAAGGAGCAATGATAACATCCTTACACACCTGAGGGACTATTCCTAACTCTAAACACATCTGACAAATTTCAGTTAACCAGTCAATCACGGAGTCACAGCCATAGTTAAGCGTCTTAGCAATTATGCCACCTACTGTTAAACATACTTCATTCTATTCTGAAGGGAGTTTAGAACTTTACCCACTTCTTTCTTTGAGATCTCACCAGTTCTTCCATCTGTCACTATGGCATCATCTGCTTCTGCCTCAGAATCACCTTTGCTTTCATGATCTAATATATCAGAGAAGCACTCACCCCATATTTCACTTACCTTATTGGACCCCCATACCATTTCTCTGACCCTATTCTTCACACAAGTTAGAATTTCATTTCCCCTCTTTTTCCTATGTCTTATGTATTTCCATAATGTTTTTCTGTCTTTCCAAAAAGCCAATTCATGTATTTACTTCTTTTCCTTCCTATCTTTTGCCTTGCTCTGGCGAACCAGCTTTTGCTATCTCTCGCTCCTTACAGCGATATTCATCCTCAGAAACTCTTCCTTGCAAACATCCCAAAATATGCTTCCTTGTTTCTCTTTACTGCGTCATTAATCTCACTGTTCCACCAAGCATCACCTTTAAAGTCAGCCACTGTTGCAGTACCACACACGTCTTCAGTGGCAGTTACAACATTCTTAAAACCTGTTCACGTCTTTTCAACATTCCCCTTACACGCCTTCAACTCAGTCATACGTTCTCTGTGTAAATCAGAATAACGCTGATGTTCTTCACAAAGCCTTTCAACCTTTATTCTTTTCATCACACGCATCTTCCTATCCCTTCTTCTCGAACCAACATGCCCCGCATGACTCCACTGTTTAACAGCTGTATCAGATAACAGAAAAAGAAGAAAAATTAGATTTATTGAGTACCAGGTCAGCTTGGTGAATTCCGATTTGCGGAGAAATTTGTTAGGGTATCGATAAGTGTAAAAAATAATTGCAATCAGGGCATATTTATTTTTGCTTTGAAAAAATAAAAATAAATATATTTCCTAAGCAATGATATAGTGAACGCTGCGTTGATGAAGAATCGATGTCCTAAAAACAAATTTTCTCTGAGTTCCCATTTTCCATTAAAATCAAATTGTTTCTTTAATTGAGAAAGAAAGGCTCGCCCAATATAAAACGAATTTCATATCGATATACATTTTAAGTTTAATACGAGACCAGAATGCAAGCCCTGCTGACTCACGAAGCCTGGAAAATCTTTTGCATGCGTAAATGACAGGTATTTGATAAGACTAGGTTAAACAGTTGACTTAACTAGACTTTTGAAAACATTTGGTTAACGAAAATCATTTTTAAGGGTTACTGTATATGGCATCAGTAGTTCACATAACTTTCCACCCGATTAGGAAAATGTTTCTTGTAAGTGTGTCCCCGGTAAAATAGTGCATTAACGAAGAACTCTTTATAAACATTTAAAAATGGTATTCCATCCTGGATGGGCTATTGAAAAATTCTTCTCTGGAGGTGACACCTTAACTTCCTTGAAATGGAAAGCGTTTCATCAGTACATATCACAAGAGTTTGCCTGCGTATCTTAAATTTGTTCACTAGACCTTGACTCAGAGACATAGAACAATAAACAAGTTAGTAAAATCATGCAATGCATTGATTATGATGCGCTTTTCAACATACCAGAAATTATTACTCAAGTTATGTGAATAATGGCTGTGGAATAAATCTTTCTCCTGTGACCTGGCCTTTGACCCCATTTCGATGATATTCAACAGAACCGGTTCACTATACCTCCGGAACAACGTTATAAAGTTTTGTTGCAATAGAAGCAGTTTTACGCAAGTTATAAGAATAATGGCTGTGAAAATAATCTAGCTTTTGTGCAAGGACCTTTGACCCCATTTCGTTGATATTCAACAGAACCGGTTCACAATACCTCCGGAACAACATGATAAAGTTTTGCCGCAATTCAAGCATTTTAAGTAAGTTATGATGCACAAGAGCAATGGAATGGATCCCACTCCAGTGTCCTGACCTTTGACCCCATTTCCAATAGGGTTCGTCCCCAGTGGCTCCCTACCACATACTAAAGGTTCATCGAAATCGAACCATATTTACGCATGTTATGACGCATAAATGCAATGGAATGGATCCCGCTTTTATGTACTGACCTTTGACCCCATTTCGGCCATTTTCAATAGAGTTCGTCCCCATGTGGTTCCTTATCACATATTAAAATGTCATCGGAATCAAACCATTTTTACGCAAGTGATGACGCATAAGGCAATGGAATAAATCCCGCTCTTATGCCCTGCCTGACCTTTGAACCCATTTCGCCCATTTTCAATAGGGTTCGTCCCCAGTGGCTCCCTACCACATACTAAAGGTTCATCGAAATCAAACCATATTTACGCATGTTATGACGCATAAAGGCAATGGAATGGATCCCGCTTTCGTGTACTGACCTTTGACCCCATTTCGGCCATTTTCAATAGGGTTCGTCCCCATGTGATTTCTTATCACATATTAAAATGTCATCGAAATCAAACCATTTTTACACAAGTGATGACGCATAAGGCAATGGAATAAATCCCGCTCTTATGCCCTGCCTGACCTTTGAACCCATTTCGCCCATTTTCAATAGGGTCTGTGCCCATGTGGTTTCCTACTACATACTAAAATTTCATCGAAATCGAACCATATTTACGCATGGTATGACGCATAAAGGCAATGGAATGGATCCCGCTTTATGTACTGACCTTGGACCCCATTCCGCCCATTTTCAATAGGGCTCGTGCACAGGTGGTTCCCTATCACATACTAAAATTTCATCGAAATAGAACAATTTTTAAGCAAGTTATGACGCATAAAGGCAATGGAATGGATCCAGCTGCTATGTCCTGACCTTTGACCCTATTTCCCCTTTTTTCAACAGGGTTTGTCACCAGGTGGTTCCCTATCACATACTAGAATTTCATCGAAATCGAAACATTTTTACGCGTTATGACGCTTAAAGGCAATGGAATGGATCCCGCTCCTATGTCTTGACCTTTGACCCTGCTTCGCCCATTTTTAATACGTCCCTAGGTGGTCCACTACGACATACTAAATTTTCGTCGAAATCGAATCATTTTCGCGTGAGTTATCGTGAAGACGGACGGACGGACAAAGCTGGAGCATATACGCTTCTTCAACCTACGGTTGGAAAGCGTACAAAATGATGAAAAACGCAATGGGAAGGGTATGATGAACATTGTTTTTAAAGGCAAAAAAACGGGCATTTCATAAGATCAAAAACTAGTGCCTGTGATATAATTCAGTACGTGGCAAACGTACATAACAGGGCCGCTTGCTAAGTCGGCATAACGTCAGGTGGATGAAACTAATTAGGGAATGCAAACCGGCACAGTGGAATAGAATACGCGAAAATCTAGAAGGAGGTGGAAATGTACATACAAAATATGAAACCAATTAGTGAATGCAAGCCGGCGCACTGGAAGTGAAACGCGAAAGATCTAGAAGATGAAAATGTACACTGCTGCATATAAAAATTTTAACACAAAAAGCAAAAGATCAAGATGTGATAGAACTATTAATGAGTGCGTAAGCCACGGTAATCAATGGGAATCATCACATCCGTCTACCGACCAAGTTTGATCCCAGGTAAATTTCTTTGCGCTGTCTTGAACCATTAATTATCATCCGTGCGTCGAATAGGCACGTTAAGCCGTAGGACCAGAGATACTTCCTAGCATCGATAATAATAAGAGCGTCAATTTCTCTCATACCTATTTCTTCACCCGAACTGTTAGTGCGTACTTTGACGTCTTTAATATCACTGGGGACAGCATCAAGCAGAAGCAGCAAGGTGTACTGCTTTTTTCCGTCTACCGTCATTTTTGTGGTTCAATCTAATTTCACTTGGTTTCTGTTATGTGGTTCTAAGGATTGTAAAGCCTCAGCTAGTAGCGTCTAAACCTTTACTTTCAGTGTAATTTTTGCGTGGATGATAGCTGAGTCCCTTGGGTAAAGCTTGTGTTCCTATGCTTGCATTGTCCTACTGCAAAAAGTGCAGCATTGCGAGATAAATGCCATGCTGCCCAACACAAGATGAACCCGCATGTACGGTTATCATATTTTGAGCTGGTCAGAACTGCAGAAAGTCAGATTGTGTGTTCTTGATATCGCGAAAACGATGTCGGACGTTATTGGGTTTCGTTTACAATTCCTAACCCCGAACAGCTATCGGATTCGATCCCACCAAAATATAAGATATTTGGATAGGTGAATCCTTGCCGTATCTGTAAACAGGCCCTAGCTCCATCTTTCAACAAGTCGGATATAAACTATCTACCTACAAGTAATTGGACACCACTGCAATCGATGATATCTGCGATCCTGATACACGTCACGGCTGCCGCCGTTAAATATCGTGTGGGAAACAACAACGCAACCAGTCGCATGCAACATACCACGCAATTCGGAGCCCTCTGATTTTAAGAAAGGTGTAATCGTCGGGTATCACAGAAATGGCCGATCCATACGTGACATATCCAGGGAGTTGAAATACTCGAAATGGACAGTGGCCTACGTGATTGGCAACTGGAAGATGAGAGAGGACTGTCGGAATGTGCTTCGACCCGGCAGACCAACAAAACTGAGAGTTAGAGACCAACAGGTGCTGGCCAGGGAAATTCGGAAGAACCGCACCAAATCGATGGGCCACATCCGCGAGGATTTTCAATAGGCATCCGGGAGTGTTCTTTCGATGAATACCATACGTAATGAAGCCCATCTGCTTGGTTATCATGGACATGCTGCCGCCCACAAGCCTTCGATCACCAAGTCCAATAGCGCTGCTCGGCTAACGTGGTGCAAAGAACATCGATAGTGGACCGTTGAGCATTGGAAACAGGTTCTCTGGGGCGACGAATCAAGGATCACCCTCTAACATTCAAATGGCAGGGTTTGGGTTTGGCGTCTGCCTGGAGAACGCCTCCTGCCGGAATGTATTGTGCCAACTGTGAAGTTCGGCAGCGTTGGAACTATGCTATGGGGGTGTTTCACCTGGTATGTCACGGGACTCTTGTAAGCAATTCCTGGTAGACTCAACGCCGAGACCTACTGCACCATTTTGGATGACCATGCGCTTCCTACGTTGTGGCAGTTTTACACGGTGGACCCATGTTAGTTTCAGGATGACAATGCCACCTGTCATGTTGCGATGTCCACCATGGCTTTTTATGGTGATCATGGGGTTAATCGAATGGTTTGTCCTGCACAGAGCCCGGACCTTAACCCTATCGAGCACCTCTGTGACGAGTTGGAGCGTCGACTTAAGGAGTGCCCCCACCGTCCGAAATCGGTGAAGGAACTGACCTGTCTTCTCCAAGCCGATTGGAAGAAAATACCGCTAGCCGTCGTACAACGCCTGGTTGAGAGTATGCCCCGGAGGGTCGCATCTGTAATCGCCGGTCGTGGAGGCTCCACCAACTATTGAAGGTGAATAAACTTCGTTTTCCTTTGATATCACAGGTGTCCAATTACTTGTTGGTAGATAGTGTACTATATTGCGCCGATTGTGTTTGATCTCCGGATGCCCGTCATGTGTCAATTCTTCCTTGGTCAGAAAGGTGTCCAGATTTATCGCCCGTCTCAAATGTCTGGAATATGGACGTTCAGCGACAGTGTCGTTAGGTCACACTAGAATATTTTCAGAATGAGCCTTGGGTTCTAGAAGAGACAGCATGGCATGACATTTTATAAAGTGACATTCACGACCTCTTCAGTTTCACGGCACACCGTGTACAGACCTTTATCACCGCTCGTGGTGGGAACACTACATATTAAAAATTGTGTCTTCCTCTGGTATTTCTGATCATTCGTATCATGTATCGTAAGCAATCTAGCATGTGAATTCCGCTTCGTTCAATCCCGTTTTCATCGGTGTATTTATTAGAAAAAACAGAAAAGTGTTATTGTTTTAGTTTCTCGTATACACGCGAAAGAATGGATGTGGAAAGCCTTAAATATAAATTTTTGAGAGCTGCTTTCGTCGAGTATACAACTGATAAGAGTTGACCAATACAGGAGAGAAACGACATTCCAATCACTTTAATGCAGTTAATCAAAATATAGAATCCATAAATACGAAGCAGAACTTTCCACTGCGTTCTGACTTTATTCGAACTGAATAAACAAACAGTAGCATGACAAAAATTATTTGCAATTTTCGTAATATTGATAAAGGTTTTCCAATTTTGTAGAGAGATGTTATTCTTTTTGCTCATTCCATTTGATTCCTTTGCTTTTAGGGGTATGGTGATCTACTAAAATAAATACACTGGCGGAAAGTGAAAAAAAAACCACCAAGAAGCAGACGTCTGATACCAACGAAATTTATACAGCATAATAACGGAATACAGAGGATAACGTGATCAAAACCTTATGGCAAAACACAGCTGTATTTGCTGGTAAACTGAAAAATAGCTTTTCCATGTAACATGGTTAGTACGAGGTTGAACCCCCATGAACTGCATCACACTGTGCAATTCTGGCATGGAGTCTGTCGTACAGATGTTGGATGTAAGTTTGGGGTATTGAGTTCCAAGCATCCTAAACCTGGACGCGTAAATCGGAGATAGTCGTTGCTGGCCGTGGAGACCGGAAATGTCGTTGTCCTATAAAATCTCACAGGTGCTCAATGGGGGACAAATCCGGTGAACGAGCTGGCCATGGAAGTTGTCTCACACCCTGAAGTGCATGTTGCGTTGCACGTGCCGTGTGTGGGCGTGTGTTATCTTGCTGGAAAACACCACGATGGACCGACCTTACAAATGGGAAAACAATGGGCTGAATGATGTTGTTGATGTAGGAGGTGCTGTTTAACGTACCCGGTACAAACACTAGTTGTGCACGAGAGCAATAGCTGATCGCTCCCCACACCAGGACACCGGTGTAGGCCATATGTGTCGCTGGCGGATGCAAGAAGGGTGGAGACGCTTCCCTGTGCGTCTGCGAACACGCATACGGCCATCGGAGGCTACCAAGCAGAATCTGCTTTCATCGCTGAACACAACAGATCGCCATTGCGTTCTCCAGTGCAGACGTTGTCGACACCACTGCAGCCGTTCCTGACGGTGGGCTGGAGTCAGAGATACACATGCCAGAGGCGCGCGTGCACGTAGTCTTGCATCCAGTAGACTGTTGCGGATTGTTCGCACAGTCACCTGAGGTGCAACGGCAGCTCGGATTTGCGTCGCAGTGGATGTTCTGCTTGACAACGCCGCTCTTCTTATGCGTCGATTGGTCCGCTCATCAGTCCGTCTGTGACTCCAGGTTCCACGTCTTCTCGTGTGGGAATGTTCCTCGGACCATCTAGCCCACTATCGTACCACCACAGATACTTCCCGTCAAATTCGCTCCACAATACGACGATACGACCACCCGGCCTCGCGGAGTCCGACTAGACGACCTCGCTCAAAGTCCGATAACTGCTGAAATCGTACACGTCTTCCATGTCCCGGCATTGCAGCTTCTTCAGGGTCTTCGCACGTGTCCGTACGCAGACGACTGATTACATTCACTTCGCCGTACTCTTTAAATACCACCGACGATCATTTGCATATTATGCCGTGCTGTGGCGTAAGCGCTCACCGGTTGGTCCCGAAATTAACATAACACCTACGTAAACTCGACCCATTAAAATATGTAGATTTCATGATCGTCCGCCAATTCCTTCCTGATGTTCTTTTTTCGCTTTCCGCCAGTGTAGTTGATTTCCAGCAGAATTTATTTTCTCATTTCTCTCAGGCTATCCATAACGGTAAAAAGTACTTAGTTTTCTGAACTGAGTTTGGCTAAGTCTGGTTTACTAGGAAAAATCATGTGATAATATCCCTAGTAAACCAGACTTAGATTTACAGATCTTGTTCCTAAAATAACTGCTGCGATTTAGATACACTGAATGATCAAAGGCATCCGGACACACTTTTTGAGTAGTGGGTTTGCTCCTAAGCGTCGTAGCCGTGTCCCACACAGATATAGTAATGTGCACTTGACCAGGCAAATACATAGTAATTCAAAGTATTTCATCGATTTCGTTAGATCATACCTTCGTAAAAATCAAGATCATCCACACAGTAAAATGAAGAGAAATGCAGCGAGTTTACGAATGTAACCGCTAGATGGCGCAATGTAACCCGTGTATCTACCCCTGGGCGCAAAACTGTCATTGTGAAAACTGCCATTCAGGAGGCGATGGATGACCGTGAATTTACTTCACGCCTGGTGTTCAGTGACGAAGCAACGTTTCATTTAAGGGTCAAACGTCACAACATTCGCATATGGGGCACGGAAAACGTACATGTAGTAATTGAAACTGAGCGCGACCTTGACGAACAGCCGCCATTACCTTAACAAACAGCGGTTTGGAAACACCGTTAACTTAAAGACCAGTTTCCTAACTTCTGGATTGGTTACTGCGGGCACGACGACAAGACGCTCTGCAGGTGACCCGCCAGGTTTCTGGACCTGACCCCTGGCGACTTTTTCTTATGGAAGTATGCTGAGGATAATGTGTATGCACCACCTTTGCCCACAACGCTAAATGAACTCGCATTCATAGTGCTCTGCAGTGGTTGGCAACAGACATGCTTGATTAAGTATGGCTGGAATTTGACTTTCGCCTCGACGTAGTTCGCGTGACGAATGGAAGTCACATAGAACATTTATAAGGTATGAAAACAAATTTTGGACAGTTTTTTTCTTTATTCTATGTGCATGTAATCCCTGTATATTTAGAAACACATAAAATACAGTCATTTGAAATCGGTTGAAACATTTTGAATTACCCTGTATTATAGAGAATCCTGAAAGGTAGAATGGGTAATACGGCAGATTTTAGGAACTTTCAACGTACAACAGACATATTACGCCATCTTTGCAACAAGTCACTTCCGGAAATTTCTGCCCTACTGCAGCTGCCTCGATCAACTGTAATTTGTGCTCTTCTGAAGCAGAAACGCCTATGGGCAACAACAGTGCAATTGTGACTTAGCATTCCAGGTAAAATAACAAAACAGAACAGCCGACTGCTGAAGCAAGCAAAACGGCAATTACGCCAGTCCCCTTTTCATCCCAACTCATCTCCGAGTTCCAGAATGCTTCTGGAAACAACACCAGCACCATAAATATTCGTCGGCAGCTGGAAGGAATGGATACTGTGGCTGAGCAGCGGCACCCAAGAATGACATCAGGAATGTCAACACCAAGCGTCGGTTGGAGTAGCGTAAAGTTCATGGTCATCGAATTCTGGAGCACTAGAAACGTATTTTCTGGATTGATGCAACACGCTTCACCACCAGGCAGACCGAGAGGCGAGTCTGGGTGTATAATAGAATGCCAATTGAACACATCACATGCGGGGGTTTAATTTTACATGGTTTGGTCTACGCTCCCGAGTTTCAGTGCTCAAGAATCTTAACGCTGTGGCCTTAAATGGCATTTCCGACATTTCAGTGCCCCCAATTTTATGGCAAGTGTTCAGTGGTAGGCCTTTCCTTTACCAAAACGTCCTCAAAGCTTGGCCCGTGCAGAAATGGTTTGACGAGATGCTTATGAAAGAACTTCAATGGCCTGCACAGAACTCCGGTCACAACGCCATAGAATACCATTTGGAATGAATTGGAATAACGACTGCATGCCAGGCCTAACCTCCCAAAATTGGTGAACGACCTGAGTTCATGTAACAGAATAGAAGGCCATTCCAGAAGAAACGTACAAAAGAAATAGTAGAACGACTTCCCAGCAAAGCGGAAGTCAAGGTAGACCAATTCGATATTAATTCCTTTCCTAAATAGTAGAACGACTTCCCAGAAGAGAGGAGGTTGTGACAGGGCAGAGCAACTTGATATTAATTACTTTCCTAAATAGTACAACGGCATCCCAGCAGAGCGGAGGTTGTGGGAGGGTAGACCAACTCGATATTAATTCCTTTTCTAAATAGCAGAACGACTTCACAGTAGAGCGTAAGTCGTGAAAAGGTACACCAATTCGATATTAATTCCTTTCTTAAATAGTAGAATGATTTCCCTTCAGAGCGGAGGTCGTGAGAAGGTAGACCAACTCGATAATAATTTATTTTCTAAATAGTAGAACGACTTCACAGTAGAGCGGATGTGTGAAAAGGTAGACCAATTCGATATTAATTCCTTTCCTAAATAGTAGAAAGACTTCCCAGAAGAGAGGAGGTTGTGAGAGGCTAGACCAACTCGATATTAATTCATTTTCTAAATAGTAGAACGACTTCCCAGCAGAGCGGAGGTTGTGTGAGTGTAGATCAACTCGATATTGATTTCTTTTCTAAATAGTTGAACGACTTCACAGTAGAACGGAGGTCGTGAAAAGGTAGACCGATTCGATATTAATTCCTTTCCTAAATAGTAGAACGACTTCCCAGAAGAGAGGAGGTTGTGAGAGGGTAGACCAACTCGATAATAATTACTTTTCTAAATAGTACAACCACATCCAGCAGAGCGGAGGTCGTGAGAAGGTAGACCAATTCGATATTAATTCCTCTTCTAAATAGTAGAACGATTTCACTGTAGAGCGGAGGTCGTAAAAAGGTAGACAAATTCGATATTAATTCCTTTCCTAAATAGTAGAACGACTTCCCAGAAGAGAGGAGGTTGTGAGAGGGTAGACCAACTCGATATTAATTACTTTTCTAAATAGTAGAACTACTTTCCAGCAGACCGGAGGTCGTGAGAAGGTAGACCAACTCGATATTAATTACTTTTCTAAATAGTAGAACGACTTTCCAGCCGATCGGAGGTTGTGAGAGGATAGACCAACTTGATATTAATTCATTTTCTAAATATTACAACGACATCCCAGCCGAGTGGAGGTTGTGGGAGGGTAGACCAACTTGATATTAATTCCTTTTCTAAATAGTAGAACGACTTCCCAGCAGAGCGGAGGTTGTGTGAGTGTAGATCAACTCGATATTAATTTCTTTTCTAAATAGGAGAACGACTTCCCTTCAGAGCGGTTGTCGTGAGAAGGTAGACCAACTCGATATTAATTCCTTTTCCATTACAGAGAGTTTGTGGACAGGCTAGAGTCCGGATAATTCTGATCAGATTGTGCATTATAGTAAGGAAAAACGAACGTTACAGTGCGAAATAAAAACCATCAATATCTCTAGCTCGCAGTTTCTATCGGTAACTTTCCCTGTTCCCTTTCGATAAGGTCTATCTCATTTGGAGAAAAAATAACTCTTGATATCCGTTTTGGAATTCATTCAATGTTATGAATCTCCGTCTTTAAGAAAATGAGCAAATGAGCCGTAAAGTAGAAAGGTTGTTGCCCGAAGAAGCTTGATTCGGGCTATATAATAGGTAATGGAAATGCTCGAGTGTCAGTTTTGTAAGTTTTTTCAGTCCGCACCTCAATGTGTGGCGTTTGTTTTTTTAGAAGATTACCTACTATCGCTTTACCAGTCACGTATAGCGTTGGCGCATCGCAGAATGTAAGCATGCCTGTTTGCTCGACCAGAAATATGCATTGACGACGCATCCATGCAGAGCCCGTTCAAAGAACTCTCCAACATCAGAATTTTTCCACATACTTAATGTTTCCTTCGAAATGTCTTCTCTTCGGGACCGCAAGTACAAACTGTCTTCAGTCAAGTCATTACATTTAGCTTCTAGAATCGTCGAAGTAAACCCTTTTTCCATCACAAGTAGGAATTCGCTTGATGAAACTTTGGTCGTGTGAATTTGTAAGGAGTTTCACGTTTAACTCACAACTAACGAAGGCATCTTCAACAGACATTTCATGTTGTACACTTCGACAACTCCTGGCTAACTTAGCAATACATTACGTACAGCCCTGGAAAAAAAACATAAAGTCGCACACGAAATAGTTTATTACATAAGTACTGCAATTCTAGAGGTCCTCCAATTTAACACAGTATCAAAGCAGTGTATAATCGGAGTACAGACAAGATACTTATGCGAATATTGCATAATTAACAATGAAATTTGTTATCATTATTATACTATTTTCATTTTGGAAAAAAATATAAAGTCGGCATACATGTTTGAACAATTAAGCACTTAATAGTCCACACTTTGCCCTTCTTTTCAATGACTTCAATCAATCTATTAGTCACAGAGTTTGCAAGTTTCGATAGTGTCTGAATTTTGATGTTTGCCCATGTTTCGATTTTCTTGCCTTGAATAGTAAGGAGCAATATTTTCTTTTAGGGTGGGGATGCTTCTGCTGTATATTGAACGTGTCGTGAACAGTAACAAGTGTAACAGCAAAGAAAAGGCTGTTAAATTAAACAAGATATTCACCTTTAACCGATTGCATAAAAAAAACAGTTTTAGCCTTCTAAGATCTAAAGTCTAATTATGCATTGAACAGAACATTTTGTGACCCCGATTTACTGAAGAGCTTTGCAAGTGCTTGACCTGTTTTTCAGTTTTGTCATTAATATAATTCTTTATTCAACGGCGGTTCCGTAAAAACTGAGAGTAAAATCACACAAAATAAAGAAATATAGGTACAGCAAAATTTATGTTATTCTTCACCAAAGTACTTCCCTAGAATGATATGTAACGGTTCCATTGTTCTGTCTACTTTTCAAGGCATGTAACGAAGGTATTTTGTAGAAGCTTCTTTAGCGACCCATGTACAGCTTGAATAACATCATCATCTCTTTTGTATGTTGAACCTCGGAACTTCTCCTTCATTGTTGAAAACAACCACAAATCGCGCGGGGCGAGATCAGGACTCTAGACAGGCTATGGAATGATTTTAATACTGCATTTCGTAAGAAACTCTTAAACACGAGCAGCCAGATGTGGGCGGATGTTATAATGGTGTAGGGTCCACTAGCCCAACAGTTCCGGTTGCTTAATCGATATGTGTCATCACAGGCGCTTCAAGACTCAAATGTAAAAACTCAGCATTGGCTCAAAGTATCTTCCCTAGAGTGATTTGTGGAGGAACGGCATGCTGGTAAACTACACTTTATGATCAAAGAAAATTATCATCATCACCTTCCCAGCTGATTAGGTTTGGCAGACGTTTTTCGGAGAAGACGAGCCTGTGTGTTTCCAAACATTTGTTGCAAGCTTCGTGAGGGGGTCGAAATAGTGGACCCATGTTTCGTCGGCAGTTATCACTGTGTTTAGAAAGCTTGAATCCTTTGCAATATTTTTTCCACTCATGACACACACCTGAACTATGGCTAAAAGTTTTTCTCTCGTCAGGTGAGGAGGCACCCATCTTGAACACATCCGATGCAGCAGTAATTTGTCACGTACAATGCGGAATGCCGACGTTTTTGAAATATTAGTTAACGCAGCTATGTTTTCACATGTCATTCGTCAATCTTCTTGCAGGATTTCCCAAACAGTGTTAGCTTCCGTAACAACGCTTTCAGGTCGTCCAGGCCTAGGAGCGAGTTCTGCCGACAAACGCCCTTTTTTTAAATCATGGTTCCATTTAACAATCGTTTATTTTCCCAAACGTTTATTTTTGTAACCTTTTTTTTTATTCAATCAGCTTTTTCTGGAGCCGTTTTACCCAAAGGATAGCAAACGTTTACAGCACAAGGCATTTCACTCCTTAATGCTGAATCACTCATCTCCATAACTGCGTGGCGAAATGCAGACGTACCTTAAACAACTGGGCAGTAACAAAACCAGAATCGTCTGCCACGGTTAACAACTGTTGTCATAGAAATTCCTTAATTCGATTAGTCGTCTTCGTGTTAATTTTCCCTTTAGCACTGTTGCCAACTCAAAAAAAAAATACTCTCAATTGAAAATACTCTAAATACGTGGCGACAGTAAATAAATAAATACATCGCTCTTCACCACGTTCTAGAAACACACAGCAACCGAAAAATTGTTTTTCCGGCGCCGCTGTGGAATTGAACCAACAGAACTCTCGATATCTAGCCAAATGCGTTAGATTTACACCACGGTGGCCAACATTCCACGGTGCTATGCGTATTTTTAAGTCAGCTTCTGACATCATAAATCCGTAAGATGGGCTCAGCTACTGAGACGTCTCCATCTGGTGGGCATTAACGGCACAGGCTATATACACTATCTACCAACAAGTAATTGGACACCTGTGGTAGCAAAGGAAAACGAAGTTTATTCACCTTCAATAGTTGGTGGAGCTTCCACGAGCGGCGATTACAGCTGCAGCCCTCCGGGGCATACTCTCAACCTGGCGTTGTACGACGGCTAGCGGTATTTTCTCCCACTCGGCTTGGAGAATACAGGTCAGTTCCTTCACCGATTTCGGACGGTGGGGGCACTCCTTAAGTCGACCATCCAACTCGTCACAGAGGTGTTCGATAGGATTAAGCTCCGGGCTCTGCGCAGGCCAGTCCATTCGATTAACCCCATTGTCACCATACCAAGCCATGGTAGACCTCGCAACATGACAGGTGACATTGTCATCCTGAAAGTAACATGGGTCCAACCCGTAAAACTGCCACAACGTAGGAAGCGCATGGTAATCCAAAATGGTGCAGTAGGTCTCGGCGTTGAATCTACCAGGAATTGCGACCAAGGGTCCCGTGCCATACCAGGAGAAACACCCCATATCATAATTCCACCGCCGCTGAACTTCACAGTTGGCACAATTCATTCCGGAAGGAGGCGTTCTCCAGGCAGACGCCAAACCCAGACCCTGCCATCCGAACGGTACAGGGTGAACCTTGATTCGTCGCTCCAGAGAACCTGTTTCCATTGTTGAACGGTCCACTGTCGATGTTCTTTGCACCACGTTAGCCGAGCAGAGCTTTGGACTTGGTGATCAAAGGCTTGTGGGCGGCTGCACGTCCATAATAACCGAGCAGATGGGCTTCCTTACGAATGGTATTTAACGAACGAACACTCCCGGATGCCTGTTGAAACTCCTCGCGGATGTGGCCCTTCGATTTGGTGCGGTTCTTCCGAATTTCCCTGGCCAACATACGTCGGTCTCTAACTCCCAGTTTTGTGGGTCTGCCGGGTCGGGGCACATTCCGACAGCCACCTCTCATCTTCCACTTGCCAATCACATAGGCCACTGTCGATTTTGGGTACTTCAATTCGCTGGATATGTGTCGTATGGATCGGCCATTTCTGTGATACCCGACGATCACACATTTCTCGAAATTGGAGAGCTGCGAACTGCGTGGCATGTTGCATGCGACTGGTTGCGTTGTTGTTTCCCACACGATATTTAACGGCGGCGGCCGTGACGTGTATCAGGACCGCAGATATCGTCTATTGCAGGGGTGTCCAATTACTTGTTGGTAGGTAGTGTATATATTATAGCAGTTAAATCCAAAGGGTGAGATCCAAGTTGAAAATACTACAATTACGTGGGGACAGTAAATAAATAAATACATCGCTCTTAACCACGTTCTGGAAACACACAGAAAAAAAAAGAAAAAAAAAGAAAAACCGCAATTTTGCGGTTGCTGTGTGTTTCTAGAACGTGGTAAAGAGCGATGTATTTATTTATTTACTCTCAATTCTTATGGAACGGCCTTTGTACATGTATAATGACATTCAACTAAGTTGTACTTACGTAGAATAAAATAGCTTTTAGATTGTATTAAACATTTTACAATCGGAACTAGAACAACGTGTTAGTGCTACAATTTCTGGATCTCTGTAGGTTTCAACATCGTTACAAATTGTTTTTACCACGCCTGACTGAGATAGACAACGATTTCCAATTAAACTCTGCGAATGCTAAAGAAAAGCGGTACAGAATATATATGGATACCTTCGAGCGTTCCATTAGCAAAGTTGTTCCTTTTGGTAATTTTGTGGTGTTGACAAACAAACTTGCGATTGACGTCTTATTAATTTAAAGCACTGCGTGAACGGAATTCGTTCACTTACCACAGTCTTCTAGTGTGAACCAAAGTATTCCCTTCTAAGATCAGAGAGGAGTCTTCGATAAAACTCTTAAGATTAACAAGTAAACATTTATTTTGCTTTAAGCTGCTTAATGTCATTAGTTGATAAGTGCCTGTTTAGAATGCACCGTTGGTACAAACCGCTTGTTTGTTATTCAAAGCGTAATATCCAATACAAGGGCGAAGTGGCATTTCTAAAATCCTTAAAACCTGAACCTGCGTATTTTCACCACCATAATCGCGATCTGTTTAAACTCACTAAGAAGGAGCACCAGTAAAGTGATGCTATTGGTGATTACAGAAATGCTAAGTCAACAACTTTTAAAAGCCGTCCGGAGAGGCCCTGAAAGACTCCAAGTAAATGGAATTATTTCCTTCTGACGTAACGACTAGGTGCTTCTAAATCGCGAAGCAATCAAAGGTTTCGCGTTCTTCCTCCTCCTCCTCTTCTTTCTCTCTTTCTCGCTCTCTCTCTCTCTCTCTCTCTCTGTCTCTTGCGCATTAGAACTCCTGTCAATAGCAGAAACCGTTAACGTGGCCAAAATCAGCCAATAGGAAACCAGAGAGCGCCACTAAGTCCAAAAGCAAAGGACCATCTGTTTGGCAGTACCAGCGGAAGTGAAAGTCATATAGCCCAAGATATACTTTGTGGAGACTGAGGCAACACAAACTTAACGGATATCAGCTGCTGGAGTACATTGTTGGAAATTCTTCAAAAAGTTCGGAAAATGGAATATCAATCAAAACGTTTCGATGGTTTTATGGTTACTAGCGTCGTGTATTTAATAATTTCAATATTTTTCCACAATTTAAACGATGTGAAACTTTCAAAGTACTTCTTTCACTCTGAATAACAGCATATCTTTTGTGTTACAACTTGCACCGAAACTGAGTTAGTGTGTAACTAAAAACCTGTCAGACAAGTAAGCATTATACACTTGTTTACTTGCCGTCAGGACCAGTGATGAAACCAAGAACTCAGAAATTGGAGATAGGGCAATTAGGGCGCTATGTATCGTACGGAAGGGCACAAATCTTTGAAATGCTTGACAGAAGTTTTTCCAAAATAATCTTTTCATAAAGACTTTACTCCAGCTTGATGATATTATCCTTCATTAAAAATAAATTTCTTAGGTACATAACATAGGTAGTACTGGAAGTCATAAATACTATTTTTTTTCGCACATTTCAGCCTACTATGTCATTGTTTCTTAATTTCTTTACACGAATATTTATTGTTGCAAGGTTCTTTATGAATTTTAGTTTGTAACCTTACGAGGAAACTCTTTCTCTATCTCTGTCTGTCTGAATGTATGTCTGTCTCCCCCTCTCTCTCTGTCTCTCACAAGGAAACTCTCTTTGTCTCTGTCTGTATGCAAGTCTCTCTTTCTCTCTTCCCATCTCTCACAAGAAAACTCTCCCTGTCTCTGTCTGTCTGTCTCTTTCTCCCTCTCTCTCACAAGGAAACTCTCTGTCTCTGTCTGTCTGTCTGTCTCTCTCTCTCTCTCTCAAGAAAACTCCCTCTGTCTCAATCTGTCTGTCTGTTTCTCCCTCTCTCTCTCAAGAAACCTCCTTCTGTCTCAATCTGTCTGTGTGTTTCTCCCAATCTCTCTCTGTCTCTCACAAGGAAACTCTCTTTGTCTCTGTCTGTATGCAAGTCTCTCTTTCTCTCTTCCCATCTCTCACAAGAAAACTCTCCCTGTCTCTGTCTGTCTGTCTCTTTCTCCCTCTCTCTCACAAGGAAAATCTCTGTCTCTGTCTGTCTGTCTGTCTCTCTCTCTCTCTCTCAAGAAAACTCCCTCTGTCTCAATCTGTCTGTCTGTTTCTCCCTCTCTCTCTCAAGAAACCTCCTTCTGTCTCAATCTGTCTGTGTGTTTCTCCCCCTCTCTCTCTCCCTTCCCATCTCTCACAAGAAAACTCTCCCTGTCTCTGTCTGTCTGTCTCTTTCTCCCTCTCTCTCACAAGGAAACTCTCTGTCTCTGTCTGTCTGTCTGTCTGTCTCTCTCTCTCTCTCTCTCTCAAGAAAACTCCCTCTGTCTCAATCTGTCTGTCTGTTTCTCCCTCTCTCTCTCAAGAAACCTCCTTCTGTCTCAATCTGTCTGTGTGTTTCTACCCCTCTCTCTCTCCCTCTCTCTCTCTTTCTCTCTCTCTCTCTCTCTCTCTCAAGAAACCTCCTTCTGTCTCAATCTGTCTGTGTGTTTCTCCCCCTCTCTCTCTCCCTCTCTCTCTCTCTCTCTCTCTCTCTCTCTCTCTCTCAAGAAAACTCCCTCTGTCTCAATCTGTCTGTCTGTTTCTCCCTCTCTCTCTCAAGAAACCTCCTTCTGTCTCAATCTGTCTGTGTGTTTCTCCCCCTCTCTCTCTCCCTCTCTCTCTCTCTCTCTCTCTCTCAAAAGAAAACTCCCTCTGTCTTAATCTGTCTGTTTGTTTCTCCCTCTCTCTCACAAGAAAACTCCCTCTGTCTCAATCTGTCTGTCTGTTTCACCCTCTCTATCTATCTATCCATCTATCTATCTAACTATCTAACCAAAAACGTGCCTTTATAGATTAGCTCAGAGGTCTCCTTTCATTTTACTGATTAGTAAAACAATAAATTTAACAACAAAATTAATTTTACATGACTAAGTTTCAGTGAATTCCGAAAATTCCCATACTTTAATCTAAGTTCCCTAAAATTGTAGATGGTTGCAATGGCCATATGTTCAACATGCATAAATATTTTGCTGGGCTAAAGAGTGAGCTCAAAGAAACGTTAGGTCGGCTGAAGGTTACCTTAGTCCACCTGTACCACCGTACCTTCTCAGGACATTTTGAAATGTGTTCATAGTTTATTCCGATTTTCTTGCATCCGGAAAATTTTGCCTGTGAACATGGTGCATGTGACAATAGAAAAGAAAATTAAAAGAAAAGTTGGCTTTACAGTAAACCAATGATACAAAAATTCATTTGAGTTCACATAAAACGCTAAGAGTATATCGGAGCTGTACGAAATCAGAAAAATATTTACGTTTCGAACTCCGATTTTTTATATCGGATATTTTTGTGGCAATTTAGATATTTGAAGATCTGGTGCATAATCTCTTGGCTTTCAAGAAAATTGCGCGACTTTACTAAATTAACCGATTATATTAAAAAAAACAATAAATCTTTCGTGGAAATCCTTACCACGGGAAAATTACAAATCTCGGTGAAGTTGCAAAAGCGTACTGAATCATGGCAATTTCCTTTTTTACACGTTGCAGAAATTAAGCTTTCGATTCAGCAGGGAAAATCTCCAACTCACATTTTTCTGAACAATATTCCGCGGGAATATGTTTGGAGTTCTACGAAACCAATAAAAAATCTACAATAGATAGCTATTATAGAATAAGCGTAACGTAAAGTACTACAATTGGATATTTATTTCTACAATTTTGTTTTCGAGAAAAATGTCATAGGTTTTCATAAAATATATCCATAGCTATTGTTTTGGGTTTCGTGGTCGGAAAATACTTAAGAAAAACTGTACGAAGCTTCATTGAAACAATCATCATAATGAGCAGAACGTTCTTACCGGAAGATTTTACCCCATACATCTCATTTCAATGATAGTTTCACAGGACATTTCACTAGATGGCTTAAAGAAATTTAATTATTTCTTTGTCAGCGCATATTTGCAAGGCAGCAATCTTTTACGTTTGTTTGAATTATTATTCGCGGAACTGGAAAACGTATGTTCAATTTCATCTTCTGTATAATGCGTTACTTTAGAGAAACGAGACTAATTTATCATCCGATATACAATATCTGACCAAAAAAATCCAGACCCCTTACCAATTCACACACTTCCTGTAATAAAGGAATTCATGTGAAACGTGTCCAGCTTTGTTGCTATCACATCATCCACTCTGGTCGGAAGGCTTTCTACCAGATTGTAGTACGTTTCTGCAGGAAATGCATTCCATTCCAAAACAAGAACATTAGTAAAGGCGGCCACCGATATCAGGCCGCCGACCGGGCTCTCAATCACTGTTTCAATTCACGACATACAGAGTCGATTAACATTATTTTGACCACCTCCTAATTTTGACGTCAACAGCGCGTAGCCAATGAAAGAAGGAACGTGTTGAGCTGACTTGGAGAGAATATAAGGTGTGCTGTAGGCATTCTGCAAGCATATCACTCGTTCTAGCTACATTGGCCGAACGAACCTGGGGGCTACCTAAAATGTGTCTAAAACGACAGTTCAGTGAACCCTGCAGCGTATAGGGCTCCGATTCAGACGTATGGTCATTGCATCTATGCTAACGAAGTTGCATCTGCAAAAAAGGATTACATTTGCACGGCAGTATCGGAATTGGACATCCGCTGATTGGCAAGGAATTGGTTTATCCGATGAGTTACGTTTTCTGCTTCATCGAACGAATGGACTTTGGCGTATAAGGCGAGAAACATCGGAGAACAAACACTCTTCAATCAGTGTTGGCAGACAACAAGCTGGTGGGGGCAGCGTTATGGTCTGGGGAATGTTTTCGTGTCATTCTCTGGATCCACTCATACCTTTGAAAGGTAATATGGACCGAATGCATTATGAATCCATCCTTTCAGTCCACGTGTACTCATAGATATTGATTGTCTTCCCCTACGCTGGTAGGGTCTATGCATTCAGACAATGCGACGTGTCACACAGTTATAAATTTCCGAGAGTGGACGGAACAACACGATGAAGACTTCAAAGTACTTTCCTGACCCCCTAATTCCTCAGACTTAAACCCAGTTGAGCATCTATGGGACCACGTCGATCGTGTTGTTCGCTCTATGGATCCTCCACCACGCACCCTCCAGCAGCTGCGAGATGCACTGCAGTGAGCATGGTTCCACATACCAGTGAACACCTTCCAACACCTTACTGAGTCACTCCCATCCCGTCTAGCTGCTATCCGTGCTGCACACGGTGGTTACTCTGGATATTCGCTGGTTGTCACAATAATGTGACTCAAACGTGTATGTGCCCCATGGGATTGCGATCAGGGTCTATGCATTCCATTCAAGTTCTTTCACTCTCATCTCATCGAACCATTCCTATACGAACATCGCGTTGTGGGCCGGCACGTTTTCTTATGGTCAAGAAAAGGCCTTCACAATTCTGTTGCCATAATGTTGGAAGCACAGAATTGTGGAGAATGTCACTAAAGGGCACCATCGGCAGCTAGAACAAGTGGCCCTGCCCAAAGCATGAAAAACAGACCCAGTGGTGCTCTTTGGTCCATTGAGGTTCTTACGCCATGATATTTAAAAATACCAACCAGACAAAAAAGAGCTCCAGAGCATGATGCCACCTTTACCAAACGTCACAGTTGGCAACATAGAGTCTGGAAAGCAGCGTTCACCACGTGACCTATACGCCTAAAACTCGTACTTCGGACTGCTGGATAGTTATGCGTGATTCATCACTACAGAGATTGCATTTCCATTGTTCTAAGGTCCATTAGTGCACAGCTTTACACCACTGTATCCGACACTAGACGTTAATCTTGCTGATGCTACTTTTACAGTATACTTGGCTGCTCGGCCATGGGAACCGATTATGTTGAGCCCTCGATAAACTGCTATGGGACTTCCTGAAGCATCTCGGATCGCGGCGGCGACTGTTTGCATCCGCGGACTGGGAATATTGTCGTACCGCTTGGTTCGGTATTCGGTTGTCCAGCTCTGTCCTTTTACCTGATCTACCAGGTTGAGTCAGCATTGTTGTTGCTACTAGGCCTTTTCAATTGGGCGAAACAGCTTTCGCAGTTCATCTCAGCGATTGCAGGATGCGAAAATTTGCTGAATTGACTTACTCCAAAGTTGGCATCCTATGGCTGTGCCACGTTGAAAGTCTCTGAGATGTGCCCTGCTGCCCATTCTACTATTCATGCTTGCCTATACCAACGCGTTTTATACAGATCGAAGTAACTGCAGGTATACGACAGTACGTGTCGAAGTCATGAACGGTGTAAATACCACCTGACACTAAGCTCTGTCAATCAGTGTAATTCTTGTTCTTCAGATGGGAAACGCAGCGGACTTAAGCGATTTGACAAAGACAAAGACCAAAGTGTAATTGCCATACCACTGAGTCAAAGCATTTCCGAGACGGCAATGCTGGTGGGGGGCTCATGGGTCAGTCCCCACAGAATGTTTTCAGAGAAGGGTAAACCATGAACCGCCGGTAAGGTATGGGCTGATCACCGTTTATTAATGCTATAGATGAGTGAAGGATATTTCCCATGGTACGAGCCAGCAAAAAGGATACTGTGGCTCAACTCGCCGGTACTCTGTTCGTTCGTTACGGGTGTAATGTGTCACAGTATACAGTACATCGAAACCTGCTAACCATGGGCTGTGTAGTAGCAGAGCGGTAAGAGTATCCATTCTAGCCTCGGTTTGCGGTCGAAATCGCCTACAATGGGCAAACGAGCATCAAAACCGTACTTTGAATCATTGGAAGAGGATCGTCTGGCCTGACGTATGTTATTTTTTGTTGCACCTTGTGGAACACAAAAAGACATTCATCAGGCCAGACGATCCTCTTGTGTGTTGTTTACATGGGGAGAACATACGTTCATCTGGTCTGATGAAATGACATTCAACAGGCCAGACGAACGTGTGTGTTGTTCACATGGGGAGGGTTAAATTTCCGTTTTCAGTAATAACGTTCTTTTCAGTAAAGTCAATTTCGGGTTTTTCCACTTTTATACAGAAATTTCCCCAAAACTTCGACCTTTTCAGTCCTTTTAAGCCATTCTTTCCTGACGTACGGAACAAAAGATTCCTTTCTCTCCGTACAACGAAGATATCAAACGTTCCCAGTAATATACGATAAAAGTACGACATATGTAAATACGCAGTACATTTATAACTTTGTTCCAGAGGATGCGGTTGACAGAGATATACAGGTATATTTGATTCATGAATTGAAATTTAGGAAGCGCAAAATATTCCTCACTCATGCATGCACTGTTATGACTTCTTTCATACGATCATTGTTGCTGTGAATTCTAAAATACGTGGGATACCTTTGTGGGGAAAATCTGAAAGGTTATCCTCATGTAGACAGCGGTGTGCATGACCACATCTTCCAGCCTGCACATTAGAAAGCTTCACGTATTTCTAGTGTGAATAATGAGGCGGTGCTCAATCTTGCATGAAACAGTATTGCAGTCAGAGTTAGCCTTCCATAGCGTCTCAAATTTTGTAAACCTACACCTGATTTTACATCAAAGTCACGCATCACTGTACTGAAAATTCAACTGAATAAAAAGCTGTCCTGTAAATTAATTTGTAGCTTCAGGTTTACCCCCGAAGTAATGTTTTTGTAAGTATCCGTAAAATAATAATATGTTGTAATTATCCGTAAAATAATAATATGTTGTAAATATCCGTAAAGTACAAATAAGGTATCCCCCGAAGTAATGTTGGGTAAGTATCCGTAAAATGATACTTCTGAGAAGATATGGGTCATTTTTATTTGCTTTCAATCAGAGTGATAAAAATATTATCGCTTACAGTAGTGACTCCTCGTAAGTTTGGAAATTGGGTTTTTCTTCGTATAACGTTGATTACGTTTCTTTTAATATTCGTTGAAATAATTTTCGTAAATAATAATCTTTTTCTTGAACCTAAATCGACAGCTAAGAGCTTGCTTCAAAATTTCTGAAATACATATTTTCATCTTCACTGGAGTAATGCGTTTTGGTCGTCCTTCTCACTGCTTTTCTGCAATAGTTTCGTTTCGAAAGTTTTTTTAACTAAATGACATACATTTTCCTCTGAATGTTCTATCTGTCAAAATTGCGAGCATTAAACCACCGCTTTATTTTGAAAGTATTCCCAATACTTCGCAAATACGGAAACAAAAAGTAGACGTAGAAAAAAAGGCTGTGTGTTTCTTTTTCGGAAATGTGCGAAACAAAACCTTATCGGGTAAACGCACAAGAACTGGTCGACAGAGTGTTTTACATATGCACTCATTGTCATAAAAATTCGCCAACCAAGAATGTGGGGTCGGATTGAAATGAGAGTTTAGTATTGAGATAGCAAATACCAAGGACAGAAGTGATTACAATATCACAGAAGCAGGGAGATTTCCCGCGGACATAGGCTACACATTCCGGTCAGCGTTAGTACCGCGTCGGACCGCCTCGTGCTCAAATACATGCGGTGATACTGTCCGGCATGGAGTCAAACATACGCCGCATCTTATCCTGTGACAGGATAAGATGCGTCTTGCTCATGCGTCTTGCAACTGACGCTCTAAATCACGAACACTGGGACCCGGAGAAAGTTGGCATCCCATCTGGTCCCACACGTGTTCGATGGGTGGGAGAGTATACGATCTGGCAGGCCACGGAAGCGTCGAAGCCTGGCGTAGATAGTCCTGGAAACTCGAGCCGTGTGCAGACGGGCATTATGTTTTGGGAAAATGGCATCGAAGCAGCCCCGCCAGGAAAGGCAGCACATGAGGCAGCAGGATCTCCTGAACGTAGCGCTGGGCTGTCAACGTCCATCGAATCACTGCGACGGAAGTCCGGCTGCTATACGCAATGGTTCCCCAGATCCTCACACCTGGAGTTCGGGAAGCGTGCTGTTGTACAGTTAGAGGTTGGGATTCTAGCGCTCACTTGCGGTCCTCCAAACTCTGACAGGGTGGTCGTCAGTTCCCATACAGGAGCAGGATTCTTCGCTGAACACCGCACGTCGCCAGTCCGTCGCATTCCACGTTGTCCGCTGCTGACACCACTGCAATCGACGCCGACGATTGTCAGGTGTTAATGGCAGAAAACGTAAGGACGGTGTAGAGTGTAGATTCGCCTCTACCAGGTGCCTGAAAATAGTTCTGGCGGACGCAGGCGTCCCTTGTACAACTGCCACATGACTCAGGATATTGGAGAAGGACGTCGTTGCATCTGTTCGTGCCGCTCTCACGATCCCACGGTTCTCTCTAATGGTGGTGTGTCTGAATCTTCCAGAGCCAGTCAGCCGTTTATGGATGCCTTCCCGTGTGCATTGCTCCCTACACGATCGCACAGTACTGTCCGACCGGTTCAGATGGCGGCAGAAGCGGAGCGCCTTCCACTCTGCCTCTCTCATCCAGGCGATACGGCCTCTTTCGAACTCCGTCAGTTGCCCGTACGCACATCTACGGCGGCTCCTTGGCTTGTCTATCGCTTAGGGATCTCATCTGACCCTTACCGTGCCTTTCGGCACGACTGTTGAGTCCCCTGCGCGGCACTCAGGGGACTCAACATTCGCCAAGTTTAAAACTTGGCGAATGTGAGGAAGTAAAATGTTGACAGTTTGTCGGTGGTTTGTCCTGTCGGCGTTTTGTCCTGTCGGTGTTTTGTCCTGTCGGCGTTTTATCCTGTCGGCGTTTTGTCCTGTCAGTGTTTTGGGTGTCGGTGTTTTGGGTGTCGGTGTTTTGGTTGTCGGTGTTTTGCTTGTCGGTGTTTTGGGTGTCGTTGTTTTGTTCTGTCGGTGTTTCAGGTGTCGGTGTTTTGACCCAGACCCACAGGGTGTTATTCCTCCTAACACACGAGATTACACCTCGCAACTGATAACATCTTGGTGTGCGTCGAAGCTTTTATGCGACGGTAGCGCCAGTTAAAAATTTGAATACCGCTATTCCATGGCTTTTGGCACTTCAATGTAAATGTAACGTTAATAGAAATTATTTCTCCATACATTTTTTTTATTTAATTCATTGGAAAATATGGAGATCCTGTTTACTCGTTATCAATTATTGATCTTTGAGAAATTGGACAGTTATCGACTAATGTTGTTAATGCATGATCGTTTTTATGAAAATAAACATCTCAATCTAATAAACGTACTCGCCGCTGCAGTGGTGCACGGGTCTAAGCGATGTCTTAAAACAATTCGTCCGGGTCCGAATCCCGGTGACGCAGTGATATTGTGTTTGACTTGCGGCAATGACTCTCTCCCTTTTCTGGAGCAAGTATCCCTAAATTAGGGGTGGGAGGCTGCTTATTGCCCATTGAACTCCTGACGTTTGTAAAATATCAATGACCAAAAAAAAAGAAATAGTAAATATATTTTATCCTCCCAACAGTTATCAAACTTATGGGTTTGATAACGTTTTCATTCCTATAGCTGGTACTAATGCTCAGTATTTTAACATTAATGCTCATTGGCCCTGATTGTGAAATAGGTTATCGGTTTAAATAAAATCACCTGCCAGTTTTGCATCGTTTACAAAAGCGCTAAAGAAATATTACTTTTTTAATTAAATTACATTTACTTCAATCATTATGTATTGGAATTATGTGTATATAATGTTGATGAATATGTAATTACTGGACATTTTTCTTTCTTTAGGGACCAGGGGCTTGTCAGGCTAACATTAGCCCTTTTCTTTGACTTTCTGCTATGTTGCACTATGGATGTTTTAACATGTGTTTTTCAATCGTAGATAAGGTAGTTTTCATTTCGATTGTTCACTTGCGGTTCATCAAGGGTTTGTAATATACACCGGTGAGTGATTACATTGTGATCACAGCACCTAGAGAAATGAGCGCGCCTGGAGACCGAACAGTTGCTCAGGTGAAGTTCACCTGAGCCACTGTTCGTAGTTCACCTGAGCCACTGTTCGTAGTTCACCTGAGCCACTGTTCGTAGTTCACCTGAGCCACTGTTCGTAGTTCACCTCAGCCACTGTTCGTAGTTCACCTGAGCCACTGTTCGTAGTTCACCTGAGCCACTGTTCTTACTTCACCTGAGCCACTGTTCGTAGTTCACCTGAGCCACTGTTCGTAGTTCACCTGAGCCACTGTTCGTAGTTCACCTGAGCCACTGTTCATTTGTCGCACTGCGACTGCAGGGCCACAGTGCGACAAATCACCCGCGGTGGTGATCAAGGCAATGTGTCATAGCACACAGTTCATCGCAGCCTTCTGCGTATAGACTCGGTGCAGCCGAAGACCCAACCTGGTGCCAAGCTTACTGCACGTCCTCGCCAACAGCGCATGAAAATAGGCCCAAGATCATCGAGATTGGACCGTGGATGATTTGAAGAAAGTGGCCTGGTCTGACGAATCAAGACTCCTCGTGCATCATGTAGACTACCAAGCGCGGATACGCCGATTACCAACGGAGGCTATGGCATTTTCATGCACTGTTGGGCAGAAGCGCGCAGGCGGCGGGGATGTCATGCTGTGGGCGATGTTTTCGTGGGACACTTTAGGCCCCATTATACTAATAGCACAATCCCTGACAGCTGTTGGTATGGCCATTACCATCAGGATAATGTGCCATGCCACATTGCTAGAATCGTCAAGGAGTCTTTCGAGGAACATGCTGGTGACTTTCTGTTAGTGCCCAGGCCTTCAAATTCACCTAACATGATCCCTTTCGGACATTTGTGGTTGACTTGGAATAGCCTATTCGTGCTAAATCACTTTCCCCCTACCCCCTCTCCCCCGCAAAAAATATACGGGAGCCTGAGAACCTGCTGTTAACATTACGGTACCCGAAACCCCAGGATACCTATCGCCACCTCATCGAAACGATGCCTTGCCGAGTGTTCGCTGCTTTGCGGGCCAAAAAGAGGTCCTACAGCTTATTAGGTAGGTGGTCATAATGTAATGACTCATCGATGTGCGTCCTTAACTCCGTGTAATATAGCAAATGAATAAATAAATAAAAATAGAATTCATCTCAATATATTTTTGGAGCAAGCTGTTGTTATGGGAGTCATTGTGAACCATTCCCATGACTTTCAACTGCGTGCTGAAAATTTTAATTCACGTACTATCGAAAAACTATTCAGTTTAAATCTTAAAAGTAATATAAGAGAAAATTACCATTATGATGCCTGAAAGAAACGGCATTCTTGTATCAAATATAAACGTACACATACACAGAGATTATTGTCACTTTATGTCTCATAGACAAGTTCAAAGAAAAGGTGCAGTTAATCTCTTCAACAGAAAAAACGTCCTACCAGGAAATAATACTGTCTACAATAGTTGAATGGTGTCTCCAAAATGAGTTTGAAACTCAGCTGACAATATGCGACGTAAACTCGATCCAAGGCTTGTTGGAATGCCACCATATGTGTAATGTTTTCAAAAAATATATGTTGTTTTAAATGTAACTTAAGATCATCATCATCATTGTCAACCATTATCAATCCACTGCTGGACGAAGGTCTCCCCAAGTTTCCTCCACAACGGTCTGTCTTGTGCCAGTCTCCTCCATGTCACTCCTGCATACTTTCCAATTTCATCCACCCATCTACCATTTGGTCTTCTTCTGGGTCTTTTCCTGTCCCTTGGAATCCAATCTAAACTTTCGGCTGTCCATCGTTGATCTGTCTTCCTGGCAGTATGTCCAGCCCATTGCCATTTCAGGGATTTAACTCTGATCATGATGTCTTCCACTCTTGTCATTTTTCGGATCCACGTGTTCCTCTTCTTATCTCTCCTGGTTACACCAAGCATGCACCTCTCCATGCCTCTTTGAGTTGTCTGCAGCCTTTGTATGTCTCTTTTAGTTAAGGTCCACGTCTCTGCACCATACGTAAGCACTGGAAGGATGCATTGATCAAACACTTTTCTTTTAAGACATAATGGCATATTGCTCTTGAAAATTATGCTGTTTCTTCCAAAAGCTCTCCAGGCAAGTTTTGTACGCCGATTAATTTCTTCACCAATGTGACCCTCACTTGATATCTGCTGTCCAAGATAAACGTACGTGCCTGTTATCTCCAACTTTTATCCATCAATCGATAAATCTTCATTTCTTGAAAAAGCATTGAACATCACTTTTGTCTTCTGAAAATTCATTTTTAATCCCACTTCTTTACTCTTGTTAGCAAGTTCCTGGATCATACTCTGCAGCTCTGATGGGGTAGTTGCAAAAATGACTACGTCATCAGCAAAGCGAAGGTGGGTTAGATAATCTCCATTAATCTTTATCCCCTTGTTTTCCCAGCTCAGCGACTGAAAGACACCCTCCAATGTGGCATTAACGAGCTTTGGGGATATGGTGTCACCTTGCTTCACTCCCTTTCCAATTTTTATGTGTGTTGTATTTTCAAACAGCCGAATCTTTGCACTTGCATTTGTCATAGATGTTATTAATAATATTAATGTATGCATCTTCAATACCGCAGGATTTCAGAGCCATTGTAACTGCTGATGGTTTCACCGAATCAAAGGCTTTTTCATAATCGATAAAAGCCATGCATAATGGAAGCTCATATTCCCTCGCTCTTTCAATTAGTTCTCTCTATAAGTGGATATGATCTATTGTGCTGTAGCCACTCCTGAATCCAGCTTGTTCTCTCGGCTGAGGCATGTCCAGTGTTACCTTCAAGCGGTGTGAAAGAACTTTTGTGAAGATTTTATAAACCACTAATAGGAGGCTGATAGGTCTGTAGTTCCAGAGATCCTCAATGTCACCTTTTGTATGTAGCAGGATCATTGTAGCGGTGTTCCAATCCTCAGGAATCTTCCCTTCATTAAGGCATCGAGTGAAAATTTGGGCGAGTACTGTTTCGATTTCTCCACTTGCTTCTTATATGATGTCTACAATAATTCCATCTTCTTCTGGAGCTTTTTCCCGCTTCATGTTCTTGATTGCATGTGAAACTTCTGCTGGGAGGACAGGAGGAACTCTGGTACCTTTTATGATTTCTGGAGTACATGTATCATTCCCTTTCATATAATTTGGAGTAGAAATCTTTCACTCTTGTCAAAATTTCGCCTCTGTTTCTTGTTACAGAACCATCTTCTTTTCTCAGTGCCATAATCTGTTTTCTTCCCTTACTGAGATGTCCCTTATAACGAAGTAAATTTCTCCGTCATTTTTGGTCTACGCCGGGATTCGAACCCGAGGCCGCTTATTCCGGAACAAGTCGCTCTACCAACTGAGCTACGCAGACATTTGTTCTGATTCCTATCTGCCTTTATGTCGTGTGCGTCCTGCTGGCAGGTACGTCACATCTGCCCCCCCGAAAGAGGGCCGGGGGCATGCCCCACGGGTCAGCCGTGACCATGAATCGTTGCAGGCAGCCATCCACTGTAGAACGTGCACTTGAGAACTCCCAGTCAATCTACTGTGTGGAATGCAACATCACACATTTTTTTATTTTTCGAAGCGCTGTAGAAGGAATTCTCGGATTTTTCCTGTCTCGCGGTGTGGAAATAACATCACACCAATGCGAGATTTTGAACGGCCGGGTCATCCGGATAGTTCGGGCGCCATTATAACGAAGTAAATTTCTCCGTCATTTTTGGTCTACGCCGGGATTCGAACCCGAGGCCGCTCATTCCGGAACAAGTCGCTCTACCAACTGAGCTACGCAGACATTTGTTCTGATTCCTATCTGCCTTTATGTCGTGTGCGTCTTGCTGGCAGGTACGTCACACCTTTTGCTATCTTTAGGCTTTGGTTGTTTTCAATTGCTTTCCTCACTAGTTCACAGTTGAATTTTCTTACGTCTTCAGTGATACTTTTTCTTACTGTTTTGCATAGCTCTATATATTCCACTTTGGAAGTCACATCTTCTTTAGTTGTCCTCATCTCTCTTCTTTTTTGCAACAACATTTTGGTTTTTCCTGATAATTTGTTCACATGCAACTTGTTCTTAGACCCAGCTAATTTTGTTGCTGTTTCCAAAAGTGCTTTGGTTACTTTTCTGTTAACTTCAGAAATATCCACTTCTTCCGATATTAGGCCTTCTAAAGCAGAGAATCTGTTCTTCAATTCCAACTTGAAGGTATTATGGTGTTTTTTAAGGTTGGTCATGTCAATAGATTTTGTTTGTCTTATGAGCTTGCCACGTTCAAGTTTAGTGTTGAGGTGCATCTTACATCTCACCACTCTATGGTCACTACCTGTGTTGAACTTGTTTAGCACACTGCAGTCTTCTATGACGAATTTTTTGTTACACATAATAAAATCAATTTCACTTGTCGTCCCATTTAGATGTCTACATGTCCATTTCCTGTTTGGCTTTTTCTTGTAAAAGGAGTTCAAGATGAAAAACCCTTCTGCCTCTGCAAACTCAACGAGAGTATTTCCACGCTGGTTTGTGTTGCCGTGACCGAATGTACCTACTACAGTTTCATTCTTTTACCGTTGCCCTATTTTTTGCATTGAAATCTCCCATAATTATCTTCAAGTGCTGCTTACCTTTATTATTTAGATGACGAATTTCCTCATAAAATTCTTCAATTTCTTCTTCAGGATGACTTGTGGTGGGTGCACAAGTTTGAATAATCTGAGCCTGGTATCTTTTCGAGAGTTGGATAACGAGTCCTGCCGCTCTGTCAGAGGAACTTTCAACTTCTACAACTTTATCCTTCAGTTTCTTGTTTATTATAAATCTAACACTACTAGTTCTGCCAGTATCTGTCCCACGATAGTAGAAGAGATGTCCACTTTTCAGTTCCATGAGATCTTCTCCTTTTTTCCGTACCTCACTTAGCCCGACGATGTCCCACTTGATCCTTCGTAGTTCCTCTTCCAATTCAAGAAGCCAAGAATCAGAAGATAGGGAGCGTCCATTATACGTAGCCAAGGTCCGCATCAGATGGCAGCCTAGTCCGGTCCTCCGGGGATTCTTAGCACCCTCTGCCTTCATGTCGCACTGGCCGCTGCCTTGGCCAGGTACATTCCAGCTGCCGGAGACTGAGGGCCAAGATTTAAGCTGTGAAACCATTTTGGAGGGGTTTGGCCATAACTCACCACGCTGGCCAAGCGGGTTGGTGAGTGTGGGATAGCATTTCCTCTAAACCCGATGGTATAGTTATACCGCTATTGGCAGTCGTCAGAGCCCCTTTAGTAGGAACAGGATGCACCACGAGCAGGCGGGGTTGACATTTGTCAAGGAGAGGCTGTGATGTTACGCATCACCTGACCTTACATCCCAACTTAACAATTTTTTTTAAATAGCACTGGAATTCCTAGTTCAGGAAAATCTTTCGAATTGAACCTCTTTTTCTTATATTTTTATGTAGCATATATGTTTTATCTCAGTTCACCAGCTTTCGGATCTAATATCAGGTTTCTGTAGAAATAACACAAGAATACATTTTCGCTTATTGAACATTCGAAGACGTTTTCTTCAGTGGTAGAAATTTTACTTCACAAAAATTGTGTTCTTCATTTTTAACGAGACAAACTGCTGTAACAGAATGAACTTAGAATAAATTTTGTTCATTCATCAAATTTATTTTAATTCATTTGTTGCTATAACGTTTTCAAGGTTTTCATGCAGAAAATAGTGATTCTAAAATCTTTCTCTGCGTTAGTGCCTTACTGATTGAAAGGTAACTCACGTTCCTGAGAAAGACTACAAACATCCGGAAGAAGCGCAAAAACCGAACTTGTATCGAAACAAGAGGATATAAGGCCAGGAGAAAAAGGGAAGGAAAATTAAGAAAAAAAACGTATAGCTCCTCCTTTGACCATACGGAAGAGAAATAAAGGGAAAAACAGCAGCAGGTGGAAACGGAAGTACGAAGAGCTCCTCTGGCTACCACTTTGACGAACGCTGTATGTCGCCCAATCATCGATCGGGTGAAAGGATGATGTCATTGATGCTAAATCAATAAAGATCTCTGTTAGACGGAGAGAGCTGTAAGAGAAAACGCATCACGCTGTGGAATAAACTACCTTCGAGATATCCCTTGTGCTTGCAAATAGCGAGCCTAAAGAAACACGATGGGTCCACAGCATCCCCGTCACTTTAACGCCTGCAATACCTCGGAGTGAAAACTAGCTTTATTTCAAACAATAACTCAGCAAAAATATGGGATATCGGTTACAGGAGAATAGTAACTAATGACAGTCCAAATATGAGATACTCTGCACCTATAACCACGGTTAGGTAAGGTAACCAGTATTATGAACGCAAAGGAATACCCAAGGCACATTCCACTCTTCCTTTTTACTTTTTCCGATATTTCAGTGGGTAATCGTAAAGGAAAGTTTCGCACATTTGTCCGTGTCATAGTAGCGGATGATTAGATACTGATAAAACGACTTTAAATTATTTTCGTAGAAAGGGCATCCACGCCAATTAATAAACTATGCATTTTGTGAAACGAAGAAACACAATTGTTTTGAAACGTCAGTACCGATAGATGGCAACACTATATAGCAGTAGCTACGTAGATTCCTGTAAACTGAAGACCTCCACAAGAGCCATTTCTGGCTCGTTCTTTGTCAAAGGAAGTCGTTTTGCCAATGAAGAACATGATATCTAAACACTGACTACTTCGAACCGTTAGAATCATTTGTCCTGATTTTCCTCAGCATTTCTTACCAGAGAGAGAGAAAGATAGAAGTATCAAGAACAGATATTCTTCTTGGGAGGCAACTTTTTGCATCTTTAAATGGATAAAATCCAGTACTAACTTTTAAATACAAAACCCAGTACAGGGATACAGATACATGAATGGGCAAGCGGCTTCTTATCGCCCATCGACTTCCTCAAGGTAATCGTTAAACAACCGAATGAAAAAACTGTAATTCAACAAAACACATTGTTCCATGTGGGAAAACCTTTCTTAACGTAAACGCACTGAGGAAATTATAGAATGAAATGATTGTTGATATTTCACAGTCAGACAAGAGACTGCATATCTCCATCATTACTTAAAACACGGTCGAGTAACATTATGTGACCACCAGCTAATATCCAGAGTAACCGCCGTGTGCAGCGCGGACAGCAGCTAGACTGGATGGCAGTGACTCAGTAAGGTGCTGCAAGGTGTTCACAGATATGTAGAGCCATGCTTACTGCAGTACGTCTCACAGTTTCTGGATAGTGCGTGGGGGAGGATCAATATAGAGAAAAACACGATCGAGGTGGTCCCACAAGTGCTCAATTGGGCTTAAGTTTGGGGAATTAGGGGGACAGGAAAGTACTTTGAAGTCTTCATCGTGCTCTTCCACAACTCGCGGACATTTCCAACTGCGTGACACGTCACATTGTCGTGCTGCAAGATCTCATCCGCCCGACAATCAGCATGTATGGGTGTACGTGGTCTGCAAGGATGGATTCATAATGAATTCGGTCCATAGTGCTTTCCACCGGTATGAGTGGACCCAGAGATTGCCACGAAAACAAACCCCAGACCATAACGCTGCCCCTACCAGCTTATTCTCTGCCAGCAATGGTTGAAGAGTGTTTGTTCTCCGATGTTTCTCGCCTTATACGCTAACGTCCGTGCGTTCGATGGAGCAGTAAATGTGACTCATCGGAGGAGGCAATCCATTGCTAATCAGCTGATGTCCAATTCGAATACTATCGTGCAAATGGAAGCTTTTTCTGTCGCAGTACCTTCGTTAACGTATGTGCAATGACCATCCGTCTGCATCGGAGCTCCATACGCAGCAGGGGTAACTGAACTGTCGTTTTAGACACCCTTGCGGTAGCTCCATGATTCATTCGGCCACTGAGTTACCCCACTGTAGCGTGTCGATCGGCCCTCACGCACCTTCGCAGCCGACGTTCACCTCTCACATCAATGGCACGTGGTGCTCTGCAGTTTCCACTCCGTTTAATAGCAATGTTGCCATTTCCACAATCACGATACACTTTAACCGCAGCAGCACGCGAACAGTTCACAAACTGCGCTGTTTCAGAAATACTGCCACCCCTGGCCCGAAAGCCGATAATCATCCCTTTTTGCAAATCTGATAAATCGCTCCTTTTATCCATGACAGCAACGAGTGATACATTTTCAGATTGCCTACAGCACACCTTGTACACCCTCCAAGCCAGCTTACGACACGTGCCTTCTTTCATTGGCCATGCGCTGTTAATGTCAAAAGTAAGAGGTGGTTACAATAATGTGATTTGACTGTGTATATAGCTCTGTGTTTCTAAAAAAATGTTGCTAAAATCCTTGTACTCGTTGTAACATTTTGCTCAATCAAGCAACGGTGAAAGTTGCTTTACAGTAGAACTTGCCTTTTTAAACTATGGAATTCTGATCAGGGATTTGAGTCGAAAATATTTTGATTTTTTCCTTTTTAGTTACGATTAAACAACAGCTACCTACCGATCTTCTGGATCGAATGACAGCTCTACGTCTAATGGTAACACCATATGAAAAATATCGCCTTATACGAGGTGTTTAAAATCACAAAGGTCCGTATATTGAGCAGCTTTCCTCTGAGGTAAAACGTAGAACATAATTTAATTTTCTGGAGAGGTCTCTAAAATATTTTGCTTCTGGAAAAATTCCGCTCAGTGGCTTTCATTCGCGTCTTTTGAAACATAAAAAAATATGAAAAAGAGCAAAAAGAAACTGGGTGCCTGTGTTACCACTAGGCCTGTGCGTGTCTGTGGACATCATATTTCCTCCTTCATTAATCGGATTTAAAAACAAAAACAAATTCGCATTAGGAAGACTGAACTGTGAAAGTGATTATCCATGCCTTCCACAAAATTCATTTGAAACAATTCACAATTCCTCTGTAGCTAATAGAACGTAGGGCATTTTCCATAAAATTTATTTCTCAAAGAATGAGTAGTTTCCCTTTTTAGGGTCGTAAACATATACGCATTTTATCTTGGCATCTACAAGTTCCATTTGACAAATTATTTTTGCTTTGCATACTGATTCCGGCGAAGGATGTTTTTCATATATATTTTTACCACGTCTTTTGTATAAAACGTACGTGCGTATAGCATCACTTTGTCCATCCATCCGTCCTACTCTGGTCAAAGGATCTCTGCAGCTGTCAATCCGCTTTGAAAAATTCTTCTTACGTTGAGAAGCCCAAAAGGTGAGGACGATTATACTTTCTTTCCATTTTTTCCTAATGGAAAACTTCGCCGTTAGTGGGCTTAAATTTATATGCTATGGAATTCAGAATACACTCACGGACAATGTAATTAGCGCAACTAGAAGAAAACATGCTACAACCGCGAAACTTTGCAGACAGCTAGAGTGCGTGAGAAATGCAATTGATCCACGTTTGGTGCGATTGTGCATGTTTGCACACCCTGTATTGGCGCTGCAAGCACGAACCGGCAGCCATATAAATCGGTCTGTAGTCGATGCCCCATGAAAGCGAAAAACCCAGGCGGACGCAAACAAAAGTACGGAATGAAAAGAATGCCGGATAGACGCCGACTTACGCAACTTACGGACTTTGAGAGAGGCCTGATTATCCGGCTGGAAAACCGCAGGGTGGTCTGCGCGCCGTATTGCCCCCGATGTGGATCGTTCTGACCATACCGTAGGACTGTGTTGGGAGCAGTGGACAAGTGACGACACTGCCACACAGCGGAGCTGCTCTAGACGGACAAGGTAGACCACCGGTAGAGAGGATCGACGGATCGTACGCCAGGCACGAACGGATCCCACGGGGCCCGGCTCACTATACAGGAAGACGTAGCGGCTTCTGTGTGCCCACGAACCGTTTCCCCCACGACTCGCGTAAGCGAATCTACGATCCCAGCGTCCCTTGCGTGTGCTGCCATTAACACCGGAACATCGCTGGCTCCATTTGCACTGATGTCAGGCCAGAGCGACGTGGAACGCCACAGACAGGCGATGTGTTGTGTTTAGCGATGTGTGCCGATTCGTTTGGGGGACAGATGATTATCGTGTCCGGATGTGGGGTCAACGGCAGAATCCCAACCTCGCTATCGAGCGGTATTATGGTCTGGGGAGCCATAGCCTACGATAACTGATCATCTTTAGTAGTGGTACGTGAATCACTGACGGGCGAGCGGTATGTGGATGAGATCCTACGGCCCCATTTGATCCCATTCCTTGCCGGGATTCCAGGTGCGCTATAACTGCAGGATAATGCCCGCCCGCACCAAGCTATGGCTGCCCTCGACTGCCTACGTCATGTACTGACCCTTTTATGGCCTGCCGCTCCTCGGACATCTCCTCTATCGAGCATGTGAGAGACCAATTGAAATGCCAGCTACCGCCGTGCCGCAGTATCCGGGATTTGCAGCACACTGACCAACACGTGTGGGCCAGTCTGCCGCAGGACAACATCAGGCGTCTCTTCGCCTCCACGCGGCACCGTATTGCAGCATGTATTGCCGCACCACGTGGCGAGACGGGCTATTGAAGATGACAGGGCTGCGTGCCACAGGTCGCTGTGTAATTATCCTGCATCTCTGTGTTTGCCATCATGTGCATCACTCATCAGTATCATTACGTCCATAAAATTTCAATTCGATCTGATGCTTCCCTTGTTGGGGCGCCAATTCCAGGGTCTGTGAGTGTATATGTCATTGCATATTATTTCTTCTAAATATTCGACTGAAAGAAATCAGTTTTGAGTTCGCTACTTTGTTGAGTGCAGTTTCTCTTTCAAGTAACGCACCATTTTTCCTCACGGGAGGTATACAAGTAAAGCGAGGTTTCGCTTTGCACCCATTTGCGGAAAAAAATAGAGATTTCCTTGATCTCTCTATTTCTAAGTGATGGATAAAAAAAATGTTTTTGCATCGGGTAGAGCTTCTGGTAGAAAAGGTTTTGGATGTAATTTTAATTTTTATTTTTGGTAAAGTAAGGTTTTGCCCCGAAACGGTCTAAATTTATATTTATATTTCTGACGTATTTGCAACAATTTCTGAGCTCCTAGAAACTCGACCGAAAAAACTTTTTCGTGGTCAGATATCACTCACCACGGAAACCCTTTTCAAAATACTTCGGCTTTATTGAAATGAATGAGGTTACTCACATGTTAATAATTCAGTCATAGCCGCTTTTAATAAGCCCTAGTGTTTTCTTACAATTGAAGTCATTTCGCATTTCTTCACAATTTTACTGTACACACACACACACGCAGCTGTTATCAGGGGTAAGCTATAAAGATATATATTTTGTTTCTCATTGACGTAGCAATGCCGTCATCAAAGGCTATATCTCATTCGTACTCCGGCTGGCTTCTTGATGACATTTCCTTGATGCCATTTTCAACAAACACAACGACTAAAATGTGGATATTGTGTGACTCTTGGGATCCCAGAATGATTTATTTTCGGCTTCAGATAGATAGCACCATTCACAGAAAGAGGAAATAGCAACTGCGGATTAGAAGTGATTCATTGCACATACCAGTTTTAAAGTAATGACGGAGTTAGCAATGGACTAAACTTGGTCAATACCTAAAAGAGAAGCACATACGATTGTATTTCACATCCATGTTTTGAGTGATAGTTACAAGCAACAAGGTATTTCAGCACACTCTCTTAAATGACCCTTTCAGTGAAAAGCTAGTTTGAAGAGTACTTCAACATCGTGCATCTTAGATATAACTAAACCTCTCACCCGTGATAAAGAGGGAGAAAGGACTTCCCCTAATGGAAAACGGTTACAGCACGCTTTTGACTTCTTACGATATATTTATCATCTTTTAATCAATGAATTTCCCATCAGTTTCATTAACAACTTGATAAAATACACGAAATTCTGCTTTGGATAGCACATTTAAATATTAAAAATCATCCTGTATGAATTTCTTTTCGAATGTGGTACGTCATACATCATGCATATCTCACTTTCAAGTTGTAACTTCTTTTACAGTAATTTACGTTCAAAATATACAACGAAGGGACAAAACATTGTGACCAGCGCGTCTTTATAAAAATTGAAGCAACTGCAGATAATCAATGACGCGTGTCAAATTCAAGAAACAGTGTAAATAAAACCTGTACTAAGCTCTGTGAATCAGTGTTATTCATTCTCTTCAAATAAGAAAGGCAGCAGTTTCAAGTGAGTTGGACGAACGCCAAACTGTAATGGCCAGACGACTGGATCATAGCATTTTCGAGACAGCAAGGCTTCTGAGGGGTTCACGGTCATCCGTGGTTGGCACCTTGAAAAATTGATCCGAGTATTGGAAAATAACGAACCGCACTGAGAAGATGGGGTGCCGATTACAGCTCATTGATGATGGTCGACGATCATCGATGCCGGAAATGAGAGAACGCTATCCCGTATGGTACGAGATTTCAAAGTGATATTGTGGAGCAACTCGCTAGTAATTTGAATGGTGGTGACTGGAGCAATGCGTCATAAAAACGGCTGAAAATGGGGCTGCATAAACGCAGGAGCTCCGAGTGTCCATGTTAACCTCGGTTCACGATCGAACGCGCGTACAACGTCACGCGAGCATCAAAACAGGACCCTGTATGATTGGCCGAAATTGGTCTGGTCCAATTAATCTCGTTTCCTGTTGCGCCAAATGGACGGCCGGGTACGTGTGCGTCGTTTACCAGGGAATGTTTTGGTACAAGTATGCCACATAGAGATGTTTTGGCACAAGGATGCAACATGGGAATGTTTTGGTACAAGGATGCAACATGGGAATGTTTTGGTACAAGGATGCAACATGGGAATGTTTTGGTACGAGAATGCAACATGGGAATGCTTTGGTACAAGGATGCAACATGGGGATGTTTTGGTACAAGGATGCAACATGGGACGTAAACGAGCTAGTGTAGGAAGTGCAATGCGTTGGGCAATGTTCCTTCGGGAAGCCCGAGGTCCAGTCATTTTCGAGCAGAAAACCATGACGTCTACCACCTATATAATTTATGACTAAATTATACAGTATACTTTATCCTGTCTACCACCTACCTAAGCATCTTTGTGGACCTGGTGCATGCTACAATAGAATGGTCACAGATATTTAGCGATACTGCGGTTTCGAAGGAAAAACGTGGTGATGTGAAAACGTAGTGATACCAGGAGATCGGTTATTAGCGTGGGATGCTACGTCATATGTAAAGAAGCATCACAACAACGCAATAGGCGGCGTGCGAGGTCTGATAAAAGTACCCTGCTGGAAGTAGAACACGGATCGTTTCACCGCTTGGTCTAGTTGTTTGCTAAATACATTGCCTTTGGTGTAGAACTAACCTGAAAATGATATGTGTAAGCATTGACAAACAATATAGAGACGCATAACGAAGTAAATTTCTCCGTCTTTTTTGTCAACCCCGGGGCTCGAACCCGGGTCCCCTCATTCCAGAATAAGTCACTCTACCAATTCAGCTACGCGGACGTTCTTTCTGGCTGCTATCTGCCTTTATGTCGTGTGCGTCCTGCTGGCAGGTACGTTACATCTCCCCCCCCGAAAGGGGGCCGTGGCCTTGCCCACGGGTCAGCCGTGACCATGAATCGTCGTAGGCAGCCATCCGCTGTAGAACGTGCACTTGAGGACTCCCAGTCAATTTTATTTTATTTTTCGAAGCGCTGGAGAAGGATTTTCTGATTTTTCCGCTCTCGCGGTGTGGAAATAACATCACACTATTGCGAGATTTTGAACGGTCGGGTCATCCGGATAGTTCGGGCGCCATTATAACGAAGTAAATTTCTCCGTCATTTTTGTCCACGCCGGGGCTCGAACCCTGGTCCCCTCATTCCGGAATAAGTCACTCTACTAATTGAGCTACGCGGACGTTCGTTCTGACTGCTATCTGCCTTTATGTCGTGTGCGTCCTGCTGGCAGGTTCGTCTCAGACGTTGGCATCTTCAGGCAGATGTACGGCAGATTATTGTGGCCGCTGCTTTGGAAATTTCGCAGTGTGTAGTACTTCGGTTACAGAGAAGATTTCTGCGGCATAGAAATGTTGCAGATCGACACAGGAGTAATCGCCCGAGGATAACCACTAGGAGGCAATATTGCTACCTGACAGTAAATGCTCGGAGAATGCCTAATATCACCAGTAACCATCTCCGGGAATCACTTTCAGCTGCTTCTGGTGACGCAGTTGTACATTATATTGACAGAGGTCACCGGACACCAAGAAAAGGAACACAACATGTCATTTATTTGCATACATTAGTACGGTGTGGGTCCATCTTTAGCCTTAATGCATGCACTGATCCTTCGAGACATGCTTTCGACAACGTTTTGGAACACAGCAAGATGTATGTGCTTCCATTCAGTACATAATGCTGCCGCTAACTGTTGCTTAGTAGTAGGCCTTGGTTTCGAACTTCTTGTTCGGCGCCCTAATTTATTAAATAGATGATATATGCAATTAAGATTAGTGCTCTATGCTGGTCAGTCACCACATGATACGGAATTATCTTCAAACCACGACGCAGTAACCGTCCTTCCTTTATGGCTCACTGCATTATCCTGCTGATACCATTAAGGCTCGGTTCCATACTATTGCCACAGAGTTGGTAGGGCGTAATTGTCCACAATATCCAGGTAGACGTACTGGTTGATAGATTTGTCCACGATAACCAATGGGCCAGGACCATACTACGAAAAACACCCCAACACGACTACACTGCCAGCTCCAGACTTGACCGTAGGAACATTAGCTGTAACGAATCTCCTAAGGCTTCGACACCCTCTGTCACTCATTTTCTTTGGTCTGTATGTACGTTTTGCTGATTCAAGCACGCCATGTGCCTTCTACTATTCAGAACATCCAAACCTGTTGACCTGGGTATGTTAAAACGCCTCTCGGCTTCTTTTATAGACAAACTACTAATATAACACCCAACAAACTTTCCTTTCTCAAAGTCAGTTCTCTCCCGCCGTGGCATTTTCACTCAACCTCACAGTGCGATATGATCGCGGTCAGCTGCAGGCCTGTTTTTATACCGTTTGCAGCTGTATCGCGCATCTTAACAACGCAGAGGATCCATTAATTTGCTTTTGAAGGGGTGTCCGGTGACTTTTGTTATATTAGTGTATATTCAGATTGTACGAAACTTCAGAGCAAGGAGATGTATAGCATTGATATGAGCTCATCGTGCTCAAAGATGTACCTGTGTCCAACGGTACATGTCCTGGAATATTGAATGGCCTCATGTACTTTTCTGAACGAATCTCGTTTCTCTCCTTATCCTGATATTCGACCAGCACACGTGTGCAGAAGATTCCGCACACGAAAGCAACCACACTTTGTGAAGTCCGTCCAGCCTTACCAGCGGCAGTTAGTTTTAGTATGGACAGAGGTGCGTTGTAGTGGCCATACCTCTTTGTACGATTGTCAAGGCAACGTGAATGCCTGAGTGTACAAAAGGGAGATAATTGTGCCCATTGTGACACGGTTCCACACTGCAATTGGACATATGTTTCCTTTTGTCGTTGACAATATAACCAGTCACTGTTCCTGGAGCGTGCTTCAGGAACGGGAAAATCATAAGATTGAATCATTACAACTGCCTCCGAGTTCTTCCGACATCAATACTATTGACAACATTTCGGAAGATGTACTGTGGCGTCTAGATAACCACGTTCCGTATCCCACTACCCTGGCAGATCTACGTAAAGTGTTGCCCGTAATATGAGACGAGCTGCACCATATTACAGGCAAGCTGCAAGTATGTCTCATAGGTGCCAAGAGTATTTTCGACACGGTGGAGGTGTTACTGGGTACTGACATCCAGAGTTATGGACATCTGTTTAATACTCTTTTGTTTCTACTGTTTTTTACGCTTTCCAACCGTAGGTTTGAAGAAGCGTATATGCTCCAGCTTTTCCCGTCCATCTGTCGGCACGATAACTCACGTACAAATGGTTCGATTTCAATGAAATTTTAGAACGTGGTCGAGGATCACCTAAGGACGGACCTATTTGAAAATGGGACAAATGGGGTTAACGTTCACGACATGGGAGCGGGATCCATTCCATTGCCCTTATGCCTCATAACTTTTGTAAATATAGTTCGATTTCAATGAAATTTTAGTACGTCGTCGAGGATCACCTGAGGACGGACCTATTTGAAAATGGGACAAATGGGGTTAAAGTTTACGACATGGGAGCGGGATCCATTCCATTGCGCTTATGCCTCATAACTTGCGTAAATATAGTTCGATTTCAATGAAATTTTGGTATGTGGTAGGGGCCTGCCTGGGGACGAATCCTGTTGAGATGGGCGAAATGGGGACACAGGAGCAGGATCTATTCCATAGCCCTTATGCATCATAACTTACGTAAAAATGCTTCTATTGCGACAAAACTTTATCATGTTATTTCGGAGGTATACCGAACCTGTTCTGCTGAATATCCTCGAAATGGAATTAAAGGTCAGGGCACAGGAGCGAGATTTATTCCACAGTCCTTATCCTCATAACTTATGTGATAACTTGAGTAATGATTTCTGGTATGTTGGAAAGCGTATTATAATCAATACATTGCATGATTTTACTAATTTGTTTATGTTATACCGAACTGCATGTTTAAAACTGAAATCTCTACCTCATTCTAGGCGATTAAGCATGATTTCAGCAGGTGGTGTTTTGGAAACTCGCAATCTAATGAAAGTATATTTCACAGTACGGAAAAAGAAAGTTTGAAGCCAATTTTAAAATTGTTTATCCCCGAATAAATTCTAGGTCACCCTTACCAGCTCTACAGCTCCCCTTCAACTAAAGACTCATAATTGGCCGGATGACTGACTATATGGTACCGCACTAAGCTTCAAAGTTACCTTCCGATTTTCCGTTTTTATTCAAATGGAGATTTCACAAACCCCACCATTTTACTAACAGTCACCCGGTGTGAGTATAGTATAAATATTATCGTCAATCACGTTCTATTAGTACTATTGCGTAAGTTCTTTAAATAACCCAGGTAACAATATTATGTTGGACCAACCGTGGGCTTTCAACGGTCGGCCCAGCGACTCGGCGACTCGGCGGCCAGCAATTGGATATGTGTTGGTTCCAATGTGATCATGTGTTCTTGGACAACCATCGAACAACCGTTAAGTGGTCATTTGTTGATAAATGGTTGGTCATGTGTGGTTGGAAAAACCGTTGGCCAATCTTCGATAAACAACGCAACCTTCGCCCAACGCTGCCGACGCAAAAATATTATTGGGCCAACTGCTGGCCAATGTCAGTGTGCTATTTGGGAAATAGTCGTTATTGTGTCCTGTAAGATAATTCCTGCTCAAAATGCAAAGAAAGATAGAAATTGTGACATTTCCAGGTATTTTAGGTATGCAATATTTGAGATTCCATTCAGTTAATATAATATTAACTGACAAATAAAGATGGAATATCATTCCAAAAATGACGATTCGTCGAAATTAGAAACATCTGCTCATTTCTTGGTCCGAAATCAAATCAGAATGGTCAACTCATCTTCATTTGGAAAAAGCCAGAGATAAACGCTAGAGGTATTAATGAAATGCGTAAAGTCTGCACGACAACATCAGCAAAGATTACGCTTTATGAAAAGAAACGGAAAGCACTGTAGAAATAAGAACAGGGTGGTGCTTAGGAGCAAGAAACTAATGTACCTTAGGAGCAGGAAACTAATGTACTCTAGAAACAGGAACGTAATGCCCTTTAGTGAAAAAAATGGAATGCACTTAAGGAAAAATTCTATTCAGCAGTTTATACCTCTTCAGCGAGATACTGCTGCTTTTGCAGTCTTCAGATTTTTTGTGTAACACCAAAAATAATACTTACTTACCACGAAATTCTGTTTGTATTCTTCGCGTCTGACCGAACAAATCAATTTACTTTTGAGAAGAGTAAAAAATGACTACATGGAATAAAGCTCAACTGAGAATTGCACCATTTCGTTTAACGAGTGTTCTTTCTTACAGCAGTTCCTAGTAATTTTGGACTCCGAAATGCGAAGTTCCTTCATAACGGCATTGCCAGTTGCAATACGTCCGTCACATATCGTTATTTTAAATCAACACCAGATTTCCAGAAATCTCTTCCTTAAACGCTGGAAGCAATTATTTGCTTCCTGTGTTCGTCTAGGAATGTATCGACAGAAAACTCCCTTTCTCTTACATTATTTTGTTATGTAACGACTAAGGTTCTTAGGAGTAAAACTCCTTGTTTGGAATCACGCCAGGAAACGTCGGATTCCGAGAAATCGCTTTTGGGCGTTTGCTGAAAATGATGGCTTGCCTTCTTGATTTTCATCTCAATGGATAATACCAAAAGTTATTGACATAGTTGGAATTTCTTTTTAAATTCTCTTTTCGCAGAATTTTTTCTTTCTGTTTCAAATAGTTTATATCCTAGGACATTAAGGTTTCCTGTTTTTAAGGAGCTTTTGGTTGTGTATTCTGCAGGAAATTTCCTGGAATTAAATTAGCAATATAAATAGCCCTGAGCAATTTATTTAAAACAATGAGTAAGCTGCTGGGAATGAAAAACTGTTATGGCTCACAATGTTTACTGCTCAGAATACACACAAAGAACATGGATAAACAGACACACATTTGAAAGATTAAAATGAAGATACATGATGAAAAAACGTAAGTGTTCTATTTCTGTGTGGAAAGATAAATACGTCATCCTATAGTTTGTTTATTTCTGCGGCACTAGATTCATCAGAAATCGTAGTCTCTGCAAAAGCTTGGACATTTTTGTATTACGAAAGTTGATTTGATACATTTACATTAATATTTTCGAAGTATTTAACTTGTAAAATAGTATACACAATCGCCAGCAGATTTCATCTGCTTGGAAAATGTAATGACTATATACTCAACATCTGCGTTTAGAGCTTCGATTTTAATCGGGATAAAAAGTGATTTTTACATATCGAAACCTTATCAAATTGGGGACGAACGTTGTATCGTACCAGGAAGTAATGGGAAAAAGGGTTAAAAAGCACGACCAAATTTAACAGAACGAATTTCCTATTGACGTTTATGTGTGTGCTTAGAAACAGAACTATTTAAGAGACATAGAAAGCGTCTTATATTTTATTCTATAACTGGTTACCGGATTCATTGCCATTGAATAAAATGCATTCAACGTTACTGAATCAACAGGAAAATTTATTCACAAAATTGAGCAAACTAGCCCAAGACTATAAATACATGTATATCTAAATATACAGAGGACATCCTGAAAGTAATGCCTCGTCCTTCATAAGATTTTTATTTGTAGCAGCAAAAATGTGAAACTTGGTGGCAAAATACTGATGTTAATAATGCTAGCTTATTCAAAGTGTTGTCAATCACTTTCTATACATGTCCGCCATCTTTGAACGCATTGGTAAAATCCATTTGGGGAAAATCTCTGAGGCTGCCGTTTCACCAATAAGTTCATAGCCAGTTTAACGTCTGTTACATCTTCGCAACGTTCCACGCAAAGGGTGTTTTTCAAAAGGGTGAACGGAAAAGGTCTGAGGGAATCAAGTCAGGACTGTAGCGGGGTTGGGGCATCACCGTCCAACCCATTTTGGTAATAGCCTGTGAATTCTCCATTGGAGTATGGGGACGTGCGTTAGCATGGTATAAAACAACACTAATGAAGTGGAATGTCATGTCTTTTCCTTCTGATAGCTTTCTTTAGTTTCTTTAATGTCTTCACGTAATAACCACTGTTTGTTGTTACAACTCCTGGGTGGGGACACGACGCTCAGCTGTGATGAGGTCATTTACTCGTTACCTGTTGGCATCTGTCACGGCAGTTGCGGGTCTTTCACTCCGTGGTTTCTCCGACACTGAACTTTTTCCCTCTGGAAACCTCTTCATCCATCTTCGAGCATTACTGATATCGATTGTGTCAGCGCCATAGACCGCAGAGAGTCTTCTGTGAAATTCTGGAGCCTTGCATCTCTCTATTTCCAGAAATTCATAACGGCTTGCTGCTTTTCTCTGTCATTCATGACCTTTATTTCCGATTCTGCAAAAACATTGTTCCCAATCGTAGTACATGTCAGTGCAGTTTCATTAAAGCCACTTCAAAATTTCAAAAGTTATTAAGGAGGAGCTTTCAAGATGTCCCCTGATCTTGAGAACTGCAGAGCCATCAGCCTCATATCAGTTGTTTATAAAATCTTCACTAAGGTTCTTTTACATCGCTTAAAAGAAACACTGGATATGACTCTACCAAGAAAAAATAAGCTGGTTTCAGGAATGGTTACAGCACTTTATAGCATATCCATGTACTTAGAGAACTAACCGAAAGGGCGAATGAGTATGCACTTTCATTATGTGTAGCTTTTATTGATTATGAAAAGTTTTTTGATTACAGGAAACCGTCAGAAGTTGAAATGTTTTTGAAATCCTATATCTCAAAAGCTCTTCAATGCCGCACTGAGGAATGTTTTTCAATCATTTCAACTGGAAGAAAAGGGGATAAAAATTAATTGATATTATTTTACCCACCTTTGTTTTGGCGACGCCTATATTCACTTTTGTAATTACCTCCTCGCAGCTGAGCGACCTTGCTCACAAGAGTAGAAAAGTGGGACAAAAAATGAACTTACATGAAAAGAAATTGATTTACGATGCTTTTAAAAGCACTACAGATTTCGCAGTTGACGAAGCAATTCTAAAGGTAACTGATGCGTACATTTGCTTTGTACAAAAGACATAAAGCAAGCGTCGCAAAGAAGCAGACAATAATATGCGTACAAAACTTGGATGGAAAGAATTTGGAACAAAGATTGAAATTTTCAAGAGCAATATAATGTAAAAGAAAAGTGATATAATCTTAAAAGAACAATATAATCAAAATAATATAATAATAATAATAATAATATAAATGAAAAGTGATGTACCTTTAAAAGAGCAATATAATTAATACAATATACTACTATAAAAGAAAATTGATATAATCTTAAAAGAACAATATAATCAAAATAATATAATAATAATAATAATAATAATAATAATAATAATAATAATAATAATAATAATAATAATAATGATAATAATAATAATAATAATAACATAAATGAAAAGTGATGTACCTTTAAAAGAGCAATATAATTAATACAATATACTACTATAAAAGAAAATTGATATAATCTTAAAAGAACAATATAATCAAAATAATATAATAATAATAATAATAATAATAATAATATAAATGAAAAGTGATGTACCTTTAAAAGAGCAATATAATTAATACAATATACTACTATAAAAGAAAATTGATATAATTTTAAAAGAACAATGTAATTTTGAAAGAAAAGTGTTTAATCAATGCATCCTTTCAGTTCTTACTAACTAATGAGATACATTGCCCTTAACTGAAAACGATATCCAGACCCTGCGAACTACTTAAAGATGCATGGAGAGGTGTGTTCTAGTTATAACCAAGAAGGATATTAAGAGGAACTCATGGATAAGGAAAAGGGCACGAGATGACGACATCATGATGAAGGTAAAATCCCTGGCATGGGAATGGAATGATATATCTCTAGATGAAATGAGTACCATTATACAACTGAAATACTTGACTGGATTCCAAAGGACAGGAAAATACCTTGTGCGAGGAGGGTGTTTGAAATTCAAAGCATATCGTGGTGAGAAAGGGGAGACTAGCTCAAGAGAGAAAGCTTGGGGAAACCTTCATCAAGGAAGAAACTTGGGGAGACTTTCGTCCAGCAGTGGATTGATAATGGTTGACAATGATGATGAGTTATATAACTGTATAACTATACATTTTGTATATACAATATATATATTTTATACACACAGCCCATATATCAGGTCGTTCGTAATATAATGTCCGATTTTCTGAGGTGCCACATTCAATTCGCACACAATGTTTTGGAGACCAACCCGCTCGCTCGCAGCACCATTCCCACGAATTGAAGGACGACTCAGAAGCCGCAAACACACCATAATCAGTTGAGCTGTAGTCCTAGCTACGTGTGTGAGAGTGGCCTGTACAGGATGTTAGAAAGGCGTGAGTTGCGGGTGATTCTACTTCATGAGTTCAAATTGGGTCATAATGCGGCACAAACCTACGTAATGTGGTCGAGGCATGGGGCAATGAGGCAACATCTGAACATTCTATTCGTCGGTGTTTTGAAAAGTTTCGTTCTGACGACACAAGCCTTCAACACGAGGATTGCCGAAGACGACAGTCGGTCGTTGACGCTCTGAAGGTAGATCCTTGCGTCACAGTCAGAGAACCTACCGAAGAGTAGTAGAAGATATTCGGAAAAGGTTTTTCTTGGTGAGCGGCATCTGACCCCAAAAGATTTATGCAGTAGAGTTTTCGGAAGCATAGAAAATTGATGCAAACACATCAGACACAAATATGCACAGTTACGCATCCGGATGGAAAAACAAAGCTTTACCAAAAATTAGACATTGTATGCAAAACATTATGCACCTGGAGATCTATTCGACGCAGAGGCAATTTTTTCAAATTAGACGTTTAAAAACAAAGTTGTCGGGGAAATTGCAATATTACGTGAAGTACCGGAAAAACTGATAATTACTTGAAGCTGAAACTCTACCTAAAATAATCTTCGTCAAAAATATTATCGAAGTGAGGAACTAAGTTTTTCAGTAGGATATTTAAAATCACTTTTAAAGTGGGCTCATCTATATCTCGAAAACTGACGGTTTACCATACACGTGTGTCCAATATGAATCATATGTTGAAATTTTGTCTGAATACAGGGAAAATTATTAACTGACAAAAATTGAAGTAAACAGTTTTACTGATAAAAAAAAAAGAAAAATTAACAAACCAGAGTAATTTATTTCATACTGCTTATGGTCTTGTTTCGTAACGTTAACCCTAGAAATTATTGAGCTTAATACAGATTATTTACTTAAGATCACTTTTTTCACGCTTTCCAACCGTAGGCTGAAGAAACGTATATGCTCCAGCTTTGTCAATCTGTCCGGAAGATAACTCGCGTAAAAATGGTTCGATTTCGATGAAAGTTTAATATGTGATAGGGGACCACCTGGGGACGAACCCTATTGAAAATGGGTGAAGCAGGGTCAAATGGCAGGACATAGGAGCGGTATCCAATCCATTGCCCTAATGGGTCATAAGTTACGTAAGTATGGTTCGATTTCAATGAAAATTTAGTATGTGGTAGGGATTTGCCTGCGTTCGAACCCTACCGAAAATGGATTAAGTGGCATCAAAGGTCAGGACATAGGAGTCCTGACCTTTGACCCCACTTATCTTGGGATGCATTCCTTTGCCCTTAAGCGTCATAACTTACCTAAATATGGTTCGATTTCGATAAAATTTTAGTATGTCGTAGGGGATCGCATGGGGATGAACCATATTGAAAATGAGTGAAGTGGGGTCAAATGTCAGGACATAGCAGCGGGATGCATTCCATTGTCCTTATGCGTTATAACTTACGTAAAAATGCTTCGATTGACACAAAACTTTATCATGTTGTTCCTGAACTATACTTTACCGGTTCTGTTGAATATCATCGAAATGGGTCAAACGTCAGGTCTTAGGAGCGAGATTTATTCTACAGGCATTATCCTCATAACTTGAGTAATAACTTGAGTAATGATTTCTGGTATGTTGGAAAGCGTATCATAATCAATGAATTGCATGATTTTACTAACTTGTTTATGCTTTATAACCGTAGGTTGAAGAAGCGTATATTCTCCATCTTTGTCCGCATGTCTGTCTGTCAGCACGATAACTCAAATAAAAAGGGTTCGATTTCGATAATATTTTAATATGTGGTATGGAACAAACTGGGAACGAACGCTGTTGAAAATGGGAGAAATGGGGTCAAAGGTCAGGACATTAGAGCGGGATCCATTCCATCGCCCTATATCTCGGAAACTGACGTCATAACTTACGTAACAATGCTTCGACTGCAACAAAACTGTATTATGTTGTTCCGGAGGTAAACTGACCCGGTTCTGTTGAATATTATCAAAATGGGATCGAAGGTCAGTGCACAGATTTATTTCACAGCCATTATCCTCATAACTTGACTACAAGTGCTTCTATTCCGACAAAACTTTAGTATACTGTTCCGGAGGTGTACTGCACAAATTCTGTTTAATATCAATGAAATTGGATCCATGGGCAGGGCACAAGAGTGAGTTTATTCCACAGTCATTAACCTCACAACATGAGCAATAACTTCAATAAAAATGCTTCTATTGCGACAAAATTTTAGTATGTTGTTACGGAGATATACTGAATGAATCAATAGTCAGGGTAAGGAGGAGGGTTTTCCCGCGCGCGTTTCCTGTTGTGTTGGAAAGTGTATCCTAATCAATGCATTGCATGATTTTACTAACTTGTTTACTGCATAAAGCTCTTCTCCAGCAGCATCAACTTTCACCACGACGGATGGAACAGATCGAGATGTTTCGACTTTGCCAACAAAACAGAGTTTCATGGACTTGTGATTTTAATATCGTAACTTTTAATATGCAACGTCGAAAGCGGAGCAATAAATAATTTCACGATGTTTCGAATTTTTTATAATTTATACCAAAAAACCTAAAACTTAAAAACCGTAAAATTATCAACTTGCTCCTGTCTCCCATAGTAATAATTTATTTTTTGTTTCCGGGATTTAACGACCGCTGTGAATGACTTAATGTGCTATATGCATTCTCTCGTATTTGATCTAGGACCGTTGGTTCCAGCGTGGAGAGAGATCCAATGATGTAAGACAAGCCTACCCTCCATGACTCACTTCAATTCAATCCGGACCTATTTCGAATGAATAATTAAAAGCCTCGTGACACTCCGACACAGAGCGAATGATTGGAGCGGTGTCTTAGCAGAAACTGGACCTCGGTTAGTTGCTCTTGCTTTTTGCTTTTATAGCCCCATGCAAGATTTACGACTGGTTTAAAGCCCTTGTGCTAGCTTCCATGTTAGACTCTTCAGAGAAAGTGCTATGGCAACGAAAACATGAGGTTCTGGTGCCCTCATCTATTCCGCAAGTACAACGCTGATTTGTTGAAGATCCTTATCAAGTCAGTCCCTTGGAAACGGCGTAAGCTGGCCGAGTGCTCAGAGATACTCTTCTTGCCTGTAGCCAGAGTTAGGACCAGGTTGAAATCCCGAATGTGGTATGGGAGTTTCTCTTATGGCGATGGTTTCCTTACCTTACAAGCACCAGTGGCTCTGAATTAGTGATGGGTGATTTCCTTAGCCCTTAGGGTTTTTCCTGATGGCCATTAAACCCTGAAAAAATTTTAAGTTTTGTTTTCACCGTTTCGGATATTGTCTCTCCACACAATGCGTATAAATACAATCCGGCCTAATTTTCTATCAAGAAACTGAAACTAGTTTGCCTTAAGCACTGTGTGTCACGTAAAAACATTTCGTTTGTGTCGGTGTGATAGACGCTGGGGTAATACCACGACAGGTTGCTGTGATGGGATGGTTTGTTAAGATTTCACAATTAAACATTTTTTTTATTGGAGGATTTGTGATGTGTTGCGTAATTTAACTTACATTTTTAGTTGCTTTCTCTATTTAAATTTGAGTTCGTTCTCCTTAGCATTTTTCAAACTTATCGTAATATCTTCTCTCTCGCAAGACTGTGATTGGCAGCGTATGACGTGTGTATGTGTCCGATGAGAAGTGAATGTTATATAATGTTTGAACAGGAGCAGTGTGTAGTGATGACGGTGCTATGATGATATTATAGTAGTTGCGGAAGTACTTGACGTTTTGATTTCTAGACGTCTGCGAATTTAACATTTAGAGTTCATGTTTTTGTTTCTCGTTAAACGTTCTCTAACAAGTAATTGGATTTTTTCACCAATGTTGTTGAAGCCAGGGTCGTACTAAAAGGTGTTTGCTGAATAAAGACTAATAGTAAGTAACATTTTCTGAAGTTATTTAAGTGACTCCTGATTCGCTTAAAGGTGAGGTTATTAAGAACTGATTTGTGCAGTGTTCAGACGGCTTTATTTAAACGAACATTACAATTTAACAACCACCGTGAGCAACTTAGTGGTCTATAAGCAGCTTCTTGTCCCTAATTTAGTGTCACTGGTTCCAGTGACACTAAATTAGGGACGGGAAACTAAGTGTCACTGGTTTCATTGAAGAGAGAGAGAGAGAGAGAGAGAGAGAGAGCCAGTGAGGTAAGACAAACACAGCATCCATGCGTCACCGGGATTCGAACCTGGACACATCTCGGATGAATGATCAGAAGCCATCGCTTAGACCAATGCGCCGACGGGGCCGCACGAAAGAGCTTCGACGAAGTATGAAAATGAAGCTTCCTAGTTTGCAGGGGATGGGATTCCAATTCACATCTCCCTTCTCAAGGGTCTACAGTTCTACCTATTGAAACACAGCGACGGAGCTTATCGCTGCAGGTTTGCAGTATTGACATGTCCGTCACCTTGGAGGTACTTACCCCCCCCCAATGAGAAACAGCTGGGCCGAAATCAGAGTTTCCCGATGTAGCCGGCAAACCATGCTTGATGTAACCCGCAGTCGAAAGAAATATTAATAATTCCAGACGATGTGCGGAAGAATTATCACACACAATTTTGTTAAACCTCAGGACCAGGAAATTCATTTTCACGTCCGGGTGCTAATTTTAAAATAAAGCCTTTGTCCTTGATGGGATTCGAACTTCAGAGAGTGAGTCAAAAGTAATGATCCCTTGGATAGGAACATTTCAAACATGTGTAAAGTACAAACGAATACAATTAAATCTTCGAAATACAAGCCGTTATGTTCTATAGTCTGAAGCCTTCATTCTTCCAAATTTTGAATTCCCTCTCTGTACCACTCCTTGGATTTTGAGGTGAAAACCTCCTGGACCCTGACCTCATGACGGTTTTGGAAGGTTCTGCCTTGGAAGAAATGTGCCATCTCCTGAAACAAATGGTGCAAGGTCTGTGATATAGCCAGGATGTGGAACAAGTTCGATTCCATCAAGCTCCGGGATCTTATCCCTCGTTGAACGGGCGGTAGGGGGTGGTGCATTATCGTGCCGAAGAAGAACCTGTTTTCTGTTGACCAAAGCAGTGTACTTACGGAACAGAGCTTCGTACATCCTCTGTAGTTGTTGAGAGTAGAGCTCAGCGGAAACGCCCTGCCTAGGTGGAACGAATTCAAAGTGTATGGGCCCCTAAAAATTCCACCGAACACACAGCATGACTTAATGTTCGAGGCGTCCCCGCTTAGCGATGGGTTCTGGAAGCTGGCCCGGGTTAATCCACTGGTTTCGCATGACGGAATTATGGAAAAAGATCCACTTTTTATCAGGCGTAACAATTTGCCTGATGAAACGCTTGTTAAGGGAGTGAGTGGTTCAGCAGCTCTCTGCACAATTCCATCCGCCTTTGAACTTGTGCTGTGGTCAGTTCGTGGGGTACTACTCGGCAGCTCCTATTGACCTTCCCAAGCTTGTGGAGATGGCGAACCACATTGGATTGTGATACCCCAATCTCGTCCGACAATCTGCGAGAGCTTGTGGTAGGTGTTGCCTCTACGGTTTCTCGCAGGGCTTCCATATCTACCGTTGGGGGTCTTCCAGAGCGAGGCCCACCTTGAAGGCTGGTGTCACCCTTGTTAAAGCGAACAAGCCATCTTTTTTTTTTGTGGCGTAGCTAACTACACTCACACTTTCTATTGCACAAATTTCGGCGATGCGTAGATAATCCTTTTTTTCAATAACTACGCAACAGTACTCGAACAGCCGTTTTTTCGTCCATATTCTGAAAGCAAAAAAGAAAAAAAAACAGTTAATTCATATGCATGTGCATCACCAAAGCAAATTGTGTTAGTCCATGAAATGCTCTTTCTACCTATAAACAAGTTCCAGTCCAAACGATTGTTTTTTTTTTTCGAAAAAACAACGTCATTTCAAACTACCTCTCACATGGCTCATTACTTATGACATCTGCCTTCTCCGAATTTGACTGTTCGGACGAATCTGCCTTCTCCGGATTTGACTGTTCAGACGAATCTTATCGCTGCCGTTTTCACGACTTCTTCATCACCTCTGAGGCAGGTAGGTGACACAAATTTTGTCTTTAATTGGGTAAAAATTGTACTGATGTGCATGACATTTTATAAAACGGGTACGATAAGGCATGGTTGACCCACTCAACAATATTTGATTAGTTTTAATAATTTCTGAAAGGTCGGGAATCCTTGTAAACCTACAAACTGTTAGGACGTCAATCAATTAGTCGAAATGACAACGCAATCTATTGAATCCCGGGGGGGGGATTACTTTAAAATCCAGTGAAAAGTAGGTTTCCTTCCTTAAATAGCACTCCTTGTTCATTTTTACTGTGCATTCACCTAAATTTATTGACACATCTCGTATAATCTAGGTAATATTGTTATCACTGCCAGACATATGTATATACTCAACGAGTTATTTCCTTTACTTTCAACATCCACAAAAAATGTGCAGTGCCAGTTAATTTTTTTCCTTCCTAGCAGTTATGCGCAGTGTTAAACCGAGACACGAAAGCATTTTTACAAATACGAATAGCACATGTTATAAATTTCAACGTGCTTCATTCTTATATTTATATTGGAACTGTTCTTTTAAATCTAGTAAGTAAATTTTATTACCTTCGAAAGCGCAATTCTGATATAGTACTCTATCGAAGGAAATAAAATTTATGAATTTAGTTTAACGAATACTTTCGTCAGTCAATAATAATTACAGGTTTTTGCGGCGTGAGTTCAGAAAATGTTACCTAAAGATTTATCTACTGTGAAGCAAAAAATAATATAAGGCATTTCAGCTTTGTAAAGAAGAAGAATATCTCAAAATATTAACGAAATTGCTCTGAGGCGGTAATATTTCTCTGATATTATTTTTCTATTCATCATGCTATGAATTTGCCGTTTTTTGTTTTATATTCCAGGGTAAGCGAAGATTAAATCCTTGCAATCTTTGCTCATTATTTCATGCAAAATTCTTTTCTTCGCACAACTTATGTAGATCACTTTTTAACGATGTTAGAGAGCAACATGTTCTTTTACTTTTTTCTTCCTTTTAGTTGTAGGCCGAAGAAAATGGAATACAATGCGGCAAAAAAGAGAATATAGATAGATAGATAGATAGATAGATAGATAGATAGATAGGTAGGTACAGAGATAAGAAATAGGCTGGAATATTAAGTGAATGTGTAAGAGTTGAGAAATAGGGAAATATTGTGGAAATTGTAATCTAAATGCCCGGAAGTAATTGTAGATAATCATTTTTAAATGTTTCAAAATCTCTCCACTTCACTATTCTAAATTGAAACTGAAAATTTGCTCATGTGCAGGATGCATTAGCACGGAAAGGGTACGAGGTTTTGCACCTCCCAGCCTACAGCCCCGATCTGTCACCATGTGACTTTCATTTGTTTGTACCCTTATAAAAGGCTCTAAAGGGTCAATGATTCCACTCCGATTCAGACGTCATGGCTGCGGTGACCAAATGGTTCAAGGAGCAACCAAAGTCCTTTTTCGCGGATTGTATCCGTTGTCTCCCCAAGAAGTGGAATGCGTGCCTGAATGCCTACAGCGACTTTTTCTAACGAACACTGGTGCATTCTTGTATCCTTGTATAATTCTTTGTTTAATTCTGCCACACCTGCGGAAGTACCTTTTCGTTCATCTTTAAGAAACCACTCGAAAGGGTTTGATTTTATCACGCCTAATATTTTTCCGGACTTCTTGCAGCATATCGAATTTCCCTAAAAATCTGTTTGCCTCCAATAAAATAGTTCAATGGTAATCAACAATAGCGCCTAGAAGATGGATTTATTCTGGCAGATTAGTTAAGGTTGTACCGTGTGTTTGCCTTAAACTTACAGAATTATTTACAGGAACGGAAGATGAAGGTACAGCAGAATGTACATGGTAACGCGAATTTGTTTGAAAGAATATCTCGTAATTATGAAGGAATTCGAACTTAAGTTGTTGCTTTTTTTCTATATTTGCTTCCATCCTTCCCAAATCCGAAAGTCTGTTTGCAATTCTGCAGAGAAAATTCTGTCTTATTAGCTATTTTGCTAAACAGATTCGAGGGCTTCAAAAGTGTCTGAAGTCTTGAGAGACAAAGTGCCTGACGTTTTGAGAGACAAAGGTATCTGAAGTATTGAGAGATAATTTCGAAACAGTGTGTTTAAAATTGCATCATGTCGAAGAACATCAGAAATTTTCAAGAAAAAGACAAAGTGCTGAAGACATCGAGGACCATAGAAAGTAATCAATCGTATTGCTAAATTATGGATAAAATGTCGACACATATTTCAAAGGGGTTTTGTCATATAAATAAAAAACTAGAATTTCATTCGCTGTATGTCTTTGTAGATTTTGAAACTCACGTCAAAAATTTCAAAAACATGCGTTTCCATCTTTTCCAGAGTCTTGCAGGCATTGGACTGCACATGGCTTCAAATAGTGTTATACGTGTTCTGTGCAAAGCCGGATTATTTCTGCAGTAACGTCAATGCAATGTAGGAATATTTACGTTCCACAGGACTTTAGAAAGCATTCATGAAAGGCACAGATCCTCCGGAACTATTTTTGACTATCCCAGAAGCAAGTATCTCCGCTGAAAAGTGCTTTTGCGCCCTACAAAGAATCAAAACCTTCCGACAACACACGAAGTTACAAGACAGGATTTTAACAGTACCCTTCATTTCTTTTGAAAAATACATTTCTGAAGAAAATGGTAAAAAATCCTTCTTTCTACAATTCTCTTAGAGACATTTTTGCTACAAAATTGCACTTCCATATCGATCCGAAAAGTAAGTAATAAATTATCAAGCCTCTCCCTGTTTCTTTTTTGCTTTCTCCATTTTAATTTCTTTATCCATTTGCAGCTTACTTGACTGGAAAATGATATCCCCAGTTCTTTTGTTAAAAATGTATTGTTGCTTTTCATAATTTTTCACCAAGTTTTAACAATAAAAACGTGCGTATTAAAAACAAAGATTTAGCTCGATAACAGAATATGATTTGATTTCAATGCCTTTCTTTGCAGTACGTCTTTTGTGAAAACCATTGTGCTTATGTTACTGGTTTGTCCGTCTGTCTGTGGACACTATTTCTCTGCAACTACCAGTCCGATTTGAAAAATTCTTCTTGCATTGCTAAGCATGAAATGAAAGGACAACGATCCTTGCATTTCAGTTTTTCCCGATGCACAACGTCGCCGCTAGACAGCGTAAATGCAGATATCGAATTTACAATGCATTTTATTGTATATGTTTGCTTCTAAATACCCTGTAGGCAAAATTATTTCCTTACTATGCCATCTATAACGAAGATTATTTTAGACACAGTTTCTTTTTCAGGTAATGCATACATTTCCCGCTAGGGGCCGTAAAGGTAAATTGCTATTTCTCCGGTATCTCGCCTTCTAAAACACCGATTTGAAAACTTCTTCCTATAGCGGTAACAGCTCCTGATGGGAAATGTTTTGCATATAAATCCCAGTTCTTGGTGATTAATAGTTTGTCCACCAGGGGGCGTAAGTATTTGTTCCTGCTCCGATGTATATGCAGCAAAATCTCAGCTTCTAAAAACCAGATTGAAAAAATTATTTCGTGGACCGATACCGCTCTCCTCGGAAAACCTTTTGAGAATACCTCCTGCCTAAAATACAGCATAGTTCTCCCGCCAGGGGCATAGACGTACATCTTATTTTTGTCGATGTCTTGCTTCTAGGAGTCCAATTTGAAAAATTCTTCTTTGTTGGAGAGCGTCTCCGTTACGAAATGCTTCTCATATAATTTCAAATTATTCTTACGTTAATTGGTGTTTGTGCACTTTTGTTTGCAGTTGTATCGCCGCTTCTAAAAACCCAATTGAGAAATTCCACTTTTATTGTATCCCAATCGCTACAATAAAAACGTGGAGCATTAACCTCTTTGAATAATGCACAGATTTTCCCCTAGCGGGCGTAAACGTAAATACCTTTTTCTCGCTATCTCCGCTTTCAGGAAACGTATTCAAAAACTTATTTTTCCTTAACGTAGTTTTCTCAATAAAGAATATTTTATGTCTACTTTCAACTTCCCCATTATGTAAAATTCTTCCGCTAGAAGGCGTAGAGTTATATCACGTTTCCTTCTATATTTCCCTGTTTTAAATGTTCGATTTGAAAATCTGTTTGTCTCCGATATTTCGTTCTGCTGTGAGAAACCTTTCGTGCGCCATTTGTTAATTTTCGTGTCGTTCTTTTTAGCCGGTGGTGGGAGTAAGTAGTTGTTCCTATTTCTGGATATTTTATCGATTGTAGAAATCCCGTTGATTTTTTCTAACCGTTTACACTGACTTTGAATAATTTAGATAAATTTAATTCACGTCAGGAAGGATTCAAAAGACATGCTCATTACAACCGAAAATTCGGTGCCGTCTTTCTTGTTTTATTATGCATTACTTCGTGCACTTACGATTGTAAGATTCTAGTAAAAATATAGAAAAGTTTATGAGTTGCTAATTTTTTCTAAGTACACATTTTCATTCACCTGGTCTGACTGCGCACCATTGAAACTGTTGCTATATTCAACACTAAGTGCTCCTTGCTCAAAAACAATATGCTTTATTTCTTGTACATTAAGTTCGATTTTAATAACAACTTTGTTCATTCTGTATTGTATGCTCTGCAGTTAAATTTTCCTCTCAAACAACAGGTATGCGTCGTCAAACAATAGCCATCGCACACTGAAATAGCCATCACACACTGAAATAGCCATCACACACTGCAATTCCCAAGACAATCTCGTACGTCTACTTCGGCATCATATATGCATCCATAAATGTTTAAAACAACGTTAAAAGCGCGAAGCTACTGGAAAATAATGCTGATACTATTAAATAGTTTCCTGTAATAATACATGTCTCAATTTTTAAGGCCCATAGTACTGGAAGTATCTGTGAAGTGCTACTTCTAAGTATCTACGAATCCAGCTTTCGAGTCGTAACCGGACGTCAAAACCGTCCGGTATGCAAAATTATTAAAATACATTTGCACAACAAGAATTTGATTTGATTTTCTGAGGAATGCTTTGTTACAAAAAGTTATATTCGTCACGAAAAGTCACGAAAAGAAATACGGGATTACGCCACCGTGGTAAGTCAGATAATTTTCGGATATTATCTGACTTACCATCCTTGTCACATTTACGCCAAAAATCGGATTATCATCTTCAAAATGTGTAGTTATATTCGTTTTACGGATTTCGATCCTTTTGGTCACAAATCCTTTTGTTGTTTACTAGCGACACCCAGGTAATTCCATTATATCAATGTAATGTAACCGGCGAACAGGGATGCGCCAAGCGGGGTTTTAACGAGTGCGAAGCACCAGGGCGCCAGCTCGTGGGGGCGGCAGATCGCCTCAATCAAATTTTTCGGCTGATAAAAAAGTATCAGTGACGTGGGAGAAGTTAAGAAAACGTTTTACTGTGAGAAATCGTAATGCTACGCTGCACGTTAATTTTTTTAGCAAAATTAATTCGTTTATAATTCAACAAAAAATGTCTTGAAATCAGAGAATAATTTTTACTGTTTTGTTCAGTAACAGATACCGCGGGCAAAGGATTGAAAATTATTTTTCTGATTTTTTTTTGTTTAAATCTTGAAGATTTCAGCATTCACGATATGCGTGGCCAGCGCTATGAGAATGGTGCCAATATGAAGGAAAAACACAATGGACTTCAAAAAACATAATTTTTCAACTTATGACCCATATGCATTTTATGTACTTTAAGCGGCTCAACGACAAAAAAATTTCCCTTCAGATTCTGAACCTTTTCAGCATTGTTAAATAAATATATACTTTCTTTTCTGAATTACATTACCGTTGGCAAATTTTAAAGAAAGAGCTTACAGCGCTGATCATAAACACGTGCTCTAAAACAAGGTAGGAAAATAGGATCGATGAAATAATTGTAACGAAGACTGGGGTACCATTTCGATGTAATCCACGATATGTTGTCTTAGATTTTTTTGTTATATATATCATCATCGTTAAAAATATATATCATCATCGTGGGCGTGGTCAACCATTATCAATTCTCTTCTGGATGAAGGTCTCCTCAAGTTTCTTCCACAACGGTCTATCTTGCGCCAGTCTCCTCCATGTCACTACCGCATACTTTCGAATTTTATCCAGCCATCTACAACTTGGCTTTCATTTTGGTCTCTTCCTGTCGCTTGGAATCCAGTCTAAAATGTCGGTTGTCCATCGGTGGTCCGTTATCCTGGCAATATGTCCAGCCCATTGCTATTTCAGGGATTTTAGATATCTTCCACTCTTGTCATTTTCCTTATCCACGCGTTCCTCTTCTTATCTTCTTTGGTTATGTGTGTGTGTGTGTGTGTGGGTGACCTCTCCCCATCGGTAAGCTGTAACATGTTTATCATCGTACATCACGAAACTTTTTTTGCCGCCCCGGTGGCGCAGTGGTCTAAGCGATGGCGTCTGACAATTCGTCCGAAAAGGATCCGAGTTCGAATCCCGGTGAGACATGGATGTTGTCTTTGTCTTAAGGCACTGGCTCTCTCCCTTCCCTGGAACCAGGGACCCTAAATTAGGGACGGGCGACTGCTTATAGCCCATTGAGTTGCTCACGGTGGTTGTTAAACTTTCAATGAAAAAAAAAACAACAACCGGTAAAGCGGACGTTTGTGTAAATTGACAGAGAAGAGAGAGGAAGATGACTTCTTGGATTATTCGTAGCGTCACCTGAACTAGATTTTCACATATTTTTTTCTCTTCAGTTTTATATGAGACAACTATGTTTTATGAAAAATATTAATTTACCGGAAATAGAAAATATTGTTGCTAAAGATATTTTTCCTGTAAAAATGAATAAAAATTGAAAAATATTCTCGTACAAAGGGGCGGCAAATGCCCTTGGCGCGCTCCTACCGTCGAATTTCCTTAATCCTGTCTTTGAATGAGTGTAACAGAAATTCTGTCCTATATCTGTAATGCAAATTATTTTGTACACATTTTCTCGAAAACTATTACTTTGAAGAGTTTGAAATTTTAAACACAAATAAAAACGACCCATAGCTAATACGTGTCACAATAATTTTTCCGAAACATTTGTTAGAATATTTTTTTTAATTCAATTTATCTGACTCGAAGGTATTCCAATTTGGCGCTAGATGGCGCCAGAAGTTAGCTTGGCAGTGTGTCTGTGTGGAAAAAACAAAATCTCTCACTCATTTCTGTCTGATTTTTTTAATTATCTAGGCCAAATAGAAATCAAAAAATGGCCACTGAAGTGAGATTGGAATCTTGTCTTCTATAGATCATCTTAAATGCTACTGTACGTTCATTTTTTGAAGAGAAAATGTGGTCATTACCAGAAGACACTTCAATTTGAGACAAAAACTACGCCTACCTACTAAGCTTCACCCCCAAACAATGTCTTCGGTTAAAACGTAACAGCACGTATTTTGTCTTTTCATTGTGGATCCAACGAGCCTTCAGTCATTCGCTGACGCCAACTTCTGGGACAATCCCTCAAGACGTAAAAGCCACGCCTAAGGAGTGATATTTTGCGCCATCTGTCGCAGATGATGAAGCCTAACACTCATTCAAAAACAGCTTTAACGGTGCATTGATCCTCCGGACCACCCACAGGCACTTAGGCGTCGTAGTGCTCGGCTAGGCTTCTTATCACAGGAACACAGTGCTGATTGCTCTATGAAATATGTGACGTGATACGATTATTCCCATGTGTCGGCCCGGCAGAATCTGTGGTTTATCGTCTAAATTGCGTAGCCAGTTTAAGAAAGCCGGTTTCAGAAGTTTCCTATCGCCTTGAACGCGGTTTATCTTTCGTCAATGTAGAACCAATGAATGAAATAGAGACGGGGGTGTAAGGGAGCCAATGAGCTACTTCCAATTCACAACCCCTCCCCTAAACGCACGCGGTAGTTTGAGAAAAGTGACTTGCTAGAGAAGAGAAGGCTGGAAAATGTTGAAGAAATTTAAAAAATAAGAAGGGAGAGGAGTGTAAAAAAGTTACGTCCCCGACGAACGCCAGAATGTGAGAGAAAGTTTGGGAGACATTCTTCTAAGCGAAAAAACTACGACGGAATACAAAGCCTATGGGTATTTTCTATACAGAAATAAAGATGCGCGAGAGGTTGCAATCCCCAGGTCCCAAAATACATTTTTCTTCGCAATCCGAAAGTTGCAGCTAATTTCGTTTTTCGTCGTACTCCAAGGTTTCTGTGCTATGACTTGCATTACATCACTTTTCGCCACTATTGGTAGATCCACCATTACAAACAGTGTCAGTTACCAGTTGGATAGACATGTATCTTTAAATAAATTAAAACATATACATAAATTTAACGTAATTCATTAAATTCTTATTCACGAAAAACTTAGAATTCTAAAATATTGTGAGATAACTCAGCATTTTCATTATATGAAGTGAACAGTTGATAACAGTTACCGTACGTAAAATTCGTACGATGTAATAGCAATTGTATTTTGTTGATTCTTCATTTTATTGTTGATTAATCAGTAATTTGAATAACTAGGAGTAATCGTCATTGTTGGGTACAAGATAATAAGTTGTTATTCTGTCATATCCACCCATGTTCCTCTTCTGCCACAATTAGTATCATGCGTCAGCACGCTACTTTTAGGAATGGAGCCTATTTTCTTGAGCTTATGCATACCTGAATGACAACAGAATACAGAATTTAAATTGCAGCTCTTTTCTTTTTTCAGTACAATTCGCAGACTGCACCCTTATTCCAAACATCAGTGCCAGAGAAAGGTTGAACCACAACGCGGCACCCTCTTCTAAATTCCTTGCATATACTAAATATGTTTTATATTGACGACGATCAGGTGTGCATGTCCAGGAGTTCATGTACAGTCACTTGCATAAGTTTAAGACCACCTGAAGATGTATTGAAAATTAAGATCTTCAATGAAACAACTAAATACTAGTCAGAGATATTTGAAAAAATAACACCACAGATGAATACTTACACTCTTTAGAACACAAAAAAGACAGCAATCAATGCTCTCTGTGGCCACCTTTGTTTTTTATAACGAGCAGAATACGATGTAGCACCATCTCAATAAGAGATTCGCAGTAGTTACTTAAAACGTCTTTGCATCAGACGTACTGTATCGCGTCAATCAAAGCCTACAAATTTGAAGGCTGTTTTTCTTCTACCTTGTATTTTAAAATGATCCACAAATTTTTGATGGGGTTAAGGTCGAGACTATTACCGGGCCAGTCAAGCACCGTTGTGTTTTTCTTCTGCAGGTACCTTTACTCTATTTCATCTGTGACATGGAGCACCATCATGCATAACGATTGTGCATCTGTACACTTGCACATGAGTTAACAGCTTCCCCCGTAACATTTCCACATAAAAAGGACCACTCATGGTAGTGCCTGTAGGCGAAAAATATAATGAAGTAGTTCCGAATGCTGACAAAGCACCCCATATGATCTCATGAGGCACACGTCTCACGGTGCTAACAGTGTATTTTTCATCAAAGCTTTTGTGCCTTTTGGTCGTCAAAAATGTGCTTCACGCGATTCAAATTGACGCACAGTTGATTCTTCGGAAAAATTAACTGTGCTCCAATTTTCAGCAGTCCACGATTAATAACGCTTAGAAAACTGGTGTCTCTTCTTTTTCATGACAGAGGTTAGTCTAGGTTTATGTGCAGGTTTATAAGACTTAAATCCAAAATCATTTTTAAGACTTCGGGAAACAGTGCTGTTACTAATATCAGACCCTTTTTTAAATGTAGAAAGGCCTTCATTTTCTTGCACGACCTCCTCGGAGAACGCATAACTATTCGCCTTATGGTACTTTCATCACGTGAGGTGGTTTTTCTTGGACGTTTACTTCACTTTCGGTCGCTAAATTCACCTGCGTCTTGATATTTCATGATCGTATTATGAATAGCAATCTTACTCACATTCACCTTTGTGCTTATGTAACGTTCCAAGAATCCTTCATGATACAAAATCACTATTTGTGCCCTCTGCGTAACACTTAATGACACCTTTGTCCCCATTTTTTGCTATGTAGAAAATACGTACAAGCCCTCTCAGCTTGAAAACCAGAAGCAAACTGACACTCGCACGCTTCCCCAAAATCTATCAACAGCTACCGCTGTAGGATGATGCAACACCGACAGTAATTTGAGTAATACAGACAGTAGCTGACGCAATCGGTAGAAATCTTCTAGTACTAACTGTTGGCCTTAAGCTTTTGCAACCGCCCCGGTGGCACAGTCGTCTAAGTGATAGTTTCTGACCATTCATCCGATTTTGGTCCTGGTTTTGAATCCGGGTGAGTCATGGGTGTTGTGTTTGTCTTACGGCGTTGGCTCTCTCCCTTCCCTGGAACCAGTGACCCTAAATTAGGGACGGGCGACTGCTTATAACCCATTGAGTTGCTCACGGTGGGTTAGTCGTGTTTATCTGTGCTCCTCAAGTTTTCGTCGGTGTGTGTTATTTTTCTTCGTTGTCAGTGTTCTATTTCGTGTGTGTGTTGTGTGTGAAGGTCCCGTGTTTCTTTTTATATGCCTGCCGAGCTGGTAAGTGCTTATTTTGATTAGTTTACCTTATTTTTCTGCCTTGGCCAAGCTGGCTAAGGGCTAAGCTTCTCCTCGCCATTGCAAATGGCGGCATCCAGAGAGAATGAAGTCCTAACCCTTGCTACCGAAAATGATGATCTCCCGATAACAGCTTCTCTAATAACTACTACCAATGACGAGTCTATCTCGATAAACCACTCCTCCTTGCAGCCTTCTGTTGCTGCCTTACCATCGGATATCGCCTCTTCTTCCAAGTCTCCCAGCGGTGATACGATGTCCTCTCTGAAAGCTAATGATGACGCCATGGATGTTTCGCACTCTATGCCGGAATCATCTCCAAAGCAACGTACATCTACCCTCTCCTATGCTGACGTAACCGCATCTAAGTCGGGACCTTCATAGTCTTCTTTTTCTCCTGGACAATATGTGATGACGCCTATTGCCGAAGTCATTGAGGTTGTCCTTAAAGAAGATAACCCTTCTGGACTGATATTCCTTCAAACTATGGAGAATGGTGTTGTGTTTCCGAGCCTGAGAAATACAAAACTCACTGCATATACTGCTGCTCTTCGAGAGATTGTTCCTGCATCAGCCATAACTCATGTGGGCAGGAAGCCTTACAAAGTAGTTGTTTACTTATCTACTCCTGCCCATTCCCTACATGTACTGACCAAGGGCATCTCACTTGGTGATCGTCACATCCATGCCGAAGCTGTTTCACAGAGTTTCGTTGTTGTAAGTTTCTCACCAGTTCCACCTGAGCTTTCAGATGATATCTTGATTGCCGCTCTTCTTCCTTATGGTCGGATCATTGGAGGTGTAACTACCTACTCTTCGTTTCCAGAGGTGCCAGAAGATAGATACCTACTCGGGTTTCGCCCCAATGTTCGTGTGGTCTTCCCTTCAGAGGAGCACATGCTGCGTATTCCACCCCCTTTACGTGTACGCTGTTGCACGCACATTTGAGAGATATTCATCACAGTAGGCTCCTTCTGTCCGAATTGTAAAGGCACGGGACATCCCCGCGCTCTATGCCCTCATAATGCGAACACTCTTTCCAAGTCAAAAGCACGACCTTCTTCCTCTTTGTCACGTCAATTGGCATCCTCTTCTGGTGCTAAAGACCAGCAACAGCAGACTTCCTCAAAAAGTAGTGATACAGTAGTTGGTCAACCGACGTCTACAAAAAGTAGTGAGACAGCCGTTGGTCAACCGACGTCTACCAGAAGTAGTGAGGCAGCCGTTGGTCAACCGACGTCTACCAGAAGTAGTGAGACAGCCGTTGGTCAACCGACGTCTACCAGAAGTAGTGAGGCAGCCGTTGGTCAACCGACGTCTACCAGAAGTAGTGAGACAGCCGTTGGTCAACCGACATCTATGGGTAAACCCTCGACCTCGGGTGATGCATTGGCGCCCACTTCATATCTTCAGTCAAAAGAGGCATCAATTGTTAATCCAAAGTCTCCTATAGAGATGGTTGATGACGATTCTCGTCATACTGCTGCACCGACCGTTGAGGTTGTTTCTTCAGTTCCTTTTAAATTGCCGGAAGTTCCAATTCCGGTTACAGCACAAAGTCGTAGACGGGAGAAGCGACGTAGAACTTCACGCGCTCAGAATAAAAAGTTTAGAATTACAACTACCGTTAAGGCAGGACGTGACTGTTCTAGTAGTCAGATGCTCACGTCTGAAGGCTCTATGGAATCTGATACAGATGATGAAACAATTATTCCGATCTCCTGTGAAAACTTTTTTACATATTCTAGAGGCATCCTCTCTTCCACAGACACCTGTGTCTGGGGAGAAGGTGTATGCGTTCCTAATAAGTCCCCGTAGAGACAAGCTGTCTCGCAATTTTTTGGAAGGTTACTCCCACTGTCTTTCTGACACCATGAATCAAATGTTGGCGATACATTCTCATTTACGTAAGGTTCCGGGCAGAGATCTGGGTGGTCCCTACTGGGCAAAGAAGTTCCGTAGCCGTCTCGCCAAGTTACAGAACGCAGCCGACAACATCCTCTAACCATCGTCAGACTATTCTGTTCAAGGCAGTCTCACTGAATAATAGGGGTATGTGTACCCCTTTGGCGAATGCCCTAGCGTATGAAAACGTCCACCACCTAAATGCAGATCTCCTACTTTTGCAAGAGACAAATTGTCTAACCACTTCACCCTTCCATCGCTGGAGGAGATGGGACTATCAATTTCATCACGCGTTTAGGCTCTCTCTTCGTGGAGGTTTAGCGATTGGTGTACATAATAGATTTCGTCAAGCACTCTCCTCTGTTAAAGTTCATAACCTGTGCCGAGATTTATTGCAGCGACTCACTTTCGTCCTAGATGGACAAGGATATTTAGTTTTCAACATATATATTCCATGTTCATCTACACATCTAATGTTATTTTCGTCGCTCCGCACTGCACTTCAGTCAGCATTACCATCAGATCATGTGCTAATTGGAGGAGACTTTAACTGTACACTTCAACCAGAGCTCGCTCGCGCTCCTTCGAGGACTGAACATCGTTCACGTCTTGTGGAGCAATTGCGATCATTAGTGTCTGATTTTGATTTACATGACGTGTTCCGACGATTGCATCCGACATCCATTTCACATACCTGGAGAGTTGCATCTGCATCCTTCTCTCTTTCTGATAGACTGGATCGCTTTTAAGCTTCTGCTCCGTTATTGCCCATAACAACGGATTGTATGCACTCTCCTACAGCCTCATCGGATCATTGTGTCATCACTATCTCCTGTAGCTCTTCATCTCGTCTGCATGTTAGGCTTCGGTCATGGACACTAGACACTTCTCTCCTAGCTGATGAGAATATATGCACTGAGATCAGAGATCTTCTTGATCATATGCGAGAGGGCCTGTCCACTGCACCTTGTGCCATCAATTACTGGCTCGAGGTAAAATCTTACCTACTTTATCTTCTCAGACGTCATTCCTTCTCCGAATGCACAAAGCGCTCCATGGAAGAGCAAAATCTCCGAAACATCCTGTTACAGCTTGGTGCGAGTCATCCCATGTATACAGCTTACCAAGCGGATCTTAGAGCACTTCTTGAGCCTCGTGCCCGTCAGGTAATTCTTCGTCTCCGTTTACAACATCTATCACTAGAGGACTGCTCCTTTGAGTGTCTATCCGCGTTAGAAGAAAAACGTCGTTCGTCGCATCAGCTTCGACTACTTCGGCGGCCTGATGGTGAAATCACCTATGATCCGGATGCTGTTTGCTCTCAGGTTCGTCGATATTTTACTATCAAGTACAATGAAACTCCTCAGCCATCTGTTTCTGCTTCTGCTACTTTACTCTCTGCTCTTCCCCAAGTTCCTTCCAATCTCTCTGATTCCCTTTTACAACCTATTTCGCAGACTGAACTTCGGACCATTCTTGCCTCTCTAAATTTCCGTGCTGTCCCAGGTCCAGATGGCCTTCCGCTCCTTTTCTACCGTACTTTTCTCCCTTCGTTGCTTCCGTTTCTACTCGCCGCTCTCAATGCTGCTCTTTCTTCCTCTTCTCTTCCGAGGGGTTTCACAGAGGCTCATATGGCGTTATTTCCCAAGAAAGGCGATCTGCTTGACTTGGGAAACTGGCGCCCTATCTCGCTACTAAGCATTGACTATAAACTCTTCACTAAACTCCTTTCCAGTCGACTCAACCCAGTTCTTCCATTTCTTCTTTCTCCCGACCAGACCTACACGGTCCCTTGTCGGTCCATCACTTCTAATCTCAATCTCCTTCGAGATCTCCTACATCTGGCTCGTACTAACTCTGAACCACTTGCCCTCTTTAATCTTGACCAACGAGCTGCTTTCGACAATATCTCACATTCGTATCTTTCTGCTGTTCTTATTGCTTTTGGCTTTCCTTTTGCTTTTGTTACCTCTATTCTTGCCCTTTATCAGGACGCTGCTTTCCATGTCAAGACGGCCGCCTTCTTGACTGCACCTATTCCTTTTCGGCGGGGCATTCGGCAGGGTTGCCCGCTTTCTGGGCAGCTCTTTGCCATTGCTTTTGAGCCGTTTCTTCGGTCTGTCCATCGAGCCTTTATAGATGCACTGCCACCGCCTACTGCAAGTACTAGGCACTTTTCTGTGACATACTCTGCATATGCCGATGACGCGACCTTTTGTGTAAGGACAGACGCTCAATTCGACATCTTGCTCCAGATTTACGATCGATATTCTTCATGTTCAGCGGCATCACTTAATACATCCAAGAGTGCAGGCCTATGGAGCGAAGCGTGAGCCTCTAGGACTGACACCCCGTGGGGCGCCTCATGGACTGCTTCATCCCAAAAATTCCTTGGGGTCCATCTCGGAGTCCGTCTTTCTGCTCAAAATGAAACATGGAATGCTCTCAGAACACGCCTTACTCGAACAGCTGCATTCTGGCGAGGTTCCCAGTTCTGTACTTCTTACTTCTCAAGAGCTAGAATAGGTCAGACTTATATTCTTTCACCATGCCTATATGCATGGTCAGCAGAACGTATGCCCATTTATCACCTTCATGAAATCACTCGAATCATCTCAACGATAATATGGAACAGGTACCATTGGATCCAAGTCTCCACTCTCTGTCGTCGAGTTACTGATGGAGGTATTTCACTGCTGGAAGTTCGCACATACTATAAATCACATAAAGTGGTTTCTTTCCTGCGGCTACTAAGTGCACCAGAGTCGCCAGTTACGCTCGTTAGAGATGTCATGATATCGCCTAGGAATCCCCGAATCACTTTCATCATGTATCTTCTAATGGATCAATCTCCTTTTTTCCATTCTCAACTTTCCCCTTTCTACAAAGAGGTCCTTTCCTTTCTCCGTTCTCTACCCCTTTTCCGTGCTCCACCGGCTTCCACCACTGAACTATTAGCTGAGCCCCTGTTCTTTTCTTCCATCCTTCATCCCCATAATGCTCCCTACTTTACTGACCTTTCCTGGCTCCCCGCCGGAATAGTATCTGTTCAGGATCTAATTTCTCCAGATCTTTCTTGGAAACATTTCTCTGATCTGTCCCCCCACCTCTCCCCTACCTCTTCCTCTCTTTCGCTGTATGATTCCTTCCGTTCTTCAATCATTACCCTTTTCCCTAACCTTGCCTCTCAAGCTGGGTTAACTCTTGTTCCCTCTGCCTCTCTTCCTCTTCCCTTTTTCCTCTCCGTTCGGGGCTCATCACTTCCTCTCTTCAGCTTTTCTATCTCGTCTCTTTACCGTTGTCTCATTGATCCACTGTATGCTACACCATTAAAGATTCCAGATGTTCCGAATATCGCCCTTTCACAAGTGTGGTCCATGTCTAATTCGCCACTATCTGTTCCAGCAGAAAGGAACATCCAATGGTTGTTTCTTCATCGGCGGTTACCAGTTCCTACCAAATTGTTCAGGATGACGCTTGTTGATTCGCCTAACTGCATGTTTTGCTCTACGATTGCGGATCTAGATCACGTGTATCAACATTGCACAGTGCTCTTTCCCTTGTTACATCTGACCTTCACTACTGCACAGTGCTGCACAGTGCCTTAGTACTAATGATCTCTCCTTCTCAGCCTATAGCACGCTACTCAGTTCAAGTACTCCGCCTATTCCTATATCAGAGTCATGTGCTTATGTATTCATATTAGCAAAACATGTGATTTTTTGCTACTATCAACAGCTTCGTTCTACCCCTATACAGCCTACTATCTTTCAGGCGGGAGCTGCGATGTGCAGTCAGTTCCGGAACAGACTGATTTCACGCTTGAGGCTTGCTTTCACTGTTGCTAAGGCTGCGAATCGAATCCCACACTATGTCAGTGTGGTCACCTTTTCGTCAATGGTTTTCTGGTCCATCAGAAGACCTTAGACTATTGTTCTGACTTCTGTGAAATTGTTAGGACTAACTGAAGTATAGTTTTGTGATTATCGTGTTCTTAGGTGCCCTCTTCATCATTGCTTCCTAATGTTGCTGCACGTCTGCATGTTTCTCACCAACAAGGTCCTTTAGGTGAGTTTCTTGTTATACCACAGGCACTTAGAATAAGTTTAAAGTTTTTTTTTTTGTTTTTTTATTGTTCGGCACTTTCCTTATGTCTGCCGGGCTTTATAATATATGGTTTATGCTCACGGTGCTGAGCAACTGTTTGATAGTGTTTCAATTTTATTATTGATTTTGCACAGTGTGGTTTTTGATCATGTTACATGTACATAATGGGATATGATCAGTCGATTACACAATGTTCTGCGAGGTTTAGCACTTTTATTGTACAAAGAGTAATTGTTCATCATTCAGATATTTGTACTGTACCTGAAGTATAGTTGCTATGCCAAAAGCTCAGTTTTGTATATGATACTGTACTTTCCTAATTGCACTGTAAAATTTATGTTCGGCACATTTCGCATGTTGGGTCAAGATTACATGTCTTAAGTTTTATGCTCATGGTGCGGAGCAAACGTTTTGATAGTATTTCAATTATATGTTAATGTTACACAGTGTGGTTTTTCTCATGTCACATGTGCCTAACAGGAAATAATCAGTCTATTAAAGAATGTTCTGCGCTGTATGGCACATTTGCTGTACAAAGAGTCAGTTTCATATTTTCATTATTTGCATTGTACCCGAAGTATAAATTTTCTGTAAAACGCAAGTTCTGTTTGTACTAATATACTTTACTCTTTGCACTGTGGAATTTACAGTTGTACCAGGGAATTGTAATTCCTTATTAGTGTCTTCCCTATGCCGTTGCACCTTGTGTACATATGTTGTTGTTCATCACAAGTTAATCTACAGTACTGTGATTGACGCACTTGTTTAAGCCTAAGTAATAGTTCTTTTTGCAATTTAACAGTGTTTCATAATAGAGGTATTGCATTCAATTTGTATAGAGTTCACACCATCATTGTAAATAGATCATTTATTCGCTTATCTTTCAGATACTGAAATGTATAAGCCTTCCGCTCTTTTCTTCTTTTTCAAGATTGCTCAAAATATACATGTTTGTTTTTGCACTGTAAAATTTATAGTTATACCTTGTACTGGTGTTCACCTATTAGAGATGGCACTCTGCTGATGCACATTGCAAACATATGTTGTACATAGAGTAAGTCAACCCAACAGTCCAGTATAGTAGTATATGTCCCATACTATGGGACACATCATATACTACAAAAAACCTCAAAATCAGGCGTTTTTTGATTTTTCAGACCCCAATAATCACGAACATTTTAAGGCTTTTTATGAACAAAAACACCATATTTTCATTAAAAATCATTGATTTTTTAGCATAAAATAGTCAAAAACATCAGATTTTTGAAAATTGAAGTTTTTACTCTGTTTTTCATCAAACTAGAGCATCATAAAAACACACATTTTAAGTCATTTTTGTGAACATTTTTGAACAATTGCAATCATTTTGAACTTTGAATAGCTTTGATTTTAAAAGTGATGAAATGATGGTTTCAGTGATGAATAGAAAAGTTGTAAAACAAACTACTTTGAATTGGTACTTTGCAAAGTCCTTTTTAAAAATGCATTAAAAAAAGGGGTACCCAAAATGGATACCCCTTATAGGAAGATTAAAAAAATAGGAAGATAAAAAGTGTAGGAAGATTAAAGTTCTAATTCATAATCATAATATTTATCATCAATTTTGCCTTTAAAGTTAAAAACATAATTACCTTTATTGAGTTTTTTAATTGTTTTATCTGACAGTTTTCCATGACATTTTTTAAGAAAATAATCTCTTTCTTCATCATTAACTTCTAATTTTGCAATTGTTGTATCTCCAAATTTTGTTTGGATTTTTTCAATGATATGAGTTTATATTTTCCTGTATTCAAATCTTTTAATTTGAAAGTTTCAGGATATGATCTGATGTTGTTGAATTCATCCATTTATTAGGAAACATTTTTATAAATATTTTTAAAATATATTTGTCACAAATGTAATTTCTTTTGTAATCTCATCAAATATTTCTAATCCTTTATTTTTAACCTCTTCATTTGTTCTTATTTTCAAAATTAGTTTATGCATCTTTTTAAGATATTTAGCAATCAATTTAATAAGATCAGGATATTCATTATTATAATCTTTACTCACATATATTAAATCTTCACATAAATGAGATAAACATCTTATATCATCACTATATTTGATTCCTTTACGATCAGTAAAGAGAGCTCTCATATCTCCTAATAAATCCATTTATAAGGTTTCATTTTTTGAAATACAATTCTTGTAAAACATACATCTATACATAGAGCATCCAGTACCTAAAATTTTTGCACATTTAGTTAATTCAAGATCTATAGAAGGAATTTCTAACTCATCAAATATTTGTTTTTCCATTATTCCTCCTTTATATACAAACTTACCACCATAATATTCATACAAGTTTTTTATATAATTTTTAATCTCATCAGTACTTATCCATAGAGATTTTTGATCTGGAAATCTTTTAAATTTTAATCCATGAATATCTCTTGTACATTTATATATAATTCTTCGCTCTCTATCATTTAATATATAATGAGGTTCAAATACTTGAATTGTTTCCCCTACAGGTTGATGTAAATGACACCAACTTATCTCTCTGATTATACTTTTATTAGGAAGAATAAATCCTTGAAAATTGAAAATCAGTGTAATGTCATCCATTTATATAGAATAATTTTTATAAATAGAAAGATTAAAAATTCAGAAGTTTAAAACATTCAAAGATTTAATATCCAAAAGGCACAGTATTATAATCATCTAAAATTCTTCTTTTATCAAATCCAAACATGTATCTTTTATTTGTTTTCTTAACCATAATATTTCTATCTTTTTGAATTTGAAATTGATTACTTTTCACATCTAAATACTCTGTTTCTCCTGTAATTACTTTCATTCTCTCATCGAAATTTAAAACAGTTTCACTCTCATAACTCATTTTAAATCCTTTAACTTTTCCTTTTACAATTCCATCATTTAATATATATCCATAATATTTAGGGGCTCCAGATATCCATGATTTCATATGTTTATCATCTCCTAATTCATCAGTCCATTCACCCAACATACATCCTGTTTTTATTTTATTTGTACCATCTTCAATATATACAATACTATCGGTATCATAATATATCACTTTATCTCCTAATTTATCAAGCATTTTATATAATCTTATTCTTGCAGAACTAGTTGTAAATGCTGCTATATAAACATTTGTATTAAAATTATTTTCGGCATATTGGTCTTTCTTTTTATAAGTCATTTCTACACAATCGTCATTCATGAATATCATGTTTAATTCCTTAATATTATCATTCAATATAATTCTATAAAAATCTTCTAATTCCATTACATATTCAGTTTGTTTCATATTTTTTCGTTGTCCAAACTTACCCCATAAAGAGTTTAAACATATCTTACTTATAAATCTTAAACCAGGATTTTTTTCTATTTTTTCTAATTTTATATCTAATTTTTCTTTAACACATCTCTTATATTCCTTTTCAGTTTTAAAATTTTCAGACCATTTATCATCAGTTTCTAATTTAATTTTTAAGAACATTTTAACATAATCTCTAAACAGTTCATCTGTTTTATTTTCAAAATTCCATACTTCATATATATTTAAAATTTTATAACCTTTTTTAAGTGCTAATCTCATTTCATCAGTAGTCCAAGTACCAATAAAACATCTTTCAGTATGATTACATTCTTTATTTCTGACTTCATAACAGTCTTTACATCTTTTCTTTTCTACAATTTGATTCGATTTAAAATGATTACATTTTATAGTTTGAGAACATGATTTACATAGAGTGAATATTAATTTTTCGCCTTTATATGGTAACACAGGATGATATAATTTCCTAGGTGGTAAGACTTTACATTTTATTAATCCAAACCATTTCTTATCATACTTCTTAGGATTAAATATTTTTGTAGGGTGACCAATTGGATAATTATCAAAATAATTAACTGTTGGATATAATGAACACACATCTATATATCTACCTTTTTCATTTCCTTTGAATTCATATTTCAATTTTGTTGGTTCACATCTACCACCATAAAAAGCATCTCTAGGATTTAAAGGATCTACAAAATCTCTATTCCATTCAGTTTTCATATATTTTTTAATTTCCTTATTATTATCAAAATCACATTCCCATATTTCAATTAATTCATATCCATTATTTTTTATCTTCTTATTTATCTTTTTTGTTCTATTATATAAGTCTTTCATACATATCTGATTTTGAATATTTATAGTTGATTCTCTATAACATTTAGGACATCCATGCCAGTGACATCCTTGAAACTGATACACTATATTATTATAAAATCCATCTACTTTATAATATTTATTACCTAATTTTAATTTCTTTTCTCCACCATTTAAAGCATGTTGAATATTAATATTATGTTTCTGAGATAAATAATCTAACCAAACAATAGATTTTTTACTATATTTATCTTTATGAATTATATCGTCATCAACAGCAATTGTATTTTCTTTTAGGAATTTATCTCTGTAAATAGCCATACATACACCTGCTAATGTAACATATTTAAAGGGATCTATGTTTGCAATTTCTAAAAATAATTTTCTAAATTCTAAGCATCCTCTCCTTAAAATATCTACATCTGATCTACAGTATTTAATGAATTCTTTTTGAAAATCAAATGTTTCATGTCTTACAGTATTATACCATTTATCAAACATTTCTCTCTGTTCTGATGTCATACTATCATAACCATAGTAATATTTTTAGGATATAGACCTACATAATTTTGATTATTTGATGTATTGAATAAATGAGGAAAATACCCTTTTGCTAGTTCATCTAATCCAAAGGTTTTAGGAAAATTTCTTAATGGAACTAATGTAAAATTAATAGAATCAATAAATCTCATATTTAAACAAGGAATTTGCATATAATTAAGTTTATTTCCATTATATATAGTGAATACTTCAATTTTATTTTTAAAACAATACTTAGCTAAGAATTGAAAATCAAATCCTTTTCCATAATGTGCTAATACTGTATATCCGTAATGTTTTTTATCAAATAACCATTCACAATATTCATCTTCATTTTTAAATATATTTTCATCTCTTTTAAAACCATGATTTATAACTAGATTTACTTCATGAATTCCTGTTTCTTGTTTCGTTTCAACATCAAAAAAGAAATATTTTTCAGTATATTCATATTTACATTTTTCACACCATTTATCTTTAAATGGAATATTTTCAACACAGTCTTTTATACATTTACCACCTTTTGTATCTTTACGTTTCATAAAACATTTATGATCATTTAGAACCCATTGCCAGCAGTTTTTACATCGTTTTTCACCACATCTATGTTCTTTTGATTTCCTCTCATATTGATTAATAATTCGTTTACAGTTTAAACATTTCCATAAACTATTACAAACACTTATACCTTTTTTATCTTTCATTTCATGGTATATAAAACACTCTTTACCTTTAAATAATCTATTACATTTTTTACAAAATATTTCATCACTATTACAATATTTGCTATCTGTTGTAAAACATCTATCACATTTAAGAGGACATTTATGTTTATCTTTTTTATCATAACTTATTTGACAGTAATCACAATAATTTCTTCTACCTAAAAATCCTTTAATAGAAGTAATAACATCAAAATGATTTCTATTTTTAAATATATAGATACATGTAGGTTTATAAGTACCACTATATATTCTTTCGTTAAAATTCTCTCTACAAAATATATTAATTTGAATATCTAAGAATTCTTCAAATATTTTAACCTCTTCTAAACAACATATTTCTAATGGAATATTGCATAGTTCATGTAATTTTACAGCTAATGATTTTTGTAAAACTCTACCTTTTCTAATATATGTTATATCATTCTTTGATATTTTTTCATGGTTTAATTTATTACATAACACCTCAGGATTTTGAATTGCTAATGCTGTTACAATTGATCTAGCTAAACAAATATTATCATTATTTTTTATTTGGCATATACTTCTTTTATTTACAATATCGTCTTCTTTAACTATTATTAAATGTTTTCCTCCTTCAGGTAATTCAACCACATTAAAATCAAATATACAGTCTGTAATATCTAATTCTTTATATTCTATTTGATCAGATAATTTATATATATAATATTCATAAGCATCATTTGTTGACATCATTTTATCATGAAATGGTTTATTGAGATTAGGACTGTATACTATTATATCTACTTTTCCATGAATTTTACCAATTGCTTTTCTAAATATATCTTGTAAAATATTGAAATATTGTTCAGGTTTAATGTTTACTCCAGCTACTCTATAATTCTTTCTATGTACCATATATTTTTTAATATATTTTCCTTTTGTTTCAATAATTTCATAATCAGGTTTAAATAATTTTTCAAGATTTACAGCTGTTTTAATTTTCTTTTCTTTTCTTGGTTTCAGTTTGTTATCTTTGAATTTCAAGTTAAAAGAATCAAATAATTTTTAATTCTATTTCTTCTCTCTGGATGATTAATAAATATTTTTCTTTTTCTATCTAAATATTCTGATGTATCTAATCCAAGGATATCTACTAAAACAGACTTATAATCACCTGTCTTTCTAATATATTTTATCAACGATTTAATTAAATCATCTTTTTTTACATTTCGTTTTTTGATATTTAATCTTTTTAAAACATTTCTAAGTTTCTGAACACTAATAGCATTCAGAGCACTTTTTAAGATGCACAATAATTGGCTTCAAAGTTTTATCCATTTATTAGGGAGTAAATTTATAAAGGGATTTTCGAAATCAAAAAGTGATAAAAGCTAAACGACGTTTGTGCAATTTACTTCTTAAATGTCTTTGTTTATGAGTATAAGTATATTGTTTACCACAATCACAATTTATTTTTCTATATAAAATTATGCACTGACAAGATTTGCAAAAATGCTGTCTATCAACTTTACCATAACGATGTTGAACATAAAATTCATCAATAGGTTTTGTTTGTTTACAACTTGTGCATGTTTTGTCTTCCATTTATTAGGAAACAAATTTTATAAATACTTAAGCTGAAAAGTTTGCTGCTTTAAAGTCTTCCCAGATCTTTTCATTATTTGGATTTATATTAATTTTAATATCATTTGATATATTACAATAGTCACAAATTTTTTTAATAAAATATGTATATTTTAAATTTTTCTCATAGTACATAAAATCTAGTAATTTTAAAAATAAATCTTCTGCTTCCTTATTAAATTTAAGGTTACTTTTTCTTTTAAACTGATTAAAATATCTTATTCTACTAACATATCTACTTTTTAAATATTTATTATAATCTATATAATAACAGTCTTCCTCTTCATCATATTTCATTTTCTTTATTTGTTTCATTACTTTTTTAAAATTTTCAGGAATTTCAATTTGTTCTTCTTCTGAAGAAGAAAAGTAATTAGTTTCTTCATTAAAATAATTCATTTATTAGATATCATTTTATTAAAAACTTTTTAATTTTTTAACATAATAATCTTTAACAATCTTGTTAACTTTATCATAAAAATCATTTGAAACCCAACAAGCTATATTTGTAATTAAATCTTCACTGACATATGTACCATTAAAGTTATATTTTATTGCTGTTTTACCTCTTATTTCATGTATATTTTCACGGCCCGAATTCGGGCCGTCTAAATTCTTAACCAAATTGATCATTTTTATGGCGGCCCGAATTCGGGCCACCACAATTTTTATCATCAGACACATAAGAACCATTTACATTATACTTTTCAGTTAAACCACCTTTAATTTCATATATTACATCATTTTTTCCCATGGCTGGAATTCCAGCCGTGGAAATATCTTTAATTAAATCTTCTGAAGCCATTTTTTAAATCTCTTACCTCCATCTTTACAAAGTTTAAAATATCCAGTATTTTTATCTATTATTAATTTAAAATCTCCAAAGAGACCATAATAATAATTATCTTTAATATTTTCATAACATACATCTTTTAATGAAGCCATTTATTAGATATCATTTTATTCTTTTAATATCGTCAGTATTCATTATTTTCATATAACAGTTTTTTCTTTCACATATAGATGTCAGCACAAGGCATTATCTCTCTTTCTTTCTTAGTTGCAAAAAACAGTCATTACATAACACTGATAAGCTGCGAGCGAAAATGTTTACATAAGTTGAATCGCTGCCAATATTCTCCGCGGCGCGCGATTACGTAACGTGTCCTCGGAAAAAAGCAGTTCTTCGTTACGTAACAACTTTGGATCATAGCCAAGCTTCGACATAAATATATGTTTCAAACAGAAACTTCCTGGCCAGACGTGGCCGATCGTTAGCGTAAGCGCTTCGCATGCAAAAGGTCTCAGGTTCGAATCTCTGTACGGTAGAATGGCTCCCTGTCCTAAACTTTGAAATCAGAGTTTGGGTTCACGGTAGAGCGTGTGCGTGAATAACATCTGATGGTAGAGAGTGTGTGCGGTGGAGGGTCGAAAGAGTTAACGCCCACCTGGCTGGCCAGGTACAAAAAAAAGAAGCATAGACCCTCCACCGAAAGGGCGTTTTGCAAAAATTTTTCAAATTACAACCCAACTGTTAAATTCATCAGGATATCCCAACCATTTAACTAAGTATTTATTTCCTTTCTTTCTAATAATTTTTTCAATCTTATAAACCTCATCTTTCTTATCATATTTAACCAGTTCCTTTTCATAAAATGTTCCTGTAATTTCTTCATTATTTAAATCTTTTATTTTATATGTCGGAGGATCTGTGTTCAATATATCGGAAATTATAAATATTTCTTCTGTAAATGTTGGAAGATAACCTTTCTTAAATTCTCTTTTATATTTTGAAATTCTTATTTTATCTCCTTTTTGATATTTTGGTTTATTTTTCTCTTTTTCTTTATACAAATTATTATAAACTTTTAATTCATTTTCTTCCTTACTTGCTTCTATAGGTGTCATTTTAATGGATCTATGATAAGAATTATTATAATTCTTAATTAATTTATCTAGTACATTTATCCACTTTCTAGTATTATTTGCTGTGAAATACTTCCACATTTTAGTCTTTAAAGTTCTATTGAATCTTTCAATAACAGCACATTTAATCTCAATATTTTCAGTTGTAAACCAGTGAATATTTTCATCCTTGAATAACTTTTGAGTTTGTTTATTTATAAACTCTGTACCCTTATCTGTTTGAAGTTTTTCTGGTTTTCTTTCTTTAAATATTTTTTTAAATGCTCTAGTTACCTCTTCACCTGTTTTTCTTTTAATCGGAATTGTCCAAGCATATTTACTGAATATATCAATCACTGATAAAATATAATTTGTGTCATTATTAAAGGATTTAAATTCTTGCATATCTATAAGGTCAGCTTGAAATTGGTCATTGACATGAGAAACATAAATTCTTCTTCTTTTAAATCTATGAATAAGTGGTTTATGTTTTGTATATACATCTTGTTGATGTAAAAACTCTTCTATATCTTTCCTGGGTAATTTAGTTTTTCTTTGTAATTCATTAATACCACAATAACCAGTTTCTGGTGTATAATAAATATTTTTAAGGTCTACGTCTTTAAAAAAACACTCTTTTTAGTTCCACAAACTTTACACTTTCCTTTTGCCATCGGTCTTCCATTTTTAGCTACTGTTTCTTGAATATCTTTAGTTTCAGTTTTCTGTTTGCACTTTAAGCAATACATATAGGATGAAATTCCTAAACCAAATGTTTTCTTTGCTTTTATAATTGGTTTTATAACAGCTTTAGCTTGTTTCTCTCCTAATGGATAGAATCCACTTGTAGTATTTTCAATTGAATCTAAATCGTTTAAGAGTTCTTGATCAGCAATATGTCTCTGTTTAGTATCTTTAGTTTTACTATAAGCTACATCATGTTTTTTACAAGCTTTATCAACTCTGTTAATTCCTGGATCACCTCTTTTTAATCTCTTTTCTAATTTTGTAAATGGACCACAATACTGGTAACCAGGTATATGCATTTCAGGTGGATTTAATTTATCTTGTAACCATCCTACTATATCACCTCCTTGTAATTCCATTTATTTAAGTGTAAATCTATTTTACATATCTATAACCATTTAGTTGCGTTTGTTTTACATATTTCTCTAAAGGAAAATACTTCATATTTTTTATAAAATCCTCTTCTCTAACGTAAGCATCCTGTTCTGAAATTGAATTAGCGTTTATTAAATTTAATATCTGTTTATAAAATTTGTAAGCTTGTTTATATTCTTCTTTTCTTTCTGAAATATTTAGAGTTTTATCGACAACTTCAATGACTCCTGCTCCTAAAGAAAGTGCTGCTAAAGGAATAAATGCAAAAGCTGATAAACCTGAAGCACTAAATATAAATTTGCCTACTGATAATGATATACTAATTTTATTATAGTAATTAAAACTTTTTCTGTATACATACATTTTCTTTTCTAAATATTCTTCCATTTATATAGGATCAAAGTTATGTCTGTATCTCATATGAGGATTTTTCAAATCTAACATGAAGAAATCATAAGGTTTTTTAATACTTTTTTGATAAGGATCTATATTAAAATCACCATCAATTTCTCTAATAATTTGTTTAATTTCTCTGTGCTGAAGTTTAAAAAATATAAAGTAATCACAGTTGTTTCTTATATCAATAGGTGTTGAATAATAGGTCTGTGATAAATAAATAATGGATGCATTTTTCTTCCTTCCTCTTATAAAAAATTTTTCAATTTCGTTTTGATCTTTTTCTTTTACACAGTCATCAAAAATAACTAGATTTTTTAATGAAGGATCTAAGTCATCTACAGTAATAAATTCATTTATGTCTGAACTAAATAATGTTTCTTTCTTAAACTTTTTAAATAATTTTAATAACTTATTTTTATTCTTTCCCTTTATTTTTAAAATGTCTTCCTCTTCTATATCATCAAACACTGAGTAATTTTCTTTTAATTTAGAGTATTTAGGTTCGTTAATATCTTTTGCACATATGAATAATGCATCAAAATTTAAATGATCATATATTAAATTTAATAGTAAATTTGTTTTTCCACATCCTGAAGATCCTGTTATTAAAAGTTTAAAAGGATGAATAGGTAACATTGGATTTTGATTTGGATCTATAAATTCTTCTGGTTCGGAATAATCTTTTATTTTAATGCTGCAAGGCTTAATCATATTTATTTAATAGAAATTCAGCATCTTCAATAAACATTTCAGCTTCAAATAATAAGTCTTCAGCTGGTATTCCTTGAGATAAATAACATTCAGCTAGATATAATGCCATTTCAGCAAAAGATAAATATTCTTCAATTTGTTCAAAATCTTCCATTTATATAAGTAAAATAATTTGCTTGGAAGTAAAATAATTTGCTTGGAAGTAAAATAATTTGCTTGGAAGTAAAATAATTTGCTTGGAAGTAAAATAATTTGCTTGGAAGCAAATTTTCAGTTAAATAAATGAGTAAAGTGATACAAGATTTATTAAAATTAGCAAAAGTAAATGCTGAACTAAGAAAACGAAATAAGGAAAAGCAATTAGAAGATTTAGGATATGAAGAGGCAATCACAAAATTTCATAAACCTATAGTTGAAAAATTAGAATATCAAGATGTATCTAGAAAAGAAAATTTAAAAGCTATTCAAGATGCAATTGAAGAACTTTCATTTCAACCAATTGCAGAATCTTCAAGAATTCCTGCCTTAGAAGATGTTGAAGAACCTATTTCAGATGCTAAAGAAATGTATGAGAGAGAAGCAGGAATTCATAAAATTAACTTAAACAAAAACTTGAATGTATCAGTTATTAAAAAAAAGTTAGGATTTGATTTACCTTCAGAATTAGTTAATAAGTCTGATGAAGAGATTGATGAAAAAATAAAACAAGCAAATGAAAAAATCAGTGAAATCGGACGTCTAAAAGGTCCTCAAGTAAAAGCACTTAATAATGCTAAAGATGAAGAAAAAAGAAAAAATTACAGAAAAAAATTGATCGTTTCGATTATAAAATGGCTGAGGTGCGAAAATATATTAGAGCATTAGAAGCTCTCAAAATGGGGAATTACTATATGGGTGAGGGTCTTAATATTTTAGATAAATTAACAGATAAAATATGTAAGGGAACTAAAAATAAGAAAGTATATAACCAAGTAGTTCAAATACTAGATTTATTATTGAAAGAGGGTAAAATGACTAATGAGCAAGTAAAACAATATTATTCAAAATTTCTATCTTAATAAATGAGTAATTATATTAAAACTAGAGTTCATTTGAGTGAAGGTCAGAAAAATAAATTAAAATCAGCATTAAAGAAAGGTGAAGAAATTACATTGCAAATTGATAAAACTAAAAGTGCTAATCATGATATGTATTTAACAAAAACTCAAATTAATCAAATTAAAAACGGTAAACGAATAACTATAAGTAAGACACAGTTAAAGAAGAACGGTGGATTTCTACCCTTTCTAATTCCTATTCTTACTAGTTTAGCAACAGGAGCTCTATCTGGTGCTGCAGGTTGGGGTGTGAATAAAGCTTTAAGTAAAGTAACTGGATCAGGTTGTAACCTTAAAAAAAAACATTCTGGAAAGGGAGTTCTTCAGAATTACGAGGTATATCCAATAAAACGATAGAACAAAATATGAAAGATGTAAAAGGATTCAGGGGTGTATTTACATCAGATTTATTACCTAAAAAGATTAAGATATTTGAAAGTGGAATTGTTAATTTAGATATATCTACAGGACCTGGGACTCATTGGGTGTGTTATTATAATGATCCTAAATATAATTTTGTGGAATATTTTGATCCATTTGGAGAATATAAATATAAAGACATTAAATTGAATAACATTTTCATACCTAAAAATATTGTAAAATATCTTGAAACATCTAATAAAGGAATTAGATATAATTCGAGTTTTTTACAAGAACCAACATCTGTTAAATGTGGTTTTTATTGTATGAAATACATAACTCAAAGGAATAAAGGTAAATCACCTGTTGAAGTTTTATATTCTTTTACCCAAGAACCAAGTGGTTATAATGAAGATTTTGTGCTTAATAAATGTTAATTTTAGATTCAAAAAATTTTGAGAAATCAGAAGATTTTACAATTGAATATGTCCCACCTATTCCTGTTAATGAAAATTCAAAAATAGCTTTAAAATCTATGTCTATGTGGGTTTCATGGAACAATATTGATGAAGAAAATAATACATTTAAGTATTTTGATGGTAGTTTATGGCATGAAATAACTTTAGATAATGGAAATTACACATTAAGGGAATTAAATAACTTTTTAATAAAACGATTTGGAGATGAACCACCAATTAAATTTAAAGCTAATTTCGCTACACAGCGCTTTATAATTGAATGAAAAGATGAATATAAAATTGATCTTAGAGAGAGTAAATTACATGAAATTTTAGGATTTGAATCAGAAATATATGAAGATAATCATCAAGAAGGAAAATATATGGCAAACATTTCTAGAGGAGTTGATGACATACACATTCATTGTGATGTAATTACAGGAGCTCTATATAATAATATTAATTCAGATATTTTATATTCCTTTACGCCATCTAATCCTCCTGGTAGTTTAATAAAAATTGATGAAATAAATCCTTTATTTTTACCCATTAATAGACGAAATTATATTCATAGAATTCGAATGTATATCACGAATCAAGATAATGAACTGATAGACTTGAATAATATGAGAGTTTTATATAGATTAATTTTAGCTTAAGCGCAGGCTTTTCAGCTTAATAAATGAATTATAACAAACATAGATTATATGCAAAACGATATGGTGGTAATATCTTCACTGAAGGAATTAAAACTTTTGGAAAAAAATATTAGAAGTTTTAGGTAAATCAGCAAAAACAGCAATTGAAGATAAAGCTAAAAATGTTATTCAAAATAAACTTGAAAATATATTATCTAAACCTCCTGTAACTGTTAATGATATATTAGCTAAAACGAAAATTCAGGATCGATATGGATCTGGTTTGAAATGGTATAAATGAGTTTTTTATCCTAATAAATGGAAAAACTTTGGGACTTAAAATCTATTCCAGATTATTATAGTAATAAAATTGCTAAGTATGAATATATAAAACATAATGAAGATAGTACTAATGTAAAAGAATCTGATCAATATAAGTTTACTATTAAAGATACAAATTCACCTATATTATATAGTTACGGTTATATATGCTTAGAAAGTAAAATAGTAAAAAATAATAATGATACTATAGGAACTGATAATGTTACATTTGTAAATGGTGGGAATCTGTTTAGATCCGCTTCATTAACTATAGGAAAAGAACAAACTGATTCTAATATTGAATGTGCTTCATTAATTCATCAAATTAATGGACTTATAAATTTCACAAAAGATTATTCCACTTCAGAGGCTACAAATATGATGTATTATGTTGATACATCAGAATCAGCTGATAAAGATAAAATAGTAATAGATGATCCTAATAAAGATGTAAAGAAAGGATCAGATATCAAATTAAAAGAAAATGCCTCTTATAATAAAGGATTTAGACAGAGATGGCTTTTAACAAAAAACAGTAATGTAATAAAATTTTGGATTCCTTTAAGACAACTGTTTGGGTTCCTCAACGATTTTAGAAGATTAATTTCTGATATAAAAGTTACATTTGAATTTCAAAGAAATAGTCATAATGATATGTTATACACAGATGTTGCAAATCCTAATTATAAAGTTATTATATCTGATTTTCAATTATGGTTACCTTATGTAGAGTTGTACCCATCCATTGAGGCTGAATTTAAAAGTATAGCTTTGAATTCTACACCTATTGAAATTACTTGGTGTTCTGCTTCAATTGAGAAAAGTAATCAGCAAACAACATCAAGTGGTGCATGTCATATAAGAACTACATCTGATGAGGTGTTAAGTGTTCTTGTCATTCCACAGTATGTAGAAAAAGAAAGCAATCAAAATCAGAACAATATGGTTTTTGATAATTTAGATCTCCTTGAATGCTGGATATTATGTAATAATAAAAAAGTTCCAGAAGAAATTTATAAAACGAATTTTAAAGATGGGCAGTTAGATTATAATAGATGTTATTCTGAATTATTAGCAGCTGGATTAAATACTCATAATACTGAAAGTGGATGTCTTATAAGTTATGTAAATTATGCGAGATTGTATCCAATCTTTTATTTTAATTTATCTAATCATCCAGAGTATACTAATATTTCGAATTTAAGACTAGAATTTAACTGGAGATTAGGATCGAATCCAGGTAAACCATATAGATTTTATTTCATCGTGAATGAAAGAAAAAGAGGATCACTTAATATGGCTAATAAGGAATTTAAAACTTTAAAAACTTTAGATTAAATAAATGAATTGGTACCCTTTTGGTTCATCTTATGAAGAATTTGGAATTGGACCACCTGGACCTCCTGGAAATGGATTTAAATTAACAGATGATGGTAATTATGATATGGAAGAAAAAAATTTAAAAAATTGTAAAGAACCTATAGATGAACATGATGTTACTACAAGAGAATATGTTTTAAAACAAATGAGAGAGAATAATCTGGAAGTTAAAAGTGAAATAGAAAAAAATATTAATGGTAGTTTTTCAGATTTTGTTCAAGAAACTGCTGTAAGAATAAGAGATTTAGATGCTGTACTTAAAGGTGAATTAAGTAATTTGGATCAAAAATATTTACATATTCAAGATGGGAATGTGATTAATGCAAAAGGTAAAAGAATAGGAAATGTTGCTGATCCTACAGCAGATAAGAATGCAGTGAATAAGAGGTATTTAGAAAATAATGTTTTATTTTTAAAAGATGAAAAGTTTGATGTTCAAAATAAAAGACTAGTGAATATTCCATCTCCTCAGGATATGTATGACGTAGTTAATAAAAATTATGTGGATAATCAAAAATTTTATGCAACAATTCAAGAAGATCAAAAAGCATATAATACTCGTGGTGCTATGCGTTATTGGGAACCAGTCGTTTTTATGAAATTTAGTAGCAATCTCCTTGACAGAAATATGAAACTGAGTGAAAATATGGATATGAAAATTACATTTTATTTACGTCCTAATTATACTAATGGGAAATCAGAAGTTTTAATTACACTTGGGGAGAATATATTATTTAATGGTGATGCCTACACCGATAAACCTTTAATACTCTTTGCATCAGGAAAACAGAATGATGAATTAAGTATACAAGTCATGTCTTATTTAGAATTAAACATTTTTAAACCTTACTTAGAAATTGAAAAAATAACATTCCATTTATAAAAATACATTCTATGTAAATGGATAGACTAATTAGGAGCAGTATTAATTGGGATTCATTTTCTAAAGATAATGAACTTTCAGAAGATATAATTAGAAGTGTAAAAGATGCAGTAAATTGGGATTTAATATCAGAATATCAAAAATTATCTGAAGATTTTATTTCAGAATTTCGTGATAAAGTGAACTGGGATAAAATTTCTCAATATCAGATTCTTTCTGAATATTTTATGAATAACAATGAATTAAACTGGTCTTTGATTTCTCAATATCAAACACTTTCTGAGGGTTTTATATTAATGAATATTGATAAATTAGATATGAGAAGAATTTCTATGTATCAGAAATTAAGTAATGATTTTATAAAAGAAAACTTTCGATTCTTAGACATGTCAGTAATTCCAATAAAACAAAAATTAAGTGAAGAAACTATAGATTTTCTTAGTGATTTTATTGATTGGAAAGAAGTTACAAGAAATCAAGAATTAACAGAAGATTTTATTATGAAATATAAAGATAAAATTAACTGGTGTGATATTGTTATCAATAGAAAATTCTCTGATGATTTTATAAATGTAAACTATAAAAAACTTGTTGTGTATCTACTTGCAAAGATATGTCATAAAATTTAAATATTTTTTAATCTTCCTACACTTTTTATCTTCCTATAAGGGGTATCCATTTTGGGTACCCCTTTTTTTAATGCATTTTTAAAAAGGACTTTGCAAAGTACCAATTCAAAGTAGTTTGTTTTACAACTTTTCTATTCATCACTGAAACCATCATTTCATCACTTTTAAAATCAAAGCTATTCAAAGTTCAAAATGATTGCAATTGTTCAAAAATGTTCACAAAAATGACTTAAAATGTGTGTTTTTATGATGCTCTAGTTTGATGAAAAACAGAGTAAAAACTTCAATTTTCAAAAATCTGATGTTTTTGACTATTTTATGCTAAAAAATCAATGATTTTTAATGAAAATATGGTGTTTTTGTTCATAAAAAGCCTTAAAATGTTCGTGATTATTGGGGTCTGAAAAATCAAAAAACGCCTGATTTTGAGGTTTTTTGTAGTATATGATGTGTCCCATAGTATGGGACATATACTACTCAGTATTGTCAGTGTTATGAATTTGCTTACATTGTATATAGTGCATCCACATAATGTAAATATCTCATTGTCATTGTAAATAGGTCATCCACTTGTTTATCTTTTGGTAACTGTTATGCACAGGCCATCTGTATCTTCCTGTCCATCTTTGCTCCAAATAAAAATTGTTGAAGCACACGGTGGTCGTTAAACCTCCAATCAAAATAAAAAATAAACTTTTGCAAACGACTGTATGTATATCTGATTCTTCGCTTTTCATCAGGTCAAAAAATCTTAGTTTGTTTCTATTTATACCATTATAACATTGGTGCCGTTCATATTCCCTGTATAATATTGATGCAGTGACCTTCAGCTAAGATCTTCCCATCGGATGTTTAAATAAAACATTGGCACCGTCCCATCGATTGCATCTACATTATAATACCAACATGTTATTTTAATAAAATAATTTTTCAAAACCTCAAAACCAAAGCTTTTGCATTGGAAAAGGTGCTGCTTCTTTGTAAAATAGTTCGAAATGTCCCAAACACAATGAAGTTAGAAAAAGTGAGCAGGAATTTTTATTTGTTTGCATGATCTTGCAGGGATAGAAAGCACAGGATCAGAACTCGTTTACCATAGCTCGAACTACAAGAGTATTTTATTGAAAAGTAGATACGTTTAAAAATTAGTCTTCTCCCAGTTGAGCCAAAAATTTGGTAAAGTTTGGAGAAGTTTGCAGCACTGAATCGAACAATTTGCAGCTTCATTGAACCGAGAGCTATTGGATTGCATTTAAGTTAGAAAGAATAACCTTTACACCCCAAAACTGTAAATCGAATTTTTATATGCCAGCGACCTTATAAAACAATTTAAATAAACGAAATATCCTGACACCAGCTTTTTATTTTGCCTTCATATTCTTTGTGCTATGGTTTCTCTAGGAGCTTCTGTACTTTACCAATTTTAATGCGTGTTTTACATCGTGTTGCGCTTCCGATTACAACCCGATTCAAGCAAGTTTCATGAACCCAGAAATGCTTTCTATTACGTTTTGAACTGTGTAAAATGCACCAAAAGTATCATTGCGTGAGAGAGACTGTGTAATTGAATTTTGCAGATTTTGAAACGAAAAAAAAAAAATGATTAATCTTCTAATTCGCTCAGTAGGAAAGAAAAGGTAAGCGAAGCATAAATCTTCAAATAGAGTTTATTTCCCGTAGAAAGTTCCGAAGCGACATGAAAACAGATGTTATCGTACAATATGTCTTGATACACTGGATGGTCTCGATCTCAAAGGGATTTGTCTCTATCTAGTTTATGCTCTGTTTCTTCAGAAGAATGATTCGCTCCTTAACTGTCAAAACAAGGGCCTTTTGCCTATTTGCTTCACAATGTTTTTGAAAAAAAAATTCTATTCGCCTTTTTGTCTTTGGGAATATATATTTTTTTTTATTTTGCGGAATCTTCTCTCTCTTTACTCCAGTGGAAACTTATAAAACTCTGAGAGAATAACGAAAGAGGAAGAATTCTGATGCTTGATTACTCATTCTCGAAATACCATAAAACTTTCTCTCGAAAATAAGTATATTTTTCCTTAGATTCTTACGGTATACCATGAAACTGGGTTAAGAAATTCGCGACCGATTTAATTTTGAAAGCTTAACGTAATTTTCAAGTGAATCCTGTTATATACCGGCAGCAAATAATTAACTTGGGATCAGCTCGAACTAATGTATTGGCAGTCTAAGGATAGGGTCAAAGTTGGCTAAAACGATAGAACTTTCGTATCAGAAATAGACATAACAAAATATAATCTGTGGAAAAATCAAAACTTAGTGTCCTACAACTAAAAATATCGAAATTCAGGACAAATAAAACTAGCAATTAAATGCGATTTTGAAAGAGTATCAAAATTTCAAACTACAAAATATAGTATAAATAAGACTTTCAAGAAGTGGATGTCATTAAAACCAATAGTTTACAGAGAGGGAAGTAACGTTCTGAATAAAATATTAGAAGATAACACAAATAATAAAAATAATATAAAACTTGAATTTTAAAATACAGGGTGATTCATAAAGAAGTATACAGATTCAGCGCACTATAAAACAAGAACAATGTAAGATATTTTGTGTTATCTGTAACAGAATTGAAGGGGAATGTTTCAAGTTTTTTTTAGAGACAGTCACAGATGTTCTATGTGTGCACCCTTAGTCACACGGCACACATCGAGCCGGTAATCCATTTCCGCCCAAACACGAGGTAAGATATCTGAATCAAGTGCAGTGATAGTGGCTGTGATATGCTGTTTCTGCTTCGCTAGATCAACAGGATGGAAAGGGGCGAATACCTTGTCATTTACATACCCTATGGGTGGTCATTGGATCAGTGGCATGTTGTAGTCCACGGCTCGTCCAATCCATCGGTGAGCAAAATGTTTATCGAGATAATCACGCACGTGACACGCGCGCTATCGCCTACATCAATTGCCTCAGTAGCTGGATACAAATTTCATGAGTACATCTACCTAACGGTTCGCAGTTGAGGTCCGTGTATTCGCCTGTTACTGTTTTACACCATTTGGAAACTATAGTGAAATATATAGTGCTATGCAAGACAGTAAGAAAAAGTATCACTGAAGACGTAAGAAAATTCAACTGTGAACTAGTGAGGAAAGCAATTGAAAACAACCAAAGCCTAAAGATAGCAAAGGGACATCTGAGTAAGGGAAAAAAACAGATTATGGCACTGAGAAAAGAAGATGGTTCTGTAACAAGAAATAGAGGCGAAATTTTGACAAGAGTGAAAGATTTCTACTCCGAATTATATGAAAGGGGTGATATATGTACTCCAAACATCATGAAAGGTACCAGTACTAGAGTTCCTCCAGTCCTCCCAGCAGAAGTTGCACATGCAATCAAGAGCATGAAGCGGGGAAAAGCTCCAGGAGAAGATGGAATTACTGTAGACATCATACAAGAAGCAAGTGGAGAAATTGAAGCAGTACTCGCCCAAATTTTCACTCGATGCCTTATTGAAGGGAAGATTCCTGAGGATTGGAACACCGCTACAATGATCCTGCTACATAAGAAAGGTGACATTGAGGATCTCGGGATCTACAGACCTATCAGCCTCCTATCAGTGGTTTATAAAATCTTCACTAAAGTTCTTTCTTTTTTTTTTTTTTTTTTTTTTTTGATTGGAGGTTTAACGACCACCGTGAGCAACTCAATGGGCTATAAGCAGTCGCCCGTCCCTAATTTAGGGTCACTGGTTCCAGGGAAGGGAGAGAGCCAGTGCCGTAAGACAAACACAACATCCATGCCTGACCGGGATTCGAACCCGGACCCCTTACGGACGAATGATCAGAGGCCAACGCCTTAGACCACTGCGCCACCGGGGCGGCCTAAAGTTCTTTCACACCGCTTGAAGATAACACTGGACATGGCTCAACCGGGAGAACAAGCTGGATTCAGGAGTGGCTACAGCACAATAGATCATATCTACGTACTGAGAGAACTAATTGAAAGAGCGAGGGAATATGAACTTCCATTATGCATGGCTTTTATCGATTATGAAATAGCCTTTGATTCCGTGAAACCATCAGCATTTACAATGGCTCTGAAATCCTGCGGTATTGAAGATGCATACATTAATATTATTAATAACATCTATGAAAATGCAAAGTGCAAAGATTCGACTGTTTGAAAATACAACACACATAAAAATTGGAAAGGGAGGGAGACAAGGTGACACCATATTTCCGAAGCTCTTTAATGCCACATTGGAGGGTGTCTTTCAATCGCTGAGCTGGGAAAACAAGGGGATAAAGATTAATAGAGATTATCTAACCTACCTTCGTTTTGCTGATGACATAGTCATTCTTGCAACTACCCCATCACAGCTGCAGAGTATGATCCAGGAACTTGCTGAAAAGAGTAAAGAAGTGGGATTAAAAATGAACTTTCAGAAGACAAAAGTGATGTTCAATGCTTTTACAAGAAATGACGATTTATCGATTGATGGAGAAAAGCTGGAGATAACAGGCACGTACGTTTATCTTGGACAGAAGATACCAAGTGAGGGTCACATTGATGAAGAAATTAATTGGCGTACAAAACTGGCCTGGAGAGCTTTTGGAAGAAACAGCATAATTTTCAAGAGCAATATGCCATTATGTCTTAAAAGAAAAGTGTTTGATCAATGCATCCTTCCAGTGCTTACGTATGGTGCAGAGACTTGGACATTAACTAAAAGAGATGTACAAAGGCTGTAGACAACTCAAAGTAGCATGCAGAGGTGCATGCTTGGTGTAACCAGGAGAGATAAGAAGTGGAACTCGTGGTTCCGAAAAATGACAAGAGTAGAAGACATCATGATCAGAGTTAAATCCCTGAAATGGCAATGGGCTGGACATATTGCAAGAAGGACAGATCATCGATGGACAGCCGAAATTTTAGATTGGATTCCAAGGGACAGGAAAAGACCCAGAAGAAGACCACATGGGAGATGGGTGGATGAAATTCGAAAGTATGCAGGAGTGACATGGAGGAGACTGGCACAAGACAGACCGTTGTGGAGGAAACTTGGGGAAACCTTCGTCCATCAGTGGATTGATAATGGTTGATGATGATGATGATGATATATAAATTATTTTTTATTTTATTTTTTCCACTGTTTGAAATAATCGTTTCACTATAGGACTTTTTTAGTGATCACTAAAAGAGTGATTCTAAATGAAGATAGGTGGCTTAAGTAGGTGGAACTTAGCCATCAGAAGGCGGGGAGTGTAAGCGCCAGTCAAGATGGAAGTGAACACGGTGCACGTTGGCCACTGAGATCTCGCAGGACACCAAAATGGCATCAGCAGATAGGTGGCTTACGTAAATGGAACTTAGCCATCAGAAGGCGGAGAGTGTAAGCGCCAGTCAAAATGGAAGTGAACAAGGAGCGTATCAACCGCAGCATGCTGCATGAGTTTCGTCGAGGTAACAGATCCGCAAGAGCAGTATGGAACATTGCTAGCGTGTACCCCTATTACCAGTGTGTACCCCTATACTATATCACATCATCAGTGATGTCCTTTATTCAAACGGTTTTGAGAGGGAAATGTTTTAGCTGTCATACCATCTCAAAGCCGGAAGATTCACAACACTGGTATGGACATGCTGAAGACCTTAGTCGAGACTGACCTACGCGTGAGCACGCGGGAGTTGGCCGAACACCCACAGGAGCATTATCCCGCAGCTGTCTCAAATTGGGAAGGTGCACAACAGGGGAGTTTTGGTACCCCTTCAACTCAAAGTTTAGCAGAAAACAAATTGCATGAGTTTCCTTACTGGCACCTGACCAAGTTGAACAGTACTTAGACCGCATTGTGACAGGTCACGAAAATGGGCCATGTCTGAAAATGTGAGCTCCCGGAAACTGTTGAGCTGATGTCGGACATCACTACTATGTCATGGCCCACTAGAAAGAAGAAGCCCTGAAACGAACAACTGCCACTTATGTCATGTGACCAACTGAATCCCAGCTACAGTGTGTGCGTCGTCTCAGCTATCAGTAATGCGTGGATAAACTGAATCGGAAGGGTGACAGAGTAGCGGGTAAATTTCATAAAATGTTCGCTGAAGGAAACTTCGAAGGTTGTGTTGCGATATGAATGAAATGTGCTAAATATTTAGTTCACAAATTAGTTTGAAAGTTTTACACAAAATGAAGGAAATGCTAATGTTTAAACGAAACTGACAAAGTATTTGCAAAGTTTTCTCTTGGAATTCCAGGTGATGGTAACTTTGAAATTTGCCTCAAAAAATTAATGAAATGTGCTGTTGTTTTGTTGACAAATTACTTAAAAGGTTGTGGCATGAAATGCGAATACTTTAATGTTTTTGATGGGATATGTCTGCATCGAATCCAAGATGGCGGCATGTTTACAGTTTTTGTTTCGCTCCTGGTGCACTCACTGTTGGATTTTTGCGGAACGTTTTTCAATTTCCTTCTATTTTTATTGAAGGACTTTGCTTCGGCGCTAATCGGAGGCTCCAGCGTCGGTATTTTTGGTTCTGGCCTATACTCATAATGTTACTTAACATTACCGGTGCGTGGTGTTAGTGTGTTCATGGATTACTCAAGGAAGAAGACTTTTAAGTACTTTTTGCATTTATATTGCTTGACTTGTACATATTTTCTGATATTGCTTGAATTGTACATATTTTTCCGGGCCAAGCCGGGTAGTAAAGCTAGTATCACTTAAAACAGAAAATAAATATTACCTGTATATCAGCAACAGCAGAAACCAGCAGGTAGAAGTGATTTTTTTTTAAAGGCGCTCTAACATTTTCTTCTGTAGCAGCGGTAAATGAGCATTATATGTTACTAGCTTTCTACCCGGCTTTGCCCGGGATTTAGGCTTATCAATTTCATATTCCCTTTTACGTCACTGAAAAAATCGGGAAAAAATATGATGCTTGCAAGAAAGAAAACAGTTGATTTCACAAATTCAGTCATTACAAATTATTTATTCATAGTGTGAATATTTCAGCACTTGGCCGTACACAACACCTTTGGTTTCTCCTGCATCGGCGACAATATATAATTTTGTTAGGTCCTTTGTTCTTGACATTCGAACATGCAGCTGTAGAATCAAACGGACGAAACGCGTTACGATTTATTTAACACGCGTCCAGGAGACACAGCATTGGAACACTGACTGAACAAAGTTCGTTAACAATTCGTTATCGACGATCAAATGCATCACGTGCTTTCAGTTTCAGACGTCTTTGAGGGGCGAATCTCTGGGATTAAAGAGTTAGAAACGTATCTTTCCGAATATGTTACGAAACAGGCTGTAATTTTAATGAACATTATAAATCTTTAATAGGAACATGACCTCCACATTTCGCCTGAATCGGTAAATAACTTTTTAAATTAGCCGTCAAAATTTTATTACCAGTTTCTGCGTATATGTTACTGTTTACCAATGAATAAAAAATGACATGCCTATTTTAAAAAGTTTTGACCGGATTCGGGAGAAATTTGAGGGACTGCTCTTATTACCAATTTATAGTATTGACAAAAATTTCAGCCCGTTTCGTTAAGAAATCGCAAATTTCGTTTTTGCATTTTTTATGCACAGTTCTCAAAGTATAGAAACACCTGCGAATGAATGCAGTCACGTGCTTTCAAATTTGAAACAGATAACGATGACGTAGCAAACGACGCGGACTTTATTGATTAGCTTATTAATTATTTCATATCTCGCGGTAGGAACAACTTAGAGATCTTAAAATAGTTGTGTTGACCTAGAAATTCCAGTTTTAATAAGCTATGCAAATTTCACGATACCACAGTTCGGCGTTCGAGAGTTTTCGCTGCTTCAGACAAACATGCGTTTTATGTTTTATATATAAGATTACGAGTGTTAATTAGTTTTTCTTTGGAGGAAAATCACAGTAATAAATAAAAATAGGAAAATATGGACAACTTCACGCCAACACACTAACAGGCTAATGGTGTTTACGACTTTATGCGCAGTTCAGCGCAGGGAAGCTGAGATTATTTTGGTCACATGACTTAATCGTTTCAGGGCCTGTTTTTTCCAGTGGACTATGGCCGATGTGTGCTGACGTAGCTCGACGATCTACACACATAGCTCACGTCGAAACGACCATCAGTGCTGAGCCGGAAGGGCGTCCTCTTTCAGCAGGATTGAGCATGACGTCACACAGCACGGGTGACCTGTCACAAGGTCAAGGACCTAGACTGGGAGATGGTGTCTCACCCAGCCTGTTTCCCGAACTTTTTCCGGTGGTTGCAGAATTTCTTGGACAGACAGCAGTTCACTAACCGGGACGATGTCTGACGCACGCTTATGCACATCTTGGAGCCCAAGCCGCCATAGTTGTTCAGGAACGGTATCTAACAGCTTCCTAAACGATGGCAGCAGATCGTGGCAAGCGCTGGCGTCTACATAATTTTTGACTGATTTGAACTTGTATATACCGTAATTAGCCTTTTTATAATTGTCTAGCATTTGCAGACATTACTTTCCTTTCAACCCAATATCTTTTTCAAGATATTCATTTGATAGCATTGAACGTCGAAGATCCAGATTTAGAGGATACAGTCCAGTTTAATCCGAAAAGGAATGGATCCGATAATTTTGAAAGGAGACTTCACATACCAGTAAAAGATAGTGTATCGTAAACGTTGTAGGCCAGAGAACAAACAAAAAGAACATACCTCATTTGTAGCGGAATTCCAACCATCAGATATTTTTTAATCAATTCTTCCTCTGCTTCGAGGTAAAATGTAGGCTTCGAAATCAAAATCCTTAGTAGAGAGTTTGCAACTGTCATTAAAAATATCCAGATAACCTTTTTTGTTTTGAGTGCTGTCTCATTAGGTTTTAATTCCCTTAAGATCAAAAAAGGTCATCTCCGTTTGAGCCGCAGAGTAAGTAAATAGCGTAACTTATTTAGTTTCCTCAAGGTTTTAACCAAACCAATTACATGTAAATCTTTTGAAAAATTTGCCAACGCTTCTCTTGCTCAATTCAAGGAGGAGCAGAAAGCATTTAATTCGTTTTTTTTTAATCTAGCGAAATAAGATATGTTTCTTTCAGAGAATTCAAGGTCGTTTGGGGAAACTATGGCAGTAAGAACTTGAACTATTCTGAAATAATTAACAAATTTCATTTTACGGAATGATGAAAATCTTCTGTTCTTTGGTTTACAACTTGAGTCAGGTATTTTCGCAGTTAACCGTTTCCAAGAATGCACAGACTCCCTCTAAGGAGTTAATTTGATTTTTACGTGTGTTTGGAGAAAGTGTGGCAAAAGAATACACATTCTTTTAAATATTTTGATAGGAATGCAGCTTTTTGAGGTAAGTTCCACTGTGGCTTTTGATATATTGCCCACAAAATCCAATGTCAGTAGTTGATCGCAACATTTAAAATATATTTTCCATTAAACTGAATACATCACAAAATACACGTAATATAAAAATGAACGCTAGAACTTTTAGCTTTCGCAAATACCCTTCACCAGATAAATATGTTTTCCCATACTAATATTCAAGTTTTTCAAAACTTGATTCAAAATATTCCACGGGGGAATTATAATTTAATTTTACACTGAACACGATTCTAGACTTGAAGTTGCATGTTATTGTATATCCTCTTAGTAATCTGCGATTTACAACATTTCGCAAGGTTTCGCTTCGAAATGCAGATTCCGAAAAAAAAATATAAACCATTAAGTGTTGGGCAGGAAACGCGGCGTTCTTTTATTTTCCCCCTGAGAATCACGAGACTTGATTAATATTATGTGCAGAGAAATATTACTTCGAAATAGCTGTCGTACTTTGGTTTGCAACCTGGATTATTCTTTGCCATGGCGCCTGCAGCGTGGCACGTTTGAATTATTAATTTAGGACCATATTTATGAGTCTCCATAAAGGATTCCACGTAAAACAAATAATTCCTACTACAGGTTTCACTGCATGCGTGTGAAAAGCTTGGAAATCGTTCGCCCATTTCGGCATTTTCCGTTGTTTGTCTCACTACTGTTAAAGCTAAGATATCGAACCTTTCATTGATCGTAAACAACGGGAATTTTCTGTTTCTTTAAAGACATGTCTCAGCATTTTTTGTTAAGCAGCGCCAATCATATCGTTCTGAATTCTGTTGGATCTGCCTAAATCTCTTACGTAGCGGAGTCCAGTTGCTACTGGTGAAAGATTCAGTTGTCTTATGAAATTCAAGAATTCACAAGGAATATCCTGAATGTAACGCCTGCTGCATAATAACTTTTCAAATTTTGAGGTGACTTTAATGTAACTGCACTGACATGGACAGGTGTTGTCCAAAGTAATGAAAACATCTCGCTGAAAACAGTGACTTTGGTATGTGCAGCTTTTTCAGTAAAACGAACATGTAGCTGCAATGTTTTTTGTAAAAAAGTGTGGCTTATAGTCTCAAGGGTCAGTGGGATTGCATTGTAAATCGGTGTTTGCATAGTTCCGTTCCAGATCAAGGCACAATGACCTGTCGGAGTTCCAAAGAGGGCAGATTGTAGGAGCCCGTTTGGTTGGTACGTCGGTAACCACAGTGGTACAGGTATTGGGGGTATTGAGAGGTACCGTGTCGAAGGTCATGATAGCATACAATGTTCACGGCACATCATCTGCAAGACACAACTGTGGAAGGAAAACCAAACTCACTGCGAGAGACGGGAGGACATTAAAGAGGATTTTGACAGCAAGGAGGAAGACCACGGCTACGAAAGTACTACTGAACTTAATGCACATCTTAATAACCACGTGTCGACCCATACCGTGCGAAGGGAACTGCATAAGCACAATATTTACGCCAAAGCTGCGATTGCAAAACCCCTGGTGTTACAGGTGAATATAAAACGGAGGCTACAGCGGTGCCAGGAACATAAAACGTGGACTGCGGATCAATGGATACATGTCTCGTTTTCCGATAAATCAAGTTTCTCTCTATTCCCCACCACAGGTTTACATGTGGAGAATCCCCGCAGACGCCTACAACCCAGACTGTCTCCTTCCTACAGTGAAGCATAGGGCCGGTTCAGTAATGGTTTGGACCATGATCTCGTGGTTCACAGCAGGTCCTATTATCACCTTACACGGACGGATACCTAGCGGTGACTATGGCACTCTTTTGGCCGACCATGTGCATTCAATGACGCAAACATTGTTTCCGTCAAGGGATTGACCCTTTCAAAATGATAATGCCCCTATTCACGGAAGTCGAACTTTTCAATCATGGTTTGAGGAACATAAAGATGAAGTGCAGCCTGCACAATCACCGGACTTAAATATCATTGAGCCCCTGCGGTCTGTTTTGGAAAACAGAGTGCTATCACGTTATCCTCCTCCGGCGTCTCTCAAGGAATTGGAGCAGTTTCTGCAGGAAGAATGGTACAACATACCACTTACCACCATTCAGGACTTGTATGCGTCCATTCCAAGGAGGATTCAAGCAGTTTTAAATGCCAAGGGAGCTCCCGCACCATATTAGTTGCGTAACACCTATTATTTCAAGGTGTTTCCATTATTTTGGACAACCCCTATATATGATACCAAAGTGAAAACAAATCTTGTTAAGAATCGGAAATAAAGATCAAGAATGACAGGGAAAAGCAGCGAGCCGTAATTGAATTCCTGGAAAAATGGGGATGTGAGGTTCTAGAAATCCACATAAGACTCCTGGTAGTGTTTAGAGCTGCCACAGTCGATATAAGTAATGGCCAAAGATGGGTGAAGAGGTTTCAAGAGGGAAAAAGTTCAGTGTCGGACAAACAACGGTGTGGAAGACCCGCAACAGCAGTGACTGATGCCAACAGGCAAAGAGTGAAAGACCTCATCACAGCTGATCGCCGTGCCACCATTCAGAAGTTGCAACAATTAACAGTGCTCACCATGTGCAAACATTGTAGAAGCTAAAGGAAGCTATCAGAAGGAAAAGACGTTACATTCCACTTCATAGTGTAACGCACGTTCCCACACCACAATGCAAACTTCACAGGCTATTGCCAAAACGGGGTGGAGCGGTGATGCCCCAACCCACCTACAGTCCTGATTTGGCTCCCTCAGACTTTTCCCTATTTGCCCCTTTGGAAAAACACCCTTCGTGGGGAACGTTGCGACGATGTGACACACATTAAATTCGCTGTGAACTCATACGTAAAACCGCAGCCTCAGGAATTTTTCCAAAATGGATTTTAACAATGGATTCAAAGATGGTGGAAATATATAGAAATTGATGGACAATACTTTGAATAGACTAGCATTACTGACAATATGTCGAAGTATTTTGCCAACAAATTTCACATATTTTCTGCTACAAATAAATGTCTTATGAAGGCCAAGTCATTACTTTCAGTCATTACTTTCTGGATTGTTTCGATATTCACCATCTCACGGATTTATGTGACTTTATTTTTTCCTTAATTACTGGTGGTGTATTATATTTAATATCTTTTGGACGTATCCTTAAGATCTCTTATCTGGATTATAGTGTATAATGATATGTGCTGACCATTGAAGTACCTAAAGGACTAAAAGAACGTTGACGTTTTTGTCAGAAAAGGCTTGTGATTTGTTGGCCGTTCAAGCCAATCAGTACTTCATTAACAAATATATCTCTCCAGCTATCCGAAACATTACAAGTAAAACAATATTCAGGTTCACGTATTGTTAATGTTCAAGTGAAACTGATATTTCCCCCCGCTTTCTTCATATCAAAACCGGAGAACAATACATGACAATATCATGCGTCAGTTACGTTTACCGAATTGAAAGAATTCCTTTTTAAACAATAAGATTTATCTGTGGCTTATTATTCATGTGGTACTTTCGGCATTACTGAAAACAGTATAATTTGAACTTAGGACATCGAAACACCTGCGATTCTTGATTCTTAGTTTTTCAGTACTTCTGAGATTGCCTGTTGTCTTAGCATTTCTATGTCCTATATTTTTTACTCGCCGCTACAAAAAAATGAAGCCGATTATTACCCTAAGCGTAACTCATATTGTAATGAAAACTGAGTATTTACTTTTATTAAAAAAATTGAAGGCGAATTCATTATTTTGGATAATTTACAAGTTCAAAACTCGTGATTTTTACGCCTTTGATTCCAAATCATAGCATCTAAGCACAACTTGCTTATTCAGCAAATATTGAACTTAAAAGTTAAGTTTTTAATGAGAAAACGTGGAACACTTTATTAAAACTTTGAGAAACAAGCCGTTTAGTGCGCTTCAATGCCAATAAAGTGTCTCGCGAATTCCAGTTCTGCTTACTTTTAAACGAAGAGTCTGGAATTTCAGAGAAAGTGATGAAGCGTTGGGGTAACCAATATCCTAAGGGCAGACATTGGTGGCGAATCCCAGAAGTCCTTAACAACAAATAAGCTTTTAATATCCCTACAAATACCTTATTGCTTTGGTGACGGCAAAAAAATCTGAAACCGGCTATTGAAAGGAAGCCGAACTATGTCAATAATTTTGGTTCTAACTCCGTAAAATGAAAGTCTACGACAACTGCCATCATTCCTAGGAGCAAATTACCGCCAGCTATTTTTCCTCAGGATGGCTTTTCGAACGTCCCCACCAAACAGAATAACCAACTTTACAAAAGGAGAAAAAAAGTTGCTGCCTTTTGAGAAGCTAAACAAATAAAGTAACGAAAGGTTTTGAGTTTGAGAACAAATAATTGGCTATAATGTAGTTTCCTGGAAATGGTGCTAACTAGATGACAGGTCTTAATAATGAGAGATCGCTCTGATTCGCTTTGGTGCACAATTTATCTATAACTTAATGTCAGCTGCTTGTGGTATTCAGCCGTTAGTGCGGGGAAACTCGAAAAATAAAAAAGAAAACGCCCGCTCAGTACGCAGCTTAAGGTTTTTCAGATGTCACTAAAAATAGTGAACAATTGCGAAATATTTTTTTGGTGTCATTGAACTGCCTGAGTTTTTTTTTAATCTCTGCAACTTTTTTTCCACTAATTTACGCTCTGTCTGTAGATCGCATCTGTGACTATAGATCTTGTCATGCGCGCGTACTGTGCGTGGCAGCTACGGGAAACCGTACTCAGCTTTTATTTCTTCCTTTTTTAATATCATATACAGTAGACGAAATAATTATGGCTATTCATATTATTGACAGATATAAATAGACGTGAAGGACAATTCCTGTGTAATACATCTAACAGTCATATGCAAATTCCAAACGCACTCATTGAAGTCTACCTTGATGGACTTCAATAAGTGTGCGTGAGAAAGGTAATCAATGAAATCAGCCTTTAAAAAGCGAAGCAATTATGGCCCTGCTCAGTTGAATGTTTAGCGATACGGTTATTCTTTAGGAGAAAATGTGTTAGGGATTTGTACCGACAGTTCGATGACGGAATTAGCCTTGCTGAACGTGTTAGGTTAAAAAAATAAACATTTCGTCAGGCTCTCGACTGTCGGACATAGAACGGGGTGAAATCGATGTCTTAAGAGCACAAACTGATATAAATGCTACAGATATTGCCCTAGCTATCAATAGGATTTCAAACGTCGTCCGAAATTATCTGAAAGATCCAGCTTGGTACGGTGAAAAGGGCTAGCACCGACAGACCATCTAAAGTTACGAATCGGGGTATTTGTCTTCTGCAGCGCAAAGCATCAAACACAATTTCAGCAGCTCAACAACTGCGCGACGAATTAGATTTGCCAGTTACTGTTAGGCGAAGCCAACAGTTATTGAATCAATCAGAACTTCGTTCGAAATAACTTCAGAGGAAGCCAATGCTGCCTTCAGTCCTCCAAGCCAATTGAAAAGAATTCCTTTGCAGCCATATGAGATGCAGCTCTGAGTGGCTAAATGTTATTTTCTCCAACGAGAATTTTTTTATTTGGGTGGCCCTGATGGTATTCACAGTTATTGGAAGGATGACTAACAACAACCGCTTGTGTTTTACACTAGACATCAGAGAGGTAGTTCGGTCGTGATATAGGGTGCAATTAGCTGGAAAATGAAAAGTGATATTGCATTAGTTTATGGAAAATGAACAGTTCTAGTTACCAACGAATGTTAAGCAAACAGTTTTCTCGAAACAGACTTAAAATGGCATTGGTTGTTTCAGCAGAACAATGGCAAAATCCATGTGTCGAAAGCGCCCCAAATTTAGTTTAGGTCGAAAAAAATAAAATTACTTCATTTTTGGCAGGCAAAATCTAAATAGAGAATGTGAGGTATATGCTAGCACGAAACGAGTCTGAAAATGGCCGTCATTTCGTGAATCACGACAGTTTGAAAACACCTACGGTTAAATCATGGAATTTTATCGATATGAAGTACATTCACGACTTGTATGACAACTTACTTCGTCCATTATAAGCTTGGAGATAAAATATGAAAAATTCCCAGTTTCTAAAAGTTACATATGTGAATTAAAAGCCAAGAGGTCTATAAACAAAAATGTTTTTCAGCATAAGAACAGTTTACCTTTCTTGTACGTAATTTGAGTACATTTTGTTCAATGTCATCTGTTTCCTTTGCATTGTTATGATTTATTTTCTTTTTGCTGAATAAATGGCACGCGAGACATAATTATTTCGTTCACTGTACTATACCGTGCAAATTAATTGCGACAAGCTATTTTATTCTCAGAATTATAATGTGATCGCCATTTGATGTCGGAAACCCACGTAAGCCGGTTTTATCAGCTGTGAGGTGGTGTGACTGTTAGAACTTGATAGTAAGAATGTGGTATGACCGGTTTTAAACAGGAAATAGGCACTTCAGCTTCAGTAGTGAGCTTCCGTGAGTGACAGGTGGATGTTAGTTTTTGCTCTCTGTGAGTACGTGTTGCTTTCGTGTACTGAAATATGGATATTTCCCCAAGGAAGCGTGCAAAAATAATTGCTCTGAAGGATCACACTTCTGTGACAGTAAGATATATCGCTTCTGCAGTTGGTGTAGGCCAATCAAGTGTATCGAGACTGCTTACGCGATTCAATGCATCTGGATCATCGTCACCAAAAAGGAGAGGTAAGTGTGGAAGAAAACGATAAACAACTCCACGAACCGATAAATATCTATTCAGAAATAGTAAAATGAATAAAAAAAAGAACAAGCACCGACTTTCCAAAAGATTTATTGGCTAGTGGTTGTGATGTTAGTGATTCAACTGTACGCCATTGGCTTCTGGAATTTGGCCGGAAGGCAAGAAGACCAACGAAAAAACAATATTTGAATGCGAAAATGAAGATAAAACGTTTAGCATGGGCCAAAAAATATAAATCATGGATTGTTGACGACTGGAAAAAGGTAATTTTCAGTGATGAAACTCATTTATTTGTGCAGGGTTACCAAGCAAATGTCGTTAGACGAAGCAACTCTGAACCCTTAAAACTTGAGCATGTCAACCAAACTGTAGAACACCCTCTGAAACAGATGTTTAGTGGTTTTTTCACATCAAATGGCACCGGAAGCTTAGTTCCTGTTCAACGTATGACGAATTCAGCCATGTACATAGAAATATTACAACGTAGGATTGTTCCATTCTTGCAAACTTTTGACGGGACATTTCAACATGACTTGGCCCCATGGCACAATTCGAAATTGGTCAAGAATTTCATGCTGGAAAATCAAATTAATTTGCCTGATTGGCCTGGAAATTCATCAGATTTAAATCCCTTAGAAAAATTGTGGAATATTTCGAAGAGACGTTTAGGTAAATTGGACTGTACAACCAAAGAACGCATGATAACGAATGTTATAAAAGTGTGGTTCCACGATTATGAAGTCAAAAATATGTGCACTCAGTTAGTGGAGTAAATGCCAAAACGAATTCAAGAGGTAATTTCTGCTAAAGGAGAACATACTTCATACTAATGCAGGTATTTATCAGTGTATATCAAGGCATATAATGATATAAAGGCATAGTTTTGCAAAAAAGAGTGACTTTTTACTTTGTCCCAATTATTTTGCACAGTATAGTATTTCCTTAAACAGAGACATGAATGGCAATATTGTAGAGAGCATGCACACGTTTTCTAATATATTGTAACGACCCCGGCAGCTGCCACCAATGCAACGGTTGCGGACATTATCTCACCGCGGACAACCAATGTAACAACCGTGGCCAAGCTATTATTATATTTTTTTCACGGTCATTCGACGTTATTGTTGGCGCGAAGACTATATTATATGGGCACACACTTAAACAATTAAACCAATCACATTCGTACACATAAATAATGTGTTCTATGACAGTGCTGACTGCACTAAACAAACATTTAATTGGCTATAAAAAATAACAATGGCACACATACAAATCAAAATTAGTTGTCTTCTGAACATAAGTTTTGGGTATACTTTGACCGAAATCTAACCGCGTAAGACAGTTTTAATGAACTTCAAACAGAAGTCATCGCTATTTCCTCGTTTATAAGTAAGTCACGGAAAAATTATCATTGACCGCCACCGAGGATCGAACCCAGGGTCTTCCAGTTACCATCTGGATAATGCTTCCACTGCACCACAGCGGCCTCGAATTCCCCCAGACTCACAAACACTAACTGCCCAGCCAATTTTGCAGGTTGCTCCTTGGTGCCCCGCACAATGCTGGGGTTTCACCAAAGTTGGTAAACAGCAAAGAAACATATAATTATGGGTTCCATTCCCTATGGCGGCCAATGGGAATTTTTCCGTGACTCACTTATAAACGTGGAAAGATCGATGACCTCTGTTTGATGTTCCTAGTCCACGTCAAAAGCCTGTATTAATTATTTTAATGAACTTAATACAGGGTTCTATTCTTACTATTTACTACTGCCGATGTGCTTCACCAACTTTTCTCCAGAAATTTTCCGTTTCCCTCTTACAAGTGTTTAATGTGAGATTTTGGCTACATAACACATGCAACACATTTTTATAAGAACTTAACATGCTATTTACAATTCAAAATCACAAATGATGTCCGTATTCCATTCCTGCCCGTAAACTGGAGTCTTGACGAATGATAAAAATTCGTATTACTCAACTGCTACACGCAAGCCTTCCCTTCCTGCGGACACCTTTCAAGTTCCATAGCAAGAACTGAAAGAACACATGCGCTATTGTATTTAACGCCTGTAACATAAATGCACATGGAAAACAACAAAACACGATCAACATTTCCTGTGCCCCGAGTTCCAGTAGAGATGCCAAACTGTTGCACCTTTCCTTCTCACTGAACTCGACGTTTCCTCCGATGAGAGAACTTGCTTGCAAACATACATTCAAAATCTTCTTTTACCCACTCGGGAAAAGGTTGATTTATTTTTCTCCCTCAACCTTCACTTTCCCAGTTTTCTCATTCCCATTCGTGCGCAAATCTCTTTCCACTTCCTTTCCCGCATTCCACTCTGAGCCCTGCCTCGTCGCGATGCCTCAACTGCGGATTCCATTCCACCTCACATGCCCTATTTTCTTCTAACGAATTTACTTTAACCCCTTAACATTGTTTCGTTAACTCCTGACTTAGCATTTTACCAGTTTGCTCTAACTTTGTGTGAGTCCGGCTCGCTTCGGCCTGTCTTGTTTCCAATTTAGTTAATCTCGCTTCTTGGGCTTCAAATTTCATGCCCCTCTCACCTGAAATTTCATTCACCTGTGTAATTACATTCGGCGCCTTTTCAGTTAGCTGTGCCCAATCTTCTCGTTGCTGTACCGAATCCATGCACTGTGCAGTTAACTGTTGCTCAAGTACAGCAGTCTTCTCATTTACTTGCGCAGTCAGCTAAAAGAATTTATCATCAAATCGATCAGTCAGTTTAGCATTCTGTTTCACTACGATTATTTTTATATCCTCCAGAAGAATTTTGAATTATTTCATTTGTGCCATTGTTATACAGCAGGATCTAATCACAATCTGCACTGTCAAGAGCGCCTTCCTCTTGTTCTTCCTTTACTTTAACGTTTAAGTGCCCAAGTCTTCTTCGGCGTTAAAATTATTGGCAAAACTTGTCGTTATCTTTTTTTGCCATACGACACCCCATAAGCTGCCACCAATGTAACGACCTCGGCCGCTCCCACCAATGTAACGGTCGGGGCCGATATCTCAACGCGGACAGCCAATGTAACAACCGTGGCCGAGCTATTATTATATTTCTTTTTCCACCGTCATTCGACGTTGTCCTTGGCGCGAAGACTGTATTATATGGCCACACACTTAAACACTTAAACCAATCACATTCGTACACATAAATAATGTGTTCTATGACTGCGCTGACTGCACTAAGCAAACATTTAATTGGCTACAAAAAAATAACAACGGCACACATACTAATCAAAGTTAGTTGTCTTCTGAACATACGTTTTGGGTCAAATTTGACCGACATCTAACCCCGTAAGAAAGTGTTAATGAACTTAATACACAGTTCACATCTTACTATTTACCAGTTTAGCTCCTCTACTAATAGCGTAGCATATGCAACAACAATAACAAAATGTTTCTATTTACATGGATGAATCTATCATAAAAAAATCTATTCCAATAGTTGTTACCTATTAAACGGTAATGTATCCACATACCGCTATTACGCTGCCGATATCTTTTGTGCGTGCATAGCCCCGTCGCTTTCTTTCGGAGGGATTGCCTTGTTATCGCAGTTTCACACACACGAACATGTTGTTGTTGATGGAGCTACGCCACACCTCATTGGTGGCATCTGTTAGTAGATGAAAATGCTGACGATTCACAACACTGTTCTTAGCGTTTCCAGCCCGAGTTCCGTATTTTTGCGTCGCTTCTCCTTGGAGCGACCAACGCCGACTTCTCAATTTCTCCGCAGCTTCGCTATTTACTTGGCCAACCAGTTGCAAATTATTGTATGGTTTTGTAGCACAGGATTTGCTGCTTTATCACGCTGATATAGGCATTCCGCTGCTTGAATAGCAATCTGGCCTACCCAGATGCCCTCGAGTTGCCAATTCTCCGTTTCTTACAAAATGCGGGATTTTTGCTGCTTCATTTTCCCAAATCACCTAGCATCTCCAAGACATCTCGTCTTTAATATCGGAGAGCGTACAGACAACTGAAATTCCTTCCTTATTTTCATGCCAAGTGCGCGAATTGTTTTCCGACCGGACCACACAAAAGAGAGCAAATGTTCTAGCAAATGCCCTAAATAATCGACGAATTTACGATTATTCGCTCAATCTCTTATCCCCCATCTTCATTTATTTATACAAGTGGCCCGCAATGCCTGGTGTCGAGCCATTCCTTCCTCTCATGTTGTTTAGACTGCACGTCGGCTGCGACCTACGATTTACGACGTCAAAGCGCTGAACTGCGACCACCCAGCCAAAGTGAGCATTATTTTACACTTTTTAATCGATTACAGCCTCGAACGTAAATAATTAATACATAATTAATTTCTAACCTCCACCACACCCATAAATTCCCTAATTAATAGCGGGGGTGGGTCGTAACAATATTATTTGTTAAGTTAATATCTATTTAAAAGTAAACTATCCTCGAACATAAGGTTTTTAACATACCAGGTGGCTATAAAATAAGTATCAATATTCTCGTGTCACTAAAACAGCGAGAAAGGGAGATACATCCACGAAACTTAGTAGGCAGCTTTTTGAGGGCACACGAATGATTTAGAGGACGAAAATAGTTTATAATTGGGCATCTATAAGAGAATACCTGAGCTGCACATGTAAAAAATTATCATGCAAGTCAATGAATTTTCTGATAATTCACAGCAAAAAAGCTTCAGGACGAAATATACGCAATATAGTGGTCATCACAAGATATTACCTGTGATGAATAGCAGAAGAATATAATGTTTTGGATGTATATACACTCGTGGTCAAAAAAATAGTTGGGCCCAGAAGGAAGCAGCTGACAAGAACAAAACTTGGTGGGTAGATTTGACATCGTAAATCATGCAAATGGTTCAAGTATCACGTCCGGCCACGCATGCCACGTAAGCAAGGAGAGGTCGTAGCGCTGTGCCAGACCGGCTATATAAGGTCGTCTCGTTTCGCGTTGCATTTTCACTCGTGCTATTCTGTTGGTTGTATCATTTACAAGTGAAGTATGCTTGAGCGGAAAGTTCCGAAGCATTCGAGAAGTTGGTGGAGTTCGAGAGGGGCCGCAACGTCGGGTTCCGGAAAGCCGGATGGTCTCGCCGCCGTATTGCGAGCCATATCGGTAGTGATGCTGTCCCCATAGCTTGCTGTTGGCTGCAGAAGATAGAACAAGGCACGTGGCAGAGATAAGAAGGGTCTCAAAGACCTAGACGAACCACGGAGCGAGAGAACCGACGGGTTCTCCGACATGCGCGGAGTGACCCAACAGCCACGATTGCTCATATTAAGAGAGCAGTGGTACCCTTATGCATCGTCGGATTAGTGCCAGAACCATAGCCAGACGACTGCACGACGCAGGACTGCACGCACGCAGACTGTTACGACGGCTACCCTTAATAACCGTGCATCGTTGCCAAAGACTACAATGGTGCCGCGCTAGACTCTCATGGAACCACGCAAAATGGCAGCGGTTGATCTTCAGTGACGAGTCCTGTTTTTGTCTTGGAGACACTAGCTTTTCGAGCTAGTACCTTGAATTTTCAAAGCTCGACGAGTTAGTGCCTTGATTTTCCAAAGCTTGACGAGCTAGTGCCTTGATTTTCTAAAGCTCGACGAGCTAGTGCCTTGATTTTCCAAAGCTTGACGAGCTAGTGCCTTGATTTTCCAAATTTCGACGAGCTAGTGCCTTGATTTTTCAAAGCTCAACGAGCTAGTGCCTTGATTTTCCAAATCTCGACGAGCTAGTGCCTTGATTTTCCAAATCTCGACGAGTTAGTGCCTTGATTTTCCAAAGCTCGACGAGCTAGTGCCTTGATTTTCCAAATCTCGACGAGTTAGTGCCTTGATTTTCCAAAGCTTGACGAGCTAGTGCCTTGATTTTCCAAATCTCGACGAGCTAGTGCCTTGATTTTCCAAAGCTCAACGAGCTAGTGCCTTGATTTTCCAAAGCTCGACAAGCTAGTGCTTGGATTTTCGAAAGCTCGACGAGCTACTGCCTTGATTTTTCAAAGCTCGACGAGCTTCCACAAGCTGTAGTCCGATAAATTTTAATCCATCACTCACCGAATTTCGCTACCTAGTGTTCCATTAACACCTTACATGTGCCACGTCGTTCGACTAACGCTTCTTCTCGGAAATCACGTGGACAGCGACCGCATCTATTTTTGATACGAGTTGTCATAATTCAGTGATCAACGGGTGTGTATTACTTTGAGCTAGGTTATTCACGCATATGGTACATTTTGTATATAATGCCACATTGTGCAAGTTTTTTTCTGAAGTTCTCTTTATAACAAAACCGTACGATATCCCGTTTTACCGTCTTAATGTAGAATATAGAAAACTAAAATTTACCAAATGTTTGCTTCTCACACTTTCTTCTTAAATTAAAATACTTCAAAAGTTACGCAGTTAAGGAGGAACTTGATTATATTGCTTCAAATGCCATTTGTTTTACCTGGCAGAGATACCTGAAAATTTATTACTTTCTTTCCCGCAATCCAAACACTAACTGACTCAGTTTGCAATTTAACATATAGCACCTTTAATGGTAACAAATCTACAGTACATTTAAATGCCAAATGATAAGCAGGCAAAATCAGAGAATAAATGGTACATTCATTTTCGGTATTTAGTTACAAATATTTTCATTCGTTTAACGGGTGTTGCACTAATCCCATGTAAAGGAAACTACTTCTTTTTTCTCTCCTTGTTATCTTTTGGAGAGGAGAAGTCGCTAAATTGCTGTTTCTCTAGAAGTGTTCGAAACTTCTTTTCGTGGATGTAAATTAGTTTCCGCTGAATTGAGCTTCGTGGAGATGATTAAATTAGCTACAAAAGAAAGGTGCTTACGCTTTTCTAAACCTTGAACATCTTTCTTTTAATACAATAGCTAGATAGAAAGAACAAATAACATTTCAAGGCTTATTACACAGTTCCAAACATTATTTTACATTTAAATTCCAGTATAAGTCACTAAGGGTTCTATGAAAAGTTCTTAAAAATATAATTACTTCAACGGACATTGGATAACAAAACAACGCACATATCGTGAAAAATAATGGAAGCGAGCATGTACAAAAGTGTCACTGATTGGTGCTTGTTCTTTGGGTGACGAATAACCGAACCCATATAATTTCTGAGATACACACTGAGTGGGCAAAAAATATAAGATAACTACTCACGAGTAAGCCTACCTTTTACCCTGGCAAGTGCAGTCAAACGGAAAGGAATTGTTTCTATTAGGTTATGAAAATTTTCAACAGTTATCTCCACCTTAGGACGAAATAAATTTTTCAATTATTTTCATGCCACGGGCGGGATTCGAACCCACAGCTCTCGGCGCCGAAGCTCCGAGTGGTATCCATCACACTGCACTGCTATCTGCATTACACTGCACTTATATGTGCTCTCACTGCTATCTGCCTTTATTTCATGTGCGTCCTGCGGGGCAGGCACGTCATATCGCCCTCCTCCGCGAAAGAGGGCCGGGGGCATGGCCCACGGGTCATCTAGGACTATGTGTCGCTGTAGGCAGTCATCCGATGAAGAACGACGTGCATTTGAGAAATCGCAGACAATTTGCCGTGTGGAACGTAACATCACAGTGATTTATATTTTCATCACAGTGATTTATTATTACTGAAGAAGGGATTCTCATGTTTTCCTGTCTCGCGGTGTGGAAAGAACATCCCACCATTGCGAGAAACCTATCAGCCAGACCATTCTGGCTGATTTACGTCGCCAATATGACGAAGTAAATTTATCCATCATTTTTATGTCAGAGGCGTGATTTGAACCCACAATTCGAGGCTCCTGAGCTCCGAGTGCTATCCGTTATACTACACTGTCATGTGCTCTCAGTACTATCTGCTTTTATCTCATGTGAGTCGTGCGGGCAGGCAAGTCACAACCTATACTGGTTGAACCGCTGTACACAATTATATCTTATTCCTAGGTGGAGGACCCTCAGCTCCAATGAGCCCTTAAGATTTTTCACATTGTCCATGTGCGGATAACAGGGAGAATATTTTAGGAGGGGAACTTCTGTGAAATTCTCTACTAACCATGTTTTGGTCACCACTGGTCTCTCGGGAGGCTCATTTTCTTTCTGGAAAACTCCATTGCCCTGTGGGTGCATGATGATCAAGAACGGATGCTGGTGATGTGCAAGGATGTGCGGGCACGAGATGCATCTAAGCAAACAAGAAGTTTCAAAGTGGACCAGCTGAACACACTGTAGACTACACTGAAGTGCCAAAAGTTCTAGGATACGTAACTAGTATCTTGTGTGACCTCCTCCAGCCCGGCGAAGAGCAGAAAGTCGAAGTGGCATCGACTTTGTGCTCTTTCAGATTACACCTCGCAACTGACAAACATCGTGGTGCCGTGCATCAAAGCATTTGTACGAAGGCAGCGCCAATTAAAAAATTGCATACTGCTATCCCATGACTTTTGGCACTTCAGTGTATAATCGAGCCTCCAAACAGCTCCTTGTTAACATGCCGTGGTCCATCGCGTCGCAATTTTTATGCTAGATCCCCAACGCTCCCGTGGGCATTAAGTAACCTGAAATGGGACTTATCCGCGTCGGAGATGCATCTCCAATCATCCAAAATCAAGTACTAATGTTCTTCCGTCGAGCTGAAGCGTACAGTCTAATGATGTGGCGTTAGCAATGGAATTCTGCTGGGCCATCGTCTCCCATAACCTATTGCGGCTAATACTGGCAGTCTCATTGGATACTTTTCTGTCAAACTCCCTAGAAGAGGTCGACGGTGTTTTGTGCCACTGTCGCTTTCCCATTGGTTGCCACTATGCGAGATAGACTTCGAAGGCCACGTTTATCCTCTTCTCTAGGCCAACATTGCTATCCACGATGCGATGTTATTCCGGAAATGGCGTATTCCCGATACATTCTGGATTATGTCGAAACGGGTTACTACGATTTCTACACCGCCTATGAGATCAAATTACCATCTACGTGAAGGTAGTTATGCCCTCCTCCCTGTACACTTGCCAAGCTGTGGGTTCGTTCATTTAAGAGAGGGTAAACAGGATCACGGACCAGGCATTTCACGAATGTTTCCTCACAGTAGATGTTCAGTGTTTATTAAAAAACACAAAGTTTTTAATCTTCCAGAAAAAGTAAACTATCTCGTCTTCTGCTGATCGCATGCAGTGGAATATTTGCAGATACATAGTGACTGACGTATGATTATGAAATAATTTCAGTAGTCATTCTGAATGAACCAGATGTCCCTCGATTTCTGTCCTCTCAGTATATGTCCACTGTTCATTGAAACACACAGAGAAGTATTCCTTAATCTTCCAGGGAATTTTAATTAACACATCTTCCGCTGATAGCAGCACCTTTACTTATATCTAAAAATCATTCTTGCAAGCAACAGAGCGTTGTCTACCTTGTCCGTAAGCTTATTTATCTTTCTTTCTTTTTTTTTTTTTGGTTGAAGGTTTAACGACCGCCGTGAGCAATTCAATGTGCTATAAGCAGTCTCCCGTCCCTAATTTAGGGTGACTGGTTCCAGGGAAGGGAGAGAGCCAGTGCCGTAAGACAAACACAACATCCTTGCCTCACGGGATTCGAACCCTGACCCCGTTCGGACCAATGATCAGAGGCCATCGCTTAGACCACTGCGCCACCAGGGCGGCTTATTTATCTTAACCACGTTTCATCGATCAACTGTGATCGCATTAGAGAAACTTATACATTTGTGAAATTGCTCGTAGATATTTACACTGTCTCCTTACATATCAGCGATTCGATAAAATCACATATTTTTTTTAACATCTTTGAAGGATAATAAATTTAGAAAATGACACAAAAAGACCCAATGCAATCTATTTTGCAATGGTCTGAATTTAAACAATTTTACGTTTTATTCTGATTGTTGCCTACAACATTTGTCAATTTTAAGAAATATCATAGTAGAAGAAACACGTCAGATTTTATGATATACTACTCTGTGGTGACGCCAGCATTTCGGTACTGGGAGAAGGTATTAGAAGGCTAAGTATCGTACCGGCAGATACACAAATTTTGAGTGCCTCTTCCTGAACTATATTTGGAAAAACTGGTTAAGAGTATTGACCGAAGTACACTCACGGACAATGAAATTTGCGCACCTAGAAGAAAGCACCCTACAACCGCGAAACTTTGCAAATAGCTAGAGTGCGTGCTGGTATGCAAATGATCCACGTTTGATGCGGGTGCGTCTGACCGCACACCCTGTGGTGGCGCTGAAAGCACGAACCGTCAGCTTTATAAACCGGCGTGTAGTCGGTGCCCCATGAAAGTGAAAAGCACCGGCCGAAGCAAGCACGAGTACAGAGTGACAAAGATGCCGAGTAGATGCCAAAGACGTCGATTTACGCAATGTACGGACTTTGAGAGACGGTGGATCATCGGGCTGAAAACCGCAGGGTGGTCGGCGCGCCGTATAGGGCGCCACGTGGATCATTCTGACCATACCGTCCGACTGTGTTGAGAGAAGTGGACACGTGACAGCACCGCCACACAGCGTCACGGCTCCGGGCGGACCAGGAGGACGACCGGTAGAGAAGATCGACGGATCGTGCGCCATGCACGAAGGGATCCCACGGGAACCAGGTCCACTATACAGGCAGATGTAGCGGCTTCTGTTTGCTCACGAACCATTACCGGACGCCTCGCAGAAGCGAATCTGCGATCCCAGGGCACCTTACGTGTGATGCCATTAACAGCAGAACATCGCCGTCTCCGTGTGCAGTGGTGCCAAGGTAGAGCAACGTGGAACGCCCCAGACTGGCGACGTGTAGTGTTTAGCGATGAGTTCCGCTTCATTTTGGGAACAGATGATCATCGTCTCCGGGTGTGGAGGTTCCCTGGTCAACTGCAGAGTCCCAACCTCGCTATCGAGCAACACACCTCCCCCAATGCAGGCAATATGGTCCGGGGAGTCATTGTCTACGATAGCTGATCTGCTCTAGTAGTGGTACGTGGATCATTGACGGGCCAGCGGTATGTGGATGAGATCCTACGGCCCAATGTGCTCCCATTTCTGGCCAGGATTCCAGGTGCGCTGTCCCAGCAGGATAATGCCCGCCCGCACACTGCTCGGGTTGCCTAGGACTGCCTATGTCATACCTAAACACTTCCATGGCCTACCCGCTGTGGTACAGTCTGCCGTAGGACAACATCAGGGCTTTGTTCGCCTTCATGTCGGACCGTATTGCAGCATGTATCGCCGCACGAGGCGGTCCGATGCGCTGTTGAAGACGACATGACTGCGTGCCACAGATTCCTCTGTAATTGTCCTGCAGCTCTGTTTTTGCCATCATGTGTATCATTCATCTGTATCATTACGTCCATAAAATTTCAGTTCAATCCGATGCTTCCTTCTGCCAAAAGATTCCATTCATGAAGATTTTACCCGACGTTGACGATGTTATCCCCAGTAAAAAACAATACTTCGGTAAATACTGTAAGTAGCGTTTTTTCAATGTATGTGGTACTGGGAAACATGGATACTAGCCTCAATGACTTTTAAAACTATTTTTTCTTGGCAGTTTTAGCTTCCTTACGTCATGTTTTTTTTAATATTTGCTGTCATAAAGTTGTTTATGAATTTTAGTTTGTAACCTCACAAGGAATCTCTCATTTTCTTTCTCTCTTTTATCGTTTTAAACACTATGTTATCAAAAGTAATCCGACCCTACCAAATATTTAAATAAGTGCAAAGAGCGGTCGCATACGAAGGTGCGCTGTGAGTGTGGAGGTAGGTATATAAAGCAGAGATGTGCTGTCGTCTTATGAGTAACTTTGAGCGGATATACCACGTGCCCGTGAGATTTTCGAGTTCTAGCGTCTGCTGGTTTTAGGATGCATTTAAGTAACGTATCCGTACGTAGCGTTGTAGTTAAACTAAGCACATCAAAATCGACTGTTAGTGCCGTCGTGAAGAGATGGAAGCAGGATGGTGCATTTATAATACTACGTTTTCATCTACACTGAAATACAGAGGTATTACCTTTCGATGAATTACACGATCGGATTTTCTACATTCTGTCAGCACTCAGTGTTAGTCCATAGCCTCAATTCATGGAAAATTTAAAAATTGTATTCAGAAGCAATTCATACCCTACCGTAAAACTGAAAGATGGTGCCACGAGAGTGTGGAGAGATAATTTTCAGTACATTTAAATACTACTGACCATATTTCTTTTGTGTTAACAATTAGAGTAATTTAAGCAGTGTAAATGTATATTTTTATTTGGGGGATTAACCACTATCGTGGGCAGCTAGATGGGATATAAAGAGGCGCCCGTCCCTAATTTACGTTCACTGGATATAGGAAAGAAGGAGAGACCGTATCTTAAGACAAACACAAAATCCATACCTCGACAGAAATCGAATCCGGACCGATCTCGGGGGAATGGTCAGAAGCCAGCGCTTTGACGCCATTCGCTAGGCGGTATTCATATGTAGAGTTTTAAGCAACATACTTTCCTGGATATCTTTGGTAGCCGTTTATTCTAAAGAACAATGTTCATGTAGTATTCCGTAATGTACAATGTCATGAATACCAGCATTCACAGCTTAGCTCTTCAAAGGGCAGCCACTGATAAATTCGCTGAATAAAAATTTTCCCTCAATCGAGAAACATGATTCGCTTGCATTTCTTAAAACTATTCGGAAATTACTATTTTTGATGCATTGAACATGGGCAGATACATTAGTGTATCAAAATATGGTTCGGAGCAGAAATTTGGTTTATCTTGGCGTGAAATAAACTTGCAGTTCTGTAATAACATGCGGCTTTTTACTATAACTATGTTATATACACAGTCGAGTCACATTATCGTGACCACCAGCTAATATCCAGTGTAACTGCGGTGCGCAGCGCGGACAGCAGCTAGACGGGCTGAGAAGTACTCAATAAGGTGCTGCAAGGTGTTCGTAGGTATGTGGAGCCATGGTGACTGCAGTGCATCTGACAGCTGCTGTAGGGTGCGTGGTGGAGGATCCATAGAGCGAACAACACGATCGAGGTGGTTTCACAGATGCTCAATTGGGTTTAAGTCTGAGAAATTAGGTGGCTGGGAAAGTACTTTGAAGTCTTCATCGTAATTAACACACAGTATTGACGTGGATTAGGAACATCAAGCAGAACTCATCGATCTTTCCACATTTACTCACTTATAAACGTGGAAAGAGCGATGACTTCTGTTTGATGTTCCTAATCGACGTCAATAGTGTGTATTAATTATTCATTCGCCTCCCAGTTATTTGCTCAGTTGCTGCTGTCTATCTTTGGTGAATCCCCAGCAATGTGCAGGTCTCCAAGATGCAACCTGCCATGTGGTTTAGCAGTTAGTCGTATTTGAGTCTGGAGAATTCGAGGGCGCTGTATTGCAGTGGTATCCGCCGATGAGAATGGTTCCGTGACTCACTTAAAAAAGGTGGAAAGAGCGATGACTTCTGTTTTGATGTAGTCTACATCGTGATCTTCCGACCATTCTCGGACATTTGTAGCTGTGTGACACGTCGCATTGCCGTTCTGGAAGATCCCAGGGAAGACAATCAGCATGCATGGGTGTACGTAGTCCTCAAGGATGGATTCATAAGGAATTCGGTCCATATTAGCTGCCACAGGTGGACCCAGTGAATGTCACGAAAACATTTCCCAGACCATAACGCTACCCCCACCAGCTTCTGTTCTTCCAGAAATGGCTGGAGAGTGTTTGTTCTCCGATGTTTCTTGCCTTATACGTCAACGTCCATCCGTTCGATAAAGCAGAAAGCGTCACTCACCGGAGAAGGCAATCTTTTTCCAATCAGAGGAGGTCGAATTCCGATACTGCCGTGTAAATGTAAGCCTTTTCTGCCGAAGTACCTTCGTTAGCATAGGTGCAATGACCAAATCGTCTGCATTGTCGCCCCATACGCAGCAGGTTTCGCTGAACCAGAGGGTTACCGAACTGTGGCGTGTCAATCGGCCCTCGCGCACCTTCGCAGCCGACGTTCACCTCTCGCATCCATATTACATTGTACTTCGCAGTTTCCATGTCGCTTATTCGCAATGGTGCCATTTCTTCAATCACGATACAATTTAACCACAGCAGCACGCGAACAGTTCACAAACTTTGCTTTTTCAGAAATACTGCTACCCTTGTCGCGAAAGCCGATAATCACTCCTTTTATCCATGACAGCAACGAGTGGCATGTTTTCAGAATGCCTACAGCACACCTTATATACCCTCCAAGCCAGCTTAGGATACGTGCCTTCTTTCATTAGCTATGCGCTGTTGACGTCAAAAGTAGGAGGTGGTCAATACAATACAATACAATTATTTATTTCACACATTTAAGACTTACAGTTATATGAAAATGCAATACACCAGGAGGAATCTGAACACATTGGTTGTTAGGCGATTCCCCCTATCAGATGTAAGAAAAAGAATAAAACATATGGCATATATGAAAGCAAGTAAGATGGTTATAACAGAAGCACCACTGTTAGCAGCATGCTTGGAACTACAATTTAATGATAGGGTTGAGATTCGTTATGGAGATCAGGGTGATTGACAATGTAATTTCGCAGAGACAAGGAAAACTTGTTGATATTTTTCAGGGATCTGATGCTCTCTGGGAGATTATTCCATAGGATAATGGCTTTATACAGTATGCTATTTAAACCATAATTAAGTCTAACACACGGCTGACACAATGTGTTGTCAGCAACAGATCTGGTGAAGATAGAATAATCCAGATATTTAATGTCAGATTGAAAAATAGGCAGTTTAAGATGCATTATTTTAAAAAACATGATACCTAGTTTCAAGGTAAAAATTTCATGATTTTTTAGAATATTTAGTTTTAGAAATAATGGTTTTGAATGAGACATGTAATCTGTGTTTAGCATATAACGAACAGATTTCTTCTGTAATTTGAGCAAGCATAACTTATTGTTTGCACTTATATTTGAATACCAAGATTCCAGACAATAGGAGAGAAGGGTATAAATAAAAGCATAGTAAAATGTTTCTAGGACATTGATAGGGAAGAGATGCTTAATTTCACCAAGCAGGCCAACCTGTAAGGAAACTTTTTTAAAGCAAACTGAACATGCGTATTCCAGTTAAAGAATTCATCAAACCAAACACCAAGATACTGAACTTTGTCCACAATATTAATGTGACTGGAATGTGTATATTTTTTGTGGCGGATGAGGCCATTGTGTGTATGTGTGTGTAGCCATTAAGAAGTTAGTCGTGAATATTGGCGTTGCCTTAGCGTTTGAGTATGGATGCTTGCTTCTACCACGACATACGTTGCAGTCGACGGTACTTTCCCGATACATTTTCTGATAATGAATGTGAATTTGTCTCAATAACCTTTCCTCGCGCACTAAAAATGTAATTAAATCATGTTTTTTTTAATGATCTTCCTCGTCAGACACTGTGTTTGGCGTTCACTGAAAACAGCATCACCTCTGAAAGCAATGGAATATGTGGACGCAACACATATAGATGTCTACAGGAAAAAATACTGCGGGTCTAACTTTAATTCAAGGACGTTCTGCTTTCAAAATTCCTCTGCGATTCCTCGAACCTTTAGGAAATGCAGATAAAAAATTCCCAGTCCCTTAAGTCATAACAAGTAAATCTTGGAAAGTTTTCCCTTTGGACAGTCGATCATTGTTAGGTATTTAAGGATTTTACTGGAAACCGCTATAGCTGTTACTGTTATTCGTCCTTTTTATAAATGTGTTATGCTATGAAATCCCAAATTATTCAAGTTTTCACTGTTTCATTAAATTTTAAACAAATGCTGAGTATGGCGTTCAGGACATTTGAATTTCCGCAGTTGGGAATTTTCACCCTGTATGAATGTAAACTAATTGCTTTCCAGTAGACATTAAAATGGCGTTATCTGCCTTTTCCACGCACAAGACATGCGTTCGGCACTCTTAAGCTTCTATCATTAGTTGACATTTCCTGCATTTTCTGTCGCATTAGGTACATGTCCGCATAGCTCTAAGAGTCATTGGCATCTGCTTCGTTGAGTACAATGTTCTCTGAAGCAGATATTGGGTAGATCATTTGGTTACCTCATTTACATCATCTGAAGTTTAGAGACTGGAATTTCTATCGCATTGCGAGGTTGTGCAGTAATTACCCACTTTATAAATGAATTCTAAACGGATATGTTCATAATTCCTTTGCAGTCCAAGGAGCAGAGATAGTCTGCTTAGTAACCCTATAGGAGACCTAGATGTATTTTTTTCTCTTAGAACGAGATTTGTTCCGTACAGTAGATCAAAATGCAAAAATAAAAAATGTCCAGCTTTTTTATTGCATGCTTGTTTTCATCGAGAGAAGTGAAATTAATTTATTAGTCGCCACTAATTTCACTTGAGTGACGAATAGCATATGAAATGTGTCCTCCAGATGACTGGCGCATAAGGTTTGCCCAAGACAGTTAATTTTGTTTCGAGATTTAACCTATATAATAGGTTAGACCTGTCCCTAAATCTCTGACGTCATGCAGTACTTGCAGCGCCATTTGCTTTTATCCGGTGACGGAAATAGTAACTAAGCTCAGTGCTATCGCACGACGATACGTAAAATCAAGTAGAAATACCCGAAAATAAAATAAAGTTAGTAAAACAAACGATTTTATCTGTGGCAAAACGCACGTGCTCGAATAACTGTCTACGACGTTTGTTCTGTCATGTAGGTGTTATGTCGTGTTTTATTTCATTTTCTTCCCATTTCAGAGTAATTTCATAAAAGGGAGTGATGCTCTTACGTCGTTCATCATTTGAAGCGCCATCTGCTTTTGTCCGGTGGCCGAATCGAACAATCAAATAACAATAACACAATAAGAAAACTTTCATAACCTTTAATTAACATCATTTTTATTACCTAATTTTTACATTATATTGTTTTAAACGTACTGTGATCGTCCCGGGTTAAAATACACTGGCGGAAAGTAAAAAAAGAACACCAAGAAGGAGACGTCTGATACCAACGAAATTTAAACAGCATAATAACGGAATACAGAGGATAACGTGGTCAAAACATTATGGCAAAATACAGCTGTATTTGCTGGTAAACTGAAAAATAGCATTTCCATGTAACATCGTTAGTACGAGGTTGAACCGCCATGAACTGCGTCACACTGTGCAATTCTGGCATGGAGTCTGTCGTACAGATGTTGGATGTAAGTTTGGGGTATTGAGTTCCAAGCATCCTCAACCTGGACGTGTAAATCAGGGATGTTCGTGGCTGGCTGGGGAGACCGGAAAGGTCGTTGTCCCATAAAATCCCACACGTGCTCAATGGGGGACAAATCCGGTGAACGTGCACGCCATGGAAGTTGTCTCACACCCTGAAGTGCATGTTGCGTTGCACGTGCTGTGTGTGGGCGTGCGTCAACTAGCTGGAAAACACCATGATGGACCAACCTTACAAATGGCCCAACAACGGGCTGAATGATGTTGTTGATGTAGGAGGTGCTGTTTAAAGTACCCGGTAGAAACACTAGTGATAGCTGATCGCTCCCCACACCAGGAGACCAGGTGTAGGCCCTGTGTGTCGCTGGCGGATGCAAGAAGAGTGGAGACGCTCCCCTGTGCGTCTGCGAACACGCATACGGCCATCGGAGGCTCCCAAGCAGAATCTGCTTTCTTCGCTGAACACCACAGATCGCCATTGCGTTCTTCAGTGCAGACGTTGGCGACACCACTGCAGCCGTTCCTGACGGTGGGCTGGAGTCAGAGGTACATATGCCAGTGGCAAACGTGCAAGTAGTCCTGCATCCAGTAGACGGTTGCAGATTGTTTGCACAGTCGCCTCAGGTGCAACGGCAGCTCGGATTTGCGTCGCAGTGGATGTTCTGTTTGACAACGCCGCTCTTCTTATGCGTCGATTGGTCCACTCATTAGTCCCTCTGGGACTCCCGGTTCCACGTCTTCTCGTGTGGGAATGCTCTTCGGACCATCTACGCTACCATCGTACCACCACCGATGCCCTCCGCATTACGTCGATACGACCACCCGGCCTCGCAGAGTCCGACTAGACGACCTCGCTCAAAGTCCGATAAATGCTGAAATCGTACACGTCTTCCATGTCCAGGCATTGCAGCTTCTTCAGGGTCTTCACACGTGTCCGTACCCCGACGACTGATTACATTCACTTTGCCGTACTCCTTAAATACCACCGACGATAGTTTGCATATTATGCCGTGCTGTGGCATAAGCGCTCAGCGGTTGGTCTCGAAATTAACATCACACCTACGTAAACTCGACCCCTTTAACATATGTAAATTTCATGATCGTCCGCCAATTCTTTCTTGGTGTTATTTTTTCACTTTCCGCCAGTGTATATTAAATTATATTATAGGCTTGTCTCATGAGACTATTTAATGGGAATATTACGAAACGTTTTGTTGTTGGTGACCTATCTTATAAACTGACCATTTATAATCAAACCATTTATTATCGTTTTGTATATGTATTTTACACTTCGTGTTATAAAAATTTCAGTCACAGTTTCTTCACCCGTGCATGGCACGGACTATCATCTAGTATGTATAATAAAAGATCAAATTATTAGGAACATCTATTAATAAAGTGTCGGGCAATCCTTAGTCTTCTAAACTGTCTCCATTCAAAATGGAGTGGATCAAGGAAATCCTAATATACGGGTATGTTCAGATATACGGATGTGATGAGATGCTCTCAGCAGTTGTGATATTCGGTGGAAGGGGATCTCTGTGACAAGCATGCCTTTCAACGTCGATTCCCAGATTTTCAATTGTGTAAAGATCTAGGGGCTCCGGAGGGTATTTAGCCATCTGGTCATTTTCGTACAACTGGAATAACTTCGTGAAGATTCAAGCCTTGTGGCATAGCGCATTACCGTGCTGTATGTAGCCACTAGATCCGGAAACACCATGGCGTACCTGTTAAGATACCACGTGGCATTCAAATGTTTCTCAGTAAGGTATTAAGAAACGGAATACCTACCATTAAATTGGATCCTATCATCACATCTCCACTAACGTGTACAATTAACGCTAGTCACCAGAGATCTATCCATTTCAGCTGTTGACGCTATATTCCGGCCCCTCCATCAGTGCAATTTAGCCAAATATGTGATTCATGAGGCAAAGTATTCTTTCTCTAATCCCTAATAGTGTGGATTTTGTGCTCCCGTGACCACGGGATACGAATTTATGGTTTTTAGCAGAGTCGGTTGCTATCCGAACGAGACGTCTGCGGTTATATCCCATGCGCGACAAAGTGCGGAGTACTGTGTGTGCTGAAACTATTTCTGGCGACACCGCTGTCGTACTGCGCGGTTACTTGGCGCAATGGAACTCTTGTAAAATCCCCTCCAGTTGATATCTTTCTTTAATATCGACCAGTCGTTTCCGCTCAGAAGAAGACCGATTGCTTCCTGTTTTTATGTTTGTGCGACACTCATCTTTCACCCTGGAGATAGTTGCTCTTTAACTGCAGAGAAGATTTGCTATTTTTGAGATGCTCATATCTGCCCGTTATGTACGTACTATCATGCCTCTTTCAGAGTTAGTTAAATCAACTCTTGAGTTGCCTTTTTTATTGGAGGTTAAACGACCACCATGAGCCACTGAATGGGCTATAAGCAGTCGCCCGGCCCTAATTTAGGGTCACTGGTTCCAGGAAAGGGACAGAGCCACTGCCGTAAGACAAACACAACATCTATGTCTCAACGTGATTCTAACCCAGCTCCTTTCGGACGAATGGTCAAAGGCAATCGCTTAGGCCACTGCGCCACTGGGGCAGCTGAGTTACTTCATCTACTGTTCGTTTTACGTCTGAATAATTTGCAGTGAGTTTATTATAATATCTTCTGAACGTCCAGTTGCGTCTCTTAATGAGGTCGGTATGTGCTTTATTGTTAATAGGTGTTGTGAATACATTGTTCTATTGCAGTGCACGTCTTTATACCATAATGATATATTGTTCCATATTTTTATATTTCTTGCACTTCTTTAGATAGACGGCTAGTGCTTTTAAAGTGTCTTATCACATAGCCGTGGTTGTTCCATATTTTTATACTTCTTGCACTTCTTTAGATAGACGGCTAGTGCTTTTTGAGTGTCTTATCACATAGCCGAGGTTTATCATAAAACTTATGAAACAGAATTAACTTCAAAAATACATTACTCACAGAATTCATTCTGAATACGTCATCCGTTTTTTACCGTATGAGTTCATTATAGCTAAGTAATATCTAAACGTTTTATAAATGCAATTGTATAACAAATATTGCTGATTTTTCTCGATTTAAAAGAACGTATCTTGGAATTATTTAAAGTCCTGAGGTTTTTGCAAATTACCGAGTCAATTTTTCTGTATCTATGTTTTGCCTAACTTGATCAATTGGTCACCAAGTGACTTCCAAATTGTGAAATGTAAAATTTTGCTCAACATAACCAGTTAAACACGATGTTCCGTAAAATGAGTGAAACACCAAAGTTAACTCAATAATTTACTATGTATATCTGAAATAGTTTTTCATGGATGTACGTTGATTCTCAGATTCCGACGATTTCTTTATTCGTGGATGAGAGCCGAAACGTTTCTTTTACCACAATATTACGAAACTATTCAGATTACCATATACTTGTATATGTACACTATATTGACAAAGGTCACCGGGCACCGCTTCAAAAGCAAATGAACGGAAACGGTGTAAAAACAAACCTGCAGCTGACCGCGATCATATCGCACAGTGAGGTTGAATCAAAATGTCGCGGCGGGAGAGAACTGACTTTGAGCAAGGAAAGATTATTGGGTGTTATATCAGTGGGTTGTCCATCAGAAAAACCGACAGGCGTTTAAACATACTCAAGTCAACTGTTTTGGATGTACTAAATACGTGGAAGAAACATGGCGTACCTGTAGCAGCGAAACGTACCGCCAGACCAAAGAAAATCAGGGAAAGAGGGCGTCGAAGCCTCAGGATAGTCGTTGCAGCTAATTGACGAAGTGCTTCAAAAGACCTCAGTGTACAAGTGAGTAACAATGTTGGAACCTCGGTATGTACACGTACCATTTGCAGAGAACTTCATTTTATGGGTTACCGTGGTCGTGCGGCTGCTCATAAGTCTTTCATCTCCACTCGGAATGCTACTCGTCGTTTGGCATGGTGTAAAGAACATTTATCTTGGACCGTAGATCAATGGAAACACGTTCTGTGGACTGATGAATCCAGATACACAATCGATCAGTCCGATGGCCGTCAGTGGGTATGGCGGCAGCCGGGGAACGCTATTTACCACAGTCTGCTGTTCCTATGGTCGCGTTTGGAGCTGGCAGTGTACTCGTGCGGGGATGTTTTTCGTGGTATGGTCCAGGCCCATTGGTTATCCTGGACAAACCTGTTACCCAGCACGTCTATCTCGATATTTTGGAGAATTATGCGCTACCAACTCTATGGCAATACTATGGAACCGAGCCATGTTGATACCAGCAGGATAATGCACCGAGTCATAAAGCAAGGACTGTTACCGGCTGGTTTGACGATGATTCCGTATTGTGTGTGGACTGGCAAGCACATTGCCCTGATCTTAATTCCACAGAGGACCTATGGAATGAATTAGAGCGCCGCATAAGAAGTTTGGAATCAAGGCTTGCTGCTGAGCAACAGTTAGCGGCAGCATTATGTACTGAATGGAAGCGCATACCTATCGCCGTGTTCCAAAACTTTGTGGGAAGCATGTCTCGAAGGGTCAGTGCATGAATGAAGTCCAGAGGTGGACCGACACCGTACTCAGGTATGTCAATAAATGCCGTGTTGTGTTTCTCTTCCAGTTGTTCGGTGACTTTTGTCAATATAGTATATATCTGAAATAGTGTCCATGGATGTGCGTTGATATTTAAAACCCTACGATTTCTGTATTAATGGAAGTGGGCCTAAACTTTTCTTTCACCAGAATATCAAGTAACTAGTCAGGTTTTTCTTGAATTTGTAAACTTTTTCCTAAAATTTGATTCTACTGAATTATCAAAAATCCTTAGAAAGAAGATCCTACCAGCAAAAGAGTTCTGCATACTGTTCTTCGCGTTTTAGTGAACATTCTACATGTTGTAAAAACCACCTGTGCTTTACAACGTCTAAATTGAGAATGACAACAATCGGTGTTTCGGGTTAGACACACCGGAAAAATTTCTAAACCGTAAAACACAGAATAGCTTCTAGCTCGACACGTGTTTTTGAAATCACTTCTCTATGCAGACAATATTAATTTTCAGAACAATTAATTAAAAGTAGCTGTTTATTGCCTTACAAGTCTAGACTTTGGAGTTCAAAGCTGTCTAATGTTCACGTGACTCAGTACTAAACAATGGGAAACATGACATGTTGTTTAACAAATGATATTCAGTAAAATCTGGCCCTCGAAAATTTTGCTTTAACCTTTTAACGACCATAACGCCCAAAACGCCCGTACATGCATACGACCATAGCCGTCCGAAACGACTCGATAGAGTGGGTCAGATTTCCTACCTTTAAATTTTCTTTAAATTTGCACGACCTATGAAGGATCATCAGGGGTCACATTCACTCATCATTAAACGAACCAACAGACAATTTTTGGCATTATGGTATTTTAGAGTGATACAAAATTTTAGGGTCATGGTCGTTAAAGGATAAAACCATGAACATTAATTTCCAAAGTACTTCGGACCTTACGTAAAAGTGCATGATTCATTAAACAAATTTTGACTCTAAACAGGGTGGCAAATTTTTCATTTCTTAAGCATAGTACGTACCCGAAAATGAAACAAGTTAGTAAAACCATGCAATGCATTCATTATGATACGCTTTCCAACATACCAGAAATCATTACTCAAGTTATTACTCACGTTATGAGGCTAATGGCTGTGATACACCGCTAGCCACCCAAAATGCAACACCAAGAAGGACACGAGATAGCAAAGCCAGATTTACTGGACACATAACAACAGATACAAAGATGAAACGATTGAGCTTACAGACCAGTGCGACTTGCGGAACACGCAGACATCAATAGTTCGTGCGGCCCCCATGGCTGGCAAAAACGGCCGCTACACGCCGCTGCATCGAACGAAAGAGGCTTTGGACGTGGGCTTAGGGTATGTCTGTAATGGCTGCTTCCACACGTTGCCACAGTTCATCAGGCGTAGCCGCGGGTGGTGCTTGCCGGGCCACTCGGTTGCCGATCAGCGACCAGACGTGTTCGATGGGCGACATATCGGGAGAACAAGAGGGCCATGGCAGCAGTGACACCTGGTGGACGTTGAAGAATTGCTGCACGATACGTGTAACGTGCGGGCGCGCATTGTCCTGTTCAAACTTGGCCGCTGGCAGGTCCTGCAGGTAAGGAAGGACTTCAGGCTCCATAACGTCGGAGATGTAGTGGTGACTGTTAAGCGTACCGGCTGTGAGTACCAGAGGGATGCGGGTGTCATATCCAATTGCGCCCCAAACCATAAAGTCAGGCGACGGACCGGTATGGCGATGCATAATGCAGACGTCATACAGTCCCTCGCAGCGGTACCGCCACACGCGAATCCGACCATCGTGGTTTTGCAGGTAGAAGCGGGATTCGTCGGAGAAGACAATGTCGTGCCATTCCTTAGTCCAGGTGCGGCGTTCAACGGCCCACTGCCGTTGCACTCGCCGGTGGTGTAACGTCTATGGTAATCGGAGCAATGGGCGCCGTGTGACAAGTCCTCGCTCCTGCAGACGACGTCGAACGGTACGTGCTGACACAGGTTGTTACGCAATACACCCGAATTCCAGCGCTAACTTCCGTGATGTGGCGATGCGAGCCGTCAATGCCCGCCGCACAACATGCCGGTCCTATAATTCGGTGGCGTGCCGCGGCTGCGGTAATCGCTCACGTCGGTCCGTCCGTCACTCCTGCACCCACCAAATCCGTACTCGCATCACTGTGGCTGGATGTCGTCCCACACGGGCGCCTATGTCTCGGTACGATAAACCGCGTTCGCGATAAGCCACTGTTCGTCCTCTGTCGAACTCCGAAACAAGCTGGAATGACTGCCGTATTCAACGACGAGGCATCAGGAAGCTTCCCACGCACAGATCCGGCAGCACAACACACTTCCACTACTTACACCCCGCCTTCTGTTCCCCCTTCTTATAGTGCACATGATTTGCATACGCCCTGCAATGCTAATCGTGTGCATGTCCTCTCACGTGCAACGCATGCTGCGAATTTCAGGCCAATCGGATGCATCCTTTTTGGTGTTGCATTTTGGGTGGCCAGCAGTGTATATATCTCGCTCCTGTGTCCGGACCTCTGACCCCATTTTGATGATATTAAACTGAATTGCTTCAGTATTCCTCCGGAACAACATACTAAAGTTTTGTCACAATAGAAACATCTTTAGTCAAGTTATGAGGATAACAGCTATGGAATAAACCTTGCTCCTGTGTCCTGAATTTTGACCCCATGTCGATGATATTCAACAGAACCGGTTTAGTACACCTCCGGAACAGCATGATAAAGTTTTGTCACAATCGAAGCATTTTTACCTAAGTTATGACGCATAAGGCAATGGATCCCGCTCCTTTATCCTAACCTTTGACCCCTTCCGCCCATTTTCAAAAGGGTCCATCCCCAGTGGTCCTCTACCACATACTAAACTTTTATCGAACTCGACCCGTTTTCACGCGAGTTATCGGGCGGACGGACGGGCAGACAGACTGACGGGCAGACAGACAGGCAGATAGACAGGCATAGAGACAGGAAGACAGACGGGCAGACAGACAGGCAGATAGAGGGCCAGATAGACGGGCAGACAGATGGACAAAGCTTGAGCGTATACGCTTTTTCAACCTACGGTTGGAAAGCGTAAAAAAAGAAGGGGAAAATAATTCTTTCTTCACTAGCAGACAATCGGTAACAGAGAAAATCCATGTAATAAAAGCAAGCAGAAATGGCAAAAATCCTTCTTGCTTTCAGCTTTTTTCTAATGGATTTTTAGCCATCTCAGTTAGTTTACATGAAGTAATTGTTTTGCTGAGTAGCCTTTCGCAGCGGATGTTCACGCAACCTGCATGTGTCTTCGGTATAAGATATATATATTTTAGAAGATGAAGCGTTTTGTATGTGGAAAGGAATAGGTGCTTTCACTTGGTTAGATTTCTCGCAAAAAAGAAGTGTCGGTTTTGAGAGGAGATAAATTTTCTCAAAACAAGAAGGCAGAACTTTTTCCTTTCTTTTGAAGGCGTCCTTACGATAAGAGGAAAAGTATCCCGCTGTACGTGTTATGAGAGTTATTATTTTTCGAAGCAGCATCGCTTTGTATAGATTACCTTAAATTTATCGAGAGTGAGCTATCCATATTAATTGGTGTCTTTGTTGAAGACAGTCAGCCCATTGTTTGTGAATGATTCAGCTCCTCGTGTAAATCGATTAACCGAAGCTTTTAGGATACACAAATAATACTAATGAGATTAGAAAAGAACCTGGCATGAAAAATTGAGAAAAAGAGTACGCAGTGCATGCGATCATTAGTGAAGCTAAAATTAATTTCACTGTGAGCTTAAACTAAACAAGGTTTGACCTAATTTTAGTGATATGCAGCAGATCATAAACAATTATACGTACTTATACAGTGTATTGACAAAATACATACACCATATGATTTATTCACATACATTAGTACGATGTCGGTTCACCTTTGGTCTTAATGCATTCACTGACCTTTCGAGCCATGATTTCGACAAAGTTTTGGAACACAGCGATAGGTATGCGCTTCCATTCAGTACATAATGCTGACGCTAACTGTTCCTAAGTAATAGGCCTTGGTTCCAAACTCCTTATGCGGCCCTCTAATTCATTCCATAGGTGCTCTATGGGATTAAGATCAGGGCTCTGGGCTGGCCAGTCCACACACGATACGGAATTGTCGTCAAACCACGCCGTAACAGTCCTTGCTTTATGGATCGGGGAATTACCCTGCTGGTACTACCAACAAGGCTCGGTTCCATAGTTTTTCTACAAAGTTGGTAGGACATAATTATCCAGAATATCTAGGTTGACGTGCTGGTTAACAGGTTTGTTCACAATAACCATATAGACACCCCTACACGAGTACACTGCCAGTTCCAAACGTTACCGTAGGAACAGTAAACTGTGGTAAATAGCTTCCCCGGGCTGCCGCCATACCCACACATGGCCATCAAACTGATGGATCGTGTATTTGGATTCATAAGTCCATAGGACCCGTTTCCATTGATCTACGGTCCACGATAATTGTTCTTTACACCATGCTAAACGACAAATAGCATTCCGAGTGGAGATAAAAGGGTTATGAGTAGCCGCACGACCACGGTAACCCATGGAATGAAGTTCTCTGCAAATGGTACGTGTACATAACGAGGTTCCAGCATTTTTTGTCACCTGTACACTGAATTCTTGTGAATCACTCCGTCGATTAGCTGCAACGACTCTCCTGTGGCTTCGACGTCCTCTATCACTGATTTTGTCTCCGTCTGCCGGTACGTTCTGCTGCCGGTATGCCATGTGTCTTTCATTTCTTCAGTACATCCAAAACATTTGACTTGGGTATGTTTAAACGCCTCTCAGTTCCTTTTATGGACAACCCACTAATATAACACCAAACAATCCTTTCTCAAAGTTAGTTAACTCCCGCCGCGACATTTTCACTCAGCCTCACAGTGCGATATGATCGCAGTCAGCTGCTCGCTTGTTTTCATACCCTTTGTAGCTGTACCGCGCTTCTTAACAATGCACAGGATCCGTTCATTTGCTTTCGAAGGGGTGTCCGGTGACTTTTGTAAAAATAGTGTATTTCTGAAATGCAAGGTAAGATAATGGGCAATATACAGCCTCTCTCTGAGAAATGAAAACAACCCTCCTTCTCGTAGTTCATCGTTGTTTCCACTGAAGAGGCTCTAATCAGCGACTAATACATGTATATACACTAACGGAAAAAAATCCCAACACCACGGAAAAATAGTTGTAGAGGAATGAAATGGCGGCAATACATTTGTATAGGTAACATATTTAATAGATTAAGGTTTCAAGAGCCAATAAAAAAATAGTTGTAGAGGAATGAAATGGCGGCAATCATTTGTATAGGTGACATATTTAATAGATTAAGGTTTCAAGAGCCAATTTAAATGGGAAATGCTGACACATTAATAACCGGTGTAACCGCCAGAATGTTGAATGCAAGCACGCAAACGTTCATGCATTGTGTCGTACAGGTGCTGGATGTCAGTTTGTGGGATAAAGTTCCATGCCTGTTGCACTTGGTCGGTCAATACAGGGACGGTTAATGCTGGTTGGGCGTGGCGCTGGAGTTGTCGTCCAATGATATCATATACGTGGTCGATTGGTGAAAGATCTGGTGATCTAGAAGGCCACGGCAACATGTCGACACTCTGTAGAGCATGTTTGGTTACAACATCGGTATGCGGACGAGCGTTATCCTGTTGGAAAACACCCCCTGGAATGATGTTCATGAATGGCAGCACAACAAGGTTAATCACCAGACCGACGTACAACTCTGCCGTCAGGGTGCGTTGGATAACCACAAGAGTGCTCCTGCTGTCATAGGAAATTGCTCCCCAATCCATAACTCCAGGTGTAGGTCCAGTGTGTCTCGGCCCCAGAAAGGTTGGTTGCAGGCGCTTACCTGGCGTCTTTCTAACCAACACGCGGCCATCACTGGCACCCAGGCAGAACCGGCTTTCATCAGGAAATACAACAGATCTCCACTCCGTCCTCCAATGAGCTCTAGCGTGACACCACTGACATCGCAAACGGCAGTGGTTTGGAATAAGTGGAATGCACGATACAGGGCGTCTGGCTCGGAGCTGTCCTTCAAGTAACCGATTTGTAACAGTTCGTTGTGTCACTGTGGTGGCAAGTGCAGCTCGAATTTCTGCCGCAGACGTGGTACGATACGCCACGGCTATGCGCCATACACGGCGGTCTTTCTTCTCAGTAGTGCCACGTGGCCGGCCGGAACCAGGTCTTCTTGAGGCAGTACTTTCCCTTGACCACCGCTGCCAACAATCATGCACAGTGGCTACATTCCTGCCAAGTCGTTCTGCAATATTGCGGAAAGAAAATTCACCTTCTGGTAGCCCTATTACACGACCTCGTTCAAACTCCGTGAGCTGTTGATAATGGCTTCTTCGTCTTCTTAAAGGCATTCTGGACTAACATCAACACACTACGTCGAATCTCAACGATAACTAACGCTAACGAACGTTAGAGCGCTTATTTACAGCAAACCTGATTTACATGTTCCGAGGGGCGCTACTAGCGCCACACGAATGCGCTGAGCGCGAATTTTGCATAGACGTCATCTTACAGATGTGCTCTCACCGCCTACCAACTGTCGTTTATCTAACACAACCCCTTCTTGGCGTTGGGATTTTTTTTTTCCGTCAGTGTATATATATAATATATGTAACCGGGATTATATAGCTGTATATGTATATATATATATAATATGTATAACCGGGATTGTTATAGCTGTATATATATATATCATCAGCAAAACGAAGGTGGGTTAGATAATCTCCATTAATCTTTATCCCCTCGAGCTGGGAAAACAAGGGGATAAAGATTAATGGAGATTATCTAACCCACCTTCGTTTTGCTGATGACGTAGTCATTTTTGCAACTACCCCGTCAGAGCTGCAGAGTATGATCCAGGAACTTGCTGACAAGAGTAAAGAAGTGGGATTTGAACTTTCAGAAGACAAAAGTGATGTTAAATGCTTTTACAAGAAATGAAGATTTATCGATTGATGGAGAAAAGCTGGAGATAACAGACACGTACGTTTATCTTGGACAGCAGATATCAAGTGAGGATCACATTGATGAAGAAATTAATCGGCGTACAAAACTTGCCTGGAGAGCTTTTGGAAGAAACAGCATAATTTTCAAGAGCAATATGCCATTATGTCTTAAAAGAAAAGTGTTTGATCAATGCATCCTTCCAGTGCTTACGTATGGTGCAGAGACGTGGACCTTAACTAAAAGAGACATACAAAGGCTGCAGACAACTCAAAGCAGCATGGAGAGGTGCATACTTGGTGTAACCAGGAGAGATAAGAAGAGGAACTCGTGGATCCGAAAAATGACAAGAGTGGAAGACATCATGATCAGAGTTAAATCCCTGAAATGGCAATGAGCTGGACATACTGCCAGAAGGACAGATCATCGATGGATTGGGTTCCAAAAGACAGGAAAAGACCCAGAAGAAGACCACATGGGAGATGGGTGGATGAAATTCGAAAGTATGCATGGGTAACATGGAGGAGACTGGCACAAGACAGACCGTTGTGGAGGAAACTTGGGGAGACCTTTGTCCAGCAGTGGATTGATAATGGTTGACAATGATGATGATGATGATATATATATAACCGGGATTAGGGGTAAATGCTATTTCGCACTCACCAACCCGCTTGGACAGCGTAGTGAATTATGACCATCCGCATTTCCAACGGAATACGCAAGCCTACTATCAGTTGTTAATAAAGTATTCACTAAGGCATTATCACATCGGTAGAGCGTAATACTGGGTATTGCTCAACCAGGAGGATAAGTTGAATTCAGGAGTGGCTACGGTACTAGAGTATTTATCCGTTTAGAATACTACACATCACATGTGTGAATGATGACGCACCCTCTGTATTCATCGGATCTGGCACCATGTGATTTCTAGACTGATTGAAACTAGTGCTGGCATTTCTGGGCAAAAAGAATAACTTGTTTGTCCTGCATTCGAAATTTTCATATTGCTGGGCGATATCTTGGCACACAACCAAAACCTTCTTTGGAGAAAGATCGTTTTAGCCTTCGATTTTTTTTACAAAGGGTAGAGAGTATATCTGCTTGTTTTCAAAATCACTAGTACAGCACTTTGAAATCGGGACACATTAAGGTCAGACATCATCCTACTTTTAAAGTACAGATGAAATATCTGTGTACAACACGAAATTTATCTTATGTTTTTCTATGAAAACATAGCCACACATACACTCAGCTTCCACTTTATTATGATCACCTCCTCAGTATTTCGTTGGGCCACCTTTTGTCATTAATACTGCTTCCATTCTTCGTGGCATGGACTCAACAAAACGTTGATAGGTGGTTTGTGGGATCTGACACCATGCATGATGAATGCCACTTTCCAGGAGTGTGAGATTGCAGGGTTGTGGATCCAGCTCTCTGATGGCTCGTTCAACTTCATCCCACAAATTCTCAATGGGGTAGAAATCTGGAGATTATGGGAGCCTCCTAAGCAAAATAAACTCAACGGCATGTTCCTGAAACCAATCCTGTACAATACGAGCACTATGGCAGGACGCATTATCTTGTTAAAATTAGCCATCGCCATTGGGATAAACCATCCACATGACAGGATGCACTTGGTCCGCAACGATGTTTAGATATGATGTGTCAGTCAGGCGTTGAGCAGCATGAATTAAAGGGCCCAAAGCATGCCAGAAAGACATTCCCCAAACCATAACGTTGCCTCCACCAGCTTGAAGAGTTCTACCAATGCATTTGGGCTCCATGCTTTCGTGCTCTTTCCGCCAAATTCTCACTCGGCCATCGGCATGGTACAACTCAAAACGTGATTCATCGGACCACATAATTTGTTTCCAATTATCGACTGTCCAATCCTTGTGCTCCTGTGCGAACTGGAGACGTTTTATCTTGTTAACTGGAGACTGCAAAAGTGTTCGAACAGGCCTTTGGCTGTCATATCTCATCCGATGCAATGTACGGCGAACAGTCAGTGCAGAGATCATTTGAAAGGATCCTTGATTAAGATGGTCTGTAATTTGCTGCACTGTTGCTCTTCTGTTGTATGTTACTAGTCTGGACACTCTCCGTTCCGCCCAAGCAGTCACTAGTCTATGACGACCACACGTTGAACGTAGAGACCCAGTTTTTTGTATGCCAGTCCAGTCTTTAAACATTTTCACAAGATCTGCTCTGGAACATTTCGCGAATGCGGCGGTTTCGGTGATACTCGCTCCATGGCTCGGAGCTCCTACAATCATCCTACGTTGAAAGTCCGTCAAATCGCACTTTTTACCCATCTCGTCACCCAAAAATCACTTCTAATACTGTCGCAAGTACTAGGCTTTCCCTTTTTGTACTAGCCTCGCCCTCTGGCGGCAACAGCGTGCAGCCATAGCTCATTTGCTTAAAACTGGCACGTGGTCAAAAAAAGTGGCCACTCAGTGTATATAACACCCGAAAGTTCTCTATGAAAATCCAGAGAGTTCCTAGAATGAATGCTTATCCTATTTCTTTCTACCTTTGTCGAAATTTTGAGTCAAAATTCCTATCTGGAATACCTTATACATATACACTCAGTAGACAAACGTTAGAGATAGGGATGATGGGCAGTTGATATGGGCTTCCCCGTGCAGTGTGGAACTGACCATACCGATTGCGATGCACTGTTGGTGCAACAACCGCATCAAGGGTGTACAGCAAGTAAACCATTGGTTGATGTACCAGCACACAGAGTACAAGCCGTGGGCAATCACATTCCATTGAAAACCGGGGTAGACGCAGACTTCCCACGCTCTTACAGACTGACCGCTTAGCGAAGGTGGAGCATATAAGTTCAAGATTGAAGGTCCTAGTCCTAAGTAGCGTCAACAAGTGAACAGTACAGGCTGCATACCCTGCACTACGTGAGCCGACTGCTTACTCGTGTGCCAATGTTGACTACTCTTCTTCAGACATCAAGCGTCGCTTGGTACCGGTAACAATGAAATTCAACCTCTGCAAAGTATATCCGCGTCACGTTATCAGAAGAATCACATTTACAGCTGTATCCAGATGACGGGTGGGTGAGGGTTTGGCATCGGCAGCATGAGACCATGGTCCCCGTGGTGCCTTGGTCGGGTTAGTTCAAGGTGGGGTGGCTTTATGTTGATTTGGAAAGTCTTCTAGAATGACACATTAGGTCTCTCAGTATGACTTGAGAGGTCCTAAATAGCCTAAAAGTTACCAGCATGTACTGGCTGATTTCCTGCCCGGTTTCAGAACCTTATCGCATCCTGCGGACGATGGTCTTTTCCAGAAGGACAGTGTGCCGCCCCATCGGTCCACAACCATCTAGTCATTGCTCGAGGAACACTCATGAAAATTTGAATCCATCCTGTGTTCTCCTCGAACCCTGGATTTAAACCCCGTAGAAGATATCTGAGATGCCTAGGACCAGGACATCAAACACATGGATCGTGGATCGACATCTCCGACGGAGGTTTGAACAATACTGCAAGAAGCATGAATGCATCTGGTGGAGTAGGTGCGTCGGTACGTACAAGCTGTTATTCGCGCTAGACGAGGAACAACGCGCTTTTATTTAGGTATCTCTAATGTTTCGTCAGTTGTGTGTATTACTCTTTACTTGTAATTTCACTAAAAAGTATTTACACGTTCGGCTGTATTAAAATGGGGGCAGGATTCCAGAATTAGTTTAGTTAAATTTCCTTAAAAAAATATTACTCCAACATTATACAACAACATGTACCATTTTCGGGCATAATTTGAAAAAGATTTTAATAATCAAAAATGGCGGATATCATTCTAATTTCTGCAGTAAAAATAACATTTCAAGAAATTACACTGAAGTGCCGAAAGTCATGGGATAGCAGTATTCGAACTTTTAACTGGTGCTGCCGTCGTATAAAGGCTTCGACGCCCCTCACAGTTTTTATCAGTTGCGAGGTGTAATCTCGTGAGTCAGGTTGAACAAGCTCAAGTAGGATTATAGCAAGCCGACATGATCGGAATTTGAACGAGGTACGGTAGTGGGAGATAGAAGAATAGGCATTCAATTTTCGAAGTTGTGCAAACACTTAATGTGACTTGATCCAAGGTGTCACGTGTGTACCTTGAATACCTCATGGAATTCGTTATTACCCACCATGGACAGCGCAGTGGCCGACCACGTGTGCTGAGTGACCGTGACCAGCGGGGTCTGACCAGAATTGTCCATGCTAACAGACAAGCGACACTGTCTCAGCTGACATCCAAATTTCATGCAGGAGGTACTAAAGACATATCCATCAGGTCAGTGCAGCGTAATTTAGCGTCCCTAGGGTATGGGGGCAGAAGACACACCAAAATGCATTTGTTAACACAACGGCATAGGACTTAGCGTCTCACCTAGGCTCGTGAACACGGTAACTGGACCATGAAATACTGGCAACATATAGCGTGGACCGATGAGGCAAGCTACCAGTTGTTACGAGCTGACAGTAGAGTTCAGGTGTGGCGCAGAACCCATCACGCCATGGACCCAAGCTTTCAGCAAGGCACTGTGCAAGCTGGTGGTTGTTCCATACACGCGTGAGGTGTCTTTACGTGGCATGGTTTGGGGCCCCTAGTCCTCTTAAACACCTCATTAACAGGTAATCTCTTTGTTGCTCTGCGGGTGGCCTTCATGTACCCCAACCACGAACTCTACCATCAGCTCCTACCGTTTCATGTACTTGATGTACCCCAACAACGATGGGATTTTCGAGGCAGACAATGCACCATGCCACAGGGCAAAAGTTGTTCAAAATTAGGTCGATCAGCATTCTGGACGTTTCCGATGGATGATGTGGCCAACACGTTCGCTCGACTGAACCCAACGGAGCACTTATGGGACGTGGAGAAAAGTTCCATTCTTCTCCAAGATCCTGCACGCACAAATAACAGGGAACTGAGGGCGGTTGTTCAGACGGCATGACTCGAAATCTCTCCCGACGTCTTCCGTCTACTGGTGGAATCGGAGCCACGTCGAGTCGCTGCACTTCGCCGGACTAGAGGAGTTCCTACATGATACTATGTACGTATCTCCTTTAATTTTGGCAGTTCAGTGTATAACCGTACGTAATTTCTGGACCATAATTCTGCAGCTTTTATACATTCGTATAGTGTTCTGCCTAATACAGTATATACACTGGTGTGCAAAAATTAAGGGCGAAGAGGAGATATTAGCATAACAGCGTAACGAGCAGGCAGAACGGGCCGAAAGACCACTCAGGAGGTAGACTTGTGTCCGGTACCGTAGAGCATACTCGTATATATGCAGCATGACGTAGGGGGACGGGGAGTGTCGGAAGGGTATAAAGCACACGGGCGGTGTACTCTCAGTAATTCGGTGACAGCTATTGCACGGTGTACATCGGTTTGGACGACCTCGAATTGCTGCCACCGTGTGATATGGCCAACCGACAATCCAGTAGACGTCATATTTATGACTTAACCCGAAGTCGCGTCATTGGGAAGTTGGAAGAAGGTCAAAGTGTGACTAGTGTGGCCGAGGAGTCCGGGATGACTCACAGCATCGTTTCACGAGCTTGGAGAGCATTCCAAACGACAGGAACAGCTACCCGAGTGTTTAGCAGTGGTCGTCCACGTGCAACCACGGCGGCGGACGACCGGTATATTGTCTTACAGACGAGAAAAGACAGACGGTAGACAGATGGAGAAATTCGAAGGCACATGCAACAGACAACTGGACGCCCATTATCGCGTTTTACTGTGACCAGGAGGCTGCACAAAGGTGGTCTATTTGCACGACGACCAGTACGGCGTGTGCCATTGAAACCTTCTCATCGGAGACGGTGGTTTCCCTGGTGCCAGTCACACAAGAAATGGACACATCAGCAATGGGGTCGAGTTCCTTTTACGGATGAGAGCCGATTTAGTCTAACGAGCGATGTATACACATCTGGAGAGAGCAGGGAACACGCAATCACACCTCCAACATCATCAAAAGAGACAGGTTTGGAGGAGGCGAAGTTCTCGTTTGGGGCGGTATCATGCTTTGTGTTGGAACTTCACAACTGACCTCCACATCTTCCAAGGAGGTTCAGTCACTGGTGTCCGCTATAGTACCGAGGTTCTCCTGCCTCATGTGCGTCTGCTTAGAGGTGCTGTGGGTCCTGAGTTCCTCTCCATGGATGACAACGCTCCACCTCATCGGACAGTGGCTGTCGCAGAGCTGTTAGAGAATGAAGATATTCAACGCATGGGTTGGCCCGCAAGGTCCGCGGACCTAAATCCAATCGAACACGTGTGGGACCTTCTCGGGAGACGCTTGGCAGCCCGTCACCAGCCGCCAGCAACGATTCCGCAGCTGCGATTGGCGCTACAAGAGGAATGGGCCGCTATGTCTCAACAGCTCCTTGACAACCTCGTCCTCAGTATGGACAGACGTTGTAAATCCTGCAATGCAGTCCGGGGTGATCATATCCCCTATTAAAGACTGGATTTCTCTTGTGAGCCGCCTGTCACATGGACGTTTCTGTGTTCAGTCCAGTTGTGCTCGAAGCTATCTTTTCAATAAAGTGCCTTTGTATCCTTTAGATTCCTTGTTTGGACGGTTTAGTCGCACTTGTCCCATATTCTTACATCTTGGGGATCTTATAGTATGATTTGAGTCGATGTGGAGCACTTCTGCACGACGTTACATTCGAAAAACCCGTCCTTAATTTTTTGCACGCCAGTGTATGTGCACAAACATTACCATACGAAAGCCATCATGAATTATTTCAGTAAGTTCGCTTCAAAGAAAGGTTTCGTATTCTCTCGTTCTTGAGATTAAACCGGATGTTTCATTTATCCCCAGCTTCTCTGTTATCTTTGTGCAAAACGTTTCCGCATATCTCTCATTTTGGAAATCACACTTCGTAGTTGAGTTAAACTTACTGACAGTTCTGTCATCAAATTTCAAAATCAAATTACTTTACATTTTCAAATTATCTTTCCTCGCGGTCAGCGAACCATTCAGGAACATTGAAGCGATGGAGGCACATCAACTGTTAAAATTGTAACAATGCTCGAGAATAGAAATTAGCACTTATACAACCTATCGCATAATATAAATTTTCTTGCAGCTCAATTGTTTCGACTCTCAGTAGGGCGATGCTCTCAAAGCCGCTGATGACTGCGTTCGAATTCGGAGAACATGGAAACCCAGTTGATGACTGATAAGAATGCACATCCAAATACTAAGTCACCCAGGATAATAAGCAAAAAAATATGTTGTAACGCGTGACCTGGAGGACAGAAAGCGAGCCGTCTATCTCGCACAATATTACGGCCAGTGAGTATTCCGTCGTTCAAGATGAATTTGGAGTCCGCGTAAGTTATATGAAGGAAGTTGATAAGATCCAGATATATCTTCGTTCCTTGCAGAAAAAAGAAATGCTTTTTGAGACGGTCTCTCTTTTGAGCAAGGAAATGAAAGAAATTTACCACACACCGAGGAGAAAGCCAACGCCTTACAGTAAGAAATGTTTTTTTTTTGGTTTTTTTTTTTAGAAATCATTTTTGTGTATGAAATGAAAACGTAAGATATGAAATGCATGCTGCTTTTATTAACATCCGACGACGGCTTCAGCGTTTATACACAGTCTAATCACATTATTGTGACCAACTCCTACTTTTGACGTCAACAACGCGTATCCAATGAAAGAAGGCACGTGTCGTGAGCTGGCTTGGAGGGTATATAAGTTTTGCTGTAGGCATTTTGATAACATATCACTCGTTCCTTTCATGGATAAAAGGAGCTATTAATCAGATTTGCAAAAAGGGATGATTATCGGCTTTCGGGCCAAGGGTGGCAGTATTCCTGAAAAAGCGCAGTTTGTGAACTGTTCGCCTGCTGCTGTGGCTAACGTGTATCGTGATTGGAGAACTGGCACCATTGCGAATAAGCGACGTGGAAACTGCAGAGCACCATGTGCCACTGCTATGAGAGGTAAACGTCGGCTTCGAAGGTGCGTGAGAGCCGATCGACACGCTGGAGTGGAGTACCTCACTGGCCGAATGAACCTGGAGGCTAACCGTTGTGTGTTTAAAATGACAGTTCAGGGAACTCCGCTACGTATGGGGCTCCGATGCAGACGTATGGTCCCTGCTCTTATGCTAACGAAAGTACATCGGCAGAAAAGGCTTACATTTGCACAGCAGTATCGGAATTGGACCTCCGTTGATTGGCAAAGGCTCGCCTCCTCCGATCAGTCACGTTTTCTGCTTCATCGAACGGATGGACTTTGTCGTATAAGGCGAGAAACATCGGAGAACAAACACTCTGGAACCATTGATGGAAGAACACAAGCTGATGGGGGCAGCGTTATGGTTCGGGAAATGTTTTCGTGGCATTCCCTGAGTTTACTCATACCTGTGGAAGGCACTATGAACCAAATTCGTTATGTATCCATCCTTGCAGACCACGTACACCCATACATGCTGATTGTCATCCCTGGGGCGAATGGGATCTTCCAACACGACAATGCGACATGCCACACAGCTAGAAACGTCCCAGAGTGGTTGGAAGAGCACGATGAAGACTTCAAACTACTTCCCTGGCCCCCTTAATTACCCGGACTTAAACCCAATTCAGCATCTGTGAGACCAAGTCGATCGTGTTGTGCGAAATATGGATGCTCCACCACGCACCCTCCAGCAGCTGTCAGATGCACTGCAGTCATCCTGGCTTACGTACCTGTGAACACCTTCCAGCACCTTATTAAGTCACTCCCAGTTTGTCTAGCTGCTGTCGGATGAACTGCAGTCAGCCTGGCTCACATATCTGTTAACACCTTCCAGCACCTTTTTGAGTGACTCCCAGTTCGTTTAGCTGCTGTCGGATGAACTACAGTCAGCCTGGCTGACATACCTGTGAACACCTTCCAGCACCTTATTGAGTCACTCCGAGTTCGTCTAGCTGCTGTCCCCGCTGCACACGGCGGTTACTCTGGATTTTAGCTGGTGGTCACAATAATGTGACTCGACCGTGTATTTCGGTGTAGTTAAAGCCAGATTCAATGCATTGAGCAGGTCTCTGTAACCTCTGTTGGAACTTCAAAACAAATGTCTTTATAGTTTTTTTGCAGCTTTACCACTGTTGGAACTTCAAAAACAAATGTCTTTATAGTTTTTTGCAGCTTTACCTCTGTTGCTTTGTCGAATTCTTCCTACTCATTGAATGCCATGACTTCATATTTAGCAAAGGATGAGCACCGTCTCCAAGTCTCTTAACTATTAGGACACACAAACTGTACGGCAGCAAGATATTTTTTGATGATCATTTGAAATAAAATGTCTGTTTGTGACCTAATTTTTATATAAACAGTGGAAAAGCATAAGTCATGGGATCCCAAGTAGCACAGCCCCGCAATTTTACGTAAGTATAACACTGAGACACTGTCTTCTATTCCTAAAATGACGGTGGTTCAGTGTTACAGCCACGTTGAATTGCAAATCTATATTACATGCGATGATACTTGCTTCCAGGAAAACAGGCAATATCACGCCTGTCGATTGTAGACGACTCCACCGCTTAATAGGAGGACATTATAGCACTTACGTAGACCGTAATTCGATGTATGTACGGTTAAACGTAGTGACCCACGGAGCACAGCCTTGAAAATTAACGTAGGCGCAACACTAATCCACTGTCTCTTAGGAATAGAAGACGGTGGCTCAGTGTTGGGCCTACTTTAAATTGCACGGCTGTGCTAACTGGGAGTTAATAGAGTTTGAAATAGGGAAGATAATGGATGTCCGACGCATGAATCATTCTATAGCGGAAGTGATACAGCATCACGGTCCAACTGTATCATGAATTTACTTAATACACGCTATTTCCGGAATAATATCATATTGAGGACTGCGGTGTGGGCAGAGAAAGATGGAGAATGAACGTGGCCTTTGGCGTGTGTCTCGCATATTTACGAAACTCCTGAGAGCGATAGTAGTACAAATCACCAAAACTTCAACTAGGAGGTTCCACAACCTCCGCCAAGACCGTCTGGCAATCAATAGCTGCAGTAGGTTAAAGAAGCTGCCAACCAACTAGTGTCCCATTGCTAACGCCACATAGCCGGAGTGTGCGCATCTAATGGATGAAAAGACATCGGCATGGGGCATTGGGTGATTGGAGACGGGTCTCCTTGTCCAAAGATTTTCGCTCCCAATTATTTTGCGCACCCGAGAAGGGGCTGATATGGAGGCGAAATCAGTTGTTGTCGTATATCAGAAGGTGCAATCTGAATTAATGTAGATATCAGTTTTCAAATGTAATAACTGCCGTTTGAGCATTATATTGCTTATTCCACGTTAGACTATTTGATTAAATATTTATTCTATTTAACAAATTAGCACATTAGTATAACTATTTACATTTTAATTTTGAGCAAAATGCAGAAATTTGAAAAATGTAGATGTATTGGGTTTGAAAAGAGAATAATGTCCAATGACGAGGTACCCAAAGTGGAAGCTACGGCCACGGCGCACATTGGACACTGAGATTACGCAACACACCGGCATGTGATCAGCAGGTAGGGGGCTTAAATCAGGGTCAGTTAGCCTTCAGAAGGTGAAGAATGCAAGCGCTTGCCAATATGTATGTGGACAAGGAGCACACCCGCCATTGCATGCTGCACGAGTTTCGTCCCGGTAGCACCTCGCAAGCGCTGTATGGAACTTTACCAGTATCTACTCCAATGCTATATCACGTTGGTTCGAACGGTTCGAGAGGGAAATATTGACCTATCAGACCGTCTCAAAGCCGGAAAACCCGCAACAGTGGATATGGACATGCTGAAGACTTTAGTGCAGACAGACCCACGGTTACCACGCGAAATATGGCCGAACACCTGAAGATTACCCACACGAGCATCATCGCGCCCTTGCGTCAACTTGTAAAGGTTGCAAGAGGGGAATTTAAGAGCCCCATCAGCTCACACTTGGGCAGAAAGCAAATTGCATGAGCGCATGCGTTTCCCTGCTGAAAGTGACCAAGTTGAACCGTTCTTGGACAGCATTGTGACAGGTGACGAGAAATGGGTCATGTGTGACTACGCCTGAAAACAGTTTTTGGACCCAAAACAGAAGCACGTGCCGACCCCCAGAGCCGGTTTACAGCCCCGTAAGGTCCTTCTGTTGGTTTGGTGGGATATTCGGGTTGTCATGTTTTTTCAGCTGCTGCTGGACAACACCACTATTACTGCCGATGTGTATTTTCGCCAGCTCGACGATCTGCGCTCATTTCTCACGTCGAAACGATCAGCAGTGCTGAACTTCAAGGGCGTCCTCTCACAGCAGGATGGAGCGACACCTCACACAGCACGAATGATTTGGGCTCGGAGCATCTGCCATACCCAACCTATTCCCCGAATATTGCCCAACGCAACAACTACCTCTTCCGCTCGTTGCAGCTTTTCCTGGACGGACATAGGTTCAATAACAGGGACAAGGTCTAACACACACTTACTGATCTCTTTACGTCGAAGCTGCCACATTTCTACAGGCACATTATTGAACAGCTACCCAGACGATGGGAGCAGGTCATGGCAAAGTATGGCGATTTCATTTTGGACTGATTTGTACTTGTATATATGGTAATTAGCACTTTTCTGTTGCTTTGCATTTGCAGACATTACTTTATTTCCAACCTAATATTTGTAAGAGCGGATAATTACATACAGTTATTTCATCAAAAATAAAAATACTGAGAGTTTCACTTGGGAGAATAAATAATCATATGAATTTCAACGCTATATTCACTCATTGACAGGGAAATCCTGGGAACTTTCTCCACAGTTAATCCGGAAACAACTTGACTAACAACCTTTTCCGCAAAAACATGCAGGAAACGCTTTGCCACTTTGGTTGCTCCACCAACACTAGAGAAAACAACACACAGAGAGTAATTGTTACGCCACGTTTTGGGCTACGGCCAAGTCTGAACTCAACTTTCTACCAAGGCAGCAAGCGAGAAACAGCCCATTTATTTTCTGCTTCACACGAGGTGGATAAAACGCTCCGTGTATAAATTTAATCTGTAAAATGGCCATCATATAGTTCAACAATTATAGAGAGTAACAGATTTAAGAATGAATGAAATCATTATTAATTAACCCATTTTATCTCACTTAAAATTTTCCTTTGGCCAGATCCCACTAAAAATACCTATTTTTGTCACAATCTTTTGATCTCATTGACATTTTCATACTTTCTTGTAATTTTAAACGTGGCTAATGTGCAATCGTCAATCATTAAAATGCATGGTCAAAATGACGCTAATCTCAAGGAGGAGGCCAACCTTCGAAAAATATCCCCGTACCGATCAATTGAAGAAACACAAGCCGATTTGGGTGATCTCACAGCCACCTGCACTTTAAATTCCAAATTTCAACTCGCCGAATTGCCTCGTGTTAGGATTTTAACGGATAATTTTTATTTTGGGACTTACTAAGTTTTTTCCATAAGAAAGTGACTTGACGTTTTGTATATTAATTACATCAGTTTCGAATTTGCTATAATATGGAAACTACGTAGTGCCGTGATTTCAAAATGTCAGGGATCTCGTGGTTCATTTGGAAAACTTTCAAATTATACGCTAGTGCCCAAAATTAAAGTACGGATCCGCACGGACAAAAAGGAAAACGCGCAACAGCAGGTAGATATTTCGCATGTAAAGTAACACATTCATAAGGATTACAAACGTTTTGTAACAATAGACAAATATGTAATTTTATTGCTTACACAGGGTGGCATCCAAAAAATCCACTAAGGTAAGATAAAATAATGTAGCCTAAAAAAGTCTTAATAAGGAAAATAAATACCTCGTATAAACAAACAACACTCCCGACGACGATATTGACTCATCTACAGGTTCCGGAGCTCGGGAAGCGTTCTGGAAAGGAGATGAAGAGCTACTACATGTCGTCCGAGAGCATCTCAGGCATGCTCCGTAGAGTTCAGGTCAGGAGACCGAGATGGCCAGCCCATACGATGAACATACTCGCTCTGCAGGAAATCATCGACAAGCTGAGCCCTGTGTTTGAGAGCGTTATCATCTATTAAAAGGAACTAAGGAGTAACTACTCTCCTAAATCGTCTGACACAGGGGTTTAGGATCTCCTCTCTTTAGCGCTCATCATTCACCACATCGCCTCCTGCAAACTCGTCGAGTACTCTGCGGCCGTTGAACATAATTCCACCCAATAAGAATAAACCACTGCTTTCCAAGGAGTCTCGTTCGTGGACTTTTGAAAGATTATTACAGGTCCCCTTTTCCCTCCAGATGAATTTCCGAAGAGAATCCTTTCGTAGACTGAATATCTAGACATCTGTTAAAAACGCACAGGCCCGATCGTCTGGACTCAAAGGACGGTGATACCTTTCGTAGACTGATCTCGATTAGTCTGTAAACATACACCAGCCTACTCGTATGAGCTCCAAGAACCGCAATGCCTACCGCAGTTCAGACGAGCTCTCCTGTGAAATGCGGTTAGCAGGACACAAACCATGGGCTCCCCTGCTGTAAAAGCCAATTGCATGAAGACATTGATGTATGGTTAGCTTTGGTACCGTAGTCTCAGTGGCAGATATTTCCCACGACGATTGCCAGTTTGTATAGGTCATCTGAGCCCGTGCGGTTAAAGCTACATAATGGTCTTCAGAAGATGCCGTTCACCTTGGACATCCTTGACCAAGCCTTCGTGATATCCCACTGGTGTTGATAAACTTATACCAGTACCGTGAAACCACTCCAGGGTGGATGTTCTTGTCCCTTGAAAAGTTGGCCAGACACTGGCCTGCTTCTAGTCGTCCTATCACTCGCCACCTTACAACGTTTGTTATACATGTATGAAACAGAAGAAAAGCATTTGCAGCAACAGGAGGGTTTCTTATACACACTATCAACGATAAATAATACCACTGCCGTTCAGCTTTGGCTTTAAGCATGTAACCCAATTTACATATTGGACAGCCTTTTTCTTACTCATATGCAAATTTCACTGTTGGTATTTGTTTCCGATCCTATTTACATATGTCCTGTGAACACTGTAACATTATATTGAGCGCTTTGGACTATATTCCCGCTTTTGCCTTCCGGACTTAAATTTTAGATACCAATGTATTTTGATACAAAGAAATGGAAGAACCTTTAAGTCTGTTCTGCAGGTGATTAACATCAGGCTTAACTTGTATCTGTATAAAATATGAAAGCAGAAATATGTCTGGACCTGCTAATGCATCCAGTAGATTTCTTCTTGAGTGTCTCAATGTACCGCTCACTGGTCACGGTACAGAGACGTTCCAGAAAATGAAAAAGAATGACTCGCCTGTCATCCCGAAAAACAGTTACCATGACCTTCTGTGCTGACTGTTGGCTCTTGAAACTCTTAGGCCTTGGTGAAAAAGTGTGACGCCATTCTATGAATTGATTCTTCGTTTCCAGATCGCAACGATACGCCCACGTTTCATTCCTTGTCGCCAGATCGGGAACAAAACGTGTCTTCATTGCCTTCAAACGCTTTCAGCAGATCAGAGCAGACTTCCACCTTTCTCTCCTTCAAATCGGGTGTCAACGGCAGATGTACCCACTTTGCACACACTTTCCGTTACCCTAAGTCTTCCACCATCTTCTGTATGGTATTGTGACCGCTGTCCAGTTGTGCAACAAACTCACGGATTGTAAATTGCCTCTCCGCGAAAAGCAATTGATCCACTCGCTGAAGATTCGTGTGAATGGTCTCAGATTATTGTTTTCCACAGCGTGGTTTGTCTTCAATGCTGGTTCCCCTTCTTTAAACTTCTTCATCCGCCTGTGTAAATTGCTCTTCTCAATTGTAGTATCTCCGTGAACATTCTGTAGCCTTCTGTGGATGTCGGACATCCTGCACCCTCTCCGTTACTTACCTGAAATGAAGAAGAAGTGTTACCATAGAGTATAGAGTTACTCTACCAACATGTGCAATGTAAACCACCTCTGTAAGTTAATAAATAAGTTATGCCAACTTTTCCATTACTTTCGGTGCATCGCTCGTACTTTTGATCAGATCATGTAGGCACATGTTCATGAAAAAAAGTGTAAATAAATGGATGAATGAAGCAGAAACATGCTGGAAAGAAAAAATGAAAATTATTTCAAATGTTATTACTGCCTCTCTCAAAACCTTGCATTCTATTTTTAATAAACTTTAAATCCTGTTTTGTGGAGTAGAACTAAATTTTCAGAGGTGTTCCAAGTTTTTACATGTCAGAAACGTGATACCACTGCTACATATTCTTGTATTTAGCTGTTTGTTCCTGAGCACCGTTTCCCTTCGAGCACCGTTTTCCACTTTAAAGATAATTCCCATTCCTCCAACTCCTAGAGGTATTTAAGTTAATTTTTGACTATTGCAATGTGTTCCCTTATCTTAACTAAAGGCTTTTCTTATCTCTAATCAACAAATTTTGTTTACATCTCTTACAGAGTACCGGTTAAGGCGGACTTCTAGTGATTTTGCTGCCTATACTTCCAATGCGAAACATTTTGACCCTATTTTTTCAGCGAACAAAGTTTTTTATGTATCAAAATTGGCCCACTGATAAATAAACATCCTAACTTAGATTGCATAATCGGTGTTTAATGCAAAAAACACTTCTCTGAAGTATATTAAAAATCAATAATTTTACTTCGATGTAGTAGTAAGGAAAAGTGGCGCCACCTGTAAGCAAGCATTATAACTTATTATACTTATGAAGTTAATGATTTTTAATATAGTTCAGTAAAGTGTTTTGCCAAAAACATCGATTTTACACAAGAAGATTTGAAAGCTGTCGAAGAACATTAACTTTTCTGTAGCAGCCAAAGCACACACACACAACACACTTTAAATTTCCTTTTTAAAACGTAGGATCTAAAAAACGTCTTTTTTTACAATTTAAAACTATGGTAGATAAAATTTCTGGCGAGCACTTCCGCGACCACTATGACCGCGTCATCAGGCGGCTGAGTGAAACCACATTAACACGGCACAAGGTTAAGTAGAAACAGACAGGAGCACAAGTAATACACATTATGTAAATGAACACATATATCATTGCCATTCACTACAAATTGTTAAAAGTTCGTTATAATCATTCAGATTCTTCCTCCCGTGAGTACTGCAAAATCAGCTTTCTCCAGGTAGAGGGAATATATACAGGCACGTCCTCATTACGGCATTTTGGTCCAAATTTTATAGTATATAGACTCTCGGTAAAAATCATGGAGTGTTTATTAGAAGCAGTCGATAGTAAGTTCGCATTGTCCCAATCAGGTCTTAACGGGTGGCATATCTGTGTTCAGCCTAGCGAGTACATAGGCTTCGAAAGCTGGAGCCCACGTAGCAAAGATCTGCCGATTGTCCATTCCTGTCCAGTAGAATGATGTTATACACTCCAAAGCGGGAAGTAGTTGGAACTACATCTCTATCACGTCTAATTAATGAAACTAGGTTTTGGGTTATAACTCCGAACCCAATAGAGTATTTTTACACGTGTTTTTAACAAAGAAACCACAGAGTTCTGGTAGTCCATGCTTCCCGCATACTTGATTGTGGGTAAATGTTTGGTCACTGCTGTGAAAGTTTCCGTTCATATTGTTGAACAAGTCTTTGAACACAACCAGCGTATAACGAAGTAAATTTCTCCGTCATTTTTGGTCTACGCCGGGATTCGAACCCGAGGCCGCTTATTCCGGAACAAGTCGCTCTACCAACTGAGCTACGCAGACATTTGTTCTGATTGCTATGTGCCTTTATGTCGTGTGCGTCCTGCTGGCAGGTACGTCACATCTCCCCCCAAAAGAGGGCCGGGGGCATGGCCCACGGGTCAGCCGTGACCATGAATCGTTGCAGGCAGCCATCCACTGTAGAACGTGCACTTGAGAACTCCCAGTCAATCTGCTGTGTGAAATGCAACATCACACATTTTTATTTTTCGAAGCGCTGGAGAAGGGATTCTCTGATTTTTCCTGTCTCGCGGTGTGGAAATAACATCACACCAATGCGAGATTTCGAACGGCCGGGTCATCCGGATAGTTCGGGCGCCATTATAACGAAGTAAATTTCTCCGTCATTTTTGGTCTACGCCGGGATTCGAACCCGAGGCCGCTTATTCCGGTACAAGTTGCTCTACCAACTGAGCAACGCAGAGATTTGTTCTGATTGCTATGTGCTATTATGTCGTGTGCGTCCTGCTGGCAGGTACGTCACAAGCGTGGTATGCATGCACATCAGCAATCTCAGTATTTTTTCTTATTTCTAAATTTCGACTATCAGAAGTTGATGAGTGAGTAAAAGCTCTGTGTACCAGGAAACTAAGTGCTGAAAGTTGCTATGTGGGCTCGACCTTTCGAAGCCTAGGTACTAGCTGGGCTGAACACAAATATGCCATCCGTAAAGGAATCTGCTGCTTCGACATTGTAAAAGACTGTTATTGAAAAAGACTTAAGACCTGATTGGGACAATGCGAACTTACTATGGACTGCTTCTAATAAACGCTCTACGCGTTTTACCGAGAGTCTACATATTATAAAATTTGGACCAAAATGCTGTAATGTGGACGTGCCTGTATACATTCCCTCTATCTGGAGAAACCTGATTTTGCAATACCCACGGGAGGAAGAATCTGAATGATTATAACGAACTTTTAACAATTCCTAGTGAATGGCAAGGACTTATGTGTTAATTTACATAATGTGTATTACGTGTGCTTCTATCTGTCACTATTTAACCTTGTGCCGTTCTAATCTGGTTTTACTCAGCGTCCTGATGATGCGACTATAATGGTAGCTAAAGTGCTCGCCAGAGCTTTTATCTACCATATTTTTAAATTGTAAATAAAGTCTGGTGTGTGTGCTTTGGCTGCTCCAGAGAAGTTACCGTGCTTCAACAGCTTTCAAATCTTCTTGTTTACAACTCAGCACAAAATACCTTTAATTCTTACATCGATTGTACAATCTAAGTCACGATGTTTTTTTCAGAGGGCCAATTTCGATGTACGGGAAATCTTTCTTCGCAGAGGAAATGGTGTCGATTTTTTTTCCATTTGAAAAACACGAAACAAAATCACTTGACGTCCACTTTAATCTTTACTCTTTCCCCAGTCCCATCCGAAAGTCCTAAGGAGCTTCTCAGCACTATGCTCACTCCTTTCCTCCGATTTCACGGTCAGTTGCTTTACCTTTCAGACATCCCAAAAGCACTCCTTGTCCACACATTCGAAGCTTCCGCCGTCAAGATTGGCTAATATTATCACATGTGTAAGCATCAATCTTTCTCATCATTTATAATACTGCAAACGTTCTTCTGCTGGTATCGAATTGAAATTCTCACCACTACACAGTGTTTTCTCTGTAAATTTCCGGGCCACGTTTTTGTTTCCTGCCCCTCTCTGCCTTGGAACGTATCTCTGCCGAACCTTTTCTATACCTTCTCCGGCGCCTGCTTCTTTTCCGAGCAATAAACTTGCCTGATAATGCGTAAATAGGTAGGTAGCTTGCTATTGGCAAACTACATGTCGCCTAATCCCATTCCTAAGAACACATTTCATACACGTGTTTGTTTCTAACTTGGCCTTAATCTTCTGGCCAAGAGAAACGCTCAACATATTCTTTATTCTTTCTAAAAAAGTCTCTTAACATTATTATTTTTAAACAAGTCCATTTATTTTTTCTAAAAAGGTCGTTCAACATATTCTTTATTCTTTCTAAAAACGTTGCTCAACATATTCTTTATTCTTTCTAAAAAATCTTAAATTCTATATCAATAAAACTAGAAATTTCTAACCCTTAATATCTTTGTAATTTGTGCTGAGTTAGTAGCACAAAAAAGAACTAAATATGAGGAAACTATTTTTTAAAACATCACATACCTGACTTTCAGAAGAAACTTGTGTGTAATATCGAAATTATTCTCAATATTAAAAACTATGCATTGTTTTTACAACATTAAAAAGTTAGATGAAATTTACACTAAAACATGAGACCTAAAATTGAAACACATCCACTCCTGACTGGCGATGGTCACTTCAAAACCTTTTCTACCTAACACCTAACCCACCAGTAGCCGAGTGTCACCTGTTATAGTCGTTAGTCGCACGATAACTCCACAAACCATCCCAAATCTGGCGCCATCTATTGTAAATGCGAGTATGTATTATTTTCTACCAATGTTCATGCCTTTTTCCCTCGCTTCGAGTATTCCTGCCTATTCAGCTCCCTCCATTTCATTTTGACGGACCCGTTGCGGAGTCCTCTTCTCTAACTTCTGGGGCAGAGGTAATGCACACTACACTTGCCCCATCTAACACCTCTCCTGTCAGTTGCTCTCTTTTCCCTTCAACTTACCTTTCCAGTGCCACTCTTTCTTAACTTTCTACTTTGAATTATCCTATCCCCAGTGCTCCTTCACATCTTTCGAATCGTCCTGCCGTACTTTCTGCCTCCTCCCTTTCGAATCCTAGTGCGCTGGTATGCCAAGAAGATTCCCCTTCCCACTCGCTAGTTTGCTTAGCTACTGCTTTGATAAGCGGTAATTCTATTGCCTCAGACTCTCGATCAGTCATATCTTTTATTACTCAGGAATCTGACCTAATGTTTTTCTTCCGATATCCAGTCAAACAATATCTGATGCCAATCGTGTTCAACTACTTTCTCTTTCTTCCGCTACTGACGAATGCTCTGAATTTTCCCCCGAAAACCCTCTTTTTTGTTCTAGGCCTTACAGCTTATGGGTTTTGTAGTCTCCTCTGATCTCAGTTCTTGCTTTTGGCTCGAGTCTGATAGTTCCTTGTCCTCTCCCATCCCTTCTTACACCACCACGAATACAGCTGAAATCCGTTGGGCTATGTGGACACGCATGAATCTGCATCGTCGCCTTCATAACTCAGCAGGACTTTTCCGAAACTTCCGTCAGTTCGCATTAAAGCTCTCACATATGCATGATACAGCTACTTTCACTACCTTAAACTACGGTTTCAACTGGACATTGATTACTGGAGCCTGTTTAAATATACAGATGAAAACAATTTGGAATTTCGTGAGCTATTTTGAAGACATATGTTCAGCTTCCTAAAGTTACAAGAACGTAGTGAGACATATTAATTAACAACAACACCGCATTCTTCGACTACTCCTTTTTCTATTACATGTGCTGTCTGTGGTGTCTGTGCGGAAGGGAAGAAAATGAAATCCTCCGTATATCGGTAGGAGTAACATTCTGCGTCTGCCAGTGTATTGCATTGGTACGAGTGTAATTCTGAGTCTGCCTGTGCACAAGTGCAATTCTGAGTCTTCCTGTGTACAAGGGCAATTCTGAGTCTGCCTGTGTACAAGTGCAATTCTGAGTCTGCCTGTGTACAAGTGCAATTTTGTCCCTGCCTGTGTTTTGCGTTGGTACGAGGGCAATTTTGAGTCTGCCTGTGTTTTGCGTTGCAACGAAAGCAATTCTGAGTTGGCCTGTGTTTTCCGTTGTTGTTCGTTACTTCTGGACGTGGTGTGGTTGCTTTTTCTGCAGGACTCTCGCTATGGACTGCTTGTATGTTGAATCAGTGAATGCTCTTATTTTTATTATTTTCTTTGGACATATATTGTTACATCCTCGAACCTTTGCGACCGTTTTCATTGTTATGTACCAGTATGCATTGTTATGTACCAGTATGTATTGTTATGCATCAGTATGCATTGTTATATACCATTATGCATTGTAGTCAATGTGTTTATTTTCAGGTTTTTCTCAAAAAAAACAAAAAAACAAAGTGCTTAGAATTAAACTATATTTGTCCAAAGTCCACTTCCCTCGAACTTCACGGGATTTTTTATTAAACGGAGGTCCATGTACCTCGTACTATACATTACAGTTATGAGAAGTCTATAAGTCTCACTGTTTAATTTCATTGCATAATGGTCGTTTGTACTTAGTTTAACTTTTTTCCCTTTTTGTGTCTGCATATTTTGGTTACAAATAAAGAACACAATGAACTCCTCTGTTAGCTTGTACAATCTTTTCCAGCACCGTACATTGACTACTCGTTTTTGCTCACAGGATGATAGCTGAATACTTATTTTGCTGTAAGCATACGAGCGATACAGTTGTTCTTGGAAAGCTGACAAAGTTTGCCGCTTCTCCGATGCTTACACCAACCCATCTAGCGTTCACTTTTACGCTTCTTTCAGAGTCTCCGAAGTCATTAGTCCTTCTTCTATTGCCGTTATCTACAGTTTGTGCGGGTCTAAATTATTTGCAGTAATTTGTCTGTGAAGCTCTCATAGTTGCGTACGGAAGTGAGGATGGAACTTGTCTCATAGCTATTACGCGTTTTAAATAATTCGAGACTTTGTGCATTATCATGTAATTTGCCATTAATTTGAAACTGTTTTTGAGTAATTCCGAAAGTACATCAGCTTTAGCTGTTTACGAAAGTAATGCGTTCAAACGACAAATTATTTTAACTTCCTTTTTTCGTATTTCATATGATTCAATGTAGCTAAATTGTGTTTCATTGTCACTTGTTTAAGTAATTCTCTTTCTCTTACAATTTTTCTCTTTTCAGACAAGCCAATCGCCTAGAAGACGTTTTTAAAAGGGTTTGTGGTTAATTGAATTCCAACAACGTAGAAATAATGCTCCAAGATGCGATCATCAAAAACGCATGTTAACTACCAAAAAGAAAGAACTAATTTCTGATATCAAATTACCTCTTTATTTCCTTAGCAAGTGCAGTAATATAACGTAAACGTTTTTCGAACGATGACATTTGGTTTTAATAATTTTTTATTATTTTGAGGAAGTCATCAGTGCGGTGATACTTGTATTTTGCCCAAGTATATTTGAAATAAATCTTTCGTCACTAGGAAAGACAAACAGGAAAACACGTTATTGCAAACCTCGAAGAAAAAAAATCTTTTAGTACTATTCGCTGATTAAAGGGCTTTTCCATTCAATAGACTACTTCATTGTTTTGTGTTTCTTCAAGGGAATATCTTGGCTTTTGAATAATCGTTGCTAAATGTTTTCTTGAAAATAAAATGTAAAAAAATGGAGTTTTAGTTTCTTATTGTTTTTCAGTGCCATCCGTTTTGACGGTTTCTCTTGTGGTATGTTTTTGTGGTCTCACTTTAAGAATAAAAATAAATGTTTAAATGTATTAAATAAATGAACACTCAAAATGTCGTCGATGTTAAGTGGATTTACGAAAAACGTATTAGTGATAGCCGCAGGTTGCACATTGAACTTACCTAATACATCAAGAAAAATACATCTTCTGGGCAATCGTATTCCATTACATCATTCATAGATTCTGTTTATATCACTCAAAGCAAAGAAACTGATTAAAGCTCTGTGAAATGGAAATTCAAGGTAGATTTATTTTATTCGAGAAAGACATTTCCATTTATTTAGATAACTAATTCAAGACTTCGGCTTGTATTTTTAAAAAAATCACCTTTTCGTGTTTCTTCTCTTCGTACCTCTATTCACAGTGTGGCATATGTACGTTTAAGCTGCACATTTTCAGAGAATAATGACAGAAACTTGTTAGTGTTGGTGCTTGTCATTTGTGTGATACATGGTCCTTTCAAAGAAACAAATAGTAATTTATTCTTGGCAAAAGTTAAGTTTATCATTTGTCATTGTACCACAAACTGTTCAAAGAACTCCTATCATTTGCGCTAAGATAGGTTTGCTAGAAAAAGCATCAGATGCTTTAATTAAAACATGAACATTTTAACTGAAATTATAACAGAAGTATAGTTCTAATACATATATTCATTTTACATTCATAACATCGATCAATGGCGTTGTTCAACGGTCGCTACGGATTGAACAATGCCAGTGGTCGCAACACTTTGAACAACGCCAGTGGTAGATGCATGATTAACAACGCCAGTGGTAGATGCATGATTAACAACGCCAGTGGTAGATGCATGATTAACAACGCCAGTGGTCGCTACACATTGAACAACGCCAGTGGTCCACACATTTCTAACAACGCTAATGGTCGCTACACGTTCAAGAATGCCAGCGGTCTCTACAGGTTCATCAATGTCAGTGGTAGTGGGTGAAAGTTTTCTCAGACTACCTTTTCCGCCTGTTTTAAGTAGTCTGTTCAATAGTAAAACTCCAGAATTATTTCTGTGGAAGAAATATAGTTAATATATATAGATATATAAATAAAACTGGGCGACAAAACGCACTCGTATCAGCGGTTATCGATAAAATAAATGCAAAACACAAACGCCAGTGGTGACAAAACGCACTCGTATCAGCGGTTATCGATAAAATAAATGCAAAACACAAACGACGAGTTAAGTAATAATTTTAACCCATTAAGCAACCGACAGAAAATTTGTGCCCAAATTTTTCTCCGGTCCGCAAGCCGAAATGTTTATATAGCGGTCGGGTTTTACGAAAGCTGCAGCAAAACAATTCCTTTCCCCTCTTTCATCTTACCAGTACTGGTCATAAACTCGTCACGGAAACGAAAATAGCTCCTTTCCTGTCTTTTATTCTCTACGTCATGATCAAAGGCATGATGTGGAAAGGCTAGACCCCATGACGTAGATGTGCTGCCACTAGACAGAAACAAGTTACTCAAACATTTTCTCTCTCCTTTCTCATGTTTTACGCCATTTTTGTTGACTTTTCAGCAGTTAATGAGCCGGAAAGAATTAGTGTCGATCATCTCCCTAAATGAAAGTGGTGATTTTCATTCTAGCCGCATTCGTCCCGCTAATGTCCCAAAGTGGTCATTTTTCATTCAAACCGCGTTTGTCCCACTCCTTATACAGCAAGTAAGTGCTCTTGAGCTGTTTTCAGCCCATTTTGCTAACCCCAAGTTAATTCTTTCCAACCAGTTAAGGGGTTCAGAATGGCGTAAAAGAACGTTTAATTATTTCTTTATGGGTTTGTATCAGGAACAACCACAACCACAATAAATTAACGATAAGTTTATTCCATGAGAAACCTCACATTATATAATAATAACGAATGGAACTATACACCAACTATACGTAAGATAGTATAGCTATACCAGTTATCCGAATTTATTGGCGTAGATGAAATCAAAGTTTCCAAGCTTTCGCACATCAATCAGATGGCTTTTTCAAGGAAGTGTCAACCAGATGGCTTTTTCAAGGAAGTATCAACCAGATGGCTTTTTCGAGGAAGCATCAACCAGATGGCATTTTCAAGGAAGTATCAACCAAATGGCTTTTGGGTTTTTTCAGTTTGCTGTCTAATTTCCTTGAAAACGCCTTCCTGTTGATGTGCGAAAGCTTGGAAACTTTGATTTCATGTACGCCAATAAATTCGGATAACTAGTATAGTTATACTCACATTATACGAGGTTCGATCAAAAATTTTCGAGACTAGGCCAATGTACAACAAAGTACTTACGTTACTTAAGTCTGGCTATGATCTACCTTAAAACAGTCTTCTTGGGCAGCGATACACCGCAGCCAGCGTTTTTGCTACTGTTGGAACTTTCCCTGAAAGCCCTGTTCGCGAGTCGTGTCAAGCACCATCTGCGATTCGCGCTGGATTTCGTTCAAGATTTCAAAACGGCGACCCTTGAGCTTCAGCTTCATCTTCTGGAACAGAAGGACGTCCCAGGGGGCCAAATCCGGCGAGCAAGGCGGGTGTGGAAGGCTAGTCATGCTATTGCTGCTGCAAAACTGGCGTGTTGCTAACGCTCTGTGAACTGCTGCATTGTCGTGATGGACCAGGAAATCGCCCCTGTCGAAGAACACGATGAGTGTGATTTTGGTTGCGCTCCGGACCTATCGGGCCTTCTTCCGTCGTGGAGATGCAGGGCCTTTCCACAGCGACGACTGTTGTTTGGTCTCTGGTTCGTAACCGTAGACCCAAGTCTCGTCCCCAGTGATGACCTGCAACAGGAACATTTCATGCGTCTCCGTTCTCGATTTGCCGAATTCGACGCAGAATTCGATCTTCGCTCGCTGCTCTAGTTTGCAGTCCATACCGAAATCACAGCTGTGTTCTGCACATGGTCACCGAATATCATGTAGCAAATCTACCGATATTAACAGAACTACGCTACTCCGCACAATGACTCATGAAGGTAACTTCCCTCGTCCGCTGCTCGCGCATCCGCGTACTGCCATCTGTTGGCGCGCTACGTACGTAGTCTCAGAACGTTTTGATCGAACTATGTATATCTATTATCTATCACTAAATACTTGACACACATTTATATTTTATAAGTGAACAGTATTATATAGAACCCACATTTCCTCCAGTAAGCACTGCTTTTCAAAATCTAAGGACGGTGTACTGTATATTTTAACCAATCAGAATCAGAAAAAGTGGTTTTACAGCTGTAAGTGATATAGATGATATTAGCAACAATACTGTGGAACGCCTAACATCAAAAACCATGATTAAAATGTAATAGAGATTAGAGCAGAATAAAATACTTGGAAGACCATCAGTTGACATCCTTGGACGCTCTTTCATCAACGTTGCATGAACAGAATACAGGGCTAAGTCCTCAGTTGGGTATATGTCCATCTCGTACCCCAATCGATGTTTGACACCTGACTTTTATGCTTAGCACAAAGTGTGTATGTGCTATTCGGGTAATTTTTCCGAATCCTGATGGGGAGCCCTGATAAGTGCTGAAGTGTGAGGGATTCCTTTGAGCAACATGTCTCAAAGAGTGTATCATGCATACAAAATTCGAATTAGATCAGAGGAGTGCGCTCTTCACTCGATCCGACGGATATTCTCGCTAACTAATAATTCATCCACTGTTGCTGCCCGCTGAGGATCCGGGTATCATCCATAAGAAAAGAACTCCGAGCCCGCAGCAACTCGTAACAGTCAAACGTGGCGATTTCTTCTAGAGCTGCCATGTCTAAAGGTGAGACACAGGAAGTAAGCAATTCATCACCATGAATCGCGTACAGACATGGTGACAAATATCCTGGGGAAAAAGATGTACTTCGTGATGTGTTCCCGTTACCTTCGTTTAGCATTACCAGGACCAGGGACAAAGTGCGTCCGGGACCGACTTGACAGAGAACCATCTACGCCCCCAAGCACAGCGAGTCTCCGGTAAACCCGGAAAAAATTGAGAGAAGGATGTCCGGTAGGAGAGGGATTGGAACACCCGACCGAAATGTGTTCCACTCACACTGCACACAGAGCGTTAACCTACTGCGCCATGCCGCTGGTGTGGTGAATAATCGCAACATTATATATAGTACCACTCTGTGATGATTGTCCCTTGATCCATCACCTGCTATTTGGTATGTCCAGTGACCATGATGTCGGAACACATCATGACGCCGCGTTTGTCATGCAGCGCCGCGTTCCCTCTAGACCAATTGCCTCTTGGAATCCGACGACAGACTAAAACGGCTTTCATCTATGAGCATTATCTTGTCCCATTGATCTGAGCATTAATCAATATCAGCCATACACCCCTGATGGTGGGTTTTACGATGCGCCTGGATAATAGTACACAGCTAACGGGTTTCCTCTCACATTGCCAGAAATGCTTTGGCGCCAAATTGCTTGCTTAAGATGATTAACCAACTGGCCTGCAGTAATTTTTCGACTCCATTTTGCCAGTATGGCGAGGTAAAGATCATCCCACTAGCTCGCACAAAGGGGACGACTTTCCTACAAAACATCTTGGAGCGGATTTGTGTTTCCTGAATGTTCATCAAAGCCTCGAAACTATGTTATGTGCTACACAAAACATTCCTGGCGACATCAGTTACATTCCCGCTTTCTTTGAACTTGCAGATTTCTCAGATTATGATAAAATCATCCACATGATGCCTGTGAGATATCCTTTTGTTTTCACAGACACGCAATTTTGGTTTCGTTTCTGAAACAGATCAAAAACAGAGTAAGTTCATATAAAACACGACCCGACAGTCTATATATACACACCATGGAAAGCTGTCACGTTCCACAGCAAGTTTGCCTGTCCTGTAATGTCCACATCTTACCAAGCCATTTTAGTCCAATGACGCACTTAAATCAACAGATTTCATGCCCGTTCTTAATTTCGGGGAAACGTGTAATATTACTACACATACCAAGTGGAAGCCCGTCAATAAGATGAGTAATTTGTTTGCAACTAGGTATACTTTTAGTTTATGATATCTGAATGTGAAAGTGTGTTTCATGAACATCACAACAATAAAGCAAGTTAGTAAAATCATGCAATGCATTGATTATAATACGCTTTCCAACATAACAGAAATCATTACTCAAGTTACTGGGGATACATCTCGCTCCTGTGCCCTGACCTATAACCCCATTTCGATGGTATTAAACAGAATTGGTTCAGTACATTTCCGAAACAACATACTAAACTTTTGATGCAATAGAAGCATTTTTAGTCCAGTTATGAGGATGATGGCTGTGGAACAAATCTCGCTCCTGTGCCCTGACCTTTGATCACATTTCAATGATATTCAACAGAACCGGTTTAGTATAACCTCCGGAACAACATGACATTTTTACGTAAGTTATGACGCATAAGAGAGATGGAATGGATCCCGTGCCTATATCCTGACCTTTGACCACATTTTATCCATTTTCAATAGGGTTCGTTCCCAGGTTGTTCCCTACCACATACTAAAGTTTCATCGAAATCGAACCCTTTTAACATGAGTTGTAGTGCGGACAGGCAGACAGACAGACGGACAAAGCTGGAACATAGACGCTACTTCAATCTACGGTTGGAAAGCGTAAAAAATATGTTTGTTGAGTCAGGGATTCAAAAATTAAAACAGGTAAGTGCTCGCATTTTTTCCAGTATTCGTCCGCTGCACATCAGATGTTTCTACAGGCAGTGGTGAAATATCGAAGAAAGCAAATCACAGCATCCAGTCGCCGTATTTCCAACATAGTTCTTCTTTTGTGAAATCGTTAGAAAGTAAGATTTATCTGTTGTTCCCGTCCTTCAAAACCCCTCAAAATCTACATAGTAGCGCTAGAGCGCACATTGTTTGATTTACTGCAAAAAAAAGCACGCTGATGGCGAGCAACTACCTTTATTTGTTTCTGCTGTTGACAGATAGCAGAAAAATGTCGAAGTAGTAAAATCATTTTTGGAGACTCAGAATTTCTCTGCTGCAAATGTTAAAATACTATGGTAGTTCATGCGTAGAAACACAAACATTATTTTTTCATTTCTTTCTTTTTTATTTCTTCTACAAATATAAATAAAACAATGCCAGGTTATATTTCGCAAAAAATATACTTATATTCCGAGAACTTCGTGGTTTAAGGAAATAGGACGTTTCCAAACCATATTTTTTTCAGCATACGCCTGAAACAATAATAACACACTATTACCTACCATGGTATATTCAAATTCTCAATTTTTAGACTTAAATGAGAAAAGAAACTGGTTTAACAATCAAAAATAATCATTTTAAAGGGAGAATCTTAAAAGTAAATTTCATACAATAGCATTCTAAATGAAAAATTCTATATGTCTTTTATGAACGATAAAGTAGAACTGAAATTCCTGACCTAACGCTTTCCTGTTTCTAAAGAGTTGATTATGTGACGTAACGCATGTGTTGGGTCATGTTAAAATGATTGGATGAGATGACGTCTCACCGGCGTCTGTGAATAATCGATCTTAGTTGCTATGACAACAAAGCAAAATGGCTCGCAACAAAACGGAGCAGATTTTCAGACGAAAGAAACTATTCAACATATATGTTTAGATTTAAAAAAAGCAGAAATTTTAAAAACGATAGCGCATTTAGTAATTTCGAAATGATGTAGTTTGTAATACCATAACCTGGCAGAAAGAGGAAGATTTCGCTATAACTCGGGTTAAATTGTAGAATAGCTCAGTTGTTAAATTTTCTGAAATCAGTCGTAAATTTATGAGCGACAAGAACAACTTGAGGTATTTCCAGTGAGGCTGCCTTGGCCGAAACGTTATTCTCGTTGTAGTAAATATTACTAAATTATTGACGTAAAGGAAGAATGAAGGAATGTCATAAAAGCAGGAAAAACGTGAAGTAGTATGATTAGGCATTGCTACGAAAACAAATAGTTGCAATGAACTTGAGAATTTGCATTTTCATATAGTTTGCAATAAATAAACTTGAGAATATTTAAATGATTTTGGGTGATCTTTAGTATTTCTGGGTACGAAATTTCTATGATTATTGTAATTTGAAATGTGGCTTTAGATTTAGTTAACTGAAGTTAAAATACAGTATGTTCGCTGAATAACACTGCAATTGTCATTTATTACTGAGTATATATACTGCATATGATGTAAGCACTATTTGTGTTTCTTTTCGCAACAGTGTTTGTTGTTCATAAAAATGAGAGACCAAGATATCCGACAAGCAAAACATTGAGAAATGCTATGGGCATCATTCATTGACAGGTAGCTTCTGGGTGAGGTTCTACGGTCACTCAAATGCTTTTCTACTAAATTCAATACGTTTTCCGAAAATGATATGAAGTTTCAATAGCTAATTTACTAAATTGAAATTCAATTGAAAACATGATTTGTTCCATCTACAGTATATTATTCGTATTTTAAACATTCTTCATTGAAATTTCATTCGTGATTACGAACTGAATGCTTTAGTATTTGCTATTTCTTGCCCCGTATTCTCTTTCTCCGGAAACAAATTTCACCCTAGAATGAAAACGCTTTTCTAACGCCATACGCTGCATACGGAACATAAAAGGCCATTTTAACATTTACACTTTTCTGTTCAACCAGCATTTGAAATCCTATTGCATTATGAATAGGAATAGCAGAGGGATTTCTACAACGCTCTGAATTTCAATTACGATAGGCAAATTCTGAAAGCATACGTCGTTTCATATTCTATCAATCATTTTCGTCGCGAGACGTATTACGTTTTCATAGGTTTCCTGCATAAGAGCCAATATGTGTCACGTAAAGTCATCACCAACGGCAGTCCATGTAATATTGGGTTGATGCATAAATTTGTCACGTTTTATTTCACGAGTGTTTCCCAGGTCAGTAGGGAGGGAGCAAATGGCCAGTTGTATATCAAAATGTAGCCAGTAATATCATGTATCAAAATCATTTTGCATTGTTTGATTGAGGCTAATAGGTTTTTCGGTTTTCAAGTCCGGAAGTGGGGAGAGTCAGGTACAGAGGAATGAACATTTCCGACATCTGCTCCTCTACGAGTTTAACAAGAGATCCACAGCCGTTGAAACTACTCGACAAATTTGTTGTGCTGAGTATGGGGAGGATGCTATTGATCCGAGGACAGCCCTCCAATAATTTGAGCGGTTCTAAGGTGGCAATTTTGACCTCAACGACCCTCCACGCTCAGGTCGTCATTCTCACTTTGATGAGGATGGTTTGAACCTTCTCATCCACTTGAATCCGTGTCAAACCACACGCGAATCGGCCACAGAGATGGACTGTGATAAGGCCACAATGGTGCGACAGCTAGAACGCATGGGAAAAGTCCAGCAATTGGGATCTTGGGTGCCTCAAACTCTCACCGAGGACAACAAGAATCAGCGCGTTGCCATATGCGGTTCCTTGCTTGCCCTTTATCGCGAATGTTCTGAGCAACACAAACTCTTTCTGTCACGTATTGTTACTGGAGATTAAAAGGTGGTGCCTGTACGTGAATTTCAGGCATCGGAAGCAATGGTTAAGTCCAAACAAGACGCCCACACCACGTCGAAAACATGACCTTTAACCTGCGAAGATCATGTTGTGTGTCTGGTGAGACATGGAAGGCATTATTCACTGGAAAATGCTGATGATGAATCGGACCATCAACGCTGGTCTATTGTGAGCAACTCCACCGTGTGGAGAAGCAGTTCAGCAGAAACGGCCGCATCGGCACCATATTGTCCTTCTCCAACATGGTAACGCACGTCCTCAGAGTGCAAACATGACCAAAATGGCTAATTAGGACATGAAATGGGATATCCTTCTACATTCGGCTTATTCCCAAGATGTCGCCCATTCAGACCATCACCTGTTCCGACCTCTGTCCAATGCACTCCGTGGTATAACGTTCAACGATGATCTTGATCTCCAGAATTTTCTTGATGATTTTTTCGCAGCAAAACCTGCACTTTTTTACGAGAATACATAGTTGATTGATTCCGCTTTCCTTTCTGGAATACATAGTTGATTGATTCCGCTTTCCTTTCTGGAATACATAGTTGATTGATTCCGCTTTCCTTTCTGATATAATTCATTCCTGTAGTTCGGTAAAAAAACTGCATGCTTATGCATCAATCCAATATTTTTAAGAACAGATTAAAGTACACCTTTGCTTTTTTTATACATTGCTTAAAAAATCCACACTTTACACGCCATCTTCAACAGGTTAACATTTTAAACATTGTGAATTGTCAGGAAACATACGTATACAAGGTAGGCTCAAAAAGTTCCAGGAAATTCCTGTTTATACAGAACATAAAAACAATACCGTTATTTACACAGCATTTCCTCCGAAATAGTCTCTTTGGGCAGCTACGCATTTTTGACAACGTCCATAAAGCCGTTTGAGGAGCATTTCTGGAATGCGTTCTTTTAAGCCTCGTTCAGCGTCTGTATCGCGTTTTCGATGATGTTCTCAGCAATCGTGAATCGTCGTCCTTTTAAGAAAAATTTGAACACAGAAAACAAATGAAAATAGAGTATCTCTAAGTTAGGGGAATATGGAGGACCTTCCAATGATGTCACGTTGGGCTTTGTGAGGTACTCTTTGATCATTAGAGCTTGATGTACTCTAATGATTTCTTCATTGTTGTTTCATCATTTCTTCATTGCAATTTGATCATTAGGTCAGGATGTGTCCTAATGATTTCTTCATTGTTGTTTCATCATTTCTTCATTGTTATTTGATCATTAGGGCTTGATGACCCCTAATAATTTCTTCATTGAGGTTTGATCAATTTTTCATTACTCTTTTATCTTTAGGACTTGATGTGCCCTAATGATTTCTTCATTGTTGTTTTATCATTTCTTCATCACTAATTCAGCATTAGGGCTTGATGTGCCCTAATGATTTATTCATTATTGTTTGATCATCTCTTCATTGTTATTTGATCATTAGCGCTTATGACTCCTAATGATTTCTTCACTGAGGTTTGATCATTTCTTCATTACTCTTTCATCATTAGGATATGATGTGTGCTAATGATTTCTTCATTGTTGTTTAACAATTTCTTCATTGTTATTTGATCATTAGGGCTTATGGCCCCTAATGAGTTTTTCATTGAGGTTTGATCATTTCTTCATCACTCTTTCATCGTTAGGATTTGATGTGTCCTAATGATGTGTTCATTGTTGTTTAATCATTTCTTCATTGTTATTTGATCATTAGGACTTATGACTCCTAATGATTTCTTCACTGAGGTTTGATCATTTCTTCGTTACTCTTTCATCATTAGGATTTGATGTGCCCTAATAATTTCTTCATTGTTGTTTAATCATTTTTCCATTGTTATTTGATCATTAGGGCTTATGACCCCTAATGATTTCTTCATTGAGGTTTGATAATTTCTTCATTACTCTTTCACCATTGGGATTTGATGTGTCCTAATGATTTGTTCATTGTTGTTTAATCATTTCTTCATTGTTACTTGATCATTAGGACTTATGACCCCTAATGATTTCTTCATTGAGGTTTGATCATTTCTTCATTACTCTTTCATCATTGGGATTTGATGTGTCCTAATGATTTGTTCATTGTTGTTTAATCATTTCTTCATTGTTACTTGATCATTAGGACTTATGACCCCTAATGATTTCTTCATTGAGGTTTGATCATTTCTTCGTTACTCTTTCATCATTAGGATTTGATGTGTCCTAATGATTTGTTCATTGTTGTTTAATCATTTCTTCACTGTTATTTGATCATTCGGACTTATGACACCTAATGCTTTCTTCATTGAGGTTTGATCATTTCTTCATTGCTCTTTAATCATTAGGATTTGATGTGTCTTAATGATTTCTTCATTGCAGTTTTATAACTTCTTCATTACTCTTTCAGTATTAGGGCTTGATGTGCCCTAATGATTTATTCATTACTGTTTGATCATTTCTTCATTGCTATTTCACCACACGCTTGTTCAAGCGTGGCTAATGTGAGGACGTCCGCGGACGAGAGGCTTCTATAAATATTTAAATACGATTTATGTATTTTAATTGATCTGTTGTTTAATTTGACGTTCCAGTAATGAATATATGAATATCAATTTTGCTGTGTGTATGTGTACACCGATAAGCCATTGCATTATGACCACCCCAAGTCTAGAAAAATGAGCGCGCTGGAGACCGAACGGTGACGCAGGTGAAGTTCACAGAGCAGTATATATATACAACCCTAGGTCCGACTTTTGGTTAGTAGAGTGTTCGGAGTCAGAATGGAAAAAGCTTCCGATTTATCGGAGTTTGATAAAGGACATATTGTGATGGCACGGCGCTTCGGAACTGCGATCGCGGAAACGGGGCGATCGTTCACGTGACGCTATCGTTATTACGCATCAAAAGTGATGCACAGATGGCCAAAGGACGAACCATCGTCGAGCCGGGTGTCGTCCGGAGCTCAGTGATGCCAGAGGCGAACGGAAAATGGCGCGCATTGTTCACAGCGGCTGCAGGGACCCAGTGTGACAAATCACCCGCAGATACAACGGTTGTGGTCAAGGCAATATGTGACAGCACACAGTTCCTCGCAGCCATCTGTGCATGGGCCTGCGTAGCCGAAAACCCAGCCCATTCCCAATGCTCATTGCACGTCATCGCCATCAACGCATGAAATGGGCCCAAGATCATCGACATTGGACCGTGGATGATTGAAAGAAAGTGACCTAGTCTTACGAATCAAGATTCTTGGTGCATCACGTAGACGGCCGAGTGCGGGTACGCCGATTACCAACGGAGGCTATGACGCGTGGTAGCACTGTTGGGCGGAAACAGGCAGGCGGCCGCGCTGTTATGATGTGGGCGATATTTCCTTGAGACACTTTAGGTCCCATTATTCCAAAAGCACAATCCATGTCAGCTGTCAAGTATCCAAACATCGTTTCGAACCTAATTCTCCCATTCATGACAACTGTGTTCCCAGTTTGTGATGACCATTATCAACAGGATAATGCGCCATACCACCCTGCCAGAATTCTAAATGAGTGGTTCAAGGACCATGTTGGTGACTTTGTGTTAATGCCCTGGCCTCCAAACTCATCTGACACGAACCCAATCGAACATTTGTGGTTCGACTTGGAAAAGCGGGTTCGCGCGAAATCACCACACTCCGAAATGTATGGGAACTGGAGCGCCTGCTATCGACATTATGTTACCAGATGCTCCAGGTTTCCTATCGCCACCTCATCGAATCGATGCCTTGCCGAGTGGCAGCTAATTTGCGCGCTAAAGGGGCTCCTACAGCTTGTTAGGTAGGTGGTCATAATATAATGGCTCATTGGTGTATATGTTCAAGAAACGGCAGTGTAAGATATATTTTATTAGAACAAACAATTTACTCTTACAAAACCACCGCGGGCCATTTTGCGAAACTTTTCTTAAAAGACACCATGTTGTTCGGACTATTTAAAAGAGTTATCTTTAAATGCTCTAGTGATGTCCTATGGGGCTTCTTACATGCTTGGAGACCGGCCATTTGTCAAAGGCTGGTTGAGTGAGTACTGTGCTATTGATTGCGAATCAAATCGACTGCTGTTCCGATAGACTCTGTTAGCAGAGCGAGGGGAGTTGTTTCTCCTCCAAAACTTGATTTTTCTTCTCTTTCGTTTTTCAAAGCGAAGGGAAGAAAACATTTTTTCATTAATTTGAAAAAAGTGTTTTGGTGCAGTCAGTTTGGACTTAGAAAAACTGTCCTTGTCAGGGCAAAGTCCAAGCTGCGGTCAAAGCACGGTGCGCAACTCTGACATACGAGCGGGTACGTCGTCGTCGTGCCGGTCCCAGTGATCTACGGATCAGGCCAAATCCCGCACTCAACCAGGGTCAGGTGCAGGTTACAGCGGAAGAACCCCAGGGTACCGCTGAGCACTTGACTGTCGAACGTAGTAAGTCTGACCGACCAGGGACACAGGTCCCAGGGCTTGCACTCGGTTAGCAACCCGAGTAGAGAGATGGCAGAGGATGCGGGGGCTCAAACCCCCGGTCCAAGTAAGCCCGTTGAGGCAGACTGCGGCTTAGCAATTCCGTCGGAATTCGCAAGCGCAGTCAACTCCTTCTTCCAAGAGTTGGAGAGGATTATTGAGAATCCAGCAAATAAGGTTCTGGTTAACACCAGAACCAAGATTAGAAAAGGTAGCGAACTCGCTACAAGAGGCTTGCACCAAGCAAGTAATAGAGATGAGTCTCGCCCAAGTAAGACTCCAGGAGAGAAGGGAGAACGCTAGCGCTGCTCCAAAATCGTACGCAGATGCGGTACGAGCTAAGCCTACTAAGGGGAGCACGGCCCCAAGGCAAAAAGTGGCTAAGAAGCCAGCCGGGAAGAAGCACGAGAAGAAGCACGTACTTCTCGTGTACCCGGTATCAGACAAGGGCTCTCCCTCGTCTGAGGAGGTCAAGGTGGCACTGCAAACACAGATTTGCCCCGACAAACTCCAAATTGGAGTGAAAAGTGTCAGGAAGGTGAACGGGGGAGGAGTGATGGTGGAGTGTTCCTCCGCCCGAGACATAGAGAAATTGGACTCGGAGCTTAAGAGCAACGAAGTGACTAAGGAAAACCTTCGGTCGCGGTTGCCAGCGAAGAGAAATCCGAGGTTCATAATCTATGGGATTAATGAAAACCTGTCAAGGCAACAGGTCGAGCAATGTCTCGTAGAACAGAACCCAGAGCTGAAGGAGAGCAGCCTCCAACTCAAGTTATCTTTGAAGGTGAAGGGTGGGAAACGCCACTGGGTAGTAGAGGCGGACCCACTAACCTTCAAAAAAGTAATGAAGCGAGGTAAGCTCGGGGTGGAATGGTCCGTCCACTCAGTAAGGGAATACTTGAGGGAGGTCCGTTGCTACAGGTGTAACGGGTTCGGGCACTTTAAGGCAAGGTGTCCCGAAGAGCAGGATAGGTGTGCCCGGTGTGGGGAAACCGGGCACAAGCGCCAGGAGTGCAGCAACAGCCCGGTCTGCACTAACTGCCTGGCAAGCAATAAGAAATTTAGGCGTCGAGTGGATATAGGCCACTCGAGCCTCGACAAGGAATGCCCAAGCCTTGTCAGAGAACTGGCTCTACTATAAGAACGCACTCACTATGGATAAAAGACCAAAGAGAGGCGTTAAGGTGCTGCAAATCAATCTGCATCATGCAAGGGCAGCAACAACACAGGCCCTGGTGACAGCCACTGAGCAAAAAGCTCATCTACTGCTTCTGCAGGAACCGTTTGGACTGGGGGGAAGAGTGGTGGGCTTCCCTAACTCCTACCGGATCTACCACCCCAGGGTGGAGAAACCCAGGGTGGCCACGGTCGTGAAAGACCCGTCCCTAGCGGTTCTCGAGGTAAAATGCTCCGAGAACGTGGTCGCCCTGGGGGTGGAATGTGGAGTCGAGAAATTCTTAATGGTGAACGTATATAGTTCTCCAACAGGCGATTTGAGAGAAACGCTGAATGAGCTAATGGCTCTATTAGGAGAATTCCCCAGTCATAAGATAATAATAGCAGGCGATTTCAACGCGAAGAGTCCTCTCTGGGGCCAACAAGAGGAGGATGAACGCGGCCAGCTACTAGTGGACTTTGCCAACGCGGCAGACCTAAGTGTCTCGAACGATCCAGAGAGCACCCCGACCTTCCAAGGGGCGAGGGGCTCCTCTTGGATCGACGTGACTCTCGTCAGAGTCTCACAGCGCAGCCTCGTCCAGGATTGGCAGGTACTGGACGATGAAAGCTGCAGTGACCACCTAGCCCTATCTTTCGTTTTGGGATCGGAAAAGCCCATCCGAACCAAGCGCAAAAGGTTCTTCATAAAGAATCTCGACTGGTGGGCTTTTAAAGCCAAACTGACTACCCTGTTGGGGGGTAGGAGGGCAGAAGAGGCAGGAGAAACATCGGACCTCAACTCCCTCTTTGAAGAACTTACCAGTGAAGTCACAGCGCTATGCGAGAGTAGCAGGGAAAATAAAAGCGGAGCCAAGGATCCTCACCCCTGGTGGTCGGAGAAACTAAAAGCTCTAAGGGAGAGAGCTAGGCGGAGTAGAAAAGCTCTGCAAAGAGCGAAAGCTACACCGCAAGACAGGGAGTGCACAGAAGTGCATAAAAAGGCTCGTTCAGCATATAGGAGAGAACTGAATCTCTCGAAAATCTCTTACTGGAGAAAACTGTGTGAGTTCCAAACTCCGGCAGACCCTTTCGGGATCCCCTATAAGATCTCGAGGGGATCCATCACCGAACCGCTAAAACTGGCAGCGGTCAAAAGGGCAGACGGTAGCCTATCAAAGACTCTTGATAGTACCATAGAGAGTCTCTTGGATTACCACTTCCAAGGAGACGAGGGAGAAGGGGACTCCCCACGACAAAAAGAAATAAGGGATGAATGTCGGATCCCACCGGACACTGGTGAGGACCCCCCTTCACAAGAGAGAAAGTGGAGACCGCCCTCTCCAGTCTTAACACTGGCAAAGCACCAGGCAAGGACGGGTTCGACCTCAGCATAGTCAGAGAAATCTACTATGCAAATCCCGGGTATTTCGTGGCGCTTCTAAACGAATGCCTCGGGAGGGGAATCTTCCCAGACTTGTGGAAAACAGCGGTGCTAGTTCTTTTCAACAAGACCGAAAAGAACAAAAATGATCCCGCAGCCTACAGGCCTATCTGTCTCCTCTCAGCGTGGAGCAAGGTGCTGGACAAGCTCATAACGAACAGAGCGCTTAGCTTTCTCATGGAGCAGGGAAAGCTAAACAGGAACCAGTTTGGTTTCCTTCCAGGGCGTTGCGCAACGCAGGCAATTCGCAGCCTCAGAGAGAGGGCAGAGAGGAACAAAGCGGTGGGGCTCCACACCTGCTTCATCTCACTAGACGTGAGGGGGTCATTTAACAATGTCTGGTGGCCAATGGTTTTAACCAGACTGAAAGAACTTGGCTGTCCAAGGAACTTGTTCTCGTCGATCAGCAGCTACCTGTCTGATAGAAGGGTCGAGTTCGAAGCGGGGAATGGGCAAGCCTCGCGCTCGTACCACAGAGGGTGTCCGCAAGGATCCAACTCCGGACCCATTTGGTGGAATATAGTGGCAGACGCAGCTCTGAATCTAGACCTGGGTCCGGCAGTGGAAATTCAAGCCTATGCGTACGATTTCGTTCTCGTGGTCTCCGCCTCAGGGAGACATGTGATCGAAAGGGAAGCACATAGCGCCTTGGATGTGCTAGACAAATGGAGCAAAGAAAATAAACTTAGCTTTGCTCCTGAGAAGACCACTCTGCTAGCAATAGCTAAGAGTGGAGTAATGAAAACACCACCTAAGTGCAAATTCCAAGGGTGCACTATCAAAGCGGTGCGTGAAATGAAGTACTTGGGTGTGGTCCTGGATCAGAGTCTATCAGGACTGCCACACCTGAGGCATCTTAGAACAAGGTGCACGGTGATTCTTAACAGATTGAATGGCATCAGGTTATCGGGCAAAACCAAGAAGGCCATCTATCAGAGAGGAATTGAAAGAATTCTGACGTATGCAAGTGGAGCATGGTGGACTCCCACAGTCAGAATGAAGAAGGGGATAAACCAAATCCAAAGGTTGGCCCTACTAGGGATAACCGGTTGTTTTCGCACAACGTCGACCCTAGCACTCCAAGTGCTGGCGGGGTGCGAGCCGGCAGACCTGGTAGTGGAAAGGGAGGCAGCAATGCACTGCCTTAGGTCAGGCGAAGACGCCTACCTACTCGGTGTTCCACATCGAGCCTCCAACATGGAGCTGGAAAGTGTGGGTTGGCAGATCCACCCGGCCGAGGAGATTTGCCCACCGTGGGACAAGGAGAAACCCACGGGAGTTGGGCACGAGCTGTTCACGGACGGCTCAAAGTGAAAGGGACAAGTGGGGGCAGGCTTCTGTGCGTTCTCGGATGGGAACGAAGCCACTGCAGGAGGCGTGAAATTATCGCAGAACGCTTCTGTCTTCCAGGCAGAACTTCTGGCGATCGAGAAGGCACTCACCTGGGCACTCCCCAGGCGTAGTGACGAAAGGATAAAACTCTACTCGGACAGTGAGGCAGCACTGCAGGCTCTGAGTAGATTCAGGGGAAGAAACCCCATCGTCCAGATTATCAAAACCCTCTTGAGTGCAGAGGGAGATGGGGCAGTCAGTTTCCACTGGGTACGAAGCCATGTCGGAACCCAGGGAAACGAAAGGGCGGATCAGCTGGCGAGGGCAGCCACGCTGAAAGAGACGGTTGACGTGCAATGCAGAACGTCGCGAAGGAGTTTTCGCGCAGCATGAGCACGACAGACCATGACCGAATGGCAGGTCAGATGGGACACGGGAGAGACAGGCCGGAAGACACACAGAGTGTTTCCAAAGGTCTCGACCAAACGTGCACAAACAAACAAGCTCCTGAATCAGGTACTCAGCGGCCATGGCATCAGCCCTGAATACCTAGGCAGATTTGCCATCAGGAACTGCACGTGTCCCTGTGGAAATAGAGCGGCAAGCATAGAACACTGCGTGCTTGAATGCAGCGGCTTCGCCGAATGGAGAAACACACTGATCCCAGGTGTGCAAAGAACGCGAAGATTGGATCTGCTGATCCAATCCTCCGTTAACAGGAGGGGGATAATAGCCTTGGTTGAGAGGCTAACCCTCCAGCAACATACGATCTTCCCCAATCAAATGGGGACCGAAACGCAGGAGGTGAACGTGCACACCGAAAGCGATTCGGAAGAGGAATGAGGGTGAAAGTCTGTGGGCAAGCAGACGAAGAGACCACCAATGTAAATACTCTGTAAATAAATTTTTTTGCTATCTCTTGATGTTGTGAGTCCTAAGCATGAGGACAGAGTATACATGTGTGCAGATGTTTTGAAAAAGAAAATAAAGGGAAATTATTCCCCAAAAATAGTTCGAGGGCAAGGAATCTTCCAGTCAAACCCTAAATTCATGAACGACCTATCCCGCCAGACAGAGCGGGAACCCAGACAAGGTATACTAGGTCGCCTGCCAGCACGTCCCCACGGGCTGGTCTCTGGGCCATTGGGGTGGCCAGGGTCCGAACCGGCGTCTCAAGGCAGGATAATTGTCGCAACATGTCAAAATAACATCCAAGGTGCTCAATAAGTCCCCGTGGAGCCAAGACAGATTGGCGGAACGGGACAATGAAATCAGTATATTACATGCTTGGAGGAGGAACCAAAGTGATATTCGTTACGAGCTGTAAAGAATGCCATTCCTAAAACGGTTGAGGAGCTCACGAGGAGAGATGCGACAAGGATATTCGAAGTTGCCATGAGGAGGAGAAATAGCCTTTTTTATATATTCTCCTGGTGGTCACCCGTCAGAACGTCAGAATGTACCTACTTTTTCTAAATAGAATTTGTTCCCAAAATTCAATAAATGTTTATAATATCACCTAGTATTTTCCCTAAGGGCCTGCTTCATTCTTTCTACTGTAACCGATAAAATGAACCGAAAAAACTAGGCCTGCCAAGAGAAATAAATTCCTGGAACACGGAGTCCGATGCATTAGAGCTAATGTCTCCGCTGGTGATTTTCAAAGCCAAACTCCAATTTTGCCGTTTGAACGTTTCTCTGTTGCCGACATTAACAAACTCACATGAAAAACACTTCTGGTGTGCTATACAGACAACGAATGGGAAGGCTCCATTTGCCATAAAACCACGCTGTTGGTGCTATTAACTTCCAAAACCGAAAACTTCCAGGCGAGATATTTCATTCCCGCAATTGGCGATGATTCCGGGAACTTCTTAACCTACCTTGTATGATCTATGTTAAGATAAACGTCGGCTTTCCCCTTAATTTGAAAATTGTAGTCTTTCTTATGACTTAATGAGTGCAATACGCCTTTCCATTTCACTGTCATTAGGAATTGTAAGACGTAGACCTTTTCCTGGTCTCTGGAATGCTTTCTCATTCCTGAAAATATGAAAAAAATAAAAAGAAGTACTGCCAGATTTTTGGCTAGTCGTTCATGTTTGGCCACGGTTCGATTCAATGATCAAATATGATTGGGGTGCTTTCATTACTGTTCTGAGTCTTTCCCTATCATGGAACCTGGGAACGGAAATTATGGAAGCACGACTTGTTATACACTGGTGTGCCACAATTAAGGACGAAGAGGAGAAATTAGCATAACAGCGGAACGAGCAGGCAGAGCTGACCGAAAGACCACTCAGGAGGTAGACTAGGGTCCGGTACGGTAGGGCATGCGCATATATGCAGCATGACGTAGGGGAGGGGCGGGGAGTGTCGGAAGGGTATACAGCACACGGGCGGTGTACGCTCAGCAATTCGGTGAAAGCTATTGCACGGTGTACATCGGCTTGAACGTCGTCGAGTTGCTGCCACCGTGTGATATGGCCAACAGGCAATCCAGTAGACGACATCTGGATGACTTTACCCGAGGTCGCGTCATTGGGAAGTTGACAGAAGGTCGAAGTGTGACTAGTGTGGCCGAAGAGTTCGGGATCACTCACAGCATCGTTTCACGAGCTTGGAGAGCATTTCAAACGACAGGAACAGCTGTCCGAGAGTTTAGCAGTGGTCGTCCACGAGCAACCACAGCGGCGGACGACCGGTATATTTTCCTACAGGCGAGAAGAGACAGACGTTAGACAGCGGGAGAAATCGCAAGGCACACGCAATGGACAACTGGACGTCCGTCATCGCGTTTTATCGTGGCCAGGAGGCTGCACAAATGTGGTCTATTTGCACGACGACCAGTACGGTGCGTGCCATTAACGCCTGTTCGTCGGAGATGGCGGTTTCTGTGCTGCCAGGAACACAAGAACTGAATGCATCAGCAATGGGGTCGAGTTCTCTTTACGGATGAGAGCCGATTTAGTCTGACGAGCGATTCTGGACGTATACACATCTGGAGAGAGCAGGAAACACGCAATCACACTTCCAACATCATCAAAAGGGACCGGTTTGGAAGTGGTGGAGTTCTCGTTTGGGGCGGTATCATGCTTGGTAACCGTACTGGAATCCACATCTTCCACGGAGGTTCAGTCACTGGTGTCCGCTATTGTACCGAGGTTGTCCTGCCTCACGTGCGTCTGTTTAGAGGTGCTGTGGGTCCAGAGTTTATCTTCATGGACGACAACGATACACCTCATCTTACCGTGGCTGTCGCAGAGCTGTTGGAGAGTGAAGGTATTCAACGCATGGAATGGCCCGCAAGATCCCCGGACCTACACAAGTGTGGGACCTTCTCGCGAGACGATTGGCAGCAGGTCACCAGCCGCCAGCAACGATTCCGCAGCTGCGATTGGCGCTACAAGAGGAATTAGCCGCGATGCCTCAACAGCTCCTTGACAACCTCGTCCTCATCATGAACAGACGTTGTAAATCCTGCAACGCAGTCAGTGGTGATCATATCCCCTACTAAAGACTGGCATTTTCTTGGCAGCCGCCTGTCACATGGATGTTTCTGTCTTCTGTCCAGTTGTGCTCGAAGCTACCTTTTCAATAAAGTGCATTTGTATCCTTTGTATTCCTTGTTTGGACGGATTTGCTCACTTGTCCCATATTCTTACATCTTGGGGATTTTATGGTATAATTTGAGTCGATGTGGAGCACTTCTGCACGTCGTTACATTTGAAAAACCGTCTCGTCCTTAATTTTTGCACACCAGTTGGTACCTGAGATTTAGTAATGTGGTGGTTGTTATACAGGTTTTTATCAAAATAGTGATGACCGTTACTGTATGTGGAGAACTTTTTATTGATCAGCTGTTGGCCCACCTCAGGCTTTCAGAACGGAAGCAGTTCGACTTGGAATATATTTATACTCGTCATGGACATACGATAATGGAATTTAGGACAATTCTTCCTATAAATATGCCCCAGCTGTACCATTCATGTTTAAGGTGGAAAGTGTCATTTGATCTTTCACTCTAGATATTCCCAGAAATGTTCAATAATACTAAGGTGTGGAGATTCAGATGGCAACTGTATGTTATCTTCATGCTCTGTAAATAACAACATGACACGTTTCGCATAATGCTCGGGTTCACTATCTGTTTGAAACCAGGGATGATCATATTGAATAAGACCTGTAACACTGAGTGCATGTGTTTCCCAAGAAAGGATACGTACGTTGCAGATGTGACATGATCCTGCAAAATAACCAATGGTCCTACGGAACGGCATGATATTGTAGCCCAGAGTATCAGAGATCCACCTCTATGCATTACACTTTTGGTGATACGCTCAGGCAGGCTTTCGCCAGACGTACACTCTACCCGTACAAGTGGTGAGAAAAAATGTGCAGCACAGTTCTTCAGTCCAGATAACACTTTGCCAGTAGTTAGCATCTTTTGGTTGAATTGATGTTGGCAATCAGAGGTTTGTTGATTAGCAGCACGCTGGAGTTCCCGATAAACTGTTATGTCATTAATGGAATCATTCTCACCGCAAGTAGCAGCTGAGTTGAATACCCGCCAGTAATTTGCCAGTGACCCTTATGGGTGCATAATCGTCTTTGCGTAACTCAACCCGCTATGAGCGGACGAAACAGATGGGTGGATGGATGGTTGCTGAAGCTTCTGCAAGACGCGCAGCAATGGTGATACGTTTTGCTCATCATGCCTTTTCGCAGCTGTGCATGTTGTTCTGCTTCTCCGCGCAGTGAATCGGATATATCTGTCAATCTCGGAATTTGTGACACTAGGCCCTCCTTCGTTGTACCTGCGGGAAGCTGAATGCCCGTTTGAGATTGGTTCCAGTCTGTAGACCACGGACCGACTCACATGAAGCCATTTTGCAACTTCCACTTGACTTTAGTCAGCATCACGTTTTCCGTCGCTCTCCACCTGAGTTCATCTGTTAAATGGCGTACGGCAGCCTTTACAAAAAAATCTTTCTCCAAATACTTTCTTTCACACTCCTCAAACGATGTGACGCTCACTTTAGCAGCAGCCCCTTTTATGCTGAGGCTGATTTGCATAAACCGATGCCATCGCCAGTCATTCGTGTACAATACTCTTACTCACATACCAAAGTTTTTTTGTTTTTTTGCCTTCCTAGTACTTCTTTCAGAAATAATTGTGATTTTTCTGTTTCTTTCTTAGTTTATAGAAACCACCCAGCCAAAACACAAGTGTTGGGAAACTGCTGCTCACCAGCTTGCATTGACGGCCCACTGCTCGCTGAAACATACAGCTTATAACGAAGTAAATTTCTCCGTCATTTTTATCCGCGCCAGGATTCGAACCCGGGTCCCCTCATTCCGGAATAAGTTGCTCTACCAATTGAGCTACGCGGACATTTTATTCTGATTCCTATCTCCCTTTATGTCGTGTGCGTCCTTCTGGCAGGTACGTCACATCTCCTGGTACGTTACAAGCTCACCGTATGGTAGCGGTCCGTTGGTTACAGAGACATCAGTTGGCAGCCATTGATGGCCTTGCAGCATCTTTGTGAATTACGGGCTTCCAAGAAAACGCATCTATTGGTCTATCGGTCGGTAGCTCGCAACCGAAACCAACCCCAACACGAGAAGGAAACAGCGGGACTGCGCGTGCGCAGAAGCAACATCTGCTCAATCTCTTGTGGTACCAGTTATTGGCAACGACGCCAACGCCATCGTGTTGTTTTAGCGGATGTTAAGAAAAAAAGCCACATGTAGAGAGGCGAATTGATTTGCTAATGAATTGTCACGTCGACGAAGATTACCGTCGGAGGAAACTTATATAAATAATTAATTATCTCTAAGAAATAGTCAATTACTGTCATGCAGGGGCGCATATAGAATTATTTTCCGGGGGTGGCAGACCAAAAATGGAAGTTTTTGAAATCCATCAGGATAAAATAAAAATGAATAAAAAATAGAAGAAAAAACTATTTTCTATTTTAAGCTGGTGCATCTTTATTAAATTAAAGCAGTTTTTCTAATGTAAGTCGCATTTTAACAAAGTGGTGAAATACTTTCTGAGGGGGCAAGGCTTCCCCCTTCTCTCATGTTTTTATATGAAATCATTTCGTAGCATAATTCCTACACTAACACACAAGGAAGTGAGAATGCTGACAGCCATGAAACACACTCACTCCATCCCAATGAACAATCGGAAATGATTTTTGTATGGTCTCTCCTTAACACACTAAACTGCCGCGAACAAAAGTCCCGAAAAAACATTAAAAATCGGTATGTTGAAAAACAAAAAAGAATTATACGCGTACAACATGTGTCTATCATCTCTGGGGGGGGACAATGCTATGTGGATATAATGTACTTATCCATGGGTTCAATACACAAGATTGGAGGAATTCGCTGCTGAAATTAACCGGAAGTAAAATAAAACATGTTTCTTCTTTAGAGCAAATGTAGCTTCGGACCGTGATAAAAAAGATACAGCCTTAAAAATGTAACCGGATGTGACATGAGCGGGTAAATACAGTAATTAAACAATCACCCTTCAAGACCACAATGACAGCACCAAACTTTGGAAAACGTTTTTAATTTGGTACAATGGTTAAAAATGGGTGAAGTTCCCTTAAGGTAAGTAAAAACAGTAATTACGTTGAAAAAATAAATTTAGAAATTATATGAAACGGACATTTATGAAAAATAACTGGCATTATTATAAAATTAAAAAGAGAACCCTTCGTTTCAGATCGCGCAGGAAAGCGGCTCACCTTCAAGGAAAGGCTTATCCGTGGCAAACTAGAGTAGTGGCTAAAGCATCTACTTCGTAAACAGAACGTTGGTGGTCCGATATTGCTTTGATCCAAACGGTCGTTTTTCAGAAGCTCTTGAGGAAATTTTCCCATTGCCATGTCGTCATGCAGACGTTTCGTTGGGAAAAAATTTGTACCTCTGGGGAATTGTGATTAGTTTTCTTTATTATTTTTAGGGCTACTGCTGGTAAATTGGCGGCCAAAATTCGGCAAACTATCAGTTAGTCACGTGATTGCCGGCTGCCACTGCTGAGAAACTGACGGATCACATTAAGTTAGCCATCATTTGTGACACGTGCTTTCAGGACCTCTTAAGGGCCGCTTGTGGCAGCCATTGCCTGTGATGGATAACTGATGGCCCTGTTCTAGTATATGAAAATTGATGAGGATGCCAAATTTTGGCCATCTGTTTGCCTGAACTGCTGGCCCAGGTGTTGGGTGCCAGGACATTTTATTGAAGTTTGTACAGCGGCAACATAGAGATGGGCCCCTGCTGGCACTGATGGCTGCCAGTGCTGGCTTGAGTGCCGGCCCAGCAACATATTTCTTCTGGACAGTGTATGTTGATTAAAAATTGTTAAGCGAGAGTGATCTAATATCTTGCGAAATTACGTCTTGTAGAAAAAACGTGTTAGTAGTTTGAAGTGCTTGTAATTATGGAGTGAATGACATTCATCGTTGTTCATCATTGATGAATCGGTTTATTGAACAAAACTTAGGACACTAAAATGGCGAGTAATCTTCCTCTTTTTAAACTCTGGACTGTTTTTGATCTAATGCTATTCAAGTGTATAACTAAGCTTGATGTATTACAACTAGTTTCTTCCAGCAACGAGATAAATCTAAACTTAAACACCTAAAAAGTAGATTAAGTCAAGTTCAATTTAAGGCGATAAGTGACATTCAAAAATTTATATTTCTACAGTGGCCAGCTTTTTAATTCATAGTATATCTGTGCTCTCTTAATTTAAATTGTATCTTGAAAAAAATTAAATTTTAGTTAACAGAGAACATGAAAAAGGAGATAGAGCAAAATACAATGCTGGCCACCCAAAATGTAACACCAAGAAACAAGCATCCGATTGGCCTGACATTCGCAGCATGCGTCGTCCGCGAAAGGACATGCAAACGATAAGCATTGCAGGGCATATGCAAATCATGTGCGCCCGGCACGCCACCGAGAAGCACTATAAGAAGGGTGCACAGAAGGCATCCTTCTTAAGTAGTAGAAGTGTGTTGTGCTGCCGGATCTGTGCGTGGGAAGCTTCCTGATGCCTCGTCGCATAATACGGCAATCCTTCCAGCACGTTTTGGAGTTCGACAGAGGACGAATAGTGGCTTATCGCGACAGCGGTTTATCGTACCGAGACTTCGGCGCCCGTGTGGGACGACATCCAGCCACAGTGAGGCGAGTATGGATTCGGTGGGTGCAGGAGGAACGGAAGGACCGACGTGAGCGATTGCCGCTGCCGCGGCACACCTCCGGACGAAAGGACTGGCATGTTGTGCGGCGGGCATTGACGGCTCGCACCGCCACAGCACGAACGTTAGCGCAGAAATTAGGGTGTGTTGCGCAACAACCTGTGTCAGCACGTACCGTTCGACGTCGTCTGCAGTAGCGAGGACTTGTCACACGGCGCCCATTGCCCCGATTACCTTTGACGTTACACCACCGGCGAATGCGGTGGCAGTGGGCCGTTGAACGCAACATCTGGACTACAGAATGGCACGACATTGTCTTCTCCGACGAATCCTGCTTCTGCCGACAACACCACGATGGCCAGATCCGCGTGTGGCGGCACCGCGGGGAGAGACTGTATGACGCCTGCATTATGCATCACCATACCGGTCCGTCCTGGCGTTATGGTTAGGAGCGCAATTGGATATGACACCGGCACCCCTCTGGTACGCTTCGCCGGTATACTCAACAGCCACCGCTACATCTCTGACGTTTTGGAGCCTGTAGTCCTCAGATACCTGCAGAACCTGCCAGCGGCCACGTTTCAACAGACAACGCGCCCTGACGTGGCACGCATCGTACAACAATTCTTCACGGCGCACCAGGTGTCACTGCTGCCGTGGTCCGTCTGTTCCCCCGATATGTCGCCCATCGAACACGTCTGGTCGCTGATCGGCAACCGAGTGGCCCAACAAGCACCACCCACAGCTACGCCTGATGAACTGGGGCAACGTGTGGAAGTAGTCTGGACCGACATACCCCAAAGTTCACATCCAAAGCCTCTCTCGTTCGATGCTGCGGCCTGTAGCGGACGTTATTGCCAGCCATGGGGGCCACACGAACTATTGATGCCTGCGTGTTCCGCAGGTAGAACGGGCCTGTAAGCTCAACCGTTTCATCTTTGTATCTGTTGTTATGTGTCCAGTAAATCTGGCTTTGCTACCTCGTGTCCTTCTTTTTGTTGCATTTTGGATGGCCAGCAGTGTATATTACTGCCTCCTTCTTATTTCTTTCTTGCAAGAATAAGAAAACGTTTATCACTAACCTTTCTTAAAATTGTGAACCAAATTTTGCAATTATTAAATGACCTTTAACTATTTCTACTTTACGCTATTTCCAAAATTACAATTTATAAATCTTTAGAGAATTGGGTGAAAGTATGATGAAGCAAAATTGTGGAAGTTTAAATAGTATGAATAGTTAAATACATAACATCTGACATGATATAGACAAAAGAAAACAGCCGTATGTGTAAATTATCTCATGATCAATTTAAACAAGCTGCTTTCTTTGTTTTTGTAATCCCAGGCCGCCCTTATTTCCAAAACAGGTTGATGTGGATGGCAGGCATCCTCATTTGGTACGTTGCCAAACTCTTTCACTTAGAATAGTAGCAGTAAATGCAATGTCATTTGCTCTGCTTAATATGAACGTTGCAGATATTTCCTTTCCCGAAGAATCCTTGAATGCCACTGTAAATTCAAAGAATGATATGAGAACAAGCTACTCTATGCTACATTTATCATCCAGGGACTTTGAGTATTAGATTTCTGTATAACAGATATTTTACCAAGAGAACGTAGTTTACGATTCCAAGCAAATCTTTCCAACGAACTCCCATAAATATTTTTTTCATTTCCGACACTATATTTACTTCTCTATCAAAATAAGTATTCTACTAAAAGTATTTACATTTGCCTGTATTTATTTTTACAGATGTAGCTTAACTATACCAGGGAAACACCAAATAATATCTGTGCACCCGGCTGTGCAAGGGGTAAGCAGTCTAAGATAAAATTCGTACATTCTGATTTTATTGTACAGAATAATTTTGTTCTTAGTGTTACAGCACTCGTGAATGGCATGAATTTGCTCTCTGCATTTTTGTGTGTGAGCGCGCGCGCGTTAAATTCCACTTCCCACCACTACATCACAAATTCTGAAAAAACCAGAGTCCATCGAATCGAAAACTGTGTTCAGGTCATTCTCTCCACCATATTGGGTTTCTGTAGCTATCAGCAGTTAACTTTTGACTAATGCGCAGTATATAGCGCGAGTAATAATACACTCAAACAGAAGGCTATGGATATAGAACCAACGGCTCCATATCTATCTATGTACAAGGTGCTGTTATCATTCTACAAGTATACATGGTCGTTTCAGAATAATACGACCACTTACCTAATAATAGGAATAACCATCTTTGGTCTGGATGACAGCGACGAGACAGCGCGGTATGAACGCTGTGAGATCCTGGAAGATTGGTCGACGTACACGCGCCCATTCGGACTGAAAAAGAGCACGGAGGTCCCAGAGATGACGTGGTTGTAGGTCGGCACCTAGAACCTGTCGATCGAAATAGTCTTACAAGTGCTCTATGGGACAAAGTAGGGCGATTTCGTCAGCCGAAGGTGAACGGAGACATCGCTCTCGTGTTCCTTAGCGCTATAGTAGGACACATTTTCATGTGGTCACCGAGGATGGACAGGTAGCCATTGGCGTTCAGGGACCCATCCAGTGGTACCAGCGGTCCCAGGTCATACCAGGAAAATATTCCTCAGACATGCACAATGCGACTACCGGCCTGTACTTGACGGACAAGCGAGTCCGTATGTTGGTTCTTGTGTACGTGATGTCATATCCGCCACAGCCCGTACGTGTGTGGAGTACAAACCTCGAATCGTCGAAGGCAAATTTTCTCCACTCTTCAACTATCCAATGATGGTAGTCCCATGTGAACTGCAGGCGTCATTACCGATTTGCCTGGGTTAACATGGGCGCCTTGACACAGCATCAACTCCGGAGACCCATACGTAACAGGGTTCACTCTGCTGTTATCGGTGATGCGTACCTGAGTACCCAAACATTCATTTGCGTGTTAAAGTGCTGTACAGTTGCGCGTCGATTGCCTTTTACCAATCGACGGATGCGACGTTCTCCTCTAGTGTCCATGTCCTTTGGGACTTCACAGATAGGACGTCAGGATGTACTCGGTTTACCAGCAGTTCATTCTTGGTACACCCTTATTATACCATCTCGCGAACAGCCCACGACGTCTGCTGTTTCTGAGATGCTTCCACCCGTGGCCCGGTAGCCGATGATCATTCCACGTTGAACGTCCGTCAAATCACTAGCTCTTCCCATTGTGCTCACGTAGCGCACTATGGCTCATGTGTTCTGGGAGAACGCTTTTATCTCCGTGTGATCGACTAAGTCAGATGTACTATGTGACGTGCCTTACCGAGAACACTGTGATTTCGGAGGTGATCATATTATTCTGATACGACTGTGTATTCAGCCAAGCGGATGTGATGGTGTCAGCCAGCTGCTGAATGTTTGATGGAGAAGGATCTCTGTTACGCAGAATGTGTCTCTCAATATCATTCCACATCTGTTCAATTGAATTAAGATCTGAAGCCTGTGGGGTCCATTTTAGCACTTCAGAATCACAGCTGTACATCTGGAACTACAGTGTCCCCATTCGAGCCCCCTGCGATATATACATGTATCTCCTCAAGTTTCTTGCACAACGGACAGTCTTGTGCCAGTCTCCTCCATGTTAGTCCCGCATACTTTCGAATTTCATCCACTCATCTCCCATGTGGCCTTCTTCTGGGCCTTTTCGTGTCCCTTGGATTCCAATCTAAAATTTTGCCTGTTCTTCGATGGTTTTTCCTTCTGGAAATACGTCCAGCTTATTGCCCTTTCAGGGATTTTACTCCGATCATGATGTCTTCAACCCTTGTCATTTTTCTGATCTACGAGTTGCTTTTCTTATCTCTCCTGGATATACCAAGCATTTTATTTGTCTGCAGTCGTTGTATGTCGCTTTTAGTTAAGGTCCACATCACTGCACCATACGTAAGCACTGAAATGATGCATTGATCAAACACTTTACTTTCAAGACATCATGGCATATTGCTCTTCAAAATTATACTGTTTCTTCCAAAAGATCTCCAGGGAAGTTTTAATACGCCGATTAACTTCCTTTTCAGTGACTTGATATCTGCTGTACAAGATAAATGTAGGTATCGGTTATCTTCAGCTTTTCCTCATCAATTCGTAAATATTTGTTCCTTGTAAAACCATTGTGCACCACTTTTGTCTTCTGAAAGTTAATTTTTAATTCCACTTCGTTAGTCTTGTCAGCAAGTACCTGGATCATGCTTTGTAGCTCTGCTGGGGTAGTTGCAAAGATTTCTACGTCATCAGCCCATCGAAGGTGAGTTAGATAATCTCCATTAATCTTTATTCGTTTGTTTTCCCAGTTCACCGATTGTAAGGCATTTTCCAATTTGGCATTGAAGAGTTTGGAAGATATAGTTTCACCTTGTCTTACTCCCTTTCCAATTTTTATGGGTGCTGTATTCTGAAATAGCCGAATCTTTTCACTTGCATTTTGATAGATGTTATTAATAATATTAATATATGTACAGTATGTACACTATATTGACAAACTTCACCGGACACGTAGAAGAGAAACACAACATGGCATTTTTTGACATATATTTGTTCGGTGTCGGTCCACCTTTGGCGTTAATTCATGCACTTAACCTTCGACACATGCTTTCGACACGGTTTTGGAACACAGAGATAGGTATGCGCTTCCATTCAGTACGTAATTCTGACGCTAACTGTTGCTTCAGCCGGTAATGCATCACGTTTCATGCCTCTTCTCTTTTTTCTCACTTTTTGTTGTACACTATTGATTTTTTAAAAATTGACAGTTTATTGTGCTATCTGAACCAATGAACTATCATTGTACTATTTGTGCAACCTGCAGAATTTCCTAAACAGTGAAAATAACAGTTTATGCCTTCTATGTGTATACACCCTTTAGTAGTGCAGTATAACATATTTGTAACGCATGTTGATGGAAAACAAATATCAGATGCGCAGTAGCTGTATAAGATATTCTTATAAATTACTCTAATGATCTTTTCATTGGAAATAAACGATATGTATCTCTTCTCTGTTTTTTAGCTTCTCTTATTTCCGTAGCTACTCAAACCAACAGAACTATGCACATGCGATCCCAAGGGAAAATATCCTGGTGAACAATGCTGCTAGAAATTCACTGCTCGAATAAAGAAAATTATTTTGCTCCTCGAGAAGCACACGTGAAAACAAAATTTTCAAACATCAATATCCGCTCATTCACATTTAGTGCAATTTATGCGTCCTCACCTATTTTCCTCATTCCATTTGAAATGGCATAGCATATTGTTAATTTATATTTCCTTCTAGAAAACCCTCATTTTGACAACTCGATTTGAAACCTGCAGTAGTGCAACTCGGAAAACAATGGAAAGCAATCCGCTGAATGTTGTAATATCTACCCCAATTTCTCGATGAATTACGACTGTCAAACACACACACACACGCGAGCACTCAAATTATCAGTTATTATTATAAATGTCAGCAATTCCTACAGGTATTTAAATATTTTCACCTCAAAGCGAAATCTAGAAAGAAATCCGTGAAAGTGTCTATATATATATATATATATATATATATATATATAGACACTTTCACTATGTCTATATATATATATATATATATAGGGATGTAAGGTCAGGTGATGCGTAACATCACAGCCTCTCCTTGACAAATGTCAACCCCGCCTTCTCGTGGTGCATCCTGTTCCCACTAAAGGGGCTCTGACGACCGCCAATAGCGGTATAACTATACCATCGGGATCAGAGGAAATTCTATCCCACACTCACCAACCCGCTTGGCCAGCGTGGTGAGTTATGGCCAAACCCTCCAAAATGACTCCACAACTTAAATCTTGGCCCTCAGTCTCCGGCAGCTAGAATGTACCTGGCCAAGGCAGCGGCCAGTGCGACATGAAGGCAGAGGGTGCTAAGAATCCCCGGAGGACCGGACTAGGCTGCCATCTGATGCTGACCTTGGCAACGTACAATGGACGCTCCCTATCTTCTGATTCAAGGCTTCTTGAATTGGAAGAGGAACTACAAAGGATCAAGTGGGACATCGTGGGGCTAAGTGAGGTAAGGAGAAAAGGAGAAGATCTCATCGAACTGAAAAGTGGACATCTCTTCTACTATCGTGGGACAGATACTGGCAGAACTAGTGGTGTTGGATTTATAATAAACAAGAAACTGAAGGATAAAGTGGTAGAAGTTGAAAGTTCCTCTGACAGAGCTGCACGACTCGTTATCCAACTATCGAGAAGATACCAGGCTCAGATTATTCAAACTTATGCACCCACCACAAGTCATCCTGAAGAAGAAATTGAAGAATTTTATGAGGAAATTTGTCATCTAAATAATAAAGGTAAGCAGCACTTGAAAATAATTATGGGAGATTTCAATGCAAAAATAGGGCAACGGCAACAGAATGAAACTTCAGTAGGTAAATTCGGTCACGGCAACAGAAACCAGCGTGGAAATACTCTCGTTGAGTTTGCAGAGGCAGAAGGGTTTTTCATCTTGAACTCCTTCTTCAAGAAAAAGCCACACAGGAAATGGACATGGAGACATCCAAATGGGACGACAAGTGAAATTGATTTTATTATGTGTAACAAAAAATTCGTCATAGAAGACTGCAGTGTGCTAAACAAGTTTAACACAGGTAGTGACCATAGATTGGTGAGATGTAAGATGCACCTCAACACTAAACTTGAACGTGGCAAGCTCATAAGACAAACAAAATGTATTGACATAACCAACCTTAAAAAACACCATAATACGTTCAAGTTGGAACTGAAGAACAGGTTCTCTGCTTTGGAAGGCCTAACATCGGAAGAAGTGGACATCTCTGAAGTTAATAGAAAAGTAACAAAAGCTCTTATGGAAACAGCAACAAAATTAGCTGGGTCTAAGAACAAGTTGCATGTAAATAAATTATCAGGAAAAACGAAAATGTTGATGCAAAAAAGAAGAGAGATGAGGACAACTAAGGAAGATGTGACTTCCAAAGTGGAATATATAGAGCTATGCAAGACAGTACGAAAAAGTATCACTGAAGACGTAAGAAAATTCAACTGTGAACTAGTGAGGAAAGCAATTGAAAACAACCAAAGCCTAAAGATAGCAAAGGGACATCTCAGTAAGGGAAGAAAACAGATTATGGCACTGAGAAAAGAAGATGGTTCTGTTACAAGAAATAGAGGCGAAATTTTGACAAGAGTGAAAGATTTCTACTCCAAATTATATGAAAGGGATGATACATGCACTCCAGACATCATGAAAGATACCAGTACCAGAATTCCTCCAGTCCTTCCAGCAGAAGTTGCACATGCAATCAAGAACATGAAGCGGGGAAAAGCTCCAGGAGAAGATGGAATTACTGTAGACATCATACAAGAAGCAAGTGGAGAAATCGAAACAGTACTCGCCCAAATTTTCACTCGATGCCTTAATGAAGGAAAGATTCCTGAGGATTGGAACACCGCTACAATGATCCTGCTACGTAAGAAAGGTGACATTGAGGATCTCGGAAACTACAGACCTATCAGCCTCCTATCAGTAGTTTATAAAATCTTCACTAAAGTTCTTTCACACCGCTTGAAGGTAACACTGGACATGGCTCAACCGAGAGAACAAGCTGGATTCAGGAGTGGCTACAGCACAATAGATCATATCCATGTGCTGAGAGAACTAATTGAAAGAGCGAGGGAATATGAACTTCCATTGTGCATGGCTTTTATCGATTATGAAAAAGCCTTTGATTCGGTGAAACCATCAGCAGTTACAATGGCTCTGAAAACCTGCGGTATTGAAGATGCATACATTAATATTATTAATAACATCTATGAAAATGCAAGTGCAAAGATTAGGCTGCTTGAAAATACAACACACATAAAAATTGGAAAGGGAGTGAGACAAGGTGACACCATATCTCCGAAGCTCTTTAATGCCACATTGGAGGGTGTTTTTCAGTCACTGAGCTGGGAAAACAAGGGGATAAAGATTAATGGAGATTATCTAACCCACCTTCGTTTTGCTGATGACGTAGTCATTTTTGCAACTAGCCCATCAGAGCTGCAGAGTATGATCCAGGAACTTGCTGACAAGAGTAAAGAAGTGGGATTAAAAATGAACTTTCAGAAGACAAAAGTGATGTTCAATGCTTTTACAAGAAATGAAGATTTATCGATTGATGGAGAAAAGCTGGAGATAACAGATACGTACGTTTATCTTGGACAGCAGATATCAAGTGAGGGTCACATTGATGAAGAAATTAATCGGCGTACAAAACTTGCCTGGAGAGCTTTTGGAAGAAACAGCATAATTTTCAAGAGCAATATGCCATTATGTCTTAAAAGAAAAGTGTTTGATCAATGCATCCTTCCAGTGCTTACGTATGGTGCAGAGACGTGGACCTTAACTAAAAGAGACATACAAAGGCTGCAGACAACTCAAAAAAGCATGGAGAGGTGCATGCTTGGTGTAACCAGGAGAGATAAGAAGAGAAACTCGTGGATCCGAAAAATGACAAGAGTGGAAGACATCATGATCAGAGTTAAATCCCTGAAATGGCAATGGGCTGGACATACTGCCAGAAGGACAGATCATCGATGGACAGCCGAAATTTTAGATTGGATTCCAAGGGACAGGAAAAGACCCAGAAGAAGACCACATGGGAGATGGGTGGATGAAATTCGAAAGTATGCAGGGGTGACATGGAGGAGACTGGCACAAGACAGACCGTTGTGGAGGAAACTTGGGGAGACCTTCGTCCAGCAGTGGATTGATAATGGTTGACAATGATGATGATGATGATGATATATATATATGCTGTAAACAGCTGCCAACTGCTATAGAAATTTTCTTCAACGGGATATGTCTTTCGTCGGGAGGCATTGCAGAAGTTTTATCATGTATGAAAAATTCAGATTCAGCGGCGAAATTTCTTGATGGATTTTATTTGGCATTTTCGAACGTAATATTCTTGGCGCCCGAACGGTGCGGATGCTCAGTAGTAGTACTTATACAAATGGCGTCATGTTCGCTTTTAATGGAATTTCTGCAACTGAAGTAAGTCCTCATCTCACTGCTGTCTCCCAAAAAGAAGGACACCAAATCCTCAGAGATTTCAAAATCGTATATACAAATATCGATCAAAGAGTTTCGACGAAAATTTCATAGCTTTAAACTGGAATCCATTCTCCAATGATCGATTTGATTGTCTCGAGAAGATCCACTTGGGCTTTTGAAAGAGGCGCTATCCTCCTTTCTGTGTGTAAAGGGGTGGAAACTGATGAAGATCCAGGTGAGAGAAGGTTTAGGGGCTGACCACACACAAACGCGAAAGATCAGAGTAAACAAAGGAGACATTTTTATCAAACAATAGTGAATTTTTAAATAACACTTGATAAGAAACACTTGTATTTAGAATTCACATCTTACATTGTAAGAATGCACTGAAAAGATGGTTTATTACACAAAGACACACATCAAGTAAAATGTGGGCTCACTCCCTCAAAACAGCAGCAACACATCGTGGCAACAGCAGCAACACATCGTGGCATGCACTCTCCCCAGGACTGGAAACGTTCGGATGGCACTGAGGCACATGATTGCAGAACAGTCATTCGTAAAACATAGGGAGTTTAAGTTGGTTGGTTTCGGGATCTAATGTATTTCTTTAGCTTATCCCACACATTTTTCAATTTTGCTCTGATCTGGAGAGTCAGATCACCGTTCGAGGGCTGCGAATCCTATATAATGCTCCACCAACGAGTTCTTCGTCAAACGAGAACGATGAAATAGGGCTTTGCTTTCTTGAAAGAATATTTCCTACTATGGGAAACTGAGAGTCATGAATGGGCGTAGGTGGCAGGTGAATAAGTCCTCGTAGTGTTGAGGGATATTTTTCATTGAAATCACCCATAATGATCTTTAAGTGAGGCTTGACCTTGTTATTTAGATGCCGAATTTCTTCGTAAAATTCCTCAATTTCTTCCTCGGGATCACTTGTAGTGAGTGGGTAAGCTTAAGTGATAGTACGATTCCTCACTTCTTCGTAAGATTCCTCAATTTCTTCCTCGGGATGACTTGTAGTGTGTGGGTAAGTTTGAATGATCGTAAGATTCCTCAATTTCTTCCTGTGGATGACTTGTAGTGTGTGGGTAAGCTTGAATGATCGTAAGATTCCTCAATTTCTTGCTGGGGATGACTTGTAGTGTGTGGGTAAGCTTGAATGATCGTAAGATTCCTCAATTTCTTCCTGGGGATGACTTGTAGTGTGTGGGTAAGCTTGAATGATCGTAAGATTTCTCAATTCTTCGTAAGATTCCTCAATTTCTTCCTGGGGATGACTTGTAGTATGTGGGTAAGCTTGAATGATCGTAAGATTCCTCAATTTCTTCCTGGGGATGACTTGTAGTGTGTGGGTAAGCTTGAATGATCGTAAGATTTCTCAATTCTTCGTAAGATTCTTCAATTTGTTCCTCGGAATGACTTGTAGTGTGGGTAAGCTTGAATGATCGTAAGATTCCTCAATTCTTCGTACGATTCCTCAATTTCTTCCTCGGAAGGACTTGTAATGTGTGGGTAAGCTTGAATGATCGTAAGATTCCTCAATTCTTCGTAAGATTCCTCAATTTCTTCCTCGGAATGACTTGTAGTGTGGGGTAAGCTTGAATGATTTGAGTGTGATATCATTTTGAGAGTTGAATAACAGTCGCGCAGCTCTGTACGAGAGACTTTCAACTTCTAGAACATTGTCCTTCAGTTTCTTGTTTATTATAAATCCAACACCACTAGTTCTGCCAGTATCTGTCCAGCGATAGCAGAAAAGATGTCCACTTTTCAGTTTAATGATATGTTATCTTTTTCTTCTTACTTCATTTAACCAGAGGATTCTCATTTAATTCTTTGCAGTTCCTCCTCCTACAGTTCAAGGAGCCTTGAAAAGGAGGCTAGAGATCGTCCATTAAAAGAAGCCAAGGTCAGTATCAGATGCAGCTTAGTCCGATACCCCGTGACTTTTAGTACCCTCTGCCCTCGTGTCGCACTGGCCACTGCCTTTGCCAGTACATTTCTGCTGCCGGGGACTGCGGGCCATGTTTTACGTTTTGGAGTCAAATGGGAGGAGGGAGGGCTGGCCATATCTCACTTTGCTGGCTAAGCGGGTTGGTGAGTTTGGGATAGCATTTCCTCTAATCCCACTGTTATGGTTATACTGCTATGTGGAAGAGGTCAGATCACTGTTAGTGGAAACATAAACATATACTCAGTTATTGTGACCACCTCCTACTTTTGACGTCAACAGCGCGTAGCCAATGAATGAAGGCAAGTGTCGCAAGCTGGCTTGGAGGGTATATAAGATGTGCTATAGGCAATCGGAAAACATATCACTCGTTGCTGTCATGGATAAAAGGAGCGATTTATTAGATTAAAAAAAAGGATGATTACCGGCTTTTGGGCCAAGGGTGGCAATATTTCTGAATTAGCGCAGTTTGCGACATGTTCGTGTGCTGCTGTGGTTAAAGTACATCCCCACACCCGAAAGAGGGTCGGGGACACGGTCTACGGGTCAGGCGGGACTATGTGTGTCGCTGTAGGCAGTCATGAAGAACGTGCACTTGAGAAATCCCAGACAATTTGGTGAGCGGAACATAGCATCACACTGATTAATTTTTTCGAAGCACCGATGAAACGATTCTCATTTTTCCTATCTCGCCGTGTGGAAAGAACATCACATCAGTGCGAGAAACTTAACAACCGGGTCATCCTGGAAGTTCAGGCGCCAATATAACGTACAGTTTGTCCGCGTCTGACATTGAATTCGTACCCCATCACTCCGGAGTAAGTCTCTCTTCCAACTGAGCTACGCGGACATGTGCTCTCACAGCTATCTGCTTTTATCTCATGTGCGTCCTGCGGTGCAGGAACGTCAGAATCTGCGGGATATATTAGAACGGAGTGAGAGAACTGCTCTCCCTTCTCTACGGAATGAGTGTGAACTGACATAAGTGCTGCAGCGGACATTGGTCAAGTTACGCATGAGAGATGATCTACCCCTTGTGGAATTTATTCGTAGGCGTCTGCGATCTGTGATTGCACAGAAACCTGGACCAACGCGTATTTAGGTAGGCGTTCCTAATGCAAAGTTTGCTCAGCGTTTTAGACAGGGGAAAATACATGCTTTAGAACATGCAAGCTCATCGCTAAGCAGTTACTGATCTATTTTTTACATGAGGTCGGTTCTACCCTTTTATCATGTGCAATTCATAAAATTTTAGCGAGTAGGCAATGAGTTATTTCTGTACTAGAAATAGTGATTCGAAGAATTTTAAATGATTTTTTTACCGTTAGGATCGGGTACGAAATGATCTCTTCACTTCCTGATTTCTTTTAGCACTGCCTTTCCTAATTCATGTCCTAGGATCTACAATAAACGGACTAGCTGTTTGTGTTTTGTACATCAGAACTGTTGTGTTCAACAATTTCCTCCGTGATGAGCTTCCTGTCAGTTTGTCGTGTTTGTGCCTTACGGACTATCACTTCATGAAACGCCTGGACAAATTTTTGGCGGGTAAATCGTTTCCAAATCAAACGTGATTTAAAACCGCATTTTACAAGTTTATGTCATCTCAAAGTTCGACTTACGACAAAATGCATAACCTTGCATCTCGTTGGCAAAAGTGTGTTGCTGCGGCCAGTTTTTATGTTGGTTAATAAAGTCTATTGTGCATGGCATTTAGGATGCTTGACACTGGCCTTTAAATTCCGGCATTCCAATTCCACTTTCATTAAAATTCCGGCCTTTCATCTCCACTTCGATTAAAATTCAGGGCATTTCATCTCCACTTTCATTAAATTCCAGCATTTCATCTCCACTTACATTAAAATTCCGGCATTTCATCTCCAAACACCTATTGAAAAGTTACAGAAACTTAAAAAAAAAGAATTATCTCCTGATGTGCGATGCTGAAATGAAATTATAAAAGGAAATGTTCCATACATCTGTAACACATTTTCATTGACTAAACGCAAATAACGAGTTTTCATTTCTTAAAATTGGGGTTTTTCTGTTTCAGATTTTTGTTAAGTGGTGTTCTTATGTATTATCATTTTAGTTTATGAGATGTTATATTTTTAATAGCAAGCTTCTCTTCCCGTAAAAGCACAAAGTTGTACAATATTGCGTGAAAATGTATCCTTGCATCTTTCGGGAATACGCTTTCAATAATATGAAACTTGTAACGTGAAATGTGTGTTTCAAAGATACGTGCTTTCTCACATTTAGAACGTATAATAATAACAAAAATCTTTGCCCACTACTTGGGTCTTTGAATTTTATTTATGGTCAGTATTTGAAACTGGTCATCGATTTCCTTGAACTTAGCACTCCTAAACTCTCATAAACAATCTTACGGCCCAAATAATATAGGGAATACTTTGCGGTTAACTGTATGAGTATTGCACAATTTTATTACCTCGTAAAAGAATGAGATTTCATTGCATTGAGATTTATTGGTTTCAGGCGCTTGAAAATTATCAATAGAAAGTTTACGGGAACGTGATGGAAGAAAATAATAAGATCACAGATAAAAGTTTCATGTGTATCCGCACTGTAGAAAAGAAGAATAATGAAACTACGATGACTTTCAACAGTATAAGTTCTCCTCTTCTGTTTTATTATAAAATTTGGTCTACACATTTTTATGACTCTACAGATACCCGTATGTCAAGTACCGGTAAAGGCACAACCGAGAAGAAAGAAAAAACACCTACAGGAATTATTCCTGAGGCGTTTGTAAGAAAAGCAAACATATGCTCCAATAAATTAAACATTCAATGTAAGATAAATATTATTTATGTTACACGCTTAGAATGCCTGTTCACACACACACACACACACACACACTCACACAAACACACACACACACACACACACACAGAGATCGACAGATAGTGAGACAGCGAGAGAGAAAGATAGATAAATTTCAAATTTTGATGTTGGGCAATAAAGTGACCGCATCAAATTTCAATTTTGATGTTGTCGCACTCGAAATTATCATCACAAAAAAAATTTATACCTTCTTCGTTGTCATTAGTCATAAGGAATAACAAAAATCTCCTTAAGAATTCAATCCCTTAGTGTCACAATAGGAAGTAAATGTGAAAAATTAATGGCACAAAACTTTCGTTCGATAGTGAGAAATATAGCCTGACTTTGCAAATTGGGGATCTTGTGAGATATATTATAATTAACAACAGGTTTGAAACATGTACTGCACAAACTTTACATCATGTGTAAGACAAAGCTGAGAAATGCCATATAACAGATATGCACTGAATGATTTAGAGTTAAAACATTTTTAAGCGCTCCAATATTAATAAATTTATGAAATTGATAAATTCGAAATGTTCACAGTTAAGGCAATCGATTATCGGTCAGAGTGTTAATTGACCGATTTGAAAATTCCGATAAAAAAAACACATTTAAAGCGTGACTTCACTAAAATATAAAATATTTCGTTTAAACTAAGTGCTAGACTAAACTTCAGACCTAGTAGTTATTTTACAGTCATTAAATTAAACAGATTCAGAAACCGTGACATTATTGAATTTACACCCCGAGAAAATTCTAAACTCTATTTTTCGAGTTCTGGGAGTCAAACATGCAGATGTTCTCGTAGTTGAGGAAATTTATTAATTTTTACCTAACGTTCACCTGGGTTTTTAACATGTTGGGTGTTGTCCTATCAGCAATTTCTTCGGAGGATGTTTCTCTTGTCGGCGTTCGGATTGTCGATGTGACGTCTGTCAGTGATTTGTTTGTGAGAATTCTGCCCGCCCTGACAAATATTATGGTTTCAAAACAAGTGAAATATTTGAAGATCACCTTATGGTCGCTCCACTGGCGCAGTGGTCGAAGCGATTACTTCTTATCATTCGACTGAGATGGGTCCGGCTTTGAATCCCGGTGAGGCATGGATGTTGTGTATGTCTTACGGCTCTGGCTGTCTCCTTTCCCTGGAGCCAGTGACCCTAAATTAGGAACGGAACAAGCGACTGCTTATAACCCACTGAGTTGCTAACGGTGTTTGTTAAACTCCAATCCAAACAAAAACAAGTTAGTAAAATCATGCAATGCATTGTTTATGATACGTTTTCCAATATACTAGAAATTATTACTCAAGCTATTGCTCAAGTTATGAGAAAAATGGCTGTGGAAGAAATCTCACCCCTGTGCCCTGACCTTTGATCCATTTGGATGATATTCAACAGAACTGGTTCAGTATATCTCCGAAATAACATGATAAAGTTTTGACTCAATCGAAGCAATTTTACGTAAGTTATGATGCATAAGCGCTATGGAATAGATCCCGCTCCTGTGTCCTAACCTTTCACCCCATTTCGCCCATTTTCAATAGGATTTGTCCCCAAGAAGGTCCCTACAACATACTAACATTTCATCCAAATCGAAACATTTTTACTTAAGTTATGACTCATAATGGCGATGGAAGTAATTCCGCTCCTATGTCCTGACCTTTGACACTCATTTCGTTCACTTTCAATAGGGTTCCTTCCCAGGTGTTCCCCTACCACATAATAAAATTTCATCGAAATCGAGAGATTTTTACGCAAGTTATCGTGCGGGTGAACATACGCACACAACGCGCGACGTAATGAGGCAGATGGGAATCGCGACCATCTGCTAGCAAGGTGTAACGTCATAAAGATTTAATAGGATCCACAAACAACGCGGGACGTAATGAGATAGATGGCATAGCGTAACGGTGTCATGGCGTCGCCTCTTTAGATGACCGCGCGCCAACATCTAAAGGGGCGACGCCATGACACCGCACTACAACTTGGTAATTCGGGGTGGTTATTTGACCCACTAAACAAATTTTCTTAAAGTCGAGATCAAGCTAAATCGATTTCTAGTACCAGAAAACGGTAGATTAACGACTTTCATCAAAATCCTCAGAGCCGTTTTCAAAATGAAATTTACATACATACAAGAATTGCTCCTTTAAGGTGAACGTCAAGTAATTTTGCTTCCTGTACTTCGAATGGAAAAATTTCTGTACACATTTTCTTCCCAATTAATGCGTTCCCAAGGATGAAAATTTGAACATCGATTAACATATCTTCATTTTAAAACTTGGAACACTTAATGTTTTCTAAAACATAACCATAATTATACAATCCTACATTTTTTGTCTGCTGACGTCATGAAAATACAGATCGCGCCATCTTTTTTCTGGACAATTTATGCATTCACAGGGATGAAAATTTGAACAGCGATTAAAATAGCTTCATTTTATAACTTGGAATACTTAATATTTTCTGAAACATAACCATAATTATGCAATCCAACATTTGTTTGTGTACTGACGTCATCAAAGCACTGGTCGCGCCATCCTTTTTCTGGTTTCAACACCACCAAATTATTATGGTTATGTTTTAGAAAATATTAAGTATTCCAAGTTGTAATAAAGTTATTTTAATCGATGTTCAAATTTTCATCCTTGGGAACATATTAAGTGTGAAGGAAATGTGTACAAAAGTTTTTCCATTGGAAGTATAGTAAGCAAAATTACTTGACGTCCACCTTAATAATATGGGATAAGAGCGACGGAATGGATCGCATTCCTATGTCCTGACCTTTGACCCCATTTCGTCCACATTCGGTAGGGTTCGTCCCCAGGTGGTCCCCTACCACATACTGAAATTTCATCGGAATCGAACCATTTTTACGCACGTTATGACGCATAACTGCAACGGAATGCATCCCGCTCTTCTGTCCTAACCTTTGACCCCACTTCACCCATTTTTAACAATATTTGTCCCCTGGCGGTCCCCTACCACATACTAAAATTTAATTGAAATTGAACCATATTTACGCAAGTTATGACGCATAAGGTCAATGAAATGATCGCGCTCCTACGTCGTGACCTTTGACCCCATCTGTCCCATTTTCAATAGGGTTTGTCCCCAGGTGGTCCCCTACCACATAGTAAACTTTCATCGAAATCGAACCATATTTACGCAAGTCATGACGCATAAGGGCGATGGAAGTATCCCGTTCCTACGTCGTGACCTTTGACCCCATTTGTCCCATTTTCAACAGGGTTCGTCCCATGGTGGTCCCCTACCACATACTGATATTTCATCGAAATCGAACCATTTTTACGCCAGTTATCGTGCGGACGGACGGACGGACGGACGAACAAAGCAGGAGCATATACGCATCTTCAACCTACGGTTGGAAAGCGTAAAAAAACAAAAAGAAAGATCACTTTATGCGCGATACCAATTTCGGAAGGGATATGTGAGGATTTTCACACAACAAATTAATCGTCAGCCGGGCACTGCTTTGTGAGGTGTCAAAAACATAATTCTACCTTAATCTTTAACCTTTTAGGACGACCTTGGACATGGCTTTATGCCTTAAAATAAGCGGAATTATATCTGTATCGGAAACGACGTTCAAACATGTTGGTTCACGTCCTCGCATTTGAAGTGACGCACCTGCACGCCTGTTTGTTTGCGAACTGGTTACCAGAGAAACCAAGCTTCTAGTTGCGATGAATCCTGGGAAGATCTATGTGTGTTATTTACGGCATCAGAATAAAAGCCTATCTTCTTAGAGTATTGATGTTCCTAAGGTCAGACTTTGGTGTTTGTGAAACTGGTGTTCTAAAGGATTTATGTCGAAGATTGAATCGTCTATTTACTTGTGTTGTTTTGCATTTTACGAAACTGTGAAACCCATGGTGCCTGACGCCGTTGGTAAAGAGAAGTGAATCACTGTAAGTTTAAATCAGTTCAAAGAACTGTAAAAAGGAATGATGCTCCAAAATGGGGACTGACAGCGTTGATTTAGAACCCTTCGTCCTTCGATTATTATATTTTTGCTTTTGTTAGTAGTGAAACATAATTCAGTTTTTTATTTTCGTCGTGTGAAAATATGGGAATACATAAGTCCAGAAAAGTAATTATTTTCAACAGACTTCGGGAATAATAAGCCAGCATTATTCTTTCCAAAGTCTGACGAATGTGAATGTATATAATATACCTTGGCAAAAGACCGATCGTTTTTTTTATTACAAAAGTATGGTAGTTCTAATATTGTAGGCATAGTGCTCATTTTTTGAAATCTTAAGTACATCAATATAAAAAGGCATAGATACAAACTGTATGGAACTAAATCCAGATGTTGTGGATCAGAATGTAATACAAATTTAGAATTTTCTCCAAATCTTTTTACAAAGCCAAGTATTTTCACATTCTTTTCAAACGCTTTTAAGATAAACTCATACAAAATAAATGACACGGCAATAAATTTTATTTGTTGTTTCTATTTCAGCATTATTTCAACATTGTTAAACAGAAAACACAATATACCTTTTTCTTTTTAGCTTTTTCACAGAGAAGAGGAATTTCCAGCTTGAATTTTCCGCTAGAAGGAAACGAATACTTTCTCGTTTGTTTTATTTTTCGGAAAAAGCAATTATGCTCTTGTAAATGATTTTTTTTCAAGATTCTTTAATACTTGCTTTACCGTTATCATTTTCATCTATCAGTCTGTAACGTACCAGGAGATGTGACGTACCTGCCAGAAGGACGCACACGAGGGAGATGATGTAACGTACCAGGAGATGTGACGTACCTGCCAGAAGGACGCACACGACATAAAGGCAGATAGGAATCAGAATAAAATGTCCGCGTAGCTCAATTGGTAGAGCAACTTATTCCGGAATGAGGGGATCCGGGTTCGAGCCCCGGCGCGGATAAAAATGACGGAGAAATTTACTTCGTTATAATGGCGCCCGAACTATCCGGATGAACCGACCATTCAAAATCTCGCAATGGTGTGATGTTTTTTCCACACCGCGAGATAGGGAAAATAAGAGAATCCCTTCTCCAGCACTTCAAAAAAAAAAAAAAAAAAAATAAGGGGGAGATGATGTGACGTACCTGCCAGAAGGACGCACACGAGGGAGATGATGTAACGTACCAGGAGATGTGACGTACCTGCCAGAAGGACGCACACGACATAAAGGTAGATAGGAATCAGAATAAAATGTCCGCGTAGCTCAATTGGTAGAGTGACTTATTCCGGAATGAGGGGACCGGGTTCGAATCCTGGCGTGGACAGAAATGACGGAGAAATTTACTTCGTTATAAGTCCTATCCACTGACAGATAAAAACGTCTTACCCCAGAGTTGAATCTGGTTAAGAAGTAAATTTCGCAGATAATATGTATGGGGATTACGCCATTGTTTCAAGTGAAAACAAACACAAGTTATAGGAGCTGAACGAACAGGACATCTGCCTCGATTAAATCACTGTTTTATAAAATTCATAGTCTTCCTAAAATAAATCCTTACAGTAGGTTTTCCTTCGGATGATGCAACTTCTGTTGATTCAAGGGACTTCAACCTACGTCGCACATACCAGTCATATTTTAGTGGCCAACTAGACATATTTCACAAAAAAAAAAGAGCTAAAATGTGATAAAACAACATTCAATACATTTTTTTCAAAATCGAAAAAATATTATACAGAGAAATTCGGAATGAATGCGTCAATAAAACAATATCTCGTAAATTATGACTATTTTTAGCACGTCTTTTGTAAAAAACGATCGTGCTTATGTTATCGGTTTGTCCGTCCGTCCGACTGTACCCATGGTATCTCCGCAACTATTAGTCCGATTTGAAAAATTATTTTTGCATTCGAAAGCTTGAAATATGCGAATAATGATCCTTTATTTCGTCTTTTTTTACGATGCACAATTTCGCCGCTAGAGGGCGTAAATACAGATGATGTCGAATTCAAAAATACGTTTTATTCCACATATTTGCTTCTAAACATCCGACTGAAAAAAATCTTTTATCTTTCGATTCCATTTATGTCGAAGAGTATTTTGGATATAGTTTCTTTTTCAAATTACGCATAGATTTTCCGCTATGGGGCGTAAAGTAAATTGCATTTTTTTCGATAACTCTTTTTCTAAAACTCCGATTTGAAATTTTTTTTTGCAGCGGATACATCTGCTGATGCACAATCTTTTACATATAATTTCGAATTTTTGGTAAAAAATACTTTGGCCACCAGGGAACGTAACTGTTAATTTTTGCTTCAGAAGTATTTGCCAAAAAATCTGAGCTTCTAAAATATGGATTGAAAAATATTTTTCGTGGACTGATGCCAATCACATCGATAAACCTTTTCGGAATATTTTCTTCCTAAAATATTGCACAGTTACTCCGCCAGGGGGCGTAAATGTATATCTTATTTTTGTCAATATCTCGACTTCTAGGAGTCCGATTTGAAAAATTCCTTCTTTGTTAGATAGTGTTTTCAGTGTGACATGTTTTTCATATAGTTTCAAAATTTTCAAGTAATTCATAGACTTTCCGTTAGGCGGCGTATGGGTAAATTGCGTTTCCCCCTATATCTCTGCTTCTAAATCTCCGATCTGAAAAATTCTTTCTGCACCGGATACAGCTCCTGATGGGAAATTGTTTGCACATAATTTCTAATTTTTGTAAAAATGATTCGGCCACCAGTGGGCGTAAACCTTAATTTCCGCTTCTGATGTATTTGCAACAAAATATGAGCTTCTAAATTCTCGATTGAAAATAACATCGTTCGTAGACCGATACCACTTATGTCGACAAACCTTTTTGAAACATTTTCTTCTTAAAATAGTGCAGGGTTTCTACGCCAGGGGTGTAGATGTATATCTTATTTTTGTCAATATCTCGACTTCTAAGAATCCGATTTAAAAAAATCTTTCGTTGTTGGATAGTGTTTCTAGGGTGACATGTTTTTCCTATAAATTCAAAATTTTCAAGTAATTCATAGACTTTTCGCTAGGGGGCGTAGCGGTAAATTGCGTTTTCCCCTATATCTCTGCTTCTAAATCTCCGATCTGAAAAATTCTTTCTGCACCGGATACAGCTCCTGATGGGAAATCGTTTGCACGTAATTTCAAATTTTTGTAAAAATTGTTTGGCCACCAGGTGGCGTAAGTCTTAATTTCCGCTTCTGATGTATTTGCAGCAAAATATGAGCTCCTAAAATCTCGATTGAAAAAAAGTCTTTTGTGGACCGATACTTCTCATGTCGACAAACCTTTTAGGAACATTTTCTTCTTGAAATAATGCATGGTTTCTACGCCAGGGGCGTAGATATATATCTTATTTTTGTCAATATCTCTACTTCTAAAAGTCCGATTTGAAAAATTCCTTTTTTGTTGGATAGTGTTTGCGATGCGAAATGTTTTCCTATAAATTCAAAATTTTCAACTAAATCAGAGACTTTCCGCATTTCGCCACTAGGGGCCCTGCTATTGGTTGCATTTAACCGAGCGTAGTCGCTTTACTATACCGTTATCTCACTTGCATAACTGTACCTCTCTCCGTTCGCAAGTTATTCCAGTCTAAAGCGATTTTCCTATGCACCCTGTATATATACACTGAAGAGCAATTGAATTAGAGACAGCTGGCGTTATGCAAAATGGCGCTGTGTGAGGCCCTGTAAACGGAAACGACATGACGTATGCAGCGATCCGACAATACAAGCAGCGATGCAACGGGAATCAGTAAGAGTCGGACGAAGTATGGGTAAGACGATGGATCTACGCGCATTTGATCGTGGGCAAATTGTCGGGGACCGACGAATGGGTCAGTCCTTCTCGGAAGTCGTGCAGGCACTGGGATTTTCACGAGCCACTGTGCCACGGGTGCACCGTGAGTGCATCGAATCCGGTAAAACCATCCCTGCAAAGGTCAACTGCCGTGAACAACAGTGTGTGGATGAGCGGGGTCATCGTCGGCTAGCTCGCAGTGTTACAGCGGATAGACGGGCCACAGTGCAAGAAATCACTCGGCAACTTAACACTGATGGACAAAAACGTGTAAGCAGCCACACCATCCAGAGCCATCTCCGCGCTATGGGGTACAGAAGCCAGTCATTAAATTAAACAGATGGTAACATCTTGCACGTCAGGCGCTGACCCCCACGATCAAATCTTCTTGAACTGTGGGAGCTTGTTCAGGGGTCGTGGATCCGTATGTCTTCACAATGCTTCCGGTGTTTTGTCGAGTCCATTCAGAGACGAATCGCCGCCGTCATCAGGTCGAAAGGTAGGGCTACACGTTACTAGACAGGTATCTCTAATTTAATTGCTCTTCAGTGTATATACTACCTTTCGCCCTGATGAGTGCGACGATTCGCGTCTGCATAGACTCGACAAGACACCGGAAGCGTTGGGAAGCCATACGGATCCACGACCCCTGAACAAGCTTCCACAGTTTACGAAGATTTGATGGAGGGGTCAGAGCCTCGGACATCTCTCTCGATGGAATAGCAGGCGTGCTCGATGGGTTTGAGGTCAGGTGACCTAGCTTGCCAAGGAAGTGAGGTCACGTCGGTGGAGTGTTCATCCAACCAATCGGATACAATTCGACGGTGATGTCACGGTGCATTGTCTTGTTGTGCGAGGAGGTCCCCAGTGGAATTTTGAAGACCCATAAACGGGAGCAAATGGCCGTCCAGGATATCCCAGTAACTTTGACCTGTGAGGGACGATGTCACACCTATCAGGGGTCGCATTTCAGTCCACGTAAACAGTCCCTGGACGAGAAGGCCATCCCCACCAGATTGAAGAGGACCCTGCTGGCAAAAAGCATCCATCGTTTCATGTGGTTTGCGCAGTACTCATATGCTGCCTTTCGCATGTACCAACGTGAATCTCGACTAATCAGCCCAGGCAACATTTTCCACATGTCTAGGGTCCAGGGGCGACGTTCCCACGCCCATGCTAATCTCTGCACCCTTTGATGTGCGGTCAGCAGCGGTACCCTCGTGGGACGATTGCTTCTCTACCCCACAGCGAGGAGATGGTTCTGGATGGTGTGGCTGCTTACATGTTTTTGTGCACCAGCGTTCAATCGCCCAGTGAAATCTTGCATTGTGGGCCGTCTATCTACTGTTACAACGCTAGCTAGGCGACGATGACCCCGCTCATCCGCACGCTGTTGTCCACGGCAGTTGGCCCTTGCAGGGATGGTTTTATCGGATTCGATGTACTCACCGTGCAGCCGTGACACAGTGGCTCGTAAAATTCCCAGTGCCTGCACGTCTTCCGAGATGGAGTTACCCCTTAGTCGAGCACCGACAATTTGCCCACAATAAAATGCGCTTAAATCCTTCGTCTTAACCATATTGCATCCGACGACTACTGATTCCCGTTGCATCACTCCTTATATTATCGGATTGCTGCATACGTCATGTCGTTTTTGCTCACAGGGCCGCAAACAGCGCCACATCATTAGCAAAACGCCAGCTGTCTCGAATTTAATTGCTCTTCAGTGTATATATATATATATATATATATATATGGGATGTAAGGTCAGGTGATGCGTAACATCACAGCCTCTCCTTGACAAATGTCAACCCCGCCTTCTCGTGGTGCATCCTGTTCCCACTAAAGGGGCTCTGACGACCGCCCATAGCGGTATAACTATACCATCGGGATAAGAGGAAATTCTATCCCACACTCACCAACCCGCTTGGCCAGCGTGGTGAGTTATGGCCAAACCCCTCCAAAATGATTCCACAACTTAAATCTTGGCCCTCAGTCTCCGGCAGCTGGAATGTACCTGGCCAAGGCAGCGGCCAGTGCGACATGAAGGCAGAGGGTGCTAAGAATCCCCGGAGGACCGGACTAGGCTGCCATCTGATGCTGACCTTGGCTACTTACAATGGACGCTCCCTATCTTCTGATTCAAGGCTTCTTGAATTGGAAGAGGAACTACAAAGGATCAAGTGGGACATCGTGGGGCTAAGTGAGGTAAGGAGAAAAGGAGAAGATCTCATCGAACTGAAAAGTGGACATCTCTTCTACTATCGTGGGACAGATACTGGCAGAACTAGTGGTGTTGGATTTATAATAAACAAGAAACTGAAGGATAAAGTTGTAGAAGTTGAAAGTTCCTCTGACAGAGCTGCACGACTTGTTATCCAACTCTCGAAAAGATACCAGGCTCAGATTATTCAAACTTATGCACCCACCACAAGTCATCCTGAAGAAGAAATTGAAGAATTTTATGAGGAAATTTGTCATCTAAATAATAAAGGTAAGCAGCACTTGAAAATAATTATGGGAGATTTCAATGCAAAAATAGGGCAACGGCAACAGAATGAAACTTCAGTAGGTAAATTCGGTCACGGCAACAGAAACCAGCGTGGAAATACTCTCGTTGAGTTTGCAGAGGCAGAAGGGTTTTTCATCTTGAACTCCTTCTTCAAGAAAAAGCCACACAGGAAATGGACATGGAGACATCCAAATGGGACGACAAGTGAAATTGATTTTATTATGTGTAACAAAAAATTCGTCATAGAAGACTGCAGTGTGCTAAACAAGTTCAACACAGGTAGTGACCATAGATTGGTGAGATGTAAGATGCACCTCAACACTAAACTTGAACGTGGCAAGCTCATAAGACAAACAAAATCTATTGACATAACCAACCTTAAAAAACACCATAATACCTTCAAGTTAGAACTGAAGAACAGGTTCTCTGCTTTAGAAGGCCTAACATCGGAAGAAGTGGACATCTCTGAAGTTAACAGAAAAATAACCAAAGCTCTTATGGAAACAGCAACAAAATTAGCTGGGTCTAAGAACAAGTTGCATGTGAACAAATTATCAGGAAAAACCAAAATGTTGATGCAAAAAAGAAGAGAGATGAGGACAACTAAAGAAGATGTGACTTCCAAAGTGGAATATATATAGCTATGCAAGACAGTAAGAAAAAGTATCACTGAAGACGTAAGAAAATTCAACTGTGAACTAGTGAGGAAAGCAATTGAAAACAACCAAACCCTAAAGATAGCAAAGGGACATCTCAGTAAGGGAAGAAAACAGATTATGGTACTGAGAAAAGAAGATGGTTCTGTAACAAGAAATAGAGGCGAAATTTTGACAAGAGTGAAAGATTTCTACTCCAAATTATATGAAAGGGATGATATATGCACTCCAGACATCATGAAAGATACCAGTACCAGAGTTCCTCCAGTCCTTCCAGCAGAAGTTGCACATGCAATCAAGAACATGAAGCGAGGAAAAGCTCCAGGAGAAGATGGAATTACTGTAGACATCATACAAGAAGCAAGTGGAGAAATCGAAACAGTACTCACCCAAATTTTCACTCGATGCCTTAATGAAGGAAAGATTCCTGAGGATTGGAACACCGCTACAATGATCCTGCTACATAAGAAAGGTGACATTGAGGATCTCGGAAACTACAGACCTATCAGCCTCCTATCAGTAGTTTATAAAATCTTCACTAAAGTTCTTTCACACCGCTTGAAGGTAACACTGGACATGGCTCAACCGAGAGAACAAGCTGGATTCAGGAGTGGCTACAGCACAATAGATCATATCCACGTGCTGAGAGAACTAATTGAAAGAGCGAGGGAATATGAACTTCCATTGTGCATGGCTTTTATCGATTATGAAAAAGCCTTTGATTCGGTGAAACCATCAGCAGTTACAATGGCTCTGAAAACCTGCGGTATTGAAGATGCATACATTAATATTATTAGTAACATCTATGAAAATGCAAGTGCAAAGATTAGGCTGTTTGAAAATACAACACACGTAAAAATTGGAAAGGGAGTGAGACAAGGTGACACCATATCTCCGAAGCTCTTTAATGCCACATTGGAGGGTGTTTTTCAGTCGCTGAGCTGGGAAAACAAGGGGATAAAGATTAATGGAGATTATCTAACCCACCTTCGTTTTGCTGATGACGTAGTCATTTTTGCAACTACCCCATCAGAGCTGCAGAGTATGATCCAGGAACTTGCTGACAAGAGTAAAGAAGTGGGATTAAAAATGAACTTTCAGAAGACAAAAGTGATGTTCAATGCTTTTACAAGAAATGAAGATTTATCGATTGATGGAGAAAAGCTGGAGATAACAGACACGTACGTTTATCTTGGACAGCAGATATCAAGTGAGGGTCACATTGATGAAGAAATTAATCGGCGTACAAAACTTGCCTGGAGAGCTTTTGGAAGAAACAGCATAATTTTCAAGAGCAATATGCCATTATGTCTTAAAAGAAAAGTGTTTGATCAATGCATCCTTCCAGTGCTTACGTATGGTGCAGAGACGTGGACCTTAACTAAAAGAGACATACAAAGGCTGCAGACAACTCAAAGAAGCATGGAGAGGTGCATGCTTGGTGTAACCAGGAGAGATAAGAAGAGGAACTCGTGGATCCGAAAAATGACAAGAGTGGAAGACATCATGATCAGAGTTAAATCCCTGAAATGGCAATGGGCTGGACATACTGCCAGAAGGACAGATCATCGATGGACAGCCGAAATTTTAGATTGGATTCCAAGGGACAGGAAAAGACCCAGAAGAAGACCACATGGGAGATGGGTTGATGAAATTCGAAAGTATGCAGGGGTGACATGGAGGAGACTGGCACAAGACAGACCGTTGTGGAGGAAACTTGGGGAGACCTTCGTCCAGCAGTGGATTGATAATGGTTGACAATGATGATGATGATGATATATATATATATATATATATATATATATATATATATATATATATATGTACATAAATTCCTCTCTCTATATATGTACACTGGCGTGAAGGACGAGACAGTTTTCCGAATGTAACGTCGTGCAGAAGTGCTCCACATCGACTCAAATCATACCATAAGATCCCTAAGATGTAAGAATATGGGAGAAGTGAGCAAACCCGTCCAAACAATGAATCCAAAGGATACAGAGGCACTTTATTGAAAAGGTAGCTTCGAGAACAACTGGACAGAAGAGAGAAACCTCGGACTGCGTTGCAGGATTTACAACGTCTGTCCATGCTGAGGACGAGGTTGCCAAGGAGCTGTTGAGGCATCGCGGCCCATTCCTTTTACAGCGCCAATCGCAGCTGCGGAATCGTTGCTGGCGGCTGGTGACGTGCTGCCAAGCGTCTCCCGAGAAGGTCCCACACGTGTTTAATTGGATTTAGGTCCGGGAACCTTGCGGGCTAATCCATGCGTTAAATATCTTCACTCTCCAACAGCTCTGCGACAGCCATTGTACGATGAGGTGTAGCGTTGTCATCCATGAAGAGGAACTCAGGACCCACAGCACCTCTGAGCAGACGCACGTGAAGCAGGAGAACCTCGGTACTATAGCGGACACCAGTGACTGAACCTCCTTGGAAGCTGTGGAGGTCAGTACGGTTACCAAGCATGATACCGCCCCAAACAAGAACTCCGCCACCTCCAAACCTGTCTCTTTCGGTGATGTTGGAGGTGTGATTGCGTGTTTCCTGCTCTCTCCCGATGGGTATACGTCCAGAATCGCTCGTCAGATTAAAACGGCTCTCATCCGTAAAAAAGCTCGACCCCATTGCTGATGTGTCCAGTTCTTGTGTTCCTGGCTCCACAGAAACCACCGTCTCCGATCAGCAGGCGTTACAGGCACACACCGTACTGGTCGTCGTGCAAATAGACCACCTTTGTGCAGCCTCCTTTCCACGGTAAAACGCGATAACGGACGTCCAGTTGTCTGTTGCATGTGCCGTGCGATTTCTCCCGCTGTCTGCCGTCTGTCTCTTTTCGCCTGTAGGACAATATACCGGTCGCTCACCGCCGTGGTTGCTCGTGGACGACCACTGCTATACCCTCGGACAGCTGTTCCTGTCGTTTGAAATGCTCTCCAAGCTCGTGAAACGATGCTGTGAGCGATCCCGAACTCTTCGGCCACACTAGTCACACTTACCCCTTCTTCCAACTTCCCAATGACGCGTCCTCGGGTAAAATCATCCAGATGTCGTCTACTGGTTTGCCTGTTGGTCATATCACACGGTGGCAGCAACTCGACGTCGTTTAAACCGATGTACACCGTGCAACAGCTTTTACCGAATTGCTGAGCGTTCATCGCCCGTGTGCTTTATGCCCTTTCGACACACACACCCCACACCCCCTCCAACGTCATGCTGCATATATGTGCATGCCCTACCGTACCGGACCCTAGTCTATCTGCTGAGTTGTCTTTCGGTCCGCTCTGCCTGTTCCTTCCGCTGTTATGGTAATTTCTCCTCTTTGTCCTTAATTTTTGCACACCAGGGTTAATACATAAATTATAAAAAAATTGGATATATTTTTTAGGAAATATTGTATCGGTGCCGAGTCATTTCTTAAGCTCAAAACTATCAAGTAACTTTATGGTCATAAAGAGCAGTAGGGGTTGTATGTGGTACGTGCCTTATTAATTATTTTAATGTGTCCAGTTACCCTTCGACTAAAATAACCATTCAATAAATAAAACTAAAGAAACATGCAAAATTTAGTCATATGTTTTTTTATGCTAGAGGTGTTTCTGCTGATTTAGTATATCTAATTTATACCCAATAATTGCAAATCTGAAATTTTAAATATGCTGGAAAAAGGAGGGACGTTCAAATGTTCTAAAACTGACCTTGAAAGTAAAACTTGGCAGTTATAACGAAGCAAATTTCTCCGTCATTTCTGTCCACGCCAGGATTCGAACCCTGATCCCCTCATACCGGAATAAGTTACTCTACCAATTGAGCTACGCGGACGTCTGTTCTGGCTGCTATCTGCCTTTATGTCGTGTGAGTCCTGCTGGAAGGTACGTCACACAGTTTATGCAAGTCTTGCTAAGTATTGCATCGTACTTCAGTTATATAACATCCACGCCACGTCGCCGTGTCAGCATTTAAAACGGCTCCACAGTGCATTAAAATCTATAATGTGACAACGGATGAGCCAAAGATGAAATTGAGAAACCGAAAAGTCCTTGAATTTTTTAGGAAGGAAGTTTAAACGCCACGCAGCATTCATAAACGTATAGTCCGTGTGTACGTCAATGGTGCACATTCATATGCCACAGTCAGAAGATGGGCTGTTTCTTTTTTAAACGGGGAAGGGACTCGCTGGAAGACAGCCCTTTGCGAGGAATGCTCAGTGGTCTGTGATCACAGAAGAAAAGGTGCCAGAAAGAGGAAGACCTGGTAATGCCTAACAGGCGAATCCGTGTCGTACAGATTGCTGAGGAACTGAATTAAAGTACCGGCAGTGTTGAGACCATTTTGCATGAATGGTCAAGGATGTCAAATGTCTGTTCCAGATGGGGTCCTCGAATGTTGACACCTGAGATGAAAAATAATCGTGTTGAAGCAAGTCGGGTTCAACTTGACAGTATTATCCGCGATCCAGATATCTTCTATTCCAACATTGTGACTGGTGATGACACGTGGCTTCACCATTGGGATCAAGATACTAAACAAGTGAGCATGCGCTGGAAACATAATGGATCACCACCACCAAACAAATTCAGAGGCCAACTGTCTGTAGGAAAGATTATGGCCACCATTTTAGAGGGACTCAGAACGGTTGATGTAAATTGATTGTTTGCCTTTAAAAAAAGTGTATGAGTGCTGCCCATTATGCATCGCGATTTCTACCATTGCGTGAAGCCATCAGGAGCAAACGTCAATGAAAATGTCGACGGGGTGTTCTGCTTTTCCAGGATAATGTTCCAATCCAGAAAGCCGATGTTTCCAAGTACGCTGTGGCAGAATGCGGCTCCCAACTGCTTCCCGAACTACTACACTCAACTAATGTCGCCTACTAACTTCTTCCTCTTTACATAGCTGAAGAAAGATCTTCTGGGTTAGCGTTTTGCGGATGATTCTGAACCGAAGGAGACAACGAAGTTTTGGACAAAAACAAATTTGCTGAAGGGATTCGCCAACTCTATGATCAGTACAACAAGTGCATCAGCCAGGAGAGAATATATGGAAAAATAGAAGTACGTTTTTGAGAAAAACAAATTTTTTTGTATGATAGGCTTAGAACTAACTGTACTTCAAACTTCATAATTGTGCTATTAAAATTCATGATTCGTACAGAATATATCATATTTGACAAGATTTAAATCAAATTTAACGTATTCAATACAGGGAACACCGTTTAATAATTGTGGAAGTTATTGCCATTTTTATTACTAGTGTGAGTCTGGTAACATCCTGCACGTCAGCACTATATGCCATATGGAAATGCTTCGTGTTGAACATACTGTTCTAAGGGGAAAGGAATTTTACATGATACAGTTCTGGGTCCTTAAGGACGAACTCGTATGCAACTGCAGAGGGCATATTTAAAAGAAATTGTACAGAAACCTGGTCGATGGCATTCCAAGCAAGACAAGAATAGGTCCTGGGGCCTACACTTTTAGGAAGATGTATTATGTGCGATTGGTACATTTACAATATGTTAATATGGGGAGGAACCATTCGAAAGCAACGAATACAAGTACACTGAAGTGCCAGAAAAACAGGTACAGACTAGCTTATGCAAAATACATAGCAACGTCCCCTATGCGCGTACTCGGTTGCGTCTGCCAGTGCGTATATAAAGCGATAGACATCCTTGCCAACTGTCAGAGCTGCTTTCTGCATGAGAATGACAAGTAATAAGGATTTAAGCGATTTTCAAAGCTGTGTCATAGTTGGCGCTCGTGAGATGAGCCATATTATTTCGGAGGTAGAAACGAAGTTCGGATTTTCACGGACGACCATTGCAAGGGTGTACCGTGACTACAAGAATTCCAGCAAAACCTCCAACCTACGATACCAGTGTGGCCGTAAAAAGACATTGGAACGTGACCATCGTCGGCTGTCAAGAATCGTTTCACGCGATAGGCGTGCAACACTCTCGCAGGTATCATCGTAATTTAAAGCTGGGGCCTCAACAAGCATCAGCGTCCGGACTGTGCAACGTACACTGCACGATATGTGCTCTTGGAGCCGACGCCCATTTCGAGTCTCCTTGATGGGTGCACGACACAAAGCTATGCGCCTCGCTTGGGCACGGCAACACCGCCACTGGCCACTTGATGACTGGAAACAAGTAACCTGGTCTGACAAGTTGCATTTCCAACTGTATCAGGCAGATGGAATGATTCGTGTGTGGCGCAAACCCCATGAAACCCTGGATCCCGCCTGTCAACAGGGAACTGTACCGGCTGGTGGGGGTCCTTAATTGTATAGGGTGTGCTTAGCTGGACTTTACTGGGACCCCTTTTTCGTCTACAAACGTCTGTGACCGGCCAACGCTATGTGCGCATCCTTTCTGACGAGGTACGCCCGTTCATGTCCTGCATTCATGCTCATGGGTTGGGCTTCTTCCAACAGCACAATGCACCTGCACACAAGTGTCGGGACGCCACATTACGGTTAGAGGAGCATTCATCTGAGTTTGGGGTGTTGTCATTCCCACCCACGTCCCCAGATCTGAGCGTGATAGAACGCATTTGGGATGCCATGCAACGCGCTATCGAACACTGGAATCCGAGACCTTGGAATACACCCGAATTGTAGACTCCACTAGCTTCTGGAAATTTGCCCACATCATATTTCCAGAAGCTAGTGTAGTCCATGCGCAGTCGTATTTCTGTAGTCCTACGCTCCCGTGTGGGACCTACCAAGCCAAGCATTAGACTAGTGTACCAGTTTTTCTGGCACTTCAATGTAAATCAGGAGGAAATGTTTCGGTATAAAATTTTAGCAAATACACTTTATGAATACTTTCTCAAGTCGTTCAGTTAATACACCACAGACATACACTACAAAATTGCAGTGAATGGCAAAGAGTACGAAGTACCCTTATTGAAACCTTTGACAAAATACTTGGCAAGGTGTGATTTGCAGTTAATAACAAAGAGGAAGTACCGTATTTTAAAAGTTTAACAAAATACTTCGCAAGGTGTGATTTGCAGTGAATAACAAAAAAGAAGATGCACCGCTATTTAAACATTTAAAAGGTCAACACTGGAAAAAGTATTACCGTTTGAATTTGAGTAGCCATCGAAATTTTCAGGATTCAGTGCAAATGTTTGAGATATGCCTACTCATAGGTTAATCAATAGGAATTTCAAGCATATCGATTAACATGTTGCAACGGAAAGCATTCGAGATAGCATGTGTTAATATTAAATGCAATGCGTATGCTGACCCGGGCATAAGAAAAAATAAGCATTTGAAGTATTTGCATAATTTTTCGCTTGATTAAGTAAACGAGTTTTAAATAAAATCCCAAATAAAGGAATGTTTCGATGCATCTTTTGAATGTCTAATGAAATATATTAGATCTTCATTTGCTACGATGAACTACCAAAGAGGAATCTCCTTCAATTTCGAAAGAAAAATTCATTACTCAAGGGCACATACCTTACCTTTATCAGTAATCTTTTGTTTGCTGATGCAGCTCTTCTTTTCAAAGAAAGAAATCTAGGAATTCGGGGAATGATGATTAAATAATGCTAGTGAATCGCCAGAAGGAAAACCGCTAGAACTAATTAGATATTAAATCAAAAACTCAACAAATGCAATACACTGGGCTAGATTAAGATAAACTACTGAGAACTGCTGAAAAGTTAAAGAAAAATATGCCGCATTAAACTCATTAACCTAAAGCAATATCAGTTACGTGCTTTAAGGTGTGGATATTTCAATATTGTTAAACAGTTTTTGTTACTTACAATCATTAAATGATTTTTTCTCATAATAGGAAAACGAATTTCTAAAAAACTATGATAACCTAAGAAAACTGAAACAGTTATGCGAAGAACAAATTCTATAAGGGGAAATAATCATTTAAAAATACAATTCTGCAGCAGAACTGATATCACAAATGACAATTTAAATACAAAGAGAAGTAATAGAAATTTGGAAGATGTTAATCCGTTTATTGGCGTAAATGTGACATGGATGTAAATTCAGATAATATCCGAAAACTTAAAAAATTCGTCGTTTTGGAACGGGAATCGAATCCGCGTCTCCCGGATAGTGCCCAAGTATACTAGTTTCCGATTAATTTGAATATAACCATCTACGGATTTGTTAGTTGAAGCAACCGGCATTCATATATAGCGAATTTGGAGGTTTAGAATTCATTCCCCTGTTTGCCCGGAGCAGCAGAATATCAATGAATGAAATGCGGGACTACACCATTGTACAATACCATTTGTAAGATGTTAATACGTTTATTGGTGTAAATGTGACATGGTGTAGTGGTGCAGTGTAGTGTTCATGTGGGTGGTGTAATGGGTAGCATACTCGGGCGCTATCCGGGAGACACGGATTCGATTTCCGCTCCTGGACTAAAATATTTTCAAGTTTTCGAACATTATCTGACTTAACATCCATGTTGTATTTACACCAATAAATGGATTAACATCTTCCAAGTTTGTAGTGTACAATGGTGTACGCCTGTATTTCATTCACTGAGAAGTAATAGAATGTATCTGAATTTAAATCCAATAATTTGAAGAACATATGAATGAGGAAACGGAACAAAGATGTGCAACATAGACAATAAATTGTACCAATTTTTAATTTGAACAGAGGAGTTAGCTTGCCGTTTTTCACGGAATATAGAGGACGTATAGACCGATCATATTGTGATTTTACGTGGAAAATATATACATTCCATAGTTTTATTTTCACAACGTCTATGACTATGTCTTATGAATATAAAAATATATAGGTACTTGAGCATGAGTCCCACTGTTTCGTTTCTGTATTAACATTTGTTCTACTCCATTTGGACGATATATTTCAAGGTGGAATATTTTTGGAGTTACATTAAATCAGATAACGGCCCACCATGTACCAATTTGTATCCCAAGAGTCTGCGACACTACGAATTTGCATTATTGATGTCACCCCGGTGGAGCAGTAGTCTAAGGGCTGGGTACTGTCAATTCGTCTGATATGTGTCCGGGATCGAATCCCGGTGAGGCATGGATGTTGTGCTTTTCTTACGGAACTGGCTCTCTCCCTTCCCTGTAGACAGTGACCCTTAGTTAGGGACGGGCGACTGTTTATATCCCACCGAGTTGCTCACAGTGGTCGTTAAACCTCCAAACAAAAAAAAGAAAGAAAAAAAAAGTATTGACTACCTCGGTGTAATCGACTTGCCCGCGAAAAGGATTTTACGCCCTTGCTACGCAATTGAAAATGCATAATTTTCATTTTATTCATTCGCTAAGCGGCCTTTTTTCAGATTTTCACTTTATCGAGACATCGATGAATTATCGCGGAATATATTACAGTCGAAACGGTATCTAATGAAGTTGAAGGGAGTGCAAAAATCATTCGATACATATGGAAACTTCGTTATGACCTAACAGATAAAAAGGTTTATCTTGTCATATTACATTACGTCAGGATAAACTAGTCAGCCATAACCATTTATCAATTAACATGCAATACATATGAATTTAAAACTATAGCTAGTAAAATACTTGCAAAATGAGGTAGATCTGTAATAAGTGGAAATTAAAATAATATGAGGGTGATCTGCAAATCTGTAATAAGCAAAACATTTAACGAATGCAAAAATTGAACTAGAGAAAATTTGTTTCATGTTATGTCGGTTATATGGTACTGTGGTTATTATGATCAAGTTCCTCTAAGGCAGTGGTTAAGATGTTTCTAGATACAAAGTAAACCCTAAATTGAGATTCAGTGATTGAACTCTCTAAATTGAGATTCAGTGATTGAAAAGTAGCGCAGGGAAGAGATAAGGGAAACATTTTCCAGGATATGAAGGTTTAGCAAGTTTGGTGGGGAAGGAAGAGAGAGGTGGTAAGAAAGTAACTGAAACATTCATGTCTTCGCGAACTGATGTATCTCTAAGGAAAACCCCGGGTGCTGTCAACAGCAGGTAAGTCCTTGTTTCTCAGTGAAATAAATAAGTGAATGTCACTTATTTCTTTCCATTTTGACTGATAACCCTGCTAAATCTCGATCTATGAGGTATTTCAAAAAAATATTGCTCCCAATGCACGGCTAAAATATCGTGGTAGAAGACCACGAAGCTCAACTGATTCATAAAACTTTGTTTTTTGCGGAGCTCCGTATTATGCCAACTCGTTATGTGTAGGTTCGAGTGTAGACTGTATTTTAATGTAAGCTAGGATCATATCCCATTCCCAGATGAGGCATATGTCATATGTTTTTCATATGCAGTAGCTTTCCACATATCCTGAAACGAGTGGCCCTACATTAGGTACAGAACATTACAATGAAGTATAAGTATCTGTCGATTAACACGGTAAGGAAAACTTGCAAATGACCTTTATATCCCTAATAAACGTTGCGTCGATATATGTGTTTAATTGGATTAAAAGACATATACAAATTTAAAAAAAATACTTAAAAATTAAATAGTTAAAAGTACTAGATCTTTCGACCAACACTATGTGGTCGAAAGACCTAGTACTTTTAACATCAGGTACAGGACATACTGAACAGACTATTACTGCGAGCACAACATATATACATACAAAGGCGTGATAACGCATTTTTATGTATATATATTGAAGTTTGGAACCAATGGAATATATTGAAGTTTGCAATCAATGGAATATATTGAAGGTTGGAATCAATAGAGAAAGGTAGAAATCCAATTGATTGGATGGTCTAATTGAAAAATAAATTCAAAGAACGATGATCACCAGGACGTTCCAAACGTTTAGTCCAAATTTGGGAAATACAGTATATGCGGGTTCGTCGTGGTTGCAGTACCTTTGCTTAAGAAAGCAAATAAACAAACTTTCAGCAAAAAAAGTTGGGAATCTGTTGTTGTTAGGTGCGAGCATGCGAATTTCATGCCATAAAGGTATATGAGACCCGCTAGCAACCAGCCTAGCTAATGCCGTTGATCTAGATCCAGTTCGCTTATCATATAAATATTCAGGCACACGGGTTTTAACCATTCTGACAGTCGAGCTTATGTACAATTAATCTTCGACATTAGGTTCCACGGCTTTCAGTGGAATTGAATATACGTCGCATTTAAGTATTGGTTTGATGATCATCGGAAAATAAATTGCGAGTACTTAAACCAAAGTTCAAGTAGGAGTGTAATCCATATATCCCACATAGTGCTTTGAATGGTTGGTTCGCTATAAAGTAGTGAAGGAGAAGCGTCTGAATTTGCGCAGAATTAAAAACACAGTTTTCCGTTGATGTCCGAAGTCAGTAGCATCATTTAGGATCCTATGCAACTGAAGCTTACATACACGAATAGCAGATGAGTGTGATAACGCCCTGCGTACCAAAACTCTGATTGCAGCAAATTTAGCAGACTGTGGTTGAAACGAAGAATAAGGTGCAAGAACAGGTTGGATTCTTGCACAACAGATTCACAACTATTTTTGCTGAATGTTTATTTATTTACCTTCTTAAGCAAATGTGTTTCATCGACGACGTATCCGCATATATTTCCCAAATTTGGACTAAACGTTTGGAACGCTTGGGTGACCATCGTACTTTGAATTTATTTTTAAACTTGACCATCCGATCAACTGGATTTCTACCTTTTCCTACTGACTCCAACCTTCAATAGTTCTTTAGATTACCCACCTCTCCATAGTGTGTTTGTTCGGTAACGTTGCGTTCCTGTACGAGAATGCGTGATAATGTACAGTATCATCACGCCTTTTTCACTGTATATACGCTGTGCTCGCATGAACAGTTTGTTAAGTATGTGCCTGATGAAGGCCACATAGTGTTGGTCGAAATATCTAGTACTTTGAACTATTGTATTTAAAAGTATTGTTTTTTTAACTTGAATATGTCTTTTGACTCAATCAAAAACCAATATCGACGCAACGTTTACTGAGGCTATAAAGATCAGTTGCAAGTTTTTCTTATCGTGTTAATCGACAGATATTTATGTTTCCCTGTTACATTCGACACGAATATTTTGTGTATATGTTATAGACGGAAGACTACTTAAAGATCCAAATGTTTCTCATAGTGATCGATCAGCTTGACATCTCAATGTGATCGCGTGCAAACTCAACTTAAGAATCCAATTCGAATTTTGTAGATTGAAAAAACAGAACTCGAGTCATTAATAATCCTACGTTTTTTAATTGGCACGTGATCACCTTGACATCTGAAAGTGATCTCGTGCTATTATACAGCAGGCAATCGTTTTGACATCGCGAGAGCACACACGAATTAATCGATAAGTGATGACGCAAAAATGCAGAAGTTGGTGTGACGTCAAGCGTTCCAGAGAGACGGACCTGGGTGATCATATTACTAACGGAAAGCAGTGGAAGAGGAATGGGAAAGTAGAAAGCACTACAACTTTTAAGAAAGGCCCTGATATCTTGGAAGTCTAGATATAGGTTCATAGTCCAGAGAAAGGGATATCAGATATAACATTTAACAAATAAATAATTTTATTTTAAAAATCAATTATTTTGATGAAAATCGCATTAAAATATGTGAACAACCTCTGTATATTGCTTGGATATTACCTCACTGACCTGTCACCGAGTTTATTGTACTTGAAGAGTGTTTCACGCTACGAGTGTTATGACTCATTGGGCTAACTGCTAAGGTAACGAACTTTGGTTAACAGACACGACGTGAAAGTTTCTGTAAGTGTATTTGTTTTCACTGAATGTCTAGATGTATTCTTAAAAAATGATATCTCTGTGCTTCATTAATAACATTATGTTTTAATGAATCCAAAAGTCAGTTGAAACTGTTCAGTTTCGATAGTTTAATCAGGATTCAAACAATGTCGGTGTTCTAAGTAAATTGACGTTTTTGACTTATATATTGAGGCTCTTAAAACCAAAGAACATCACAAGTCATATGCCTGCAAATGATAAACTGTTTTCATTAAGATTCTTAAAGAACGTCTGGCGTATTTTGTATACCTTTTTCTTACTTAACAATTTCGCTTTCAAGTTCCACTGCAACTGTTTACCTGGTTTAAAGCCTGCCAAAATAGTTACAACAATGTCGAAGAACCTAAGGAAGGAGAGAGATGTTTGGGTTATCATATTCAACCCAGTGTAATGATGTCCGTGCCAGGGGAACTAGCACTTCCAGATCATGCTTTGTGTCATGGAGTAGAGAACAAGTACTAGAAACCGAGTTCCGCGCTGCTGCGAAAGACCCAGTGGTCACCATTCGTGACTGCCACGGAGGAAATCTTATGGCCGCCCCGGTGGCGCAGTGGTCTAAGCGATGGACTTTGATCATTAGTCCGAAAGGGGTCCGGGTTCGAATCCCGGTCAGGCATGGATGTTGTGTTTGTCTTACGGCACTGGCTCTCTCCCTTCCCTGCAACCAGTGACTCTAAATTAGGGACGGGCGACTGCTTATAGCCCATTGAGTTGCTCACAGTGGTCGTTAAACCTTCAATCAAAAAAAAAAAAAAAAAAAAAATCTTATGATCGATCCTAGGCAGGTTGAAACACTCAACACTAAATATTAGCTGTGCGTTGGATGGGCATGTTAAGCCGTCGGACCCCGTATACTGGCCCCCGGTCATTAATAAGGACGTATTCCTCTCCCTTCTTACTTGTGTGACTTTCTTCTCTGGCACTCTAGCCCAAATCTCCTAGCTTCCTAGTTCTAAGGATTGTTTAAGACTTGCGGTCAGACACTCCCTTCATAAAATCTTCTACATAAATCTCTCTGTTTTTTTAACACTCTTGGCAGCTTCATGGTCTCTAATTACGTAATGAGAAGAGGAAAGGAATCGTTTACAGTAGCTTAGGTAAAACGCACGTATTATTTTAGTTTTCCTTCTTTTTTTCTGGTTTGGGGAACGCACACGATTTTGGACACCATATAGTTCAGCTACGTAAGCCATTTCAAGAGATAATACCTATTTGGGAGTGTTTATACACCGATGAGGTATTACATTATGACAACTCCCAGCCTTGCTATATGAGCGCCTGGAGAACAAACGGTGGCTCAGCTGAAGTTCACAGAGCAGTATATATACCACCTGAGGACCGCCGTCCGGTGAGTAGAGTGTTCGGAGTCAGAATGAGAAAAGCTGCCGATTTATCGGAGTTTGATATAAGACAAATTGTGACGGCACGGCACCTCGGAGCTACAATTTCGGAAACGGAGCGGCTTGTGCGTTGTTCACATGCCGCTGTAGTGATTACGTGCCAAACGTGGTGCACAAATAGCCAAAATACGACCATCGTCCAGCTGTGTGTCATCCACAGCTCATTGATGCCAGAGGAGAGTGGAGATTGGCTCGCATTGTTCACAGTGACCGCAAGGCCAAAGTGCGGCAAATCACTCGAAGCAACAACAGTGGTGATCAGGCAATGTGTCACAACACACAGTTCACCGCAGTCTTCTGCGCATGAGCCTGCGTAGCCGAAGACCGTGCGTGGTGACTATGCCCACTGCACGTCATCACCAGCAACGCATGTAATGGGCCCAAGATCATCGAGATTGGACCGTGGATGATTGCAAGAAAGTGGCCTTATCTGACGAATCAAGATTCCTGGTGCATCACGTAGACAGCCCAGCGCGGATACGCCGATTACCAACGGAGGCTATGGCATCCGGATGCACTGTTGGGCGGAAACAGACCGGCGGAGGAGTTGTTATGCTGTGGGCAATGTTTTTGGGGAACGCGTTAGTCCCCATTATCCAATAACACAATCCCTGTCAGCTCTCAGGTATCTGAACATCGTTGCAGACCAAGTTCACTCATTCATGGCAACTGTGTTCCCTGTTGGTGATGGCCATTACCAACAGAATAATGCGCCATGCCAGAATTGTCAAGGAGTGGTTCGAAGAACATTCTGGTGAATTTCTGTAAATGCTCTGGCCTCCAAATTCACCTAACATGAACCCAATCGATCATTTGTAGTTCGACTTGGAAAAGCGGGCTCGCTCTAAATCACTACCACACCGAAATGTTTGGGAACTGGAAGACCCGCTGTAGACATTATGGTACCAAATACACCAGGATACCTGTCGGCACCACATCGAATCGATGTCTTGCCGAATGGCAGCTGTTTTGCAGGCTAAATGGTGTCCTACAACCTATTAGGTAGGTGATCTTAATATTATGGCTGATTGGTGTAAATGAAAAGCAGACTGGAATCAAATATTCGAACTACAGGTGCAGTATCCAGTAAAGTCGAGATATCGACGTATGAAAAATAATATATAATACCTACGTACATATCACCAAGCTGTTCTCAGGGATTCACAGGTGAACTCTTCCGCCAGAAAAATTTTTAACTGACAGAAATGGAATTTACTTGCTTTTCAAATATCTCCATTTACAGTGATCTTGGCACACAGCTTGAGCTTCACAGACATCCATCACACGAAGCACAAGTCCTTTTGTTCCTCATACTCATAATCTTTTTCTCCTGCAGACATTCCTGAATTTGGTGCTCTCAAGTTTCCTTCATCACTCATTCTTTGAACATGGCCGAACCACCTAAAACTATTAGTCTCCACCTTACTAACAACATTTTGCCGCACGTTACCCAACTGCAACGGATCTTCATTCCTCAAGTTATCAGAGCGAGTGCTGGCACAAACTTCTCGCAAATAACTGATCTCTCCAACACACAAACGATTCTTATGTCTCTTCTGCTGTACCCAGGTCTCACTGCCGTAAATCAGAGTAAGAAAAATTACACTATTATTCACACCCATTTGGGACTTCCTTAAAAATCGGTCATTTCTGTGAAATCTTCCAAAAGCAGCTATGACTTGCAATGAAGATTTCACTCGCCTACTATTTTTTTTTGTGTGATTTAAGGTTTAACGACCACCAGTGAGCAACTTGATAAGCTCTAAGCCGTCGCTCGTCCCAAATTTGGGGACACTGGTTCCAGGGGCGGCTCTACTAATTTCACAATCTAATTTCTTCCCTGTATCAAGAATGCTTCTCATATATACAGAATGGTTCACCTGGCCAATCACTGTGTCATTCAGACTTATATTGCATTCAGTTCTAACAACTCCACGCTCAGAAATAATAACTTTGGTTTTTCCCTTATTTATACCCAGTGTGAATTTCATATAAACTTCATACAAATATAATAACGGCCGCAATTCCGAAACGTGTACATCGAAGAAATACTGAAAGCTCAAATGAATATCCGTAAGACTATTTTAAGACTACAATGAATATCCTATGTCTTTCAGGCTATATATAGAATTATTTCCAACTAAGCAGAAAAGGGATTAGAAAGTGAAAAATCGCATTCGTTGAAAAGTTAAGATGAATTAATTTAAGTATAATCAGTCACTTTTTATTTTTACAAGCGTTTTAAAGCAATGTTAGAAGCAAACACAGAGACTAAAGAATCGAGTAATTTGCTTTTCGATAAAACCCGTTCATATGAAATTCAGTTCTTTTAATATAAATCGAAGGAAATAAAAATGCAAACGAGAGAAGAGCAATTCCCCATTGAAAATAAAAAAGTTTGAATTGAATACTAGATTGGCTTTATTCCAAAATATGGCAAAAGAACAAAGGCTTATTTTCCCAGCGATATCATTTTCGCTTTTGATTTTCATGTATGCCTCTTGCTCTATTTTTTATGCTACATAAATAGTTCTCTGAAAAATTTTATTAGCCAAAAAAAAAATATCTTTTCTAGATTTCTCACAAACTCGTTTGGCAAAACTCAGAATAAATTTATTTGAACAATAGCCATATCTGTTTATCTCCTAATTCATTCCCCATTGGTATTTATGAAAAAATATTATTGACAGCAAGGCTAATTGTACTCCTTCCGCCAACATTGTTCTCAGGAAATGGAAACAAAAATTAAAGTAATTCAGCCATCTGGTTTCAAGGAGAGCTTTTGTTCAGTTCGGCTTCTCAAAGTTTGATTAATGACTTTCACACCTCTTTGCTTTTTCGTCTTACCCTGCAAAACAACCTGAACTGAAACTGAAATAAATCGTTCCAATATTTTGTGAACTGTAGTAATAGGTTTTCTTTCATTTGGATAAACGTCATCAAATGGATTAAAATTAGATCTAACGAACTGCCTTCAAAAGTTCGATTATCACTACAAAATTTGAGTTAATAGTAAGCCAACTTAATATGGCAATCAAAGTTATCGAATTTCCAAATATTCATGGCTACCTGATTAGCTAACTAATTGGCTCAAAAATGTTTCTGCTTATAAGCACGTGTTTTGTAAAAAAAGATAGTACTTCTGTTATCGGTTTGTCCGTCCGTCCGTCCGCCCGTCCATCTATAGCCATAACATCTCAGCAACTATTAGTCCGATTTGAAAAATTCTTTTTGCATTGGGAAGCATGAAATATGCAAATGATGATCCTTTATTTCGTTTTTTTTTTTTTTTTAGGATGTACAGTTTCGCCGGTAGAGGGTGTAAATGCAGATGATGTCGAATTCAAAAATACGTTTTATTCCACATATTCGCTTCTAAACATCCGCTTGAAAAAAATTATGTCTTTCGATTCCATTTGTCGAAGAGTATTTTAGATATAGTTATTTTTCAAATTACGCATAGATTCTCAGCTAGGGGGCGTAAAAGTAAATTACATTTTACCTGATAACTCTTCTTCTAAAACTCCGATTTGAAAATTTTTGTTCTTCATCTGATGCATCTCCCGATGGAAAATCTTTTGCATATAATTTCAAATTTTTGGTAAAGAATACTTTGGCCACCAGACAGCGTAAGTGTTAATTTTTGCTTCTGATGTATTTGCCATAAAATCATAGCTTCTAAAATATCGATTAAAAATTTCTTTCGTGAACTGATACCACCCACATCGATAAAACTTTTCGGAATATTTTCTTCTTAAAATATTCCACAGTTTCTCAGCCAGGGGGCGTAGATGTATATCTTATTTTTGTCAATATCTCTACTTGTAGGTGTCCGATTTAAAAAATTCCTTCTTTGTTGGATAGTGTTTTCGGTGTGGCATGTTTTCCATATAATTTCAAAATTCTCAAGTAACTCATAGACTTTCCGCTAGGGGGCGTAGCGGCAAATTGCGTTTCACCCTATATCTCTGCTTCTAAATCTCCGATTTGAAAAATTCTTTCTGCACCGGATACAGCTCCTAATGGGAAATCATTTGCACATAATTTCTAATTTTTGTAAAGAATTAGTTTGGCCACCAGGGGGCGTAAATCTTAATTTTCGCTTCTGTTGTATTTGCAGCAAAATATGAGCTTCTAAATTATCGATTGAAAAAAACGTCGTTTGTTGACCGATACTACTCATGTCGACAAACCTTTTAGAAACATTTTCTTCTTGAAATAGTGCATGGTTCCTACGCCAGGGGGCGTAGATGTACATCTTTTTTTGTCAATATCTCTACTTCTAGGAGTCCGATTTGAAAAATTCCTTCTTTGTTGGATAGTGTTTTCCGTGCGACATGTTTTTCATATAATTTCAAAATTTTCAAGTAATTCATAGACTTTCCGCTAGGGGGCGTAGCGGTAAATTGCGTTTCCCCAATATCTCTGCTTCTAAATCTCCGATTTGAAAAATTCTTTCTGCACCGGATACAGCTCCTGATGGGAAATCGTTTGCACATAATTTCTAATATTGGTAAGAAATAGTTTGGCCACCATGGTGCGTAAATCTTAATTTCCACTTCTGTTGTATTTGCTGCAAAATATGAGCTTCTAAATTCTCGATTGAAAAAAACGTCGTTTGTTGACCAATACTACTCATGTCGACAAACCTTTTAGGAAAATTTTCTTCGTAAAAAAATGCGTGTGTTCCTACGCCAGGGGGCGTAGATGTATATCCTTTTTTTGTCAATATCTATACTTCTAAGAGTACGATTTGAAAAATTCCTTCTTTGTTGGATAGTGTTTCCGATGCGAAATGTTTTCCCTATAAATTCAAAAATTTCAAGTAAATCATACACTTTTCGCTAGGGGCACAAAGGTAAATTGCGTATTCTGCGTTATTTCTGCTCCTAAAGCTCTGATTTGAAAAATTCTTCCTGTATCGCATACAAGACCTGATGGAAAATATTTTTCACATAATTTCTAATGTTTGGTAAAGAATAGTTTAGCCACCAGGGGTCATATGTGTTAATTTCTGCTTCTGAAGCATTTGTTGCAAAATCTGGGCTCCTGAAAACTAAACTATTTTTTTTTTTTTTTACTTCGACCGATACCGCTTATTCGGATAAACCTTTTCAGAATGCTTTCTTCCTAAAATAATGCATGCGTTTCCCAGCAGGGGACGTAAAGTCACATCTTATTTTTACCGATATCTCTGTTTCTAAGAGTTCGCAAGCTCACGATTCCGCTTACAGCAATATCTGAGGGATTAAAACCCCGATTGAAAATATTCTTTCTTTGGTCAGATCTATTGTTTTCCATACCGGTTCCATTGACTTTGAATAGCTTTGATAAATTTAATTTGCGTCAGAACGGATTCAAAAGACGTGCTTATTTCACCCGAAAATTCGGTGTCAACTTTCTTGTTAATATTTATATTAATGACATTTTTTGTTACATAACTGATATGGATCTTCTTTTATATGTCGATGATATAATTATTCTCCCAACATGCAATAATACTATTGAAGTCACCCAGAAAATTAATATCCAACTTAACAAAATTTTAGATTGGTTAAACTCTAATGAATAATTATTAAATATTATTAAAACAAATTCTTTGATTTTTGCAAAACAACATTTTACACAATTATGAAATATCACCTTCAGATATAGCAAAAGTATTGAATAGGTTGTTCTATACTTTACTTCGGGATAACGACCTTAAATGGAACAAACATGTCAACAACCTGCTTTGCAAACTATCTAAAAACATTGACGTTATTAGTTCAATACTAACAAACCTTTCCCCAAAAACTATTATTCTTTTATATTATACTATGTTCCAGACACACATCAACTATGCTGTACTGACACGGTGACAGACAATAAAATATAATTTTAAAAAACTTCAAACTTTTTAAAATAAATATATTAGATTAATTGATCTTAAATTCAATACAAGAACACAGTTACCACTATACACCAACACAAAAGTTTACCAAAATAAATATAATATGCCCAAAATCAACCAACTTTATTATTTTAATATAGGAAAAATCACGTTCAAGGATATAAAAAAATAATCTACACACTGATATAATTAAAATTATTCCACAGACCCACCCACACGACACCGAAGTAAATCACATATTCGACCGATTCGTCCAAAAACGGAAACTATGAAACAAAGCCTAAACTACATAGGCCCTCGTTACTGGAATTCACTACCAACGGAACTAACAATACTAAATAACTTTAATATTTTATAAAGAAATTAAAAAGTTACATAATGAATCACAGTTACTAACCCATTAATAAAAAACCAAAAAAAAAATACTAATTTCAAAACAAATTATACTTAAACTACTAATCCTGTTTTACTTGCATTTCGGCACACACCACTGATCATGCTTGACGCTTTGGCTTGTCTGTGTTCGCTTAATGTACTTTTTTTTACGCTTTCCAACCGTAGGTTGAAGAAGCGTATATTCTCCAGCTTTGTTCGTCCGTCCGTCCGCACGATAACTGGCGTAAAAATTGTTCGATTTCGATGAAATTTTAGTATGTGGTAGGCGACCACCGGCGGACGAAACCTATTGAAAATGGGACAAATGGGGTCAAAGGTCACGACGTAGGTGCGGAATCATTCCATTGCCCTTATGTGTCATAACTTACGTAAATATGGTTCGATTTCAATGAAAGTTTACTATGTAGTAGGGGACCACCTGGGATTGAACCCTATTGAAAATTGATGAATTGGGGTCAAAGGTCAGGACATAAGATCGGGATGCATTCCATTGCACTTATGCGTCATAACGTGCGTAAAAATGGTTCGATTTCGATGAAATTTTAGTATGTAGTAGGGGACCACCTGGGGACGAACTCTATTGAAAATGGACGAAATGTGGTCAAAGGTCAGGACATAGGATTACGATCCATTCCATTACTTCCAATGGAAAAACTTTTGTACACATTTCCTTCACAATTAATGTGTTCCCAAGGATGAAAATTTGAACATCGATTAAAATAAATTCATATTATAACTTGGAAAACTTAATATTTTCTAAAACATAACCATAATTATATTAAAATCAATCACTTTTCCTTTGGTGGTGTTGAAACCAGAGAAAAGATGGCGCGACCTATACTTTGATGGCGTCAGTGTACAATAAAATGTTGGATTGCATAATTACGGTTATGGTTTAGAAAATATTAAGTATTCCAAGTTATGAAATGAAGCTATTTTAATTGATGCTCAAATTTTCATCCTTGTGAACGCATTAATTGTCCAGAAGAAAGATGGCGCGACCTGTGTTTTCATGACGTCAGTAGACAAACAAATGTTGAATTGCATAAATATGGTTGTGTTTTAAAAAATATTAAGTATTGCAAGTTATAAAATTAAGATATTTAAATCGATGTTCAAATTTTCATCCTTGAGAACGCATTAATTGTGAAGAAAATGTGTACAGAAGTTTTTCCATTAGAAGTATAGGAAGCAAAATTACTTGACGTCCACCTTAAAGTAGCAATTCTTGTATGTACGTACGTAAAATTTTTTTGAAAACGGCTCTAAGAATTTTGATGAAAGTCGTTAACCTACCGTTTTCTGGTACTAGAAATCGATTTAGCTTGATCTCGACTTTAGGAGAATTCGTTTAGTGGATTAAATAACCACCCCGAATTATAACGTTTTTAGTGATGGCGTTGTTCCATTAATGTTACCAATGCTTAGAAATCTTATGACGTCATAATCTCGCCTTTGAGAATACTGGTGCGCGGTCACGCCATCTGTCTCATTACGTCACGCATTGTGTGTGGATCCTATTAAATTTTTATGACGTAACACTCTTCCGGCAAGCAGATGGTCGCGATTCCCATCTGCCTCAATACGTCACGCGTTGTGTGCGTATGTCCGTCCACAGGATAACTCGCGTAACAATCGTTCGATTTCGATTAAATTTTAGTATCTGGTAGGGGATCACTTGGGAAGAAACCCTATTTAAAGTGAACGAAATGGGGTCAAAGGTCAGTACATAGAAGCGGGATTCATTCCACTGCTATTATGCGTCATAACTAACATAAAAAAGTTTCGATTTCGATGAACTTGTAGTAGGTGTAGGGGACCACCTGGCGACAAACCTTATTGAAAATGGGAGAAATGAGGTCAAAGGTCAGGACATAGAAGCGGAATCACTTCCATCGCTGTTATGCGTCATAACTTACGTAAAAATGCTTTGATTTGGATGAAATGTTAGGATGTTGTAGGGTCTTGCCTGGGGACGAATTCTATTGAAAATGGGCGAAATGGGGTCAAAGTTTAGGACACAGGAGCGGGATCTATTCCATAGCTCTTATGCATCATAACTTACGTAAAAATGCTATGATTGCGACAAAATGTTATCATGTTATTTCGGAGGTATACCAAACCGGTTCTGTTAAATATCATCGAAATGGGATCAAAGGTCAGGGCACAGGACCGAGATTTATTCCACAGCCATTATTCTCATAACTTGAGTAATAACTTGAGTAATGATTTCTGGTATGTTGGAAAGCGTATTATAATCAATGCATTGCATGATTTTACTAACTTGTTTTCTTTTTCATTTAACACTGCTGGATAGGGAGCTCGGGGTTGGTCAGGCCTTGCTGTTTATGTTTTATAAACTATATTTCATGTACTACATGGCAATGCTCAGCAAAACAAATGAATGAAAATGAAATGAAATAACTGAGCTGCACATAAATAGCAAAAAAAGATATTATGAGGAAGATGATGATGCTATCCATTTAGTCGGGCCCAACTTTTGAAGTACAGGTGATTGTATTTAGATATATTGAGATAATTCCTTGCCGAAATAGAATCTCGCTGGCTTGAATCCAGAAAACAATGTCAGTACATTGATACTCTTTCGTCGATCACGTATGTTTCGTCAATTTCACCAAAAGTATGTTGCCAAGTGGACATGTCTCTGTTTCGTCTGGAAGTGAGACTCAAATATCGATCGTCTGTTGTAATTCTGGCTCTGCGACGTGCTTGTCCTTATCAACGACTTACTTCACCTATCTTCTGAACATTTCTCCAGTCTTCATAGACATTTTCTGAAACATTCAATGTTCTGGAAATTTTCTCCTGGGACTGACCGACTTGCATCCTACCAGTCACCTTCCACTGCTGAAAATCATCCATACAGTGTCTTCTTGATACGATGCACTCGATATGCCAATGAAGTGAAGGCAAGAATCATCTAGAACAACAACAAAATGCAAGTAGCATTGAGCATCTTTTTCACACAATTCATATTTGCACATTGCTGCTTACCTGCGCCAAAAGTGAATGCGAGAAAGTTTTCTGCTAAGCGACATGTGCATGTTCACCAATTTATAGAAAACTGTTTTACATATATCGGCAGGTACCCGGTCGAGTCACATTATTGTGACCACTAGCTAATATCCAGCCTAACCGCCGTGCGCATCGCGTACAGCACCTAAACTGGCTGGGAGTAACTCATTAATTTGCTGAAAGTTATCCACAGGTAGGTGAAGCCATGCTGATTGCAGTGCATCTGATAACTTCTGTAGGGTGCGTGGTGGAGGATCCATAAAGCGAACAACACGACCGAGGTGGTTTCACGGATGTTCAATTGGGTTTAAATCTGGAGAATTAGGGGGCCAGAGAAGTACTTTGAAGACTTCATCGTGCTCTTCCAACCACTCTTGGGCATGTTTAGCTGTGTGACACGTCGCATTATCTTGCTGGAAGATCCCATCCTCCCCAGGGAAAACAATCAGCATGTATAAGCGTGCGTATTCTGCAAGGATGGATTCATAACGAATTTGTTCCATAGTGCCATCCACAGGTATGAGTGGACCCAGGGAATGCAACGTGAAAATTTCCCAGATCATAACGCTGCTCCCACCAGCTTGTGTTCTTCCAGCAATAGTTGAAGAGTGTTTGTTCTCCGATGTTTCTGGCTTTATACGCCAACGTCCATCTGTTCGATAAAGCAGAAAACGTGACTCATCGGAGAAGTCAATCCTTTGCCGATCAGCGGAGATCCAATTCGCATACTGCCGTGCAAATGTAAGACTTTTCCGCCGATGCACTTTCGTTAGCTTAGGTGCAGTGACCATCCATCTGCATCGGAGTCCCATATGCAGCAGAGTTCGGTGAACTGCCGTTTTAGACACACTTCCGGTAGCCCCCTGGTTCATTCGGCCAGTGCGTTGCTCCACTATTGCGTGTCGACCGGCCCTCACGCACCTTCGAAACCGACGTGCACCTCTCACATCAATGGAACGTGGTGCTCCGCAGTTTCTACATCCCTTATTCGCAGTGGTGCCAATTCTCCAATCACGGTATACTGTAACAACAGCAGCACGCTAACAGTTCACAAACTGCGCTGATTCAGAAATACTGCTACCCTTGGACCGAAAGCCGACAATCATATATTTTTTCAAATCTAATAAATTTCTCCTTTTATCCATGACAGCAACGAGTGATATGTTTTCAGAATGCTACAGCACACCTTATATACCCTCCAAGCCAGCTCACGACACGCGCCTTCTTTCATTGGCTACGCGCTGTTGACCTTAAAAGTAGGAAGTGGTCACAATAATGTAACTCGACTGTGTATATATGTTTTTGTAGATTAACCTTTGATTTTTAGCATCCCTATTTAAATGCGTTTTTAGGCTGCATTTACAGAAAACTGTTCCTTTGGTAATATGGACTATGTATAGAAAATATTTGCCACATTTGCTCATATGAAAAAGTAAATATTTCGATTTAAATTCTTCGACGGATCAGGGGCGTCTTAATGCAACGGGGGACCTTTCCGCACTAACTTTTAAATTTCTAAATTTTTGCAATAAGAAAAATATGTTGATTTAATAAACGATAATCTGTTGATACAAGCAAACTCAGAAAAGAAATAAGGAAAGAAATTTAAATTTAGCAAGGTAAGTGTCCACTAAATAAACAAAGACACTAAATAAACAAGTAGGGTAGTCATTTATAAATAAACAAAGACACTAAATAAACAAGTAGGGCAGTCATTTATAATACTTATCCACGCTTTTAGCAACACGCTGCAACCGAACAATAGTTATTCGGTCACCGCCGGGAAAATGAATCCACTGATCTCCCGATATCTAGCCAAGCACGTCATCCTTACACCACGGTAGCCAACAATCCCCAGCCGTCACCGAATAAAATATTTTCGGTTGCTGTGTGTTGCAAAAAACGTGGAAAGAGCGATGTCTTTGTTTATTTCCTGACGCCACGTATTTGGAGGACTTTCACATTGGAACTGTCTACTGAAACTGATATTAACATTTTCGCTCATAATGAGGTGCGTCGCATAAATATAGACAGTCGACTTTGCGGCGTGAACGCAATGCGAATATAGGTAGAAACCTGAAGTGGTACCTAATTAGACATAACCCTCAAACAAACGTTTCGATCCGTCGAGATAACCGGTTTGTGTGATAAGAACACCACAGAGTGAAAGAGTGTAATTTTAGGTGTCTGATAAATATAAAGACAACTATGTAAAGTAGCCACATGCAAATGAGATGTACAAATTAGCATTTTGTACGCACGCGCATGGGCCGTAATTCGGTCCAGCCTACAAAAGACAGTGGACCTGCCGTCAGATATTCATTGACTGAAATGCCAAGCAACAGTCAACTTTCTGGTGATTAGGTGCAGAAGATTTGGAGACTGAGAGCAAATGGATTGCCTGTAGCTAAAATTTGTACAGCCATGGGGAGATGTTGGGCAGTCATTTATAATATTTTATTGAAACGTGGTGCGTTAACTGCCAGAAAACGGCCTGGAAGGCCTCGAATAACAACCAAACGAGATGATCGTGCAATCATGCGTTTAGTTCCATCCCAAAGGTTATCACTACGTGAAGTTTCTCGGACTGTTGGTGTCACCGATTCAAAGGACACAGTTCATCGACGAATCAAGGAAAGTAGCAACATTGTGCTCCGTAAAATGCGCCGTCTGCCACACCTCACGCTGCGCCACAAGGAAGCTATATTGTTATGGACAAGCAGTCACATGCACTGGACGGACGAGTGGATCACAACACATTTTCTCCGATAAGAAAAAGTTCAACCTGGACTGCCCTGACGGTTGGAACTGCTATTGGCATGATTTACGACGCGAGCTACGCACCTTCTTCATCAGACAGAAAGGAGGGGGATCTGTGATGGTCTAGGTAGCTTTTGCGTTCAATGGGACAACGGATATCGCTTTTTTGCAAGGCAGGCAAAACTCCGAGCCGTATCAGGACATACTCAGCAGCCACCTTCTACCGTTTGCCGAAACTCTAGCGGGTGTTGATTATCTGTTCCAGCAAGACAATGCCTCTATCCATCAGTCTGCATCAACGAAAAGATGGTTTAACACCCATCATGTGACCGTAATAGATTGGCCAGCACTCAGTCCAGATCTGAACCCTATCGAGAACCTCAGGGGTATCTTAGCTCGCGATGTGTATGCGAATGGAGGGCAGTTCTCAAGTGTGGTGGCATTGAAAGAGCAAATTGAACAAAGCTGGTACGCACACCGTCCCGAACACTTACATCACTTGGTGGACATCATGCCCAATCGGGTTTTCAGTGTTATTCGGAACAACGGCTCCACTATTCGTACCGGAGGTGCTCATAACTAGTAAGTATTTATATTTTTGAGACAGCGTATTTCTGTTGTGGTTTTTTTTCGTCTTCTACTTGGCGTTGGAATTGTTATGTTTCCGTCCAACTATGGTGCAGATACGTGTCCTATGCTATTTTTGCTATAAATATGATGTGTACATTTCAGCTCGTTGTTTTTTCTTTTTTATTCGAGAATTTGTTCTGCCTCTATATTTATGCGACGCACTATAACAGCATTTTATGGAAATCAAATCAGCATAGAATTTTTTTTCCTAAAGGTAAGAGTCATTGGCTACTCATGAAAGTATCAATAAAAGTCTATAAATAGAGATTATGAACATACAGAAATTTCAGCGTCTCACACTTGTTTCCTCATTCAAATGTTTTCTTTTCTTGATCTGAGAGTGGCGAATTCCCTAATCACACGGGAAAAGTCTAATTCTTGCGTTAGTTCATGTTAGATGGACAATAAAGGTAAACTTAGTTACAAATAAATATCTTCCTTTATGGACCTAAATACCACTACATTACTTATAATTAAAAGCAGATATGAAGCACATTAATGGAGTATCAATTCATTTTCTTTGTGTACACACTGATGAGTACCAACCATGTCGCGATTCTTCCAACTATAACTCCATCCGTGATTAAAACATCTGGCTTTATTCTCTCATTCATGTACATTATATACATTATCGGATACACATCATTGCTATCTGATATGAACACCAAAAATTTGTTTTACAGGGTCATACATTGATTATTCACACCGAAAAGTCTATAGTTGCCAATAAATATATTTCTTTACGGACCTAATAACCATTACGTACCTTATAATCCATAGTTGATATGAAGCACATTAATGATGTTATAACGAAGTAAATTTCTCCGTCATTTCTGTCCACGCCATGATTCGAACCCGAGTCCGCTTATTCCGGAATAAGTAGCTATACCAATTGAGCTACGCAGACGTTTTGTTCTGATTGCTATATGTCTTTATGTCGTGTGCGTCCTTCTGGCAGGTACGTCACATCTCCTGGTACGCTACAATGTGTCATTTCATTTTATTTGTGTACACTCGTACTGATGAGTCCCAACCATGTCGCGATTCTTCCAAATATAACTCCATCCGTGATTAAAACATCTGGCTTTATTCTCTCATTCATGTACATTATATACATTATTGGATACACATCATTGCTAACTGATATGAACCCAAAAATTTGTGTTTCCGGGTCATACATTGATTATTCACACCGAAGGGTCTATACTTGCAAATAAATATCTTTCTTTAAGGACCAAAATACCATTACGTACCTTATAATCCATAGTTGATATGAAGCACATTAATGATGTGTCAATTTATTTTCTTTGTGTACACTCGTACTGATGAGTCCCAACCATGTCGCGATTCTTCCAACTATAACTCCATCGGTAGGTGAAACATCTGAATTTATTATCTCATTCATGTACATTATTGACACTGTCCGCGTCGATATTGGAGCATCCAAGCCTCCTCGTACACTACGCAAAATGTCTCCCGTTGTTGCCTCTGGGTCCCCTACCGCATGACGTCGAATGCGACGATCGTAGTGCTCGGACGTCCGTCTCCGTGCTCCAGTCCCCCTACGACGATGCACAGATCCTTCCTGGGACCAATGTCTCTAAATGCGACCAACGGTTGCGGCATCACGTTGCGTTTCTTCCGCAATACGACGCAATGACCATCCGGCGGTACGAAAGCCTACGATGACAGCTCTCGTGAACTCATCTGTTTGACAAAATCGCATGCGACGGCGTCTTAACGGCATTGACACACCTTATTATTTTTCTAGACAGAGCTACAGTAGAACCACTCATTTCTCGCGGCTGCAACGATGTCTCGATTGATGGCCTCACTGGCTGGTTGTCCGCTTATAACCTGCACGCCGTTCGTGCGATTGCCCTGCAAATGAAATCATATGCATAACTTGTACGTGTGCACCCACTCTGCAACTTGAATGGCGCTGCGTTCACGTCTTCGTGGTGTGGCATTTTCTCTGTCCGGCAGTGTGAATCAGCTACGCGCGGTTAACACCTCCATTTCGTAATTTCTGACAGAAGGTATCGGAATTCAGAAGGCACCACCGTTTAGATAAAAGCGTTTCATTTTTTTGTCACTTTTCATCAGATTCTATAAAGTAGCGGATGGATCGGCTGAAATCAGAATCTTTATTTTGGTATGCGAGTGGGCCTTTTAAAATCCAGCAGTTTCGGAGAGCGTCATCAATCAGTGTCCACTTTCCGGGATCCGTAGAATACCACCGTTTAGATAAAACCGCTTCATTTTTTTGTCACTTTTCATCAGATTCTATAAAGTAGCGGATGGACCGGCTGAAATCAGAATCTTTATTTTGGTATGCGAGTGGGCCTTTTAAAATCCAGCAGTTTCGGAGAGCGTCATCAATCAGTGTCCACTTTCCGGGATCCGTAGAATACCACCGTTTAGATAAAAGCGCTTCATTTTTTGTCACTTTTCATCAGATTCTATAAAGTAGCGGATGGATCGGCTGAAATCAGAATTTATTTTGGTATGCCAGTGGGCCTTTTAAAATCCAGCAGTTCCGGAGAGCGTCATCAATCAGTGTCCACTTTCCGGGATCCGTTGAATACCACCGTTTAGATAAAAGCGCTTCATTTTTTTGTCACTTTTCATCAGATTCTATAAAGTAGCGGATGGATCGGCTGAAATCAGAATCTTTATTTTGGTATGCGAGTGGGCCTTTTAAAATCCAGCAGTTTCGGAGAGCGTCATCAATTAGTGTCCACTTTCCGGGATCCGTAGAATACCGCCGTTTAGATAAAAGCGCTTCATTCTTTTGTCACTTTTCATCAGATTCTATAAAGTAGCGGATGGATCGGCTGAAATCAGAATTTATTTTGGTATGCGAGTGGGCCTTTTAAAATCCAGCAGTTTCGGAGAGCGTCATCAATCAGTGTCCACTTTCCGGGATCCGTAGAATACCACCGTTTAGATAAAAGGGCTTCATTTTTTTGTCACTTTTCATCAGATTCTATAAAGTAGCAGATGGATCGGCTGAAATCAGAATCTTTATTTTGGTATGCGAGTGGGCCTTTTACAATCCAGCAGTTTCGGAGAGCGTCGTCAATCAGTGTCCACTTTCCGGGATCCGTAGAATATGTTACTTCACAGTCAACACTTTCTGCCTGCTTTTTGGCTCTCTGAAGAGGTTCTGTGACTTCCGTTTCCTCAATCTACATCATCACAGATTTCTTTCACTGAATCTGCCAGGACTTTTTAAGGGACTTATTAATCTCGACTTCCTTTGAAGGAAAATAAGATGATTTACTAGGAATTGTTCGCAGCTCATTCTCCTGTTGTGCTGCTTTTTTCCTTTTCGACGCGCTACTTGAATAGGAACGTTTCATTTTTTACAGTCAATTACGAGAGAAAATGAGAATGTAGTTGCTTCCCAAGCAGCTCGCAGTGCTAGGCCGACACTCTCCCTCCCTCTAATCTCTAAATTTATTTACTGCGGGGTTGTACTGTGACTGTCACATCCTCGGATCACTGCTTTATTAGGGGTCATATGGTATGTGATCCAGCAGGTCAGATGCTCAGAGCAGGTCACTAGTGAATAAGATAGCCAAATTCGTGGAAAACGCATGCATAATTGTTCGCAGTTCTTCCTATGTCCTACAACTCCCCTCCACATCATTCTTTCTGGGCTTGCTCAACATAGTATAGATTTACAGAAAGGGAGTGCACTTGAGTCTTGATACAGTGCGAGATATAATGTCTTGCAACATTAGAAATGCTTTAACGCTTTAACCGGCTGGAACGAATGAACTCGGGGTTAGCAAAATGGGCAGAAATTAGCTCAAACGATTATATTCGTTGTCTAAAAAGTAGGCGGAACGTGGCTGGAATGAGTGAACCTGCGCACCAGAAATCGTTGATTTTCCTTTAGGCTTTTCATTCAAAGTGTTAATTTAAGGAGAATGATTGCCATCAATGATTTCTGTCTAATTACCTTCTCCGCTAGAAATGCTATAAAGATGGTGCCTTAAAAAAAGAGGGAAAAGAGGTTTCAGTAACTTGTTTTTACCTACTGGCATGATGCCTGTGTCAGGGGGACTAGCCGTTCCCAATCATTACTTGGGTCATGGAGCAGACAATAAAAGGACTATACAGGAATCAGACTGCAGACTATAAAACTGAGAACTCTAAGGGAGCCCCTACCACCAGCGAAGGATTTATAGTCGATATTGCTAAGATGAGATAAGGAAAGAAATGATGTAACTTTCGTAAAACCCGGCCTCTAGGTTAACATTTCTGTTTGAGGATCGCAGAAAACTTTGAGTACCGTTTGGTTCAAGTGCATCGGCTTCGTAAAGGGTTAAACGAAGGGACATAAGTAATAAATTATTTCTCTCAATTAACACATTCTAATGCAATCCTAACTGTTCTGCGTTTTCTACAGCTTAAGTTTTAACCACCAAACATCAAAGTAAAAAAATCGCATGAATAATAAAATAAATAAACAAACTTTTCCACAAATTTGGGGCCCCTGTTTGGGTCGGGGTCTGGTCCCAGTTGGCCTACCCGTTAAAATGACACTCGACGTTAGGGTATAAGCAGAAAAAATTAGAATTTCAAATCTGCAGACGTATTATATTAACATTAGCATCACCTCCTCATTTTTTATTTGAATTCATTCCTGGAACGATTCTTTAAAATATGAAAAGAGTTGACGCTGAAACTTTTCCAGCTTCTTTAAAACAGAATCACGCCCTGCTCCATCATCTAAAGAATCCCAGATCATGAATGGTGCCATTCAAACCGGAAGTAAAACGCTCTAAAAATAGCTTATATTAATCCTCAAGATGATCAAGTTTCTCATTTAAATCTCGGATGTTCTTAAATCTTGATCATAGCGCGGCAAATGTAAATCGAAATCTGTAAAGGTTTTTTTTCTTGTTGTCGCTGTAATGATGCATCTTCTCAGGCTTATATTTCTCCAATAGAAAAACTTCCATTCAGGAATTATTTTGCTTGCGCAGAGATTTTGTAGCGTTGTTCATTCCTTCTTCCTTTTTTTCAATTATTTGAAACTTTAAATATTAAACATTTTCTTCTTTAATCTCCAAAGAGCACAGCAGCCCGAAGTGTTTAACGCTTTCCCAAAGTAATTAGAATTTGCCTTCCGTGCCTTAAAATTCTGGTAGTCTGAAGTAATATTCTTTCACTTAACTACTCGCTGAGCTTTCAGCGAACGTTTATAAGAAAGTCTTCACATATATTTCTTTACTTTCCCGTAGCCTATTCAGAAAGGAAAAGCTCATAAATAAATACATAGCAGCAAAAACTTGCTAAAGTTAGCCTCGGGGAAATTACTGCGAAGGCAAATTTTTCGCAAGCGATCAAGTAACAACTGCACTTTTTTTTTCCCAAAAAAAAGTCACTTTGCTAATGTTGGGTATCCCTTAATAATAAACGTTGTGTAAATTAAAGAAATTGTTTGCCTTTTCAAGCCCTGTTCTTATTTTCGGTAATCCACTCTAAATTGTTTTCCTTGTTATTGTTTTCGTGCACTTTGATAAAACAAACAGCTGAAAATCCAAGCCTATAACACAGTTCAGTTAAAAAAACAAGTGAAATTCGTTTACATAGTCGGTATTTATGTATTTTTTCTGGTCGATCAATAGGAGGAAACCGATGAAACAATAAAATAATAGATTAAAGCTTCTAGACAGGAAAATTCAGGAATACGACAAAAAAAGTTATTAAATGCGTTTATTTAAAATATTCAACGATTTCATGATATTGGCATTTTTGAAGATGTGATAATGGTTTCATTTTCCTGACAACAAATAAAATGGACAAACGCTCTTTAAAGAGAATACAAAATCAGCCTACATTTTATTGCGATCATTTAGTTAATAATGAGTTAATTAATGGTTTATTAATGATACATGACCACTTAATTAACGTGTTATATTGTCAATTGCTAATTAAGCAGTTGAACACACGTAACAGTTTGTTACACTGCTTGGTTAAAAGTGTGTTAGACTGCTTAGTTAATAATGCGTTAGACTGCTTACTAAATAATATGAGACCACTTACTGGATAATGTGTTATACCCTTTACTTCATATTGTATTGAAAAGCTTACTTACAAAATAAAGTCTTGGACCACTTATTTATTAATGTGTTACAAAGCTTACGTATTAATGTGTTGGACCACTTGTTTAATAATTCATTAGACGGCTTAGTTACTAAAGTCTTGAACCACTTATACACTAAGGTGTTATACTATTTATTTAAGAATGTGTTACAAAGCTCACTTATTAATTTGTTGGAACACTTGTTTAGTAATGCATTAGACCACTCACTTAATAATGGTTTGAATTATTTGTGAATAACATGCTGTACAGTTCACTTAATAAGATATTGAAATTCTTACGTAGTAAAGAACTGGAAATAATAATTACTTAATAATATTTATGAGCAAGAGATTTTTACGGGAAATATGCAATATCGGGATTTTATTACGATCACTTACGTAATGATGTGTTAAACAGCGTGCATTATGAAGGGACAAAATATCTCGTGCAACCATAAAATTCATCTTACATATAGCTGTCTCAACACGATTTAGAACACGTTCATCTAATACACGCAAGCCTCAGAAGTATAAGATATTTATTTACATCTAAAACCAGTATGTACAGATAAAAGCAACTTTAAAAACAGGCAAGACCTTTCAAGTCTTCACAAGACTCATTATCAAGCCAAAGTGTAGCCCAATGTGCAGTGAACAAGACCACATATGTAAAAGCAAGCGACAGTCATGCATCTGTAACTATAGCAACATCTAGCTGTACAAGTACTGCAAACATAGAAACGAAGATTCCCGACAACAATTTATCTAAACATCCGGTGGTTTTAATGTCCTAACGTATTGACGCCAAAGTAATTGTAAGTTACTGGGTAGGTCTTCATTGCAACATAGATGGATAACCACCCAAACATTATTAACACTTTGAAACGATTCTGTAACAAACATCATATACGTTTTGGAATATGGACCTCAAACATCTTCAAAATGATAAACCAAGACCGTGATCAGAAGTGCGCGGAATAAGAACATGGTATATACTGTATGTAAGGTCAGGTTATGCGTAACATCACAGCCTCTCCTTGACAAATGTCAACCCCGACTTCTCGTGGTGCATCCTGTTCCCACTAAAAGGGCTCTGACGACCGCCAATAGCGGTATAACTATACCATCGGGATTAGAGGAAATTTTATCCCACACTCACCAACCCGCTTGGCCAGCGTGGTGAGTTATGGCCAAACCCCTCCAAAATGATTCCACAACTTAAATCTTGGCCCTCAGTCTCCGGCAGCTGGAATGTACCTGGCCAAGGCAGCGGCCAGTGCGACATGAAGGCAGAGGGTGCTAAGAATCCCCGGAGGACCGGACTAGGCTGCCATCTGATGCTGACCTTGGCTACTTACAATGGACGCTCTCTATCTTCTGATTCAAGGCTTCTTGAATTGGAAGAGGAACTACAAAGAATCAAGTGGGACATCGTGGGGCTAAGTGAGGTAAGGAGAAAAGGAGAAGATCTCATCGAACTGAAAAGTGGACATCTCTTCTACTATAGTGGGACAGATACTGGCAGAACTAGTGGTGTTGGATTTATAATAAACAAGAAACTGAAGGATAAAGTGGTAGAAGTTGAAAGTTCCTCTGACAGAGCTGCACGACTTGTTATCCAACTCTCGAAAAGATACCAGGCTCAGATTATTCAAACTTATGCACCCACCACAAGTCATCCTGAAGAAGAAATTGAAGAATTTTATGAGGAAATTTGTCATCTAAATAATAAAGGTAAGCAGCACTTGAAAATAATTATGGGAGATTTTAATGCAAAAATAGGGCAACGGCAACAGAATGAAACTTCAGTAGGTAAATTCGGTCACGGCAACAGAAACCAGCGTGGAAATACTCTCGTTGAGTTTGCAGAGGCAGAAGGGTTTTTCATCTTGAACTCCTTCTTCAAGAAAAAGCCACGCAGGAAATGGACATGGAGACATCCAAATGGGACGACAAGTGAAATTGATTTTATTATGTGTAAAAAAAATTCGTCATAGAAGACTGCAGTGTGCTAAACAAGTTCAACACGGGTAGTGACCATAGATTGGTGAGATGTAAGATGCACCTCAACACTAAACTTGAACGTGGCAAGCTCATAAGACAAACAAAATGTATTGACATAACCAACCTTAAAAAACACCATAATACCTTCAAGTTAGAACTGAAGAACAGGTTATCTGCTTTAGAAGGCCTAACATCGGAAGAAGTGGACATCTCTGAAGTTAACAGAAAAGTAACCAAAGCTCTTATGGAAACAGCAACAAAATTAGCTGGGTCTAAGAACAAGTTGCATGTAAACAAATTATCAGGAAAAACCAAAATGTTGATGCAAAAAAGAAGAGAGATGAGGACAACTAAAGAAGATGTGACTTCCAAAGTGGAATATATAGAGCTATGCAAGACAGTAAGAAAAAGTATCACTGAAGACGTAAGAAAATTCAACTGGGAACTAGTGAGGAAAGCAATTGAAAACAACCAAAGCCTAAAGATAGCAAAGGGACATCTCAGTAAGGGAAGAAAACAGATTATGGCACTGAGAAAAGAAGATGGTTCTGTAACAAGAAATAAAGGCAAAATTTTGACAAGAGTGAAAGATTTCTACTCCAAATTATATGAAAGGGATGATACATGCACTCCAGACATCATGAAAGATACCAGTACCAGAGTTCCTCCAGTCCTTCCAGCAAAAGTTGCACATGCAATCAAGAACATGAAGCGAGGAAAAGCTCCAGGAGAAGATGGAATTACTGTAGACATCATACAAGAAGCAAGTGGAGAAATCGAAACAGTACTCGCCCAAATTTTCACTCGATGCCTTAATGAAGGAAAGATTCCTGAGGATTGAAACACCGCTACAATGATATTGCTACATAAGAAAGGTGACATTGAGGATCTCGGAAACTACAGACCTATCAGCCTCCTATCAGTAGTTTATAAAATCTTCACTAAAGTTCTTTCACACCGCTTGAAGGTAACACTGGACATGGCTCAACCCAGAGAACAAGCTGGATTCAGGAGTGGCTACAGCACAATAGATCATATCCACGTGCTGAGAGAACTAATTGAAAGAGCGAGGGAATATGAACTTCCATTGTGCATGGCTTTTATCGATTATGAAAAAGCCTTTGATTCGGTGAAACCATCAGCAGTTACAATGACTCTGAAAACCTGCGGTATTGAAGATGCATACATTAATATTATTAATAACATCTATGAAAATGCAAGTGCAAAGATTAGGCTGTTTGAAAATACAACACACGTAAAAATTGGAAAGGGAGTGAGACAAGGTGACACCATATCTCCGAAGCTCTTTAATGCCACATTGGAGGGTGTTTTTCAGTCGCTGAGCTGGGAAAACAAGGGGATAAAGATTAATGGAGATTATCTAACCCACCTTCGTTTTGCTGATGACGTAGTCATTTTTGCAACTACCCCATCAGAGCTGCAGAGTATGATCCAGGAACTTGCTGACAAGAGTAAAGAAGTGGGATTAAAAATGAACTTTCATAAGACAAAAGTGATGTTCAATGCTTTTACAAGAAATGAAGATTTATCGATTGATGGAGAAAAGCTGGAGATAACAGACACGTACGTTTATCTTGGACAACAGATATCAAGTGAGGGTCACATTGATGAAGAAATTAATCGGCGTACAAAACTTGCCTGGAGAGCTTTTGGAAGAAACAGCATAATTTTCAAGAGCAATATGCCATTATGTCTTAAAAGAAAAGTGTTTGATCAATGCATCCTTCCAGTGCTTACGTATGGTGCAGAGACGTGGACCTTAACTAAAAGAGACATACAAAGGCTGCAGACAACTCAAAAAGCATGGAGAGGTGCATGCTTGGTGTAACCAGGAGAGATAAGAAGAGAAACTCGTGGATCCGAAAAATGACAAGAGTGGAAGACATCATGATCAGAGTTAAATCCCTGAAATGGCAATGGGCTGGACATACTGCCAGAAGGACAGATCATCGATGGACAGCCGAAATTTTAGATTGGATTCCAAGGGACAGGAAAAGACCCAGAAGAAGACCACATGGGAGATGGGTGGATGAAATTCGAAAGTATGCAGGGGTGACATGGAGGAGACTGGCACAAGACAGACCGTTGTGGAGGAAACTTGGGGAGACCTTCGTCCAGCAGTGGATTGATAATGGTTGACAATGATGATGATGATGATATACTGTATACCACTGCAACCTGAGCTTTCCAATGACCAAACTGTGACATATATTGGCTCTACACTTCAGACATAGGTATCCGAGTTTTGGAACACAAGTACTATACTGTGCAAATTAATTGGGACAAAGTACAAAATCACCCTTTTTTCCAAAACTATGCCTTTATATCATTCTATGTTTTGATATACACTGATAAATACCTGTATTAGTATGAAGTATGTCTTCCTTTAGCAGAAATGACCTCTTGAATTCGTTTTGGCATTGACTCCAGTAATTGAGTGCACGTATTTTTGTCTTCATAATTATGGAACCACACTTTTATAGCATTCGTTATCATGCGTTCTTTGGTTGTACAGTCCATTTTACTTAAACGTCTCTTCAAAATATTCCACAAGTTTTCTATGGGATTTAAGTCTGGTGAATTTCCAGGCCAATCAAGTGAATGAATTTGAGTTTTCAGCATGAAATTCTTGACCAATTTTGAATTGTGACATGGGGCCAAGTCATGTTGAAATGTTCCGTCAAACGTTTGCAAGAATGGAACAATCCTACGTTGTAATATTTCTAATTACTTGGCTGAATTCATCATACCTTGAACAGGAGCTAAGCTTCCAGTGCCATTTGATGTGAAAAATCCCCAAAGCATCTGTTTCAGAGGGTGTTTTGCAGTTTGTTTGACATGCTCAGGTCTTAAGGGTTCACAGTTGCTTTGTCTAACGACATTTGCTTGGTAACCCTGCACACGTAAAGGAGTTTCATCACTGAAAATTACATTTTACCAGTCGTTAGCAGTCCATGATTTATATGTTTTGGCCCATGCTAAACGTTTTATCTTCATTTTCGCATTCAAATATTGTTTTTTAGTTGGTCTTCTTGCCTTCCGGGCAACTTACAGAAGCCTACGACGTACAGTTGAATCACTAACATCACAACCACTAGCCAATAAATCTCTTTGAAGGTCGGTGCTTGTTTTTTTTTTTTTTTTGGACTCATTTTACTATTTCTGATTAAATATTTATCGGTTCGTGGAGTTGATTTTCGTTTTCTTCCACATTTACTTCTCCTTTTTGGAGACGATGATCCAGATGCATTGTATCGCGTAAGCGGTCTTGATACACTTGATTTGCCTACACCAACTGCAGGAGCAATATCTCTCACTGTCATAGAAGTGTGATCATTCAGAGCAATTATTTTGGCAGGCTTCCTCGGGGAAATATCCATTTTTCAATACACGAAAGCAACACGTACTCACAGAGAGGAAAAACTAACATCCACCTGTCACACACGAAAGCTCACAACTGAAGCTGAAGTGCCTATTTCCTGTTTAAAACCGGTCAAACCACATTCTTACTATCAAGTTCTAACAGTCACACCACCTCACAGCTGTTAAAACCGGTTTACGTGAGTTTCCGACATCAACTGGCGATTGCATACCAATTCTGAGAATGAAATAGCTTGTCCCAATTAATTTTCACGGTATAGTATGATATCAACACCGGGGCAACGACTACAGTCATTGCACGTTTGGTAGTCGAAGGCAAATACACCCTACGTTGGGAAACCGTGAATCATCAGACTTTTACCAAAAATAAACGAGTTACATTTTTCACCGAATTATAATTTATTACATGGTTTGACGAACTATGTTGCAATGAAGACTTGCCCAATAACTTATAATTATCTGGGTGTCAATACGTTAGGACCTTTAAACCACCGGATATTTAGATAAATTGTCGGGAATGTTCATTTGTATGTTAACAGTACATGCACAGCTAGATGTTGCTATAGTTACAGATGCATGACGGTCGCATGCTTGTATATATATGGTCTTGTTTGCTGCACAATGGGCTGCACTTTGGCTTGATAATGAGTCTTACGAAGACTTGAAAGATCTTGCCTGTTTTTAAAGTGGCATACTGGTTTTAGATGTAAATAAATATCTTATACCTCTGAAGCTTACGTGTATTAGATGGAAGTGTTCTAAATCGTGGTGATACAGCTATATGTAAGATTAAAGCGTACATTATATTGACTACGTACATGGAAATACACTGAGTAATCGCTGAATTATGACATCCCCTGTTGTTGACCACGTGATTTCCGAAAGTGCGCTACTAGTCGACCGACGTAGCTTATATAAAGTGAGTTTGGAGCAGTAGGTAGTAACATTCGGAGCGTGATGGTTAAACGGAAGTATTTATCGGACTTTGGGCAAGGACAGTTGTGGGAGATCGGATTGCCGGTGACTGAATTTCCCAAACGTCTGAACTGGTGGGTTGTTCGCGAGCAGCTGTATGAAAGTGTATCACGACTGGCGTGAAAATGGTCAAACAACGACCCGGAGACAAAACTGCACAGGACAGCGAAAGATTGATGTGAGAGGTTAGAGGTCTGATGACTCATTCAGACAAACAGACGCAGCACAGTTCAACAGTTGACTACCCAATACAACAGAGGTCAACATGAAACAGAATCCGTCATGATCACGCATCGCATGCTCTGACATACAGGCTATAAGAGCAGACGTCTCCAACGGCAACCTCTCCTAGTCACGGTTCATCGGCGCAAAAGTCTCGCCTGGAGCAAACATCGTGTAAGTTGGCCGTTGCATAACTGGGAAAAGTGTGCTGGTCTTATACGTATTTGGTGGAAACAACACGAGACACTCGTTCCATCCTGCATGATCTCCACTGTGCAAGCGGGAAGATGTGGTTGTATGGTGTGTGGCATGTCTACCTGGCAGGAACCTGGACCCATGGTGCATGTGTAACAACGTATGACAGCTTCCCACTATCGCGGATTGCTTGCTGACTCTATACCCAACAATGTTGCATATTTCACCGAATGGCGACGGTGTCTCCCAAGATGGCAATGCGTCGAGCAACAGGTTAAATGTTGTGCAGGAATGGTTTGAGGAACACAGTTCAGATTTCCAGAATATCAATAGGCATCCGAACTCCCCGATTTCAGTACCACAGAGAGCTTTTGAGGCATTATTGAATGGCATATCAGACGTTTTGATATCCCAATCATCCCCATACCTCCACTGAAGGCTGCATTACACACAGCTCGGTTGGACCAACCTGCCAATTGCTTCTAGCACTTATTAAATCGACTCCACGAGAGGAGGACCTACGAAGTATTAGGTAGGTTGTCATAATCCAGTGATCACTCAGTTATGTTGAACAGCTCACTTAATAATGAACTGATTTTTACTTGCATATACTGAAGAGCAATTGAATTAGAGACAGCTGGCGTTATGCAAATGTGGCGCTGTGGGCGGCCCTGTAAACGGAAACGACATGACGTATGCAGCGATCCGACAATATAAGGAGTGATGCGACGGGAATCAGTAAGAGTCAGACGCAGTATGGGTAAGACGAAGGATCTGAGCGCATTTGATCGTGGGCAAATTTTTTGGAGCCCGACGAATGGGTCACTCCATCTCGGAAGTCGTGCAGGCACTGGTTTTTTCATGAGCCACGGTGTCACGGGTGCACCGTGAGTACATCGAATCCGGTAAAACCATCCCTGCAAGGGCCAACTGCCGTGGACAACAGCGTGTGGATGAGAGCAGTCATCATCGGCTAGCTCGCATTGTAACAGCGGATAGACGGGCCACAGTGCATGAAATCACTCGGCAATTTAACGCTGGTGGACAAAAACGTGTAAGCAGCCACACCATCCAGAACCATTTCCTCGCTATGGGGTACAGAGGCCATCGTCACACGGGGATACCGCTGCTGACCGCACATCACAGGGTGCAAAGATTAGCATGAGCGCGGGAACATCGCCACTGGACCCTAGACATGTCGGAAAATGTTGCCTGGACTGATGAGTCGAGATTCACATTGGTACATGCGGATGGCAGAATACGAGTCTGGCGCAAACCACATGAAGCGATGGATCCTTCTTGCCAGCACGGTACTCTTCAAGCTTGTGGGGATGGCATTCTCGTCTGGGGACTGTTTACGTGAACTGAAATGGAACCCCTGGTACGTGTGACATCGTCCCTGAAATGTCAACGTTACCGGGATATCCTGGAAGAACATTTGCTCCCGTTTGTGCGTCTTCAACATTCCACTGGAGACCTCATCCTGTAACAAGACAATGCACCGTGCCATCACTCCCGAATTGCATCCGAATGGTTGGATGAACACTCCACCGACGTGACCTCGCTTCCTTGGCCAGCTAGGTCGACCTCAATCCCATCGAGCACATTTGGGATGTCATCGATAGAGATGACACCCTCCATCAAATCTCCGTGAACTGTGGGAGCTTGTTCAGGGGTCGTGGATCCGTATGGCTTCCCAACGCTTCCGGTGTCCTGTCGAGTCCATGCCGAGACGAATCGCCGCCGTCATCAGGGCGAAAGGTGGTGCTACACATTATTAGACAGGTATCTCTAATTCAATTGCTCTTCAGTGTATACGGTAATAGCATTATTCTGTTGCCTTGCATTTGCAGACATTACTTTCTTTCCAACCCAATATTTGGAAATCATCTCTGACATGTTCGTGCAGAGCTTTTTTATTAGAAACAGGGGTAGCGCAAACATCAGCCTTATGAGATCCTTATAAAGAGAAATCTGCGGGATTCAAACTTTTCAGTGCTAGATATTCATACATGTTTTACACTTCTACAAATCCATTACGGGGGATGTTTACAATTAAGGTGTTCTCAAGCAGTGCGGCTAAAATGTGACAGTGCCTCGTCGTGTATGAACCATATCACACGATGGGTTTTTAATAGACAATCTTCCAGAAATGCAAGTAGTTTCTACTCCAGCTAATGCATTAAATTTTGCATTTTTCTTTGGTTGTTTAAGAAACGGGTTTTGTTATATACTTATCGACGAGGAAGTGCAACATTCACGAGAAACTTTAGCTAATGATATGTTGTTTTTTTTTTTTTTTTGCATTAATGTTTTCCTTTGTCCGTTTGTGCATGTCTTGGAAATTCACAAGACTCTCTATGAATTGCGATTCATAGACGTGAAGCAGTTTAGAAAACCATGCGCAATATGCTTCTGCGGAAACCGTTGAAAAATGCAACTCCCGGATGGAAACATTTGCTATCTGCACGCGGTTATGATGGAGTTGATCATAGCGAAAATTTCTTCATACGTATGAAACACATACGTCAGCTGCAACTGTACTGTGTCTATTTCCAGAAGCTTCGGCGACGATGTCCGGCACGAGTTTTTCGAAAGCAGCTGTCCAGACATGTCTGATTTGTGCCCAGACAGCATTAACAACGGAAGAGAGTCCTGCCTCTGCATGAGACCGATCGATCGCTGTAAAAGTATCCTTGGATGGAAATCGTGGGTGCGGAAAATTTATCCTCTAGAGACACTGAGCTTCATTACTGTTCCCTTCTGTCGTTAATAAATGAAATGAATTTCTGCAATTGAAGGGATGGAAAACATTGATTATAATAAATGAAAAATCATTCATTACCAAGGTCAAAAATAGCACATGGATTGACAGAAACAAATATACTATTGTGTCACCTTCACGTAACTTCCGAACAACAGATCAGTAGAACAACTACCGATCGAATTTATGTGGCACTACCTCCCTCATGGGTAAGGCAATTATCCACCCGCTCTTGCATACATGATAAAACTGTTGTGGTAGTTTGCACCTAAAAGTGGTGCTACACCAGCTGCACTACTTTCTGAGAAACATTACATAATTTTTGGTGCGAACAAAACCCAACAAGATGGTGCAACTTTGCATAACTATGTGGTTTAACCTTGTACGTGGTGCAAACAAAACCCAACAACATGGTGCAACCTTGCTCAATAATGTGGAGCAACTTTGTACCATAACGTGGAGCAAAGTTGCAACGTGTTTTTTAGGTTTTGTTCACACCACGCAATGGGGTATATTTTCTAAGAAAGTGGTGCAGCAGATATAGCACCACTTTTAGGTGCAACACACCACAAAACTCTTACCAGTAAATGTGTTTTTTGATGGCAAGTATAGCACAAAAATACAAATCTACCTAGCAGCTTACTTAGTAAGATAGTTCCTTAATTGTAGTCAGAAAATGTGTCATACATCGAAATGTTGAAAGGAACTTATCCTTCATCATTACGCAGTAAAACACTTCCCAAGGGTTTGACTAGACCTTCTAGAAATACCCCTTATTGTAAGAACGAAACGTAGAAGATACAGCCACAAAAGAATGAAAAATATACGTTCGCTACTTAAAATAACTGTGTGCAACATATTCTTCTCTAAGTTCAAATAGTGTAAATATTTGTGTGGGCTTTCTTTGTTTTCTAAGCTAATTACAGAACTTGAATATTCATTCACAACGTCAGTTCACATTCTGTTAACTTCCTTACCGTTAACTCTACTTATTGTAGGGAGGAAACCAAAAATATGGCATTTAGACATAATTATAAAGTCGTATACAGCTAAAATCTGCTTTCGTTACGAATAAATATCTCCTTTAGGTTCTCGTATTGTATGATCTTAAATGGTGTTTATTGTGAGGCCTGAGATTTCTGAGTGGCAGGTGACAAAGTTCCTTTTAACCCCTGGGTTAATAATTGACTTATTTTTTAACTTAGATAATGTGAAAGTTGAACCATTTGAAAACATTACGTTCCCCTTTACTTTTAAAGATATGCGAGAAAGAGGAATTCGCACTAGAATTTTTGTAAGGTCGTTTTCATTTCAGTGACAGGCTGAAACTTTCAACATAAAACGAGAGATGTATGCAATTAGGCGTGATACTACATCATGCAGCCAAATCTAACGAATATGTTTTACATAAAACTACATGGAATATTTCATGCTGGTATTTGTGACTATTTCTGACGACGGCTGTTTCCAGGTAAAAGTGCCTCGAAAACGTACCAAATGATGAAACAAGTTTACGGTGAGTTTTTTTAAGTAGATCAAATTTTTCCTGTGGCACAAACGTTTTTTGGACGGAAGAGATACGCTAGTAGATGATAAGCATACGGGAAGACCAAGTTTATCTAGGACACCTGAGATTATTAAAAAGTGGGTGATTTCGTGACAAACAATCGATGTGCGTCACTAAGAATGATGGAGAGTCTTTAAACATCAACAAAGAAAAGATTCGAACCATCCTGCATGAAGATTTGTGCAAAACAAAAGTCTGTGCTAAATTTGTTCTACACACGTTAACCAAAGAACAAAAATCAAGGAGAAGTGCACATTGCAGAGACATCATTTCAGCCGCTGAAAATGATCCAAACTTCTTAAAATCGATTGTTACAGGCGATGAAACATGGTGTTTTAAATATGATGCTAAAACAAAGCGACAAAGTGCGGAATGGAAGTAAAAAACTCACCACAAGCCAAAAAAACAAGTAAACTTCCATCGAAAATCAAAACAATGCTCATTACATTCTTCGATAGTAAGGGTATTATCCACAAAGAATTTGTTCCACGTAAACAAAAAAATTACTGGTGAGTATTATTTAAATGTTTTGAGTTGTTTGATGGGCAGAATTCATCGCATTCGTCCAGAATATCGGGATGAAAACAGTTGGTGTTTGTTGCACGATAATGCACCCAGTTACACCTCACTTCTTGTTCGTAGATTTTTGGCTAAAAATAACGTCTCTGTGTGTTGAGTCACCACCGTATTCGCCTGATTTAGCACCCTGCAACTTTTCTTTATTCCAAAACTTAAGATGACGTTAAATTTTGATGAAATTTCGACCATACAAACAGCTTCGACGCGTGCTTTGGAGGCAATTCCCCAAAGTGAACTGGAACAGGCATTCGAATCATTATTAAATCGCTGTAACAAGTGTATTGAAGCCGGAGGGACCTATTTTGAATAACAAACCAAACCAAAACAAATTATAATTTTATGTTTCTATTTCATTTTACAGACCCAGTCTTAAAAATTCTTTGCCATACTGTGTATCTTGTATACTCCAGCTGTTTCGCTCCCTCGAAAACTTTCCTGTTTATATATATTTTTTTTTTACGGATTAATCTTATATACTGATGTCTGCACAATTCAGATGCCTAATATATATGAAAACAGAACTGAAATCACATGAAGCTGATCCATGAATTTCAGAAGCCGGAAAGTTTGAGTTCCTCACCGTTCAAAATACTTTATTTCGCTACAATAACACCAAAGCATCTTATCTGAAATATGCTGCAATGGCGCACTAAAAAACGTTTTCTTTGCATATATTGCTCTCATGCCATATATAAGGGTTTTCTCAAAGCAACTGAGAATGACTTTACAAAAAAAAAAAAATATGCGTATCTTAATTATCAAGGAAGTGGTCATCTTTCTCGAAATACAGTTCATTGCATCGAATACAGGTGTTTCAACAATCCCTTCACTTTGTGAATGCCTTCTGAAATGCTGTTGAAATACCCATAAACAGCTGTAATAAGTATAACGAACGATAAAAACTGTGTTTCGCACGAAAGGAACATGTAAGTCATAAAAGCTGTCTACGTACGATAAAAAAACATTATCCCTGCTGATACTATAGACTAATTTAAAAAAACTTTATTCACAAGTAAAAGCAAGTTAAAAGCGAGATCTTTCGGGATCCCTAGATCCCATCTTCAGGCTTAAGGCCATAAAGAACAACAAGTGGTCCACTTATATACGATCAGGTTTGACCCACGATGCAACGCAGTGGGCGTTCACATCGGTCAACATAGCAAATCAAAAAACAATCAATAGTTCGAAGATATGTAAGGTAATACAATATTGTTCGTAGTGGTTCCGGGCATGTCGATGGGGATTAGTTTTTTCCATATGTGAGGAATGAATGACGGAAGTTCTGAGTTACAGCATAAAGGCCCATATGAATGGATATATAAGCTCTCGGAGAGGAAAACATTTCCCCTTGTTACTTTAGAGTTCAAAACCACTGCGTTCGTCCAGTCAGGTATTTTTCCCTCTTGGTTCACAGTTTCAGTTAGTGCTGTGTTGGTGGAGCCTGACCTCAAGTAATATTGGTGTTCCGATAATCGTACTTTTAAGGTCCTGAGAGTCGAACCTATATAATATTTCACATCCTCTGGATTATTAGGGTTTACTAAACGTATGCGGTATACACCGGGTCTAGATAGATCGGGAATTACGTCACGATCAGTTCTGATAATAGAAAAGATGTTACGAGTCGAGACTCCAAAACCAAGTCCATATTTCTTGCATGTTTTTCTAAGGATAGTCACAAGTGGTTGAGAAAACTCAGTCTTGCCTATATACCGTAAAGCAGTGCTACCATCGCAGATTTGAGCAAATTGAAAAATAAAGGCTCTTTACCAACTGTTATCTCGGCAATGATGAAACCGCCCATTGGGCCCAGGGTCCCGGGAGCCTTCGGGAAAATGAAGACTCACAAACCTGATCGCCCACTCAGACTTTTAGTTTCTGGCTTTTCTAGTCCTACACGCCCCCTTGAGACTGCTCTCGCTAAATACCTTCAACCACTTACTAGTAACTCTCCTTTTTCTATTAAAAGCTCTACCCAAGCCATTTCACGTATAACAGTGGTTAACACTACGGGAACGAACTTCATCATGGCTTCATTAGACGTGGTCTCTCTGTTCCCGAGTGTTCCCCTTGATATTGTTCATTCCATCATTACCACCAAATTACAGGCCAACTTAACTATATCCCCCACGAGATTGAAGCCATTAAATCTGCCCTCCAGTTGGTAGCCAAGAGATCTTATTTCAAATTTGGTGACAAAATTTATCTTCAAAAGGAGGGTGCACCTATGGGCTCCCCCTGTCCCCGGTTTTGGCTGAAATTTTCCTCCAGTCTCTTGAGGAATTAGTTATGTCAATTTTTCCTGCTCAACCTATTTTATTGATCAGGTATGTAGACGACATGTTAGTCTTTTGGCCACATTCAATGTTTCTACTAGAGGAATTTACCGAATGCTTCTCTTCACAGTTCCCTACGATTAAGTTTACTTTGGAACTGGAAACTGAGGGCAAGCTCCCTTTTTAGACATACTACTCCCTCGAGACTTAAATACCAATTTTATCAGTTTTTCTGTGTAACGTAAACCAACAGCTGTGCCCAGTATGATTCCGTTTTCGTCCCTTTAACCCTATTTGTCATAAATCTACCTCCTTCTACTTCCATATTAAACGAGCTCATTCGTCGTCACCCGGGGCCCTGGACAATGAACTTAAGTACATTCGGACTATGGCCCGATCCTTTGGGTACCCGGATTCGTACTTCGGACGCTTCATGAATATAGTTCAACGTACTCGATCCACTACCGTAACTACTCCAAAAACAACTTTACGGTATATAGGCAAGACTGAGTTTTCTCAACCACTTGTGACTATCCTTAAAAAAACATGCAAGAAATATGGACTTGGTTTTGGAGTCTCGACTCGTAACATCTTTTCTATTATCAGAACTGATCGGGACGTGATTCCCGATCTATCTAGACCCGGTGTATACCGCATACCTTTAGTCAACCCTAATAATCCAGAGGATGTGAAATATTACATAGGTTCGACTCTCAGGACGTTAAAAGTACGATTATCGAAACACCAATATTACTTGAGGTCAGGCTCCACCAACACAGCACTAACTGAAACTGTGAACCAAGAGGGAAAAATACCTGACTGGACGAACGCAGTGGTTTTGAACTCTAAAGTAACAAGGGGAAATGTTTTCCTCTCCGAGAGCTTATATATCCATTCATATGGGCCTTTATGCTGTAACTCAGAACTTCCGTCATTCATTCCTCACATATGGAAAAAACTAATCCCCATCGACATGCCCGGAACCACTACGAACAATACTTGTATTACCTTACATATCTTCGAACTATTGATTGTTTTTTGATTTGCTATGTTGACCGATGTCAACGCCCACTGCGTTGCATCATGGGTCAAACCTGATCGTATATAAGTGGACCACTTGTTGTTCTTTATGGCCTTAAGCCTGAAGATGGGATCTAGGGATCCCGAAAGATCTCGCTTTTAACTTGCTTTTACTTGTGAATAAAGTTTTTTTTAAATTAGTCTATGGTATCAGCAGGGATAATGTTTTTTATCGTACGTAGACAGCTTTTATGACTTACAAGTATAACGAAGTTAATTTCTCCGTCATTTTATCCACGCCGGGGCTCGAACCCGGGTCCCCCCATTCCGGAATAAGTCACTCTACCAATTGAGCTACGTGGACGTTCGTTCTGACTGCTATATGCCTTTATGCCATGTGCGTCCTGCTGGCAGGTACGTCGCATAAGTTATTGATCAGTCTCAAATTGTTTTTCACGTAATGTCTTTTTCAGAATGGGGAACAACTAGAAGTCAGATGGTGACAAGTTTGGACTATGTGCACGTTGGGCTATCAATCTAATATTCGCATATTCGTTTTCTTCAATGCGAAACGACACTCTTTGAAAGTTGGTTGTTCGCTTTGGCCATGCTTAAAGTTTCCCGCGGAACTTTGGTAAGCGTTTTGTGTCCCTTTGTTGGTTTTACAAAAGTTCATTTTTCGTAGGTTTTAAACCTTCCTGTGGGCTTAATGATTAGTACAATATTTTGTAAATATTTTAACTTGTACCAGCAAAGCACGACCTCACATGTAATTCCATCTTTTATTTTGTTTGTAGGTTGTTTTTATTTTTTATTTTTTAGGAATGTAGCGAATTTTCGTTTATTATAAATGTGCCCTAAACTTAACTATATTTTCAATGTTTTCCTATGTGTCTAGGGCATATAATTTGCTTCTCTATGACTTGCAACCTAGCACTTCGGTTTTAAACTTCACTTTTTAAAAAAAAATTTTGCTGTGGGTATTAGGCATTTACCTTGCCTTTCTGAGACATGCAACTCGGTTATTTGGTTTCACTCTCGATTTTAGTAACTGTACAATGTTCCTTTGTTGCTTTGAATTTACTTTTTTCAAAATTGTAAAGTTACTCTTTTTGTTTAAATTTATTAGCCTTTATATTAATTTTTTTGTGAAGTTTTCTGCCTTTCTTTTCATCTGGCAGGTTAAAAGTTTTTCATTTTTTCAGTGACAAGCTTAAAGTTATCCTTTCTGTACCTTTCTTTGGTTAGGTTCTTCCTTGATATTTTAATACTAATTTCTTCCCTGGTTTTACTTTTTTGTGGTGCTCGGCTCCTTTCCTTTTCTTTTTAGTTGTGATTATCTTGGTTGCTGTGCGGTAGGGCAATGTTTTTTACTTTGCTGGGTTGGTTTTATTAGAAATCCCTTTTAATTTGACAATTTTATCCCTAAACTTAGTCTGTCCTTATAGCAAACTAAAATAGCAGAAACCCACAATTCTCTGGTCTCAGTACATTAATGAGTGCTTTTCTTAATGCTTGCCCTTGACGAAGCCATCAGAGAATCAGTCATTGATATGCTTCACTGCGTTTTTCTGTTCGTTAATTTTCAATTGTTTGAAGCTTGCCTGCTTCGTGCGGTTGGAGATTGGTGGTTGTTGTTCTTCTGCTCGTTCTCGGAATTTTTTGTTTTATTTTTTCTTTCTTTCAAAATTTGCTCCTTGGTTTCACATTTCTATTTTGCTTTGATCTTTCTTCTATGCAGCCTCTGGCGCTTTGGAATTTCAAATTTGTACTTGGCTCTCTTACTTTTTTTCCTTTTATTGTTTTTTGCTATATATATATATATATATATATATATATATATATATATACAGCGCTGGCCACCCAAGATGAACCACCAAGAAGGAAGCCTCCGATTGGCCTGAAATTCGCAGCATGCGTCGCCAGCGAGAGGACATGAAAACGATTAGCATTGCATAGCATATGCAAATCATGTGCGTCCGGCACGCCACCGAGAAGCACTATAAGAAGGGTGCAGGCGGGGTGTAAGTAGTGGAAGTGTGCTGTGCTGCCGGATCTGTGCGTGGAAAGCTTCCTGATGCCTCGTTGCAGAATACGGCAGTCATTCCAGACCGTTTCGGAGTTCGACAGAGGAAGAATAGTGGTTTATCGCGACAGCGGTTTATGGTATCGAGACATCGGTGCCCGTGTGGGACCACATCTAGCCACAATAGGGTGAGTAGGGATTCGGTGGGTGCAGGAGGGACGAACGGACCGACGTGAGTGATTGCCGCAGCCGCGGCGCACCACCCAGCGAGATGACCGTCATGTTGTGAGGCAGGCATTCACGGCTCTCACCGCCACATCACGAACGTTAGCGCAGGAATTAGCGTGTGTTGCGCAACAACCTGTGTCAGCACGTACCGTTTGACGTCGTCTGCAGGAACGGAGACTTGTCGCACGGCGCCCATTGCTCCGATTACCATTGACGTTACACCACCGGCGAGTTAGGCGGCAGTGGGCCGTTGAACGCCGCACCTGTACTACGGAATGGCACGACATTTTCTTCTCCGAAGAATCCCGCTTCTGCCTGCAACTCGAAGATGGTCGAATCCGCGTGTGGCGGCAACGCGGCGAGAGACTGTATGACGAATAAATTATGCATCGCCATACCGCTCCGTCGCTTGGCGTTATGGTTTGGGGCGGAATTGGATATGACACCCGCATCCATCTGGTACGCATCGTCGGTACACTCAACAGCCACCGCTACATCTCCGACATTTTGGAGCTTGTAGTCCTCCCTTACTTGCAGGACCTGCCAGCTGCCACTTTTCAACAGGACAATGCGTGCCCGCACGTGGCACGCATCGTGCAACAATTCTTCACGGCCCACCAGGTGTCACTGCTGCCGTGGCCCGCCTGTTCTCCCGATATGTCGCCCATCGGACACGTCTGGTCGCTGATCGGCAACCGAGTGGCCCGGCAAGCACCACACGCGGCTACGCCTGATGAACTGTGGCAACGTGTGGAAGCAGCCCGGACCGACATACCCCAAGCCCACATCCAAAGCCTCTTTCATTTGATGTCGCAGCGTGTAGCGGCCGTTATTGCCAGCTATGGAGGCCACACGAACTCTTGATGTCTGCGTGTTCCGCAAGTCGCACGGTCCTGTAAACTCAATCGTTTCATCTTTGTATCTGTTGTTATGTGTCCAGTAAATCTGGCTTTGCTATCTCGTGTCCTTCTTGGTGTTGCATTTTGGGTGGCCAGCAGTGTAAATATATTTATAAATTGAAAAACATCTAGGACTTCTTCGCGAAACCAACGTTCCAGCCCAGTTGATATTTTGCACCACTACAACAACTGCAATTTACTCATGCGTCTTCTGACGGGGCAGTTTACCATTCAGGTGCATATTTACCTATACTGAGGGTTGTTGCACTTCTTGTAGGGGTGCTCGTGGAATGGAACATGATTTCTTTTTATCATCCCTTTGCTGATGGACAAGCAAGATTTTCGACTTTACATTTTAAATCAATTGTTCTTCTATAGCTGCTACTTTGTTATGTTTTTCGCTGAAACATGTACCTAACGGCTGACGTTTGATGGTGAAGCAGCGTCGAGGATCTTTTAATTTTCATTAAGAAATATCTTTAATTCTTAAATACCTTATTTATTTAGAAATGTTTTTTATTTCTGAAATATCTTATTTATTTAAGAATAGCTTTATTTCTGAAATACCTTTTTGCTCAGAAATATCTTTATTTCTGAAATATCTTATTTATTTAGAAATATTTTTATTTCTGAAATATCTTATTTATTTAGAAATATCTTTATTTATGAAATATCTTATTTATTTAAAAATATCATTATTTCTGAAGTACCTTATGCATTTAGAAATATCTTTACTTCTGAAATATCTTATTTATTTATAAATATCTTATTTATTTATAAATATCTTATTTATTTATAAATATCTTATTTATTTATAAATATCTTATTTATTTATAAATATCTTATTTATTTATAAATATCTTATTTTTTTAGAAATATCTTATTTATTCAGAAATGCATTTATTTCTCAAATAATTTATTTATTTAGAAATATTTTATTTATTTAGAAATATCTTATTTATTTAGAAATATCTTTTTTATTTAGAAATATATTTATTTCTGAAATATCTTATTTATTTATAAATATCTGATTTATTTAGAAATATCTTTATTTCTGAAATATCTTATTTATTTCGAAATATCTTATTTATTTCGAAATATCTTATTTATTTCGAAATATCTTATTTATTTAGAAATACCTTTATTTCTTAAAAATCTTATTTATTTCGAAATATCTTTATTTCTGAAATAGCTTATGCACTTGGAAGTATCTTTATTTCTGAAATAGCTTATGTACACTGACGGAAAAAAAATCCCAACACCACGACAAAATAGTTTTAGAGGAATGAAATGACGGCAGTACATTTGTATAGGTAACATATTTAATCGATTAAGGTTTCAAGATCACAGCTTAATGTAAGCGTGAGAAGAGCCATTTTAAAATGTGAAATGCTGGTACATTAATAACCGGTGTAACTGCCAGAATGTTGAATGCAAGCACGCAAACGTTCATGCATTGTGTCGTACAGGTGCTGGATGTCAGTTTGTGGGATGGAGTTCCATGCCTGTTGCACTTGGTCGGTCAAAACAGGGACGGTTATTGCTGGTTGGGCGTGACGCTGGAGTTGTCGTCCAATGATATCCCATACGTGCTCGATTGGTGAAAGATCTGGTGATCTAGAAGGCCACGGCAACATGTCGACACTCTGTAGAGCATGTTGGGTTACAACAGCGGTATGCGGGCTAGCGTTATCCTGTTGGAAAACACCCCCTGGAATGCTGTTCATGAATGGCAGCACAACAGGTTGAATCACCAGACTGACGTACAACTGTGCCGTCAGGGTGCGTGGGATAACCACGAGAGTGCTAAGAAATTGCTCCCCAGACCATAACTCCAGGTGTAGGTCCAGTGTGTCTCGGCCGCAGACAGGTTGGTTGCAGGCGCTCACCCGGCCACCTTCTAACCAACACACGGTAATCACTGGCCCCCATGCAGAACCGGCTTTCTTCAGAAAACACAACAGATCTCCACTCCGTCCTCCAATGAGCTCTAGCTTGACACCACTGACGTCGCAAACGGCAGTGGTTTGGAGTAAGTCGAATGCACGCTACAAGGCCTCTGGCTCGGAGCTGTCCTTCAAGTAACCGATTTGTAACAGTTCGTTGTGGCACTGTGGTGGCAACTGCAGCTCGAATTGCTGCCGCAGACGGTTACGGTGCTCTATAGCCATACGCCGTACACGACAGCCTTCCCTCTCAGTAGTGCCACGTGGCCGGCCGGAACATTGTCTTCTTGAGGCAGTACCTTTCCTTGACCACCGCTGCCAACAATCATGCACAGTGGCTACATTCCTGCCAAGTCGTTCTGCAATATTGCGGAAAGAAAATCCACCTTCACGTAGCCCTATTACACGACCTCGTTCAAACTCCGTGAGCTGTTGATAATGGCTTCTTCGTCTTCTTAAAGGCATTCTTGACTAACATCAACACACTACGTCGAATCTCAACGATAACTAACGCTCACGAACGTTACAGCGCGTATTTACAGCAAACCAGCTTTGCATGTTTCGGGGGCGCTACTAGCGCCACACGTATGCTCCGAGCGCGAAATGTGCATAGACGTCATCTTACAGATGTACTCTCACCGCCTACCAACTGTCGTTTATCTAACACAACCCCTTCTTGGTGTTGGGATTTTTTTTTCCGTCAGTGTATTTTAAAATATCTTATTTATTTAAGAATAGCTTTATGTCTGAAATATCTTATTTATTTAGAAATATCTTACTTCTTTAGAAATATATTTATATCTGAAATATCTTATTTATTTAGAAATATCTTATTTCTGAAGTATTCATTTAGAAATATCTTGTTTCTGAAGTATTTATTTAGAAATATTTTTATTTATGAAATTGCTTATATATTGAGAAATATCCTTACTTCTGAAATATCTTAATTATTTAGAAATAGGTTTATTTCTGAAATATCTAATTTATCTAGAATATCTTTATTTCTGAAATATCTGAGTTATTTGGAAATACCTTTGTTTCTAAATCATAACTTTCTTTTTGGTGTTTGAAAACACCACGAATTGATAGCGTAACATGATTTTTTTATAACTATATCTATGTTCGATTTCTGATTACTTTGATCTCTTACGCAAATATATGAGAGAAGTTTCCAGCAAATAAAACTCCTAACTGATCTTTAACATCAAGTCGTTTTCAATAACATGTAACATTCTGTAATAATTTAAGCAGTCTGCACAACAGGTCAGTTTAGCTCTATGAGAAAATTACTCCGAGTTCTTTATTCTTCTCGGGACGGCGGCATCAGAGGAATGAAATATTTGAACAATTCAAAGAGTACTGTATACGATTTGAGCGTAAAATAACTTGTACAAATGCATCCGAAATATACACACGCAAGATAATTCGAGCTTGTATAATGTGGACTTTTAATGAGTACATAGTTGTCAAAGTTGTGCACAAAGAGCCTTGTAAACAAGCATCGTTTTGTTTTCGGTGTTTTACGTCGATCATGTGCTACCAGCAAGGCTATAAGCAGTTTCCCGTCCCTAATTTAGGGTCACTGGTTCCAGGGAAGGGAGAAATTGGGAATATAGGACAGGAGCCTCATGCTGTGCCTCATGCTGGATTCGAGCCTGGTCCGGTGCTAGTGATTAGTAAAACGCCTGCGCCTTTTTACCAGTCGTCCGAAATGGCAACGAGCTGTTTATAAGAATTGGTATTTAATCCTATTCAAACAAGCGAAAGATTAAAAGGAAGTAATGGAAATCTGGCTAAATTGTGTATAACATTTATGTTGTTTTTTTTTTTTTTCAAAACTTTAAACATATCAAGGAGAAACGAAAGAAAAATACTCTAAATTCCTGAAGATTTTTCCAAAGTAACGAAATGGTGTTCCAGTATACAATAATTTGTGAGATCACAAATTTCCCAGTGGCGACCTGAGAAATTTGTGAGAACACAAATTTCCCAGTGGCGACCTGAGAGCCACATTATCGTGCTCCCGTGCCGAAAGCTTTCCCAGTTAACCTGCACCGACGGCATTTCCCGCTGAAACTTTGCCGTCTTGACATGTGTATGTGCGTGGTCATTTTAGTGCGTCACATACATCCTACCGTTAAGAAAATATTTGGAGGGAATCATTAGTTTCCTGGTCAGTTGAAAAACCATGCTTGAAAAAGGAGGAATTCTGATTAATTCCAAACGATGCGTAGAAGAATCATCACATATTTTTTCAAGAGGAGAAGGAATTTTTTATTGATTCCAAACGATGTGTGGAAAGAACATCTCACATTTTTTCGAAGAGCTCAACAGCCAGTAGATCTATTTACACAATCGGACGCCAATGTGAAAATACAAATTTGCTGTTAGTGCAAATCGAAACATCATCCTTCTGCAATTTTTTCGTTTTGACATGTTCTTCACCTCTGTAATACGTCACAATCTGGCACAACCTGTTGGTGTATAAAGAAATGAAATCGTGCGCTAGCATTTTGGGAGCACTTCATGGTTAAAGATATTCCCCCAAAACGGAAGTACTGTTAATAATCATAACGGCAGGGTAATGTGGCGAAAAGGGATGACCAGAAAAAATATATGTCACATACAGATTTCATATTCCCATTCTGGTTGTCCGTTTTCGTTTTCTCTATTTGCGACTTCGGCACTGACTCGCAAGAACTGCTGAAATGAGCCATAAGCAGTTGATAACTTCCCTCGCTGCAGGACAAGACAAAGAGATCCCTGTAGAAAAGACGATATTCAAAGTCAGTGTAAGATAGCACGTCGAAAGGTTGAGCTTGACTGCTTGCCTTGCAACCAATAGAGGGCGTTTCATCAGTGAAAAGAGCTGATCATTATGCGCGAGTGAAAGAATCAGAATGAATGGGATGAGTTATGGATCTGTCATATTGCTGGCAATTTAGGGAGGAAGAGGGAGATGGTTTGAATAATGTTTGGGGAAAGACCTCTTTTACTAATCTTTAGGGGCATTTCGTAAACATAAATTTGCTGGAGGGATGAGAAAAAACATTCACAGCTTTGCCAAAAGAAAAAGTGGAAGAAAATGGCCCGGGATTTATTCTCGCCTTTTGCAGATTTTTTGTTTAAGTAGGTGTTTCAAAGATATTTTAGAGTCGCTTTTCCCTCCCGCAATATTTCCCAACTACACCTTTAGGCTTTAAGAGCATCATTAGCCCACTAATGATGTTCTCAAAGAAAAAAATATGTTTTTATTGAAAATGTGCAAGAACATTTTTTCGCGGCCTCAAAACTTTTTCATCCGAAGCATGTACGTGTTAACTGCCGTTATAAAAATTTTCAGACTTTTGGCTATTTTTTCTCTTCGTATTAGCTGAAAAAACATGTAATAAATGCTTGTACATGGGAGTGAAAGATGTTCATAACATTTGGAATCAAGCATTAGCTTTACAGGTTTTTTCCTTGGCATTTAAATACCGTTAAAAGTCTCTCATACGTATGCATCATCTAAGGAAGAAATCCCTTAATCGCAAGAGAATGAAGTAAATTCTAAGAGAAGGAACGCTAACTAAATAATGACGATAGAATAAGTAACTGCAGAGTTTTTCTCAAGAAATAGCAACAAATAAATTGTACACAGATGAGCTATTACATTATCACCACATATAATAAGCTGTAGGATCCCTTTAGCACGCAAAACAGCGGCCACTCCACGACGCAACGATTCGATGAGGTGGAGATAGGTATCTTGTGGTGTTTGGTACGAGAGCATTATGACCACATATAATAAGCTGTAGAACCCCTTTAGCAACCAAAATAGTGGCTACTCCACGACGCAACGATTCGATGAGGTGGAGATAGGCATCTTGGGGTACTTGGTACGATAATAGCAACAGCAGGTCCTCGAATTTTTGTACATTTCGGGGTGGTGGTGATTTAGAGCGAACTCGCTTTTCCAAGTCGAATCACAAATGTTCCATTGGGTTCATGTCAGATGACTTTGCAAGCCAGAGCATTTACAGAAATTCTCCAGCATGTTCTTCGAACCACTCCTTGACGATTCTGGCATGGAGCATTATTCTGTTGGTAATGGCCATCACCAACAGGTAACACAGTTCAGTTGCCATGAATGACTGAACTTGGTTCGCAACGTTGTTCAGATACCTGACAGGTGTCACGGATTGTGCATTGGGATAATGGGGCCAAAAGTGTCCCAAAGAAACATCGCACACAGCATAACGACACCGCCGCCGACCTTTTTCCGGCCAACATTTCAACTAGGTGCCATAGTTTCCGTTGGTAATCGGTGTATCCACGCTCGGCCGTCAACGTGATGCATCAGGAATCTTGATTCGTCAGACCAGGCCACTTTCTTCCAATCATCCACAGTGCAATCTTGATGATCTTGTGCCCATTTCATGCGTTGTTGACGCTGACGTGCAGCGCGCATGGGTACCCTGCTCGGTCTTCGGCTGCGCAGGCTCATGCGAAGAAGCCTGCGGTGAACTGTGTGCTGTGACGCATTGCCTGATCACCAGTGTTGCAGCTGCGGGTGATTTGTCGCACTGTGGTCCTGCTGTCGCTGTTGACAATGCGCGACAGTTTCCGCCACCCTCTGGCATCGATGAGCTGCGGACGACAAACGGTTAGACGACGGTTCGTCATTTGGCCATCTGTGCACCACTTTTGATACGTACTCACAACCCACAAGCTTCGCCGTTTCCGAGATCGTAGTTCCGAGGCACCGTACCATCACAATTTGTCCTTTATCAAACTCCGATAAATCGGCAGCTTTCCCCATTCTGACTCTGAACACTCTTCTAACCGAAAGCCGACCTACGGGTTGTATATGTACTGCTCTGTGATCTTCACTTGCGCCACCGTTCCTTCTTCAGGCGCGTTGATTTCTCTAGGCTGGGGGTGGTCATACTGTAATAGCTCATCGGTGTTGTTTGAAGAAGCGGCACAGGAGAATAATCCTACTTCTCCGTTTCCTTGTGCGTGCGTGCGTGTGCGTGTGTGTGTGTTTCGTGTTTTAATAACCACTACGATCAACTTGGAAGACTATAAACTGTCGCCCGTTCCCAATTCAGGGTGTCGCCCCGGCGGCGCAGTGGTCTAAGCGATGGCCTCTTATTTTTCGTCCGAAAGGAGTCCGGGTTCGGATCCCAGTGAGGCATGGATGTTGTGTTTGTCTTACGGCACTGGCTGTTTACCTTCCCTGGAATCAGCGGCCTTAAATTAGGAACGGGCGACTGCTTATAGCCCATTTAGTTGCTCACGGTGGTCGTTAAACCTCCAATCAAAAAAAAATTGGTGTCAGTTCTTTCAGGGAAGGGACATGACCAGCACCATCGATCAAACGCGCTGCATATGCTTCAACGGGGACTCGAACCTACACCCATCTCGGACAAATGACCAGAGTCCAAAACTATTTCTTTGCTACGGGGAGATAAATGTAATGCATACCACAAGTGTTACGAGAAAATTATCAGGAAATAGGACTCAGATCCAGAAATGTAGTGACACAAATACTGGTTCTTGCGATCACTATTAACCCTTGAAGCGGAAGTTGCAACTCAGCCATAAAGTTCCCAAAATATTCTGCGCTCTCTAAATGAAAATATTCACAGAAAAATATGAACAATGGAAGAATAGGAAACACGTGAGAAAGTACTTTCGTAACAAAAGCTTTATGCTAAGGTAAGCGATTTTTTTTCTAATACTTTTTCTAATTTACGCTCTCCAGCGCGAAAACTCTGCATTATTGTATAAGGATACTGTTACCCATTTCTACTGTAGCGAATGGCATACATTAAAAACGAAATATTCCAACTGAATTTTTAGAAGCGTATATATTGCCGCAAACATGAAATACACGCTAAGCGTGAAGTGCTCCACAATACGAATAGTGTCCGGTGTTAAGAGAATGTTTAAATCGGATTTTTAGGAGATGATGTGTCAAGTAAAAATTTTCAAATATTTTAGCCAGCTAGCGATGAAATTGTGCATTGTCTTGAACAGCAAATGCACACAAAAGGTTTTCGTAGTATGTGACCACAAAAGGAGTTATTTAATGGGGTTTTTAGATATGCCGATATTGATCTAAATAGGATGTAAACGGAAAACTAAATTACGTCCTCTAGTGGCAAAAGTATATAAAGGAAGAATTTCTAAAATCGTATTTTTAGAAGCAGAGATATCGAGAAAGACAAGTTACATATCTACGCACCCTGGTAGAAAACTATGCATTATTTTAAGCAGAAGCGCTATCCTATCCCAAAATATTTTTTAATCGAGTTTTCTGTTCACTATCACTGTGTCTATCCAGTTGACGGACAGAGTGATAAGAAAACTTGTATCACTCTGTTTCAGGAAAGCGGATATTTCACAAATACATCAGAAATAGAAATATATGCTTACGTTACTTAGTAGTGAAACTGTTCGTTGCCAAAATTAGAAATTTTATGCAGAAAATTCCACAACAGAATCTCTATCCGTTGCCAAAGGAATTTTTCACATCAAAATTTAGAAGCAGAGATATTGGGGAAATATGTATTTTAGTTTACTCACTCTAACGGAAAAACTGGACATTACTTGAAAATGAAAATGTACCCAAAATAGTCACGTTGTAAATGGTATGGGCACCCGAGTTTACGCTTTCTAGAGGAGACATTTTGCATCTGAGACAAACCGAAAAGCTAGGATCGTCGTTCTCATACTTTAAACTTCCCAATAGAAAAATAATGTTTCATATTGAATTAATAGTTGCATATGTACGGTGTCCACAGACGGATGGACAGACGGCGTGATGCAAGCGCAGGAAATACGTACTTTTCTTTTAATGATGTACATTCCAAGAAGCTGAAAATAAATAAGGAAGGAACAATAAAAAACAAAATCGTCCAAGTAATATGGAACTGAATTTAGATATTTGAGTTGAAAGCTTTAAGGTGGTTCCACCTGAAATGTCTGCCTTATTGTCCAATGGTAAAATTTCTTTACATATTTTCTTTGCAATTATTCCCAAGGATAAAAATTTGCACATCGATAAAACTAACTTTATGTTATAGCACGGGATACTCAATACTTGCTAAAACATAACCATAATTATATTAAAAATCAACCATTTTTCTTTGAGTAATGTTCAGACCTGTGAACAGATGGCGCGACCTGTACATTGATGACGTCAGTAGACAAACAAATGTTGGATTGCTTACTTATAGGTATGTTTTAGCAAGTATTAAGTATTCCATGCTATAAGTTAAAGTTAGTTTTATCTATGTGCGAATTTTCATTCTTGGAAATACATAAATTGCAAAGAAAATATGTAAAGAAGTCTTACCGTTAGAAACATAAAGCAGAGATTTTAGGTAGAACCACCTTTACAGCCGCCTTGAAACCTATTGGCTTATTACGCTTGGTAGAGTGACATGGAGGAAAAACTTCTCACTCTTGGTCGTGCTCAGCTTGGATTGAAATGTTAGGAAAACACGGAAGTTGTGTTCTTTCTGATTGCACTCCTGTTCTGTGACAGTTATCTTGAAAAGAACCGCGGAAGTGGGTTCGTACGGCTCTTACAAGTCATAGGATTTAATGAATTTCATTAAACAACGGTGACTGGTCTATATTTGACGACAGCTTTCAAGTTAGTTATCAATTTTACATTCAGGGAAGTATCAGGATTTCACTTTTAACGAAACATCTCATTTCATTTTGTACCTTGCCGATAGATACTGTACGTCCCATTCAATTAAGTTTTTAAACTTAAATAAAATGCTCATGCTTCTTCTAAAATGTGCCACGTTCATTTCTTCTGGAACTCCAAAATTTCGAAATGTTCACTTTTTTCGTGTTTCATTAAGTTTTTTTTTTTTTTTATTGGAGGTTTAACAACCACCGTGAGCAACTCAATGGGCTATAAGCAGTCGTCCGTCCCTAATCTAGGGTCACTGGTTCCAAGGGAAGGGAGAGAGCCAGTGCCGTAAGACAAACACAACATCCATGCCTCACCGGGATTCGAACCCGGACCCCTTACGGACGAATGATTAGAGGCCAACGCCTTAGACCACTGCGCCACCGGGGCGGCCTCATTAAGGTTAAACTAACACGAGTACCTAGAAATATAGGATTTCATCGTTCGTAGTTTGCGGCCACTACTGCCATGGAGGGCAAGGAGCCGACTACATAAGGCCCCTGACTCCATATGGGGTCCACTTACCGCCCTATATGAGTCAAGTGGCCCCATATTGACTCCATATGGGGCCCCTGACACCATATGAGGTCCGCCTTAGGCGATTAGCCAGGAGGCCACGCCACTGTCCACTGGGCTACCGGAGCAACTCTTTTGATTTCCATTGAAAATATTCCGGAATTTCCTTCTTGACCATATGTTTGGTAAAATCAATGGACAAATTCATTTCTACTCGATTAGATTTTGAATAGTTTTCCAGATATAGCTTTGAAAGAAATTTTTCGCTATCGACTTCAGTCATTGGACGTCAGGTTTAACATCTTTAAAAAAGCTTTGAGTTTGGGAATGTGCAGTTCTGATGAAAGCACAAAAATGATTTCGAATTTGAAACCATACGCTTGGCCGTAAACAGAACTAGTAACTGCACTGTGAATATTAAAGATTTTTTTTTTATTGAAGGTTTAACGACCACCGTTAGCAACTCAATGGGCTATAAGCAGTCGCCCGTCCCTAATTTAGGGTCAATGGTTCCAGGGAAGGGAGAGAGCCAGTGCCGTAAGACAAACACAACATCCATGCCTCACCGAGATTCGAACCCGAACCCCTTTCGGACGAATGATCAGAGGCCATCGCTTAGACCACTGGGGCGGCTTTAAAAATTTGCATAATCACTATTTCGAATTATTATATTGCAGTTAAGATATCGAGGACCTGTGAAAATCTTCGTATATGAATGTGCGGTCATGATGAGCAAAATTCGGGGTGTACTTTGTTTTAAACCACCATCCGGCAACTCAATGGTATGTAATCTATTATAAACTTCACGGCACAACTTCTAGCGTTCAGTGAATCTAAAGTGGAAAGCATGGCACATTAGGTGGTGCTCAGACGAAACAATTCCTTACGTTAAGGAATATGATTACATAATAATAAACTTCTCTGCACATGGGAAAAGTTTTACCTTGTACCCAGTCTTAACGGACTAAAAGTTCAAAGCCTATTCTTTAAGGAAGGATTGTGATGACTGGGGCTACAATGTTTATGATTTTGCATATTTTTTTGGCAATACTAAAGTGTTGTTCAAGTGTATACAAATGTGTTTCACACAAAAATAAGCTGATTTGAGTGCCTTTGTTAAGGCATTTTTTACACTTTTGTTCGTGACTTTCACGGGGTATGGCATTTTTTCTTAGGTTTTTTCGGTCATTTCAAGGCATTTTTTCGTTATGTTTGAGTCATTAGTTTGCAAATTTCGGTATTTTCAATAAGAAGAGCATTTTTGGATGAATTTTTTTCCTATAACAAAGATCGACTCGTTTGACAGCAATGAAGCGGCTGCAATTAAAGTTGCGCCGAGACTACTTTCTGATCTTGAAATTGCAGGTAAGTTTTCCTACATAAAGTCCAATTTTGGATTTCTGCCTGGTGCCATTACTTTCTTGAATAATTCAGCAGCACTATTAGAGCATAAGGTAGATTTGATGAAGAAAGTTGTGAATGATCTTGACATTGTGTGACAGGAAAAAAAGAGAAAGGCTGTGCAAAAGAAAATTGAGCAAGTTAAAAAATCGGTATGAAAATCTGTGTTTAATTGCAGATGTGCAATCGCGGAGAATTTTTTCCTTTGGTGAAATTTCAGAAGACTTTGAACGAAGTGACAGTTTATTTCAGGAATGCTCCTGTGCTTTCAGTAGAAATAGTAAGCAGCTTCCTGATGTTTAAAGGAGCTTTTAATGTTTTTAGCTCGTCTTTTGTAAAACAAGTGCTTATGTCCGTCCGTCCGTCTGTAGACACGATATATCTGCAACTAATAGTCCGATTTGAAAAATTATTTTTGCATTAGGAACCTTGAAATATGCGAATAATGGGCCTTTATTTTGATTTTTTTTACGATCCACAATTTCGCCGCTAGAGGGCGTAAATGCAGATGATATCGAATTCAAAATACATTTTATTCCGTACGTTTGCTTCTAAACATCCAATAGAAAAAATTATTTTGCATTTCGATTCTACTCATGGCAAAGATTATTGTAGGTATAGTAACTTTTTCAAGTTAGGCATATATTTTCCGCTAGGGGGCATAAAATTAAATGCGTTTCCCCCGATATCTCAGCTTCTAAAACTCCGATTTGAAAAATTATTTCTGCAGCGAATACAGCTCCTGATGGGACATCTTTCCCATGTAATTTCTAATTTTTGGTAAAAAAAAAACGTTTTGGCCACCAGGGTGTGTAAGCGTTAATTTCTGCTTCTGATGTACTTGCAACAAAATCTGAACTTCTAAAATCTCGATTGAAAAATTCTTTCGGGGACCATTACTACTCACGTCGACAAACCATTTAGGAATATTTCCTTATTAAAATAATGAACGGTTTCTCCGCCAGAGTTCGTAGATATGTATCTTATTCTTGTCAATATATATGCTTCTAATGGTCCAATTTGAAAAATTTCTTCTTTGTTGGACAGAGTTACCGGTGCGACATGTTTTTTCATTGAATTTTAAAATTTTCAAGTAATTCAATGACTTTCCGTTAGGGGAGTAAAGGTAAATTGCGCTTTCCCCGGTATCTCTGTTTCTAGAACTCCAATATGAAAAATTCTTCCTGCACCGGATACAGTTTCTGCTGGGAAATGTTTTGATAGTAATTTTTTTTATATAAAATATGCATTGGCTACTAGGGGGCGTAAGCGGTAATTTCTGCTTCGTAGGTATTTCCATCAAAATCTGAGCTTCTAAAATTTCGATTGAGAAATTACTTTCTTGGACACATACCACTCATGTCCATAAACATTTGAAAATATTTTCCCTATTAAAATCATGTATGGTTTCTCCGCCAGGGGACGTAGATGTATATCATATTTCTGCCACTATCTCTACTTCTAAGAGTCAGATTTGAAAAATTCCTTTTTTGTTAATAGCGTTTCCGGTGCAAAATGCTCTCATATAGTTTAAAAATTTTCAAGTAATACATAGACTTTCCGCTAGGGGGTCTTAAAGTAAATTGCGTTTTCGCCGATATCTCTGCTTCTAAAATTCCAAATCGAATTTTTTTTCTGCTCCGGATACAGCTGCTGATAGGAAATGATTTGCCTATAATTTCTAATATTTGATAAAGAATGGTCTACCCATCAGAAGATGTAAGTATTAATTTCTGCGTCTGATGTATTTGTAGCAAAATCTGAGCTCCTGAAACCTCGATTGAAAAAATTATTTCGTTGACCGATACCGCTCACATCGAAAGACCTTTTGAGAATACTTTCTTCTTAAAATATTACATGGTTTTTCCGCCAGGGAACGTAAAAGCAGATCTTATTTTTGTCGATATCTCTGCTGCTCAGAATCGGATTTGAAAAATTCTGTCTTTGCTGGAGAGCGTTTCCGTGGGGAAATGTTTTCCATATAATTCCAAATTTTTCGTAGCGCACAAGTCTGCCCTTAAAGGGCTAAGCTCATGTTTCCGTTTACAGCAATATCTGCGGGACTAAAAACCCGATTGAAAAACTTCTTTATTCGGACAGATACTATTAACTATGCAAATTGTGTGTGTATTTTCTTTCTAAAATAGTGCACGATTTCGCCGCTAGGGGCGCATATGCTTATTCTGTTTTTCTCAATATCACTGCTTTTACATGCGCGATTTGAAAAGTTTTTTCAACACCGGATGCTATTTACTTTGTAGAACAGTTCTGTCGGTAGGTGGTGCTTGTGTACTTAAGTTTGCAGCTGAATCGTCGCTTCTAAAAACACTATTGAAACATTTCTTCTTCACTGTATGCCATTTGCTACAACACGGATGTAGATCATTATCCTCTTTAAGTAACGCAAAGATTTCTCATTAGCTGCGCAAAGGTCCAACACTTTTTCCATAAAGAATAATTTTCGCCTATTTTTAACTTTTCCGCTATGCAAATTCTTCCGCTAGTAGACGTAAACGTAAATCATATTTTCTTTTTCATATATTTTTATATTTCTTCTTTTAACTGTTCGATTTGAAAATCGCTTTGTCTCTGGTGCCTTCCTTGTAGTATGAGAAACGTTTTGTTCGCCATTTGTGAATTTTCGAAGCATGCTTTTTAGCCGCTGGTGGAACTAAATAGATGTTTCCATTTCTGGATGTTTTATCGATTGTTAGAACCAGTTGATCGTTTTCCAAACCGTTTCCATTGAATTTGAATGACTTTGATAAATTTAATTCGTGTAAGAACGGATTTAAAACACGTCCTTATTACATCCGAAAATTCAGTGTCATCTTTATTGTTTAGTTTGGTACAGAAACTGATAATCAATTCATTTGTATTTCTTGATTTTTAATGTATAAAGCTTTGTTGGGATACAATAGAATATCATTTTCTCTTAAAAACCTGCAAATGGCTTTTGATGCGCATTGCAGTTCTGGACTGATGAAATAAGAACTTTCAGTTTGCCATGGCAAACTAAAAATATTCAAGTATTTTTTTTTTAGTCAAATTCCAACTCTCAGTTTGGCAAATGAATTTGATTGTCAGAAATTTTAATTTGCATTTTCATTCTTTTTCTTATTGTTTTTATAGGACATTTTTTGTTAACAAAAAAGAAGACTCAGTTTGACAGATAAACTGTAAAAAGTTAAATTGTATCTTTAACGGGTTGTTTTTTGTCTTATAGGGCAAGTTTTCGGGCAATATATTTTTAGTTTGGCACAGAAACAGCAAAACAATTAATTTCTTCTTGATTATTCCTTGCTTGGTTTTATAGGTCACGCGTTCGTTAGTAAAATAAAGAATTTCATTTGACATAGAAACAGTCAACAAATTAAAATATATTTTCAGATTCTTTTTGTTTTGTTTGATGCACCTCTTCTTTTTGTTATTAATTAGTTGTGTTAGGAAATAAATGTGCATTTGTTAAGTCATATCGTTTGTATTATAGATGACCGTTCACCATAAAATTCTCATATGCCAATATTTAAAGCGTTATTTTTTTTTCTGTACTTTTTTTAGACAGATCAACACAGCAGATTTATCTTAATATTTTACCTCCTGAAATTGCTGCTTTTTTGTTTAAAGTGTTCCCCATAACAAAAAGTGTTAACATGAGACTTTAACGCCTGCTACCTTTTTCAGGATCATCTGAATCACATCGTTAACCAAATAATCTACGCTAGACCCTTTATGACCTATTGTATTCCACCATTTGCTCACTGATCCCCACATATCCAGTCTTTCAGTCCTTACCAACTGATTAGTACCTCTGGACTTTCGTCGAACTCATTCCGAACCAAAGCTACAAAAAGAGGATTATTATCATATAATTATTATTATCTTATTATATTCGTACTGTTTCATCTGTGCTTCGATGGTTTATTATTAAAAAACTAATGCAGTATACAGTATATTACACTACAAGCTACCTACGTTCAATAAGTTTCAGGACTTCCCAGAAAAGAGCAGCCCTTGGCCCATCAGCTAACAGCTAGAAACCGGTTCATACCGGTATCGACCTGCGGCAGACGGGCATGAAGGGAGTCATGGAGAGCGTTCTCATCCCACTTCATTTTCGCCATGGAAGAGCAGAGAGTACACATTAGTGTTTGTATTAAAGTTAGTAAATCAGCTACTGAAACTTACATAATGTTAAATGAATCGTATAGAGGCACAGCATTATCCTGCAGCAGAGTTTTTGAAAGTTGTGCACAGTGTAACGACAGACGGGAATCATTTCATGATGATCCGAGATCTGGGCGTGCTCCCAGTATGCTGACAGCGGAAAAAACTGAAGAGGTACATAATCAGTTAAAGAAAGATCGCCGAATTACAGTGAGACTTTTAGCTGAGTGGGTGGGTACCAGTAAGTCCATCTGTCATGAGATTCTACGCGAAGATCTGTGAAAATGAAAACTTATTGCCAGATTAATAACCTGCATTCTGAATGATGACCAAGACTTTTGGCTGAGTCGGTGGGCATCAGTACGTTTACCTGACATGAAATTCCACTCGAGGATCTGCGAAAACGAAAACTTAATACCAGCTTGGTACCCCGCATTCTGAATGATGACAAAGACTTTTGGCTGAGTCGGTGGGCATCAGTAAGTCTACCTGTTATGAGATTCTACGTGAGGATCTGGGAAAACGAAAACTTAATGCCCGATTGGTACCCTATATCCCGAATGATGACCAGGACTTTTGGCTGAGTCGGTGAGCATCTGTAAGTCTCTCTGTCATAAGATTCTAGGCTAGGATCTGGGAAAACGAAAACTTAATGCCAGATTGGTACCCCGCATTCTGAATGATAACCAAGACTTTTCGCTGAGTTGATGGGCATCAGTAAGTCTATCTGTCATGAGATTCTACGCGAAGATCTGTGAAAACGAAAACTTAATGTCAGATTGGTATCCCACATTCTGAATGATTACCAAGACTTTTGGCTGAGTCGGTGAGCATCTGTAAGTCTCTCTGTCAAAAGATTCTACGCCAGGATCTGTGAAAACGAAAACTTAATGCCAAATGGGAATCCCACATTCTGAATGATTACCAAGACTTTTGGCTGAGTCGGAGGGCATCAGTAAGTCTACCTGTTATGAGATTCTACGCAAAGCTCTGGGAAAACGAAAACTTTATGCCAGTTTGGTACCCTGCATTCTGAATGATAACCAAGACGTTTGGCTGAGTCGGTGAGCATCAGTAAGTCTCTCTGTCCTGAGATTCCACGCGAGGATCTGGGAAAACGAAAAGTTAATGCCAGATTAGTACCCCGCATTCTGAATGATGACCAAGACTTTTGGCTGAGTCGGTGAGCATCAGTAAGTCTCTCTGTCATGATATTCTACGCGAGGATATGGGAAAACGAAAACATAATGCCAGATTGGTACCCCGCATTCTAAATGATGACCACGGCTTTTGGCTAAGTCGGTGGGCATAAGTACGTCTATCTGTCATGAGATTATACGTGACAGATAGACGTACTTATGAATATTTTAGGACAAATATATAGTGATGAAGCGACAGTATATTATTTATGAGATTGACAGAAGTAATCTATAGTTAACGTAAAAGCGTGCACGTGAATACTTTATGCATAATTAAATTACATATGATCAGGGACTTTGCTGTACCAAATATTTAAGTGTCACTTTAAACATTTATTAAACAATTTCTCTTGAAATCTATAATATCTAAAATAAAGTAATACGAGATTATATTTATTGACGTAGTTATATGTAAGTACGTATGGTTACTTATATTTGAGACGTCATGTACTCGTTTACGATACGATTCTACTTAAAAAAAACGTGTAGGTTCAGGTTCTCATTTTTAAGTATATTTTTTAACACTATAACCCACAGTATCATGCAGATGTTATATCTATGCAAGCAGCCGTGGCAAAACAACTTGCGGACGTCACGGACAGTGCCTTCTAGATATGTTTTCAGGATCCTCAGAAGCTCGGGAAACAGTGTGTTGATTCCGAAGGGAGGAATTTTTAAGGTGACCAGCATTAAATATGAGTATGGTACCTTTTTTATATCTATGCAAGCAGCCGTGGCAAAACGACTTGCGGACGTCACGGAAAGTGCCTTCCAGATCTGTTGTCGGAATCCTCAGAAACTCGGGAAACAGTGTGTTGATTCCGAAGAGAGGAATTTTTAAGGTGACCAGCATTAAATATGAGTATGGTACCTTTTTTATATCTATGCAAGCAGCCGTGGCAAAACGACTTGCGGACGTCACGGAAAGTGCCTTCCAGATCTGTTGTCAGGATCCTCAGAAACTCGGGAAACAGTGTGTTGATTCCGGTGAGAGGAATTTTTAAGGTGACCAGCATTAAATATGAGTATGGTACCTTTTTTATATCTATACAAGCAGCCGTGGCAAAACGACTTGCGGACGTCACGGAAAGTGCCTTCCAGATCTGTTGTCAGGATCCTCAGAAACTCGGGAAACAGTGTGTTGATTCCGAAGAGAGGAATTTTTAAGGTGACCAGCATTAAATATGAGTATGGTACCTTTTTTATATCTATGCAAGCAGCCGTGGCAAAACGACTTGCGGACGTCACGGAAAGTGCCTTCCAGATCTGTTGTCAGGATCCTCAGAAACTCGGGAAACAGTGTGTTGATTCCGAAGAGAGGAATTTTTAAGGTGACCAGCATTAAATATGAGTATGGTACCTTTTTTATATCTATGCAAGCAGCCGTGGCAAAACGACTTGCGGACGTCACGGAAAGTGCCTTCCAGATCTGTTGTCGGAATCCTCAGAAACTCGGGAAACAGTGTGTTGATTCCGAAGAGAGGAATTTTTAAGGTGACCAGCATTAAATATGAGTATGGTACCTTTTTTATATCTATGCAAGCAGCCGTGGCAAAACGACTGGCGGACATCACGGAAAGTGCCTTCCAGATCTGTTGTCGGAATCCTCACAAACTCGGGATACAGTGTGTTGATTCCGAAGAGAGGAATTTTTAAGGTGACCAGCATTAAATATGAGTATGGTACCTTTTTTATATCTATGCAAGCAGCCGTGGCAAAACGACTTGCGGACGTCACGGAAAGTGCCTTCCAGATCTGTTGTCGGAATCCTCAGAAACTCGGGAAACAGTGTGTTGATTCCGAAGAGAGGAATTTTTAAGGTGACCAGCATTAAATATGAGTATGGTACCTTTTTTATATCTATGCAAGCAGCCGTGGCAAAACGACTTGCGGACGTCACGGAAAGTGCCTTCCAGATCTGTTGTCGGAATCCTCAGAAACTCGGGAAACAGTGTGTTGATTCCGAAGAGAGGAATTTTTAAGGTGACCAGCATTAAATATGAGTATGGTACCTTTTTTATATCTATGCAAGCAGCCGTGGCAAAACGACTTGCGGACGTCACGGAAAGTGCCTTCCAGATCTGTTGTCGGAATCCTCAGAAACTCGGGAAACAGTGTGTTGATTCCGAAGAGAGGAATTTTAAGGTGACCAGCATTAAATATGAGTATTTTACCTTTTCTATATCTATGCAAGCAGCCGTGGCAAAACGACTTCCGGACGTCACGGAAAGTGCCTTCCAGATCTGTTGTCAGGATCCTCAGAAACTCGGGAAACAGTGTGTTGATTCCGAAGAGAGGAATTTTTAAGGTGACCAGCATTAAATATGAGTATGGTACCTTTTTTATATCTATGCAAGCAGCCGTGGCAAAACGACTTGCGGACGTCACGGAAAGTGCCTTCCAGATCTGTTGTCGGAATCCTCAGAAACTCGGGAAACAGTGTGTTGATTCCGAAGAGAGGAATTTTTAAGGTGACCAGCATTAAATATGAGTATGGTACCTTTTTTATATCTATGCAAGCAGCCGTGGCAAAACGACTTGCGGACGTCACGGAAAGTGCCTTCCAGATCTGTTGTCGGAATCCTCAGAAACTCGGGAAACAGTGTGTTGATTCCGAAGAGAGGAATTTTTAAGGTGACCAGCATTAAATATGAGTATGGTACCTTTTTTATATCTATGCAAGCAGCCGTGGCAAAACGACTTGCGGACGTCACGGAAAGTGCCTTCCAGATCTGTTGTCAGGATCTTCAGAAACTCGGGAAACAGTGTGTTGATTCCGAAGGGAGGAAGTTTTAAGGTGACCAGCATTAAATATGAGTATGGTACCTTTTTTATATCTATGCAAGCAGCCGTGGCAAAACGACTTGCGGACGTCACGGAAAGTGCCTTCCAGATCTGTTGTCGGAATCCTCAGAAACTCGGGAAACAGTGTGTTGATTCCGAAGGGAGGAATTTTTAAGGTGACCAGCATTAAATATGAGTATGGTACCTTTTTTATATCTATGCAAGCAGCCGTGGCAAAACGACTTGCGGACGTCACGGAAAGTGCCTTCCAGATCTGTTGTCAGGATCCTCAGAAACTCGGGAAACAGTGTGTTGATTCCGAAGAGAGGAATTTTTAAGGTGACCAGCATTAAATATGAGTATGGTACCTTTTTTATATCTATGCAAGCAGCCGTGGCAAAACGACTTGCGGACGTCACGGAAAGTGCCTTCCAGATCTGTTGTCGGAATCCTCAGAAACTCGGGAAACAGTGTGTTGATTCCGAAGAGAGGAATTTTTAAGGTGACCAGCATTAAATATGAGTATGGTACCTTTTTTATATCTATGCAAGCAGCCGTGGCAAAACGACTTGCGGACGTCACGGAAAGTGCCTTCCAGATCTGTTGTCGGAATCCTCAGAAACTCGGGAAACAGTGTGTTGATTCCGAAGAGAGGAATTTTTAAGGTGACCAGCATTAAATATGAGTATTTTACCTTTTCTATATCTATGCAAGCAGCCGTGGCAAAACGACTTCCGGACGTCACGGAAAGTGCCTTCCAGATCTGTTGTCAGGATCCTCAGAAACTCGGGAAACAGTGTGTTGATTCCGAAGGGAGGAAGTTTTAAGGTGACCAGCATTAAATATGAGTATGGTACCTTTTTTATATCTATGCAAGCAGCCGTGGCAAAACGACTTGCGGACGTCACGGAAAGTGCCTTCCAGATCTGTTGTCGGAATCCTCAGAAACTCGGGAAACAGTGTGTTGATTCCGAAGAGAGGAATTTTTAAGGTGACCAGCATTAAATATGAGTATGGTACCTTTTTTATATCTATGCAAGCAGCCGTGGCAAAACGACTTGCGGACGTCACGGAAAGTGCCTTCCAGATCTGTTGTCGGAATCCTCAGAAACTCGGGAAACAGTGTGTTGATTCCGAAGAGAGGAATTTTTAAGGTGACCAGCATTAAATATGAGTATGGTACCTTTTTTATATGTATGCAAGCAGCCGTGGCAAAACGACTTGCGGACGTCACGGAAAGTGCCTTCCAGATCTGTTGTCAGGATCCTCAGAAACTCGGGAAACAGTGTGTTGATTCCGAAGGGATGATGTTTTAAGGTGACCAGCATTAAATATGAGTAAGGTACCTTCTTTATATCTATGCAAGCAGGTGTGGCAAAACGACTTGCGGACGTCACGGAAAGTGCCTTCCAGATCTGTTGTCAGGATCCTCAGAAACTCGGGAAACAGTGTGTTGATTCCGAAGGGAGGAAGTTTTAAGGTTACCAGCATTAAATATGAGTATGGTACCTTTTTTATATCTATGCAAGCAGCCGTGGCAAAACGACTTGCGGACGTCACGGAAAGTGCCTTCCAGATCTGTTGTCGGAATCCTCACAAACTCGGGAAACAGTGTGTTGATTCCGAAGAGAGGAATTTTTAAGGTGACCAGCATTAAATATGAGTATGGTACCTTTTTTATATCTATGCAAGCAGCCGTGGCAAAACGACTTGCGGACGTCACGGAAAGTGCCTTCCAGATCTGTTGTCGGAATCCTCACAAACTCGGGAAACAGTGTGTTGATTCCGAAGAGAGGAATTTTTAAGGTGACCAGCATTAAATATGAGTATGGTACCTTTTTTATATCTATGCAAGCAGCCGTGGCAAAACGACTTGCGGACGTCACGGAAAGTGCCTTCCAGATCTGTTGTCGGAATCCTCACAAACTCGGGAAACAGTGTGTTGATTCCGAAGAGAGGAATTTTTAAGGTGACCAGCATTAAATATGAGTATGGTACCTTTTTTATATCTATGCAAGCAGCCGTGGCAAAACGACTTGCGGACGTCACGGAAAGTGCCTTCCAGATCTGTTGTCAGGATCCTCAGAAACTCGGGAAACAGTGTGTTGATTCCGAAGAGAGGAAGTTTTTAAGGTGACCAGCATTAAATATGAGTATGGAACCTTTTTTATATCTATGCAAGCAGCCGTGGCAAAACGACTTCCTGACGTCACGGAAAGTGCCTTCCAGATCTGTTGTCGGAATCCTCAGAAACTCGGGAAACAGTGTGTTGATTCCGAAGAGAGGAATTTTTAAGGTGACCAGCATTAAATATGAGTATGGTACCTTTTTTATATCTATGCAAGCAGCCGTGGCAAAACGACTTGCGGACGTCACGGAAAGTGCCTTCCAGATCTGTTGTCGGAATCCTCAGAAACTCGGGAAACAGTGTGTTGATTCCGAAGAGAGGAATTTTTAAGGTGACCAGCATTAAATATGAGTATGGTACCTTTTTTATATCTATGCAAGCAGCCGTGGCAAAACGACTTGCGGACATCACGGAAAGTGCCTTCCAGATCTGTTGTCAGGATCCTCAGAAACTCGGGAAACAGTGTGTTGATTCCGAAGAGAGGAATTTTTAAGGTGACCAGCATTAAATATGAGTATGGTACCTTTTTTATATGTATGCAAGCAGCCGTGGCAAAACGACTTGCGGACGTCACGGAAAGTGCCTTCCAGATCTGTTGTCAGGATCCTCAGAAACACGGGAAGCAGTGTGTTGATTCCGAAGAGAGGAATTTTTAAGGTGACCAGCATTAAATATCAGTATGGTACCTTTTTTATATCTATGCAAGCAGCCGTGACAAAACGACTTGCGGACGTCACGGAAAGTGCCTTCCAGATCTGTTGTCGGAATCCTCAGAAACTCGGGAAACAGTGTGTTGATTCCGAAGAGAGGAATTTTTAAGGTGACCAGCATTAAATATGAGTATGGTACCTTTTTTATATCTATGCAAGCAGCCGTGGCAAAACGACTTGCGGACGTCACGGAAAGTGCCTTCCAGATCTGTTGTCAGGATCCTCAGAAACTCGAAAACCGTGTGTTGATTCCGAAGAGAGGAATTTTTAAGGTGACCAGCATTAAATATGAGTATGGTACCTTTTTTATATCTATGCAAGCACCCGTGGCAAAACGACTTGCGGACTTCACGGAAAGTGCCTTCCAGATCTGTTGTCAGGATCCTCAGAAACTCGGGAAACAGTGTGTTGATTCCGAAGAGAGGAATTTTTAAGGTGACCAGCATTAAATATGAGTATGGAACCTTTTTTATATCTATGCAAGCAGCCGTGGCAAAACGACTTCCGGACGTCACGGAAAGTGCCTTCCAGATCTGTTGTCGGAATCCTCAGAAATTCGGGAAACAGTGTGTTGATTCCGAAGAGAGGTATTTTTAAGGTGATCAGTATTAAATATGAGTATGGTACCTTTTTTATATCTATGCAAGCAGGTGTGGCAAAACGACTTGCGGACGTCACGGAAAGTGCCTTCCAGATCTGTTGTCAGGATCCTCAGAAACTCGGGAAACAGTGTGTTGATTCCAAAGGGAGGAATTTTTAAGGTGACCAGCATTAAATATGAGTATGGTACCTTTTTTATATCTATGCAAGCAGCCGTGGCAAAACGACTTGCGGACGTCACGGAAAGTGCCTTCCAGATCTGTTGTCAGGATCCTCAGAAACTCGGGAAACAGTGTGTTGATTCCGAAGGGAGGAGGTTTTAAGGTGACCAGCATTAAATATGAGTATGGTACCTTTTTTATATCTATGCAAGCAGCCGTGGCAAAACGACTGGCGGACATCACGGAAAGTGCCTTCCAGATCTGTTGTCGGAATCCTCACAAACTCGGGATACAGTGTGTTGATTCCGAAGAGAGGAATTTTTAAGGTGACCAGCATTAAATATGAGTATGGTACCTTTTTTATATCTATGCAAGCAGCCGTGGCAAAACGACTTGCGGACGTCACGGAAAGTGCCTTCCAGATCTGTTGTCGGAATCCTCAGAAACTCGGGAAACAGTGTGTTGATTCCGAAGAGAGGAATTTTTAAGGTGACCAGCATTAAATATGAGTATGGTACCTTTTTTATATCTATGCAAGCAGCCGTGGCAAAACGACTTGCGGACATCACGGAAAGTGCCTTCCAGATCTGTTGTCAGGATCCTCAGAAACTCGGGAAACAGTGTGTTGATTCCGAAGAGAGGAATTTTTAAGGTGACCAGCATTAAATATGAGTATGGTACCTTTTTTATATCTATGCAAGCAGCCGTGGCAAAACGACTTGCGGACGTCACGGAAAGTGCCTTCCAGATCTGTTGTCGGAATCCTCAGAAACTCGGGAAACAGTGTGTTGATTCCGAAGAGAGGAATTTTTAAGGTGACCAGCATTAAATATGAGTATGGTACCTTTTTTATATCTATGCAAGCAGCCGTGGCAAAACGACTTGCGGACATCACGGAAAGTGCCTTCCAGATCTGTTGTCAGGATCCTCAGAAACTCGGGAAACAGTGTGTTGATTCCGAAGAGAGGAATTTTTAAGGTGACCAGCATTAAATATGAGTATGGTACCTTTTTTATATCTATGCAAGCAGCCGTGGCAAAACGACTTGCGGACGTCACGGAAAGTGCCTTCCAGATCTGTTGTCAGGATCCTCAGAAACTCGGGAAACAGTGTGTTGATTCCGAAGAGAGGAATTTTTAAGGTGACCAGCATTAAATATGAGTATGGTACCTTTTTTATATCTATGCAAGCAGCCGTGGCAAAACGACTTGCGGACGTCACGGAAAGTGCCTTCCAGATCTGTTGTCGGAATCCTCAGAAACTCGGGAAACAGTGTGTTGATTCCGAAGAGAGGAATTTTTAAGGTGACCAGCATTAAATATGAGTATGGTACCTTTTTTATATCTATGCAAGCAGCCGTGGCAAAACGACTTGCGGACGTCACGGAAAGTGCCTTCCAGATCTGTTGTCGGAATCCTCAGAAACTCGGGAAACAGTGTGTTGATTCCGAAGAGAGGAATTTTTAAGGTGACCAGCATTAAATATGAGTATGGTACCTTTTTTATATCTATGCAAGCAGCCGTGGCAAAACGACTTGCGGACGTCACGGAAAGTGCCTTCCAGATCTGTTGTCAGGATCCTCAGAAACTCGGGAAACAGTGTGTTGATTCCGAAGAGGAGGAAGTTTTAAGGTGACCAGCATTAAATATGAGTATGGTACCTTTTTTATATCTATGCAAGCAGCCGTGGCAAAACGACTGGCGGACATCACGGAAAGTGCCTTCCAGATCTGTTGTCGGAATCCTCACAAACTCGGGATACAGTGTGTTGATTCCGAAGAGAGGAATTTTTAAGGTGACCAGCATTAAATATGAGTATGGTACCTTTTTTATATCTATGCAAGCAGCCGTGGCAAAACGACTTGCGGACGTCACGGAAAGTGCCTTCCAGATCTGTTGTCGGAATCCTCAGAAACTCGGGAAACAGTGTGTTGATTCCGAAGAGAGGAATTTTTAAGGTGACCAGCATTAAATATGAGGATGGTACCTTTTTTATATCTATGCAAGCAGCCGTGGCAAAACGACTTGCGGACGTCACGGAAAGTGCCTTCCAGATCTGTTGTCAGGATCCTCAGAAACTCGGGAAACAGTGTGTTGATTCCGAAGGGAGGAAGTTTTAAGGTGACCAGCATTAAATATGAGTATGGTACCTTTTTTATATCTATGCAAGCAGCCGTGGCAAAACGACTGGCGGACATCACGGAAAGTGCCTTCCAGATCTGTTGTCAGGATCCTCAGAAACTCGGGAAACAGTGTGTTGATTCCGAAGAGAGGAATTTTTAAGGTGACCAGCATTAAATATGAGTATGGTACCTTTTTTATATCTATGCAAGCAGCCGTGGCAAAACGACTTGCGGACGTCACGGAAAGTGCCTTCCAGATCTGTTGTCAGGATCCTCAGAAACTCGGGAAACAGTGTGTTGATTCCGAAGAGAGGAAGTTTTAAGGTGACCAGCATTAAATATGAGTATGGTACCTTTTTTATATCTATGCAAGCAGCCGTGGCAAAACGACTTGCGGACGTCACGGAAAGTGCCTTCCAGATCTGTTGTCAGGATCCTCAGAAACTCGGGAAACAGTGTGTTGATTCCGAAGAGAGGAATTTTTAAGGTGACCAGCATTAAATATGAGTATGGTACCTTTTTTATATCTATGCAAGCAGCCGTGGCAAAACGACTTGCGGACGTCACGGAAAGTGCCTTCCAGATCTGTTGTCAGGATCCTCAGAAACTCGGGAAACAGTGTGTTGATTCCGAAGAGAGGAATTTTTAAGGTGACCAGCATTAAATATGAGTATGGTACCTTTTTTATATCTATGCAAGCAGCCGTGGCAAAACGACTTGCGGACGTCACGGAAAGTGCCTTCCAGATCTGTTGTCGGAATCCTCAGAAACTCGGGAAACAGTGTGTTGATTCCGAAGAGAGGAATTTTTAAGGTGACCAGCATTAAATATGAGTATGGTACCTTTTTTATATCTATGCCAGCAGCCGTGGCAAAACGACTTGCGGACGTCACGGAAAGTGCCTTCCAGATCTGTTGTCGGAATCCTCAGAAACTCGGGAAACAGTGTGTTGATTCCGAAGAGAGGAATTTTTAAGGTGACCAGCATTAAATATGAGTATGGTACCTTTTTTATATCTATGCAAGCAGCCGGGGCAAAACGACTTGCGGACGTCACGGAAAGTGCCTTCCAGATCTGTTGTCAGGATCCTCAGAAACTCGGGAAACAGTGTGTTGATTCCGAAGAGAGGAAGTTTTAAGGTGACCAGCATTAAATATGAGTATGGTACCTTTTTTATATCTATGCAAGCAGCCGTGGCAAAACGACTGGCGGACATCACGGAAAGTGCCTTCCAGATCTGTTGTCGGAATCCTCACAAACTCGGGATACAGTGTGTTGATTCCGAAGAGAGGAATTTTTAAGGTGACCAGCATTAAATATGAGTATGGTACCTTTTTTATATCTATGCAAGCAGCCGTGGCAAAACGACTTGCGGACGTCACGGAAAGTGCCTTCCAGATCTGTTGTCGGAATCCTCAGAAACTCGGGAAACAGTGTGTTGATTCCGAAGAGAGGAATTTTTAAGGTGACCAGCATTAAATATGAGTATGGTACCTTTTTTATATCTATGCAAGCAGCCGTGGCAAAACGACTTGCGGACGTCACGGAAAGTGCCTTCCAGATCTGTTGTCAGGATCCTCAGAAACTCGGGAAACAGTGTGTTGATTCCGAAGAGAGGAAGTTTTAAGGTGACCAGCATTAAATATGAGTATGGTACCTTTTTTATATCTATGCAAGCAGCCGTGGCAAAACGACTTGCGGACGTCACGGAAAGTGCCTTCCAGATCTGTTGTCGGAATCCTCAGAAACTCGGGAAACAGTGTGTTGATTCCGAAGAGAGGAATTTGTAAGGTGACCAGCATTAAATATGAGTATGGTACCTTTTTTATATCTATGCAAGCAGCCGTGGCAAAACGACTTGCGGACGTCACGGAAAGTGCCTTCCAGATCTGTTGTCAGGATCCTCAGAAACTCGGGAAACAGTGTGTTGATTCCGAAGAGAGGAATTTTTAAGGTGACCAGCATTAAATATGAGTATGGTACCTTTTTTATATCTATGCAAGCAGCCGTGGCAAAACGACTTGCGGACGTCACGGAAAGTGCCTTCCAGATCTGTTGTCAGGATCCTCAGAAACTCGGGAAACAGTGTGTTGATTCCGAAGAGAGGAAGTTTTAAGGTGACCAGCATTAAATATGAGTATGGTACCTTTTTTATATCTATGCAAGCAGCCGTGGCAAAACGACTTGCGGACGTCACGGAAAGTGCCTTCCAGATCTGTTGTCGGAATCCTCAGAAACTCGGGAAACAGTGTGTTGATTCCGAAGAGAGGAATTTTTAAGGTGACCAGCATTAAATATGAGTATGGTACCTTTTTTATATCTATGCAAGCAGCCGTGGCAAAACGACTTGCGGACGTCACGGAAAGTGCCTTCCAGATCTGTTGTCAGGATCCTCAGAAACTCGGGAAACAGTGTGTTGATTCCGAAGGGAGGAATTTTTAAGGTGACCAGCATTAAATATGAGTATGGTACCTTTTTTATATCTATGCAAGCAGCCGTGGCAAAACGACTGGCGGACATCACGGAAAGTGCCTTCCAGATCTGTTGTCGGAATCCTCACAAACTCGGGAAACAGTGTGTTGATTCCGAAGAGAGGAATTTTTAAGGTGACCAGCATTAAATATGAGTATGGTACCTTTTTTATATCTATGCAAGCAGCCGTGGCAAAACGACTTGCGGACGTCACGGAAAGTGCCTTCCAGATCTGTTGTCGGAATCCTCAGAAACTCGGGAAACAGTGTGTTGATTCCGAAGAGAGGAATTTTTAAGGTGACCAGCATTAAATATGAGTATGGTACCTTTTTTATATCTATGCAAGCAGCCGTGGCAAAACGACTTGCGGACGTCACGGAAAGTGCCTTCCAGATCTGTTGTCAGGATCCTCAGAAACTCGGGAAACAGTGTGTTGATTCCGAAGAGAGGAAGTTTTAAGGTGACCAGCATTAAATATGAGTATGGTACCTTTTTTATATCTATGCAAGCAGCCGTGGCAAAACGACTGGCGGACATCACGGAAAGTGCCTTCCAGATCTGTTGTCGGAATCCTCACAAACTCGGGATACAGTGTGTTGATTCCGAAGAGATTAATTTTTAAGGTGACCAGCATTAAATATGAGTATGGTACCTTTTTTATATCTATGCAAGCAGCCGTGGCAAAACGACTTGCGGACGTCACGGAAAGTGCCTTCCAGATCTGTTGTCGGAATCCTCAGAAACTCGGGAAACAGTGTGTTGATTCCGAAGGGAGGAATTTTTAAGGTGACCAGCATTAAATATGAGTATGGTACCTTTTTTATATCTATGCAAGCAGCCGTGGCAAAACGACTGGCGGACATCACGGAAAGTGCCTTCCAGATCTGTTGTCAGGATCCTCAGAAACTCGGGAAACAGTGTGTTGATTCCGAAGAGAGGAATTTTTAAGGTGACCAGCATTAAATATGAGTATGGTACCTTTTTTATATCTATGCAAGCAGCCGTGGCAAAACGACTTGCGGACGTCACGGAAAGTGCCTTCCAGATCTGTTGTCAGGATCCTCAGAAACTCGGGAAACAGTGTGTTGATTCCGAAGGGAGGAAGTTTTAAGGTGACCAGCAATAAATATGAGTATGGTACCTTTTTTATATCTATGCAAGCAGCCGTGGCAAAACGACTTGCGGACGTCACGGAAAGTGCCTTCCAGATCTGTTGTCAGGATCCTCAGAAACTCGGGAAACAGTGTGTTGATTCCGAAGAGAGGAATTTTTAAGGTGACCAGCATTAAATATGAGTATGGTACCTTTTTTATATCTATGCAAGCAGCCGTGGCAAAACGACTTGCGGACGTCACGGAAAGTGCCTTCCAGATCTGTTGTCAGGATCCTCAGAAACTCGGGAAACAGTGTGTTGATTCCGAAGAGAGGAATTTTTAAGGTGACCAGCATTAAATATGAGTATGGTACCTTTTTTATATCTATGCAAGCAGCCGTGGCAAAACGACTTGCGGACGTCACGGAAAGTGCCTTCCAGATCTGTTGTCGGAATCCTCAGAAACTCGGGAAACAGTGTGTTGATTCCGAAGAGAGGAATTTTTAAGGTGACCAGCATTAAATATGAGTATGGTACCTTTTTTATATCTATGCAAGCAGCCGTGGCAAAACGACTTGCGGACGTCACGGAAAGTGCCTTCCAGATCTGTTGTCGGAATCCTCAGAAACTCGGGAAACAGTGTGTTGATTCCGAAGAGAGGAATTTTTAAGGTGACCAGCATTAAATATGTGTATGGTACCTTTTTTATATCTATGCAAGCAGCCGGGGCAAAACGACTTGCGGACGTCACGGAAAGTGCCTTCCAGATCTGTTGTCAGGATCCTCAGAAACTCGGGAAACAGTGTGTTGATTCCGAAGGGAGGAAGTTTTAAGGTGACCAGCATTAAATATGAGTATGGTACCTTTTTTATATCTATGCAAGCAGCCGTGGCAAAACGACTGGCGGACATCACGGAAAGTGCCTTCCAGATCTGTTGTCGGAATCCTCACAAACTCGGGATACAGTGTGTTGATTCCGAAGAGAGGAATTTTTAAGGTGACCAGCATTAAATATGAGTATGGTACCTTTTTTATATCTATGCAAGCAGCCGTGGCAAAACGACTTGCGGACGTCACGGAAAGTGCCTTCCAGATCTGTTGTCGGAATCCTCAGAAACTCGGGAAACAGTGTGTTGATTCCGAAGAGAGGAATTTTTAAGGTGACCAGCATTAAATATGAGGATGGTACCTTTTTTATATCTATGCAAGCAGCCGTGGCAAAACGACTTGCGGACGTCACGGAAAGTGCCTTCCAGATCTGTTGTCAGGATCCTCAGAAACTCGGGAAACAGTGTGTTGATTCCGAAGGGAGGAAGTTTTAAGGTGACCAGCATTAAATATGAGTATGGTACCTTTTTTATATCTATGCAAGCAGCCGTGGCAAAACGACTGGCGGACATCACGGAAAGTGCCTTCCAGATCTGTTGTCGGAATCCTCACAAACTCGGGATACAGTGTGTTGATTCCGAAGAGAGGAATTTTTAAGGTGACCAGCATTAAATATGAGTATGGTACCTTTTTTATATCTATGCAAGCAGCCGTGGCAAAACGACTTGCGGACGTCACGGAAAGTGCCTTCCAGATCTGTTGTCGGAATCCTCAGAAACTCGGGAAACAGTGTGTTGATTCCGAAGAGAGGAATTTTTAAGGTGACCAGCATTAAATATGAGTATGGTACCTTTTTTATATCTATGCAAGCAGCCGTGGCAAAACGACTTGCGGACATCACGGAAAGTGCCTTCCAGATCTGTTGTCAGGATCCTCAGAAACTCGTGAAACAGTGTGTTGATTCCGAAGAGAGGAATTTTTAAGGTGACCAGCATTAAATATGAGTATGGTACCTTTTTTATATCTATGCAAGCAGCCGTGGCAAAACGACTTGCGGACGTCACGGAAAGTGCCTTCCAGATCTGTTGTCAGGATCCTCAGAAACTCGGGAAACAGTGTGTTGATTCCGAAGAGGAGGAAGTTTTAAGGTGACCAGCATTAAATATGAGTATGGTACCTTTTTTATATCTATGCAAGCAGCCGTGGCAAAACGACTGGCGGACATCACGGAAAGTGCCTTCCAGATCTGTTGTCGGAATCCTCACAAACTCGGGATACAGTGTGTTGATTCCGAAGAGAGGAATTTTTAAGGTGACCAGCATTAAATATGAGTATGGTACCTTTTTTATATCTATGCAAGCAGCCGTGGCAAAACGACTTGCGGACGTCACGGAAAGTGCCTTCCAGATCTGTTGTCGGAATCCTCAGAAACTCGGGAAACAGTGTGTTGATTCCGAAGAGAGGAATTTTTAAGGTGACCAGCATTAAATATGAGTATGGTACCTTTTTTATATCTATGCAAGCAGCCGTGGCAAAACGACTTGCGGACGTCACGGAAAGTGCCTTCCAGATCTGTTGTCAGGATCCTCAGAAACTCGGGAAACAGTGTGTTGATTCCGAAGGAGGAAGTTTTAAGGTGACCAGCATTAAATATGAGTATGGTACCTTTTTTATATCTATGCAAGCAGCCGTGGCAAAACGACTGGCGGACATCACGGAAAGTGCCTTCCAGATCTGTTGTCGGAATCCTCACAAACTCGGGATACAGTGTGTTGATTCCGAAGAGAGGAATTTTTAAGGTGACCAGCATTAAATATGAGTATGGTACCTTTTTTATATCTATGCAAGCAGCCGTGGCAAAACGACTTGCGGACGTCACGGAAAGTGCCTTCCAGATCTGTTGTCGGAATCCTCAGAAACTCGGGAAACAGTGTGTTGATTCCGAAGAGAGGAATTTTTAAGGTGACCAGCATTAAATATGAGTATGGTACCTTTTTTATATCTATGCAAGCAGCCGTGGCAAAACGACTTGCGGACATCACGGAAAGTGCCTTCCAGATCTGTTGTCAGGATCCTCAGAAACTCGGGAAACAGTGTGTTGATTCCGAAGAGAGGAATTTTTAAGGTGACCAGCATTAAATATGAGTATGGTACCTTTTTTATATCTATGCAAGCAGCCGTGGCAAAACGACTTGCGGACGTCACGGAAAGTGCCTTCCAGATCTGTTGTCAGGATCCTCAGAAACTCGGGAAACAGTGTGTTGATTCCGAAGAGAGGAATTTTTAAGGTGACCAGCATTAAATATGAGTATGGTACCTTTTTTATATCTATGCAAGCAGCCGTGGCAAAACGACTTGCGGACGTCACGGAAAGTGCCTTCCAGATCTGTTGTCAGGATCCTCAGAAACTCGGGAAACAGTGTGTTGATTCCGAAGAGAGGAATTTTTAAGGTGACCAGCATTAAATATGAGTATGGTACCTTTTTTATATCTATGCAAGCAGCCGTGGCAAAACGACTTGCGGACGTCACGGAAAGTGCCTTCCAGATCTGTTGTCGGAATCCTCAGAAACTCGGGAAACAGTGTGTTGATTCCGAAGAGAGGAATTTTTAAGGTGACCAGCATTAAATATGAGTATGGTACCTTTTTTATATCTATGCAAGCAGCCGTGGCAAAACGACTTGCGGACGTCACGGAAAGTGCCTTCCAGATCTGTTGTCGGAATCCTCAGAAACTCGGGAAACAATGTGTTGATTCCGAAGAGAGGAATTTTAAGGTGACCAGCATTAAATATGAGTATGGTACCTTTTTTATATCTATGCAAGCAGCCGTGGCAAAACGACTTGCGGACGTCACGGAAAGTGCCTTCCAGATCTGTTGTCAGGATCCTCAGAAACTCGGGAAACAGTGTGTTGATTCCGGTGAGAGGAATTTTTAAGGTGACCAGCATTAAATATGAGTATGGTACCTTTTTTATATCTATACAAGCAGCCGTGGCAAAACGACTTCCGGACGTCACGGAAAGTGCCTTCCAGATCTGTTGTCAGGATCCTCACAAACTCGGGAAACAGTGTGTTGATTCCGAAGAGGAGGAATTTTTAAGGTGACCAGCATTAAATATGAGTATGGTACCTTTTTTATATCTATGCAAGCAGCCGTGGCAAAACGACTTGCGGACGTCACGGAAAGTGCCTTCCAGATCTGTTGTCAGGATCCTCAGAAACTCGGGAAACAGTGTGTTGATTCCGAAGAGAGGAATTTTTAAGGTGACCAGCATTAAATATGAGTATGGTACCTTTTTTATATCTATGCAAGCAGCCGTGGCAAAACGACTTGCGGACGTCACGGAAAGTGCCTTCCAGATCTGTTGTCGGAATCCTCAGAAACTCGGGAAACAGTGTGTTGATTCCGAAGAGAGGAATTTTTAAGGTGACCAGCATTAAATATGAGTATGGTACCTTTTTTATATCTATGCAAGCAGCCGTGGCAAAACGACTTGCGGACGTCACGGAAAGTGCCTTCCAGATCTGTTGTCGGAATCCTCAGAAACTCGGGAAACAGTGTGTTGATTCCGAAGAGAGGAATTTTTAAGGTGACCAGCATTAAATATGAGTATGGTACCTTTTTTATATCTATGCAAGCAGCCGTGGCAAAACGACTTGCGGACATCACGGAAAGTGCCTTCCAGATCTGTTGTCAGGATCCTCAGAAACTCGGGAAACAGTGTGTTGATTCCGAAGAGAGGAATTTTTAAGGTGACCAGCATTAAATATGAGTATGGTACCTTTTTTATATCTATGCAAGCAGCCGTGGCAAAACGACTTGCGGACGTCACGGAAAGTGCCTTCCAGATCTGTTGTCAGGATCCTCACAAACTCGGGAAACAGTGTGTTGATTCCGAAGAGAGGAATTTTTAAGGTGACCAGCATTAAATATGAGTATGGTACCTTTTTTATATCTATGCAAGCAGCCGTGGCAAAACGACTTGCGGACGTCACGGAAAGTGCCTTCCAGATCTGTTGTCAGGATCCTCAGAAACTCGGGAAACAGTGTGTTGATTCCGAAGAGAGGAATTTTTAAGGTGACCAGCATTAAATATGAGTATGGTACCTTTTTTATATCTATGCAAGCAGCCGTGGCAAAACGACTTGCGGACGTCACGGAAAGTGCCTTCCAGATCTGTTGTCGGAATCCTCAGAAACTCGGGAAACAGTGTGTTGATTCCGAAGAGAGGAATTTTTAAGGTGACCAGCATTAAATATGAGTATGGTACCTTTTTTATATCTATGCAAGCAGCCGTGGCAAAACGACTTGCGGACGTCACGGAAAGTGCCTTCCAGATCTGTTGTCGGAATCCTCAGAAACTCGGGAAACAATGTGTTGATTCCGAAGAGAGGAATTTTAAGGTGACCAGCATTAAATATGAGTATGGTACCTTTTTTATATCTATGCAAGCAGCCGTGGCAAAACGACTTGCGGACGTCACGGAAAGTGCCTTCCAGATCTGTTGTCAGGATCCTCAGAAACTCGGGAAACAGTGTGTTGATTCCGGTGAGAGGAATTTTTAAGGTGACCAGCATTAAATATGAGTATGGTACCTTTTTTATATCTATACAAGCAGCCGTGGCAAAACGACTTCCGGACGTCACGGAAAGTGCCTTCCAGATCTGTTGTCAGGATCCTCACAAACTCGGGAAACAGTGTGTTGATTCCGAAGGGAGGAATTTTTAAGGTGACCAGCATTAAATATGAGTATGGTACCTTTTTTATATCTATGCAAGCAGCCGTGGCAAAACGACTTGCGGACGTCACGGAAAGTGCCTTCCAGATCTGTTGTCAGGATCCTCAGAAACTCGGGAAACAGTGTGTTGATTCCGAAGAGAGGAATTTTTAAGGTGACCAGCATTAAATATGAGTATGGTACCTTTTTTATATCTATGCAAGCAGCCGTGGCAAAACGACTTGCGGACGTCACGGAAAGTGCCTTCCAGATCTGTTGTCAGGATCCTCAGAAACTCGGGAAACAGTGTGTTGATTCCGAAGAGAGGAATTTTTAAGGTGACCAGCATTAAATATGAGTATGGTACCTTTTTTATATCTATGCAAGCAGCCGTGGCAAAACGACTTGCGGACGTCACGGAAAGTGCCTTCCAGATCTGTTGTCGGAATCCTCAGAAACTCGGGAAACAGTGTGTTGATTCCGAAGAGAGGAATTTTTAAGGTGACCAGCATTAAATATGAGTATGGTACCTTTTTTATATCTATGCAAGCAGCCGTGGCAAAACGACTTGCGGACGTCACGGAAAGTGCCTTCCAGATCTGTTGTCGGAATCCTCAGAAACTCGGGAAACAATGTGTTGATTCCGAAGAGAGGAATTTTTAAGGTGACCAGCATTAAATATGAGTATGGTACCTTTTTTATATCTATGCAAGCAGCCGTGGCAAAACGACTTGCGGACGTCACGGAAAGTGCCTTCCAGATCTGTTGTCAGGATCCTCAGAAACTCGGGAAACAGTGTGTTGATTCCGGTGAGAGGAATTTTTAAGGTGACCAGCATTAAATATGAGTATGGTACCTTTTTTATATCTATACAAGCAGCCGTGGCAAAACGACTTGCGGACGTCACGGAAAGTGCCTTCCAGATCTGTTGTCAGGATCCTCACAAACTCGGGAAACAGTGTGTTGATTCCGAAGAGAGGAATTTTTAAGGTGACCAGCATTAAATATGAGTATGGTACCTTTTTTATATCTATGCAAGCAGCCGTGGCAAAACGACTTGCGGACGTCACGGAAAGTGCCTTCCAGATCTGTTGTCGGAATCCTCAGAAACTCGGGAAACAGTGTGTTGATTCCGAAGAGAGGAATTTTTAAGGTGACCAGCATTAAATATGAGTATGGTACCTTTTTTATATCTATGCAAGCAGCCGTGGCAAAACGACTTGCGGACGTCACGGAAAGTGCCTTCCAGATCTGTTGTCGGAATCCTCAGAAACTCGGGAAACAATGTGTTGATTCCGAAGAGAGGAATTTTTAAGGTGACCAGCATTAAATATGAGTATGGTACCTTTTTTATATCTATGCAAGCAGCCGTGGCAAAACGACTTGCGGACGTCACGGAAAGTGCCTTCCAGATCTGTTGTCAGGATCCTCAGAAACTCGGGAAACAGTGTGTTGATTCCGGTGAGAGGAATTTTTAAGGTGACCAGCATTAAATATGAGTATGGTACCTTTTTTATATCTATACAAGCAGCCGTGGCAAAACGACTTCCGGACGTCACGGAAAGTGCCTTCCAGATCTGTTGTCAGGATCCTCACAAACTCGGGAAACAGTGTGTTGATTCCGAAGGGAGGAATTTTTAAGGTGACCAGCATTAAATATGAGTATGGTACCTTTTTTATATCTATGCAAGCAGCCGTGGCAAAACGACTTGCGGACGTCACGGAAAGTGCCTTCCAGATCTGTTGTCGGAATCCTCAGAAACTCGGGAAACAGTGTGTTGATTCCGAAGAGAGGAATTTTTAAGGTGACCAGCATTAAATATGAGTATGGTACCTTTTTTATATCTATGCAAGCAGCCGTGGCAAAACGACTTGCGGACGTCACGGAAAGTGCCTTCCAGATCTGTTGTCAGGATCCTCAGAAACTCGGGAAACAGTGTGTTGATTCCGAAGAGAGGAATTTTTAAGGTGACCAGCATTAAATATGAGTATGGTACCTTTTTTATATCTATGCAAGCAGCCGTGGCAAAACGACTTGCGGACGTCACGGAAAGTGCCTTCCAGATCTGTTGTCAGGATCCTCAGAAACTCGGGAAACAGTGTGTTGATTCCGAAGAGAGGAATTTTTAAGGTGACCAGCATTAAATATGAGTATGGTACCTTTTTTATATCTATGCAAGCAGCCGTGGCAAAACGACTTGCGGACGTCACGGAAAGTGCCTTCCAGATCTGTTGTCGGAATCCTCAGAAACTCGGGAAACAATGTGTTGATTCCGAAGAGAGGAATTTTTAAGGTGACCAGCATTAAATATGAGTATGGTACCTTTTTTATATCTATGCAAGCAGCCGTGGCAAAACGACTTGCGGACGTCACGGAAAGTGCCTTCCAGATCTGTTGTCAGGATCCTCAGAAACTCGGGAAACAGTGTGTTGATTCCGGTGAGAGGAATTTTTAAGGTGACCAGCATTAAATATGAGTATGGTACCTTTTTTATATCTATACAAGCAGCCGTGGCAAAACGACTTCCGGACGTCACGGAAAGTGCCTTCCAGATCTGTTGTCAGGATCCTCACAAACTCGGGAAACAGTGTGTTGATTCCGAAGAGGAGGAATTTTAAGGTGACCAGCATTAAATATGAGTATGGTACCTTTTTTATATCTATGCAAGCAGCCGTGGCAAAACGACTTGCGGACGTCACGGAAAGTGCCTTCCAGATCTGTTGTCGGAATCCTCAGAAACTCGGGAAACAGTGTGTTGATTCCGAAGAGAGGAATTTTTAAGGTGACCAGCATTAAATATGAGTATGGTACCTTTTTTATATCTATGCAAGCAGCCGTGGCAAAACGACTTGCGGACGTCACGGAAAGTGCCTTCCAGATCTGTTGTCAGGATCCTCAGAAACTCGGGAAACAGTGTGTTGATTCCGAAGAGAGGAATTTTTAAGGTGACCAGCATTAAATATGAGTATGGTACCTTTTTTATATCTATGCAAGCAGCCGTGGCAAAACGACTTGCGGACGTCACGGAAAGTGCCTTCCAGATCTGTTGTCGGAATCCTCAGAAACTCGGGAAACAGTGTGTTGATTCCGAAGAGAGGAATTTTTAAGGTGACCAGCATTAAATATGAGTATGGTACCTTTTTTATATCTATGCAAGCAGCCGTGGCAAAACGACTTGCGGACGTCACGGAAAGTGCCTTCCAGATCTGTTGTCGGAATCCTCAGAAACTCGGGAAACAGTGTGTTGATTCCGAAGAGAGGAATTTTTAAGGTGACCAGCATTAAATATGAGTATGGTACCTTTTTTATATCTATGCAAGCAGCCGTGGCAAAACGACTTGCGGACGTCACGGAAAGTGCCTTCCAGATCTGTTGTCAGGATCCTCAGAAACTCGGGAAACAGTGTGTTGATTCCGAAGAGAGGAATTTTTAAGGTGACCAGCATTAAATATGAGTATGGTACCTTTTTTATATCTATGCAAGCAGCCGTGGCAAAACGACTTGCGGACGTCACGGAAAGTGCCTTCCAGATCTGTTGTCAGGATCCTCACAAACTCGGGAAACAGTGTGTTGATTCCGAAGAGAGGAATTTTTAAGGTGACCAGCATTAAATATGAGTATGGTACCTTTTTTATATCTATGCAAGCAGCCGTGGCAAAACGACTTGCGGACGTCACGGAAAGTGCCTTCCAGATCTGTTGTCGGAATCCTCAGAAACTCGGGAAACAGTGTGTTGATTCCGAAGAGAGGAATTTTTAAGGTGACCAGCATTAAATATGAGTATGGTACCTTTTTTATATCTATGCAAGCAGCCGTGGCAAAACGACTTGCGGACGTCACGGAAAGTGCCTTCCAGATCTGTTGTCGGAATCCTCAGAAACTCGGGAAACAGTGTGTTGATTCCGAAGAGAGGAATTTTTAAGGTGACCAGCATTAAATATGAGTATGGTACCTTTTTTATATCTATGCAAGCAGCCGTGGCAAAACGACTTGCGGACGTCACGGAAAGTGCCTTCCAGATCTGTTGTCAGGAATCCTCAGAAACTCGGGAAACAGTGTGTTGATTCCGAAGAGAGGAATTTTAAGGTGACCAGCATTAAATATGAGTATGGTACCTTTTTTATATCTATGCAAGCAGCCGTGGCAAAACGACTTGCGGACGTCACGGAAAGTGCCTTCCAGATCTGTTGTCGGAATCCTCAGAAACTCGGGAAACAGTGTGTTGATTCCGAAGAGAGGAATTTTAAGGTGACCAGCATTAAATATGAGTATGGTACCTTTTTTATATCTATGCAAGCAGCCGTGGCAAAACGACTTGCGGACGTCACGGAAAGTGCCTTCCAGATCTGTTGTCAGGAATCCTCAGAAACTCGGGAAACAGTGTGTTGATTCCGAAGAGAGGAATTTTTAAGGTGACCAGCATTAAATATGAGTATGGTACCTTTTTTATATCTATGCAAGCAGCCGTGGCAAAACGACTTGCGGACGTCACGGAAAGTGCCTTCCAGATCTGTTGTCAGGATCCTCAGAAACTCGGGAAACAGTGTGTTGATTCCGAAGAGAGGAATTTTTAAGGTGACCAGCATTAAATATGAGTATGGTACCTTTTTTATATCTATGCAAGCAGCCGTGGCAAAACGACTTGCGGACGTCACGGAAAGTGCCTTCCAGATCTGTTGTCAGGATCCTCAGAAACTCGGGAAACAGTGTGTTGATTCCGAAGAGAGGAATTTTAAGGTGACCAGCATTAAATATGAGTATGGTACCTTTTTTATATCTATGCAAGCAGCCGTGGCAAAACGACTTGCGAACGTCACGGAAAGTGCCTTCCAGATCTGTTGTCGGAATCCTCAGAAACTCGGGAAACAGTGTGTTGATTCCGAAGAGAGGAATTTTTAAGGTGACCAGCATTAAATATGAGTATGGTACCTTTTTTATATCTATGCAAGCAGCCGTGGCAAAACGACTTGCGGACGTCACGGAAAGTGCCTTCCAGATCTGTTGTCGGAATCCTCAGAAACTCGGGAAACAGTGTGTTGATTCCGAAGAGAGGAATTTTAAGGTGACCAGCATTAAATATGTGTATGGTACCTTTTTTATATCTATGCAAGCAGCCGGCAAAACGACTTGCGGACGTCACGGAAAGTGCCTTCCAGATCTGTTGTCAGGATCCTCAGAAACTCGGGAAACAGTGTGTTGATTCCGAAGTGAGAGGAAGTTTTAAGGTGACCAGCATTAAATATGAGTATGGTACCTTTTTTATATCTATGCAAGCAGCCGTGGCAAAACGACTGGCGGACATCACGGAAAGTGCCTTCCAGATCTGTTGTCGGAATCCTCACAAACTCGGGATACAGTGTGTTGATTCCGAAGAGAGGAATTTTTAAGGTGACCAGCATTAAATATGAGTATGGTACCTTTTTTATATCTATGCAAGCAGCCGTGGCAAAACGACTTGCGGACGTCACGGAAAGTGCCTTCCAGATCTGTTGTCAGGATCCTCAGAAACTCGGGAAACAGTGTGTTGATTCCGAAGAGAGGAATTTTTAAGGTGACCAGCATTAAATATGAGTATGGTACCTTTTTTATATCTATGCAAGCAGCCGTGGCAAAACGACTTGCGGACGTCACGGAAAGTGCCTTCCAGATCTGTTGTCAGGATCCTCAGAAACTCGGGAAACAGTGTGTTGATTCCGAAGAGGAGGAAGTTTTAAGGTGACCAGCATTAAATATGAGTATGGTACCTTTTTTATATCTATGCAAGCAGCCGTGGCAAAACGACTGGCGGACATCACGGAAAGTGCCTTCCAGATCTGTTGTCGGAATCCTCAGAAACTCGGGAAACAGTGTGTTGATTCCGAAGAGAGGAATTTTTAAGGTGACCAGCATTAAATATGAGTATGGTACCTTTTTTATATCTATGCAAGCAGCCGTGGCAAAACGACTTGCGGACGTCACGGAAAGTGCCTTCCAGATCTGTTGTCGGAATCCTCAGAAACTCGGGAAACAGTGTGTTGATTCCGAAGAGAGGAATTTTTAAGGTGACCAGCATTAAATATGAGTATGGTACCTTTTTTATATCTATGCAAGCAGCCGTGGCAAAACGACTTGCGGACATCACGGAAAGTGCCTTCCAGATCTGTTGTCAGGATCCTCAGAAACTCGGGAAACAGTGTGTTGATTCCGAAGAGAGGAATTTTTAAGGTGACCAGCATTAAATATGAGTATGGTACCTTTTTTATATCTATGCAAGCAGCCGTGGCAAAACGACTTGCGGACGTCACGGAAAGTGCCTTCCAGATCTGTTGTCAGGATCCTCAGAAACTCGGGAAACAGTGTGTTGATTCCGAAGAGAGGAATTTTTAAGGTGACCAGCATTAAATATGAGTATGGTACCTTTTTTATATCTATGCAAGCAGCCGTGGCAAAACGACTTGCGGACGTCACGGAAAGTGCCTTCCAGATCTGTTGTCAGGATCCTCAGAAACTCGGGAAACAGTGTGTTGATTCCGAAGAGAGGAATTTTTAAGGTGACCAGCATTAAATATGAGTATGGTACCTTTTTTATATCTATGCAAGCAGCCGTGGCAAAACGACTTGCGGACGTCACGGAAAGTGCCTTCCAGATCTGTTGTCGGAATCCTCAGAAACTCGGGAAACAGTGTGTTGATTCCGAAGAGAGGAATTTTTAAGGTGACCAGCATTAAATATGAGTATGGTACCTTTTTTATATCTATGCAAGCAGCCGTGGCAAAACGACTTGCGGACGTCACGGAAAGTGCCTTCCAGATCTGTTGTCGGAATCCTCAGAAACTCGGGAAACAATGTGTTGATTCCGAAGAGAGGAATTTTTAAGGTGACCAGCATTAAATATGAGTATGGTACCTTTTTTATATCTATGCAAGCAGCCGTGGCAAAACGACTTGCGGACGTCACGGAAAGTGCCTTCCAGATCTGTTGTCAGGATCCTCAGAAACTCGGGAAACAGTGTGTTGATTCCGGTGAGAGGAATTTTTAAGGTGACCAGCATTAAATATGAGTATGGTACCTTTTTTATATCTATACAAGCAGCCGTGGCAAAACGACTTCCGGACGTCACGGAAAGTGCCTTCCAGATCTGTTGTCAGGATCCTCACAAACTCGGGAAACAGTGTGTTGATTCCGAAGAGAGGAATTTTTAAGGTGACCAGCATTAAATATGAGTATGGTACCTTTTTTATATCTATGCAAGCAGCCGTGGCAAAACGACTTGCGGACGTCACGGAAAGTGCCTTCCAGATCTGTTGTCAGGATCCTCAGAAACTCGGGAAACAGTGTGTTGATTCCGAAGAGAGGAATTTTAAGGTGACCAGCATTAAATATGAGTATGGTACCTTTTTTATATCTATGCAAGCAGCCGTGGCAAAACGACTTGCGGACGTCACGGAAAGTGCCTTCCAGATCTGTTGTCAGGATCCTCAGAAACTCGGGAAACAGTGTGTTGATTCCGAAGAGAGGAATTTTTAAGGTGACCAGCATTAAATATGAGTATGGTACCTTTTTTATATCTATGCAAGCAGCCGTGGCAAAACGACTTGCGGACGTCACGGAAAGTGCCTTCCAGATCTGTTGTCGGAATCCTCAGAAACTCGGGAAACAGTGTGTTGATTCCGAAGAGAGGAATTTTTAAGGTGACCAGCATTAAATATGAGTATGGTACCTTTTTTATATCTATGCAAGCAGCCGTGGCAAAACGACTTGCGGACGTCACGGAAAGTGCCTTCCAGATCTGTTGTCGGAATCCTCAGAAACTCGGGAAACAATGTGTTGATTCCGAAGAGAGGAATTTTTAAGGTGACCAGCATTAAATATGAGTATGGTACCTTTTTTATATCTATGCAAGCAGCCGTGGCAAAACGACTTGCGGACGTCACGGAAAGTGCCTTCCAGATCTGTTGTCAGGATCCTCAGAAACTCGGGAAACAGTGTGTTGATTCCGGTGAGAGGAATTTTTAAGGTGACCAGCATTAAATATGAGTATGGTACCTTTTTTATATCTATACAAGCAGCCGTGGCAAAACGACTTCCGGACGTCACGGAAAGTGCCTTCCAGATCTGTTGTCAGGATCCTCACAAACTCGGGAAACAGTGTGTTGATTCCGAAGGGAGGAATTTTTAAGGTGACCAGCATTAAATATGAGTATGGTACCTTTTTTATATCTATGCAAGCAGCCGTGGCAAAACGACTTGCGGACGTCACGGAAAGTGCCTTCCAGATCTGTTGTCGGAATCCTCAGAAACTCGGGAAACAGTGTGTTGATTCCGAAGAGAGGAATTTTTAAGGTGACCAGCATTAAATATGAGTATGGTACCTTTTTTATATCTATGCAAGCAGCCGTGGCAAAACGACTTGCGGACGTCACGGAAAGTGCCTTCCAGATCTGTTGTCGGAATCCTCAGAAACTCGGGAAACAGTGTGTTGATTCCGAAGAGAGGAATTTTTAAGGTGACCAGCATTAAATATGAGTATGGTACCTTTTTTATATCTATGCAAGCAGCCGTGGCAAAACGACTTGCGGACGTCACGGAAAGTGCCTTCCAGATCTGTTGTCAGGATCCTCAGAAACTCGGGAAACAGTGTGTTGATTCCGAAGAGAGGAATTTTTAAGGTGACCAGCATTAAATATGAGTATGGTACCTTTTTTATATCTATGCAAGCAGCCGTGGCAAAACGACTTGCGGACGTCACGGAAAGTGCCTTCCAGATCTGTTGTCAGGAATCCTCAGAAACTCGGGAAACAGTGTGTTGATTCCGAAGAGAGGAATTTTTAAGGTGACCAGCATTAAATATGAGTATGGTACCTTTTTTATATCTATGCAAGCAGCCGTGGCAAAACGACTTGCGGACGTCACGGAAAGTGCCTTCCAGATCTGTTGTCAGGAATCCTCAGAAACTCGGGAAACAGTGTGTTGATTCCGAAGAGAGGAATTTTTAAGGTGACCAGCATTAAATATGAGTATGGTACCTTTTTTATATCTATGCAAGCAGCCGTGGCAAAACGACTTGCGGACGTCACGGAAAGTGCCTTCCAGATCTGTTGTCGGAATCCTCAGAAACTCGGGAAACAGTGTGTTGATTCCGAAGAGAGGAATTTTTAAGGTGACCAGCATTAAATATGAGTATGGTACCTTTTTTATATCTATGCAAGCAGCCGTGGCAAAACGACTTGCGGACGTCACGGAAAGTGCCTTCCAGATCTGTTGTCAGGATCCTCAGAAACTCGGGAAACAGTGTGTTGATTCCGAAGAGAGGAATTTTTAAGGTGACCAGCATTAAATATGAGTATGGTACCTTTTTTATATCTATGCAAGCAGCCGTGGCAAAACGACTTGCGGACGTCACGGAAAGTGCCTTCCAGATCTGTTGTCAGGAATCCTCAGAAACTCGGGAAACAGTGTGTTGATTCCGAAGAGAGGAATTTTTAAGGTGACCAGCATTAAATATGAGTATGGTACCTTTTTTATATCTATGCAAGCAGCCGTGGCAAAACGACTTGCGGACGTCACGGAAAGTGCCTTCCAGATCTGTTGTCAGGATCCTCAGAAACTCGGGAAACAGTGTGTTGATTCCGAAGAGAGGAATTTTTAAGGTGACCAGCATTAAATATGAGTATGGTACCTTTTTTATATCTATGCAAGCAGCCGTGGCAAAACGACTTGCGGACGTCACGGAAAGTGCCTTCCAGATCTGTTGTCAGGATCCTCAGAAACTCGGGAAACAGTGTGTTGATTCCGAAGAGAGGAATTTTTAAGGTGACCAGCATTAAATATGAGTATGGTACCTTTTTTATATCTATGCAAGCAGCCGTGGCAAAACGACTTGCGGACGTCACGGAAAGTGCCTTCCAGATCTGTTGTCAGGATCCTCAGAAACTCGGGAAACAGTGTGTTGATTCCGAAGAGAGGAATTTTTAAGGTGACCAGCATTAAATATGAGTATGGTACCTTTTTTATATCTATGCAAGCAGCCGTGGCAAAACGACTTGCGGACGTCACGGAAAGTGCCTTCCAGATCTGTTGTCGGAATCCTCAGAAACTCGGGAAACAGTGTGTTGATTCCGAAGAGAGGAATTTTTAAGGTGACCAGCATTAAATATGAGTATGGTACCTTTTTTATATCTATGCAAGCAGCCGTGGCAAAACGACTTGCGGACGTCACGGAAAGTGCCTTCCAGATCTGTTGTCGGAATCCTCAGAAACTCGGGAAACAGTGTGTTGATTCCGAAGAGAGGAATTTTTAAGGTGACCAGCATTAAATATGAGTATGGTACCTTTTTTATATCTATGCAAGCAGCCGTGGCAAAACGACTTGCGGACGTCACGGAAAGTGCCTTCCAGATCTGTTGTCGGAATCCTCAGAAACTCGGGAAACAGTGTGTTGATTCCGAAGAGAGGAATTTTTAAGGTGACCAGCATTAAATATGAGTATGGTACCTTTTTTATATCTATGCAAGCAGCCGTGGCAAAACGACTTGCGGACGTCACGGAAAGTGCCTTCCAGATCTGTTGTCAGGATCCTCAGAAACTCGGGAAACAGTGTGTTGATTCCGAAGAGAGGAATTTTTAAGGTGACCAGCATTAAATATGAGTATGGTACCTTTTTTATATCTATGCAAGCAGCCGTGGCAAAACGACTTGCGGACGTCACGGAAAGTGCCTTCCAGATCTGTTGTCAGGATCCTCAGAAACTCGGGAAACAGTGTGTTGATTCCGAAGAGAGGAATTTTTAAGGTGACCAGCATTAAATATGAGTATGGTACCTTTTTTATATCTATGCAAGCAGCCGTGGCAAAACGACTTGCGGACGTCACGGAAAGTGCCTTCCAGATCTGTTGTCAGGATCCTCAGAAACTCGGGAAACAGTGTGTTGATTCCGAAGAGAGGAATTTTTAAGGTGACCAGCATTAAATATGAGTATGGTACCTTTTTTATATCTATGCAAGCAGCCGTGGCAAAACGACTTGCGGACGTCACGGAAAGTGCCTTCCAGATCTGTTGTCGGAATCCTCAGAAACTCGGGAAACAGTGTGTTGATTCCGAAGAGAGGAATTTTTAAGGTGACCAGCATTAAATATGAGTATGGTACCTTTTTTATATCTATGCAAGCAGCCGTGGCAAAACGACTTGCGGACGTCACGGAAAGTGCCTTCCAGATCTGTTGTCGGAATCCTCAGAAACTCGGGAAACAGTGTGTTGATTCCGAAGAGAGGAATTTTTAAGGTGACCAGCATTAAATATGAGTATGGTACCTTTTTTATATCTATGCAAGCAGCCGTGGCAAAACGACTTGCGGACGTCACGGAAAGTGCCTTCCAGATCTGTTGTCAGGATCCTCAGAAACTCGGGAAACAGTGTGTTGATTCCGGTGAGGAGGAATTTTTAAGGTGACCAGCATTAAATATGAGTATGGTACCTTTTTTATATCTATGCAAGCAGCCGTGGCAAAACGACTTGCGGACGTCACGGAAAGTGCCTTCCAGATCTGTTGTCAGGAATCCTCAGAAACTCGGGAAACAGTGTGTTGATTCCGAAGAGAGGAATTTTTAAGGTGACCAGCATTAAATATGAGTATGGTACCTTTTTTATATCTATGCAAGCAGCCGTGGCAAAACGACTTGCGGACGTCACGGAAAGTGCCTTCCAGATCTGTTGTCGGAATCCTCAGAAACTCGGGAAACAGTGTGTTGATTCCGAAGAGAGGAATTTTTAAGGTGACCAGCATTAAATATGAGTATGGTACCTTTTTTATATCTATGCAAGCAGCCGTGGCAAAACGACTTGCGGACGTCACGGAAAGTGCCTTCCAGATCTGTTGTCGGAATCCTCAGAAACTCGGGAAACAGTGTGTTGATTCCGAAGAGAGGAATTTTTAAGGTGACCAGCATTAAATATGAGTATGGTACCTTTTTATATCTATGCAAGCAGCCGTGGCAAAACGACTTGCGGACGTCACGGAAAGTGCCTTCCAGATCTGTTGTCGGAATCCTCAGAAACTCGGGAAACAGTGTGTTGATTCCGAAGAGAGGAATTTTTAAGGTGACCAGCATTAAATATGAGTATGGTACCTTTTTTATATCTATGCAAGCAGCCGTGGCAAAACGACTTGCGGACGTCACGGAAAGTGCCTTCCAGATCTGTTGTCGGAATCCTTCAGAAACTCGGGAAACAATGTGTTGATTCCGAAGAGAGGAATTTTTAAGGTGACCAGCATTAAATATGAGTATGGTACCTTTTTTATATCTATGCAAGCAGCCGTGGCAAAACGACTTGCGGACGTCACGGAAAGTGCCTTCCAGATCTGTTGTCAGGATCCTCAGAAACTCGGGAAACAGTGTGTTGATTCCGGTGAGAGGAATTTTTAAGGTGACCAGCATTAAATATGAGTATGGTACCTTTTTTATATCTATACAAGCAGCCGTGGCAAAACGACTTGCGGACGTCACGGAAAGTGCCTTCCAGATCTGTTGTCAGGAATCCTCAGAAACTCGGGAAACAGTGTGTTGATTCCGAAGAGAGGAATTTTTAAGGTGACCAGCATTAAATATGAGTATGGTACCTTTTTTATATCTATGCAAGCAGCCGTGGCAAAACGACTTGCGGACGTCACGGAAAGTGCCTTCCAGATCTGTTGTCGGAATCCTCAGAAACTCGGGAAACAGTGTGTTGATTCCGAAGAGAGGAATTTTTAAGGTGACCAGCATTAAATATGAGTATGGTACCTTTTTTATATCTATGCAAGCAGCCGTGGCAAAACGACTTGCGGACGTCACGGAAAGTGCCTTCCAGATCTGTTGTCGGAATCCTCAGAAACTCGGGAAACAGTGTGTTGATTCCGAAGAGAGGAATTTTTAAGGTGACCAGCATTAAATATGAGTATGGTACCTTTTTTATATCTATGCAAGCAGCCGTGGCAAAACGACTTGCGGACGTCACGGAAAGTGCCTTCCAGATCTGTTGTCGGAATCCTCAGAAACTCGGGAAACAGTGTGTTGATTCCGAAGAGAGGAATTTTTAAGGTGACCAGCATTAAATATGAGTATGGTACCTTTTTTATATCTATGCAAGCAGCCGTGGCAAAACGACTTGCGGACGTCACGGAAAGTGCCTTCCAGATCTGTTGTCAGGATCCTCAGAAACTCGGGAAACAGTGTGTTGATTCCGAAGGGAGGAAGTTTTAAGGTGACCAGCATTAAATATGAGTATGGTACCTTTTTTATATCTATGCAAGCAGCCGTGGCAAAACGACTGGCGGACATCACGGAAAGTGCCTTCCAGATCTGTTGTCGGAATCCTCACAAACTCGGGATACAGTGTGTTGATTCCGAAGAGAGGAATTTTTAAGGTGACCAGCATTAAATATGAGTATGGTACCTTTTTTATATCTATGCAAGCAGCCGTGGCAAAACGACTTGCGGACGTCACGGAAAGTGCCTTCCAGATCTGTTGTCGGAATCCTCAGAAACTCGGGAAACAGTGTGTTGATTCCGAAGAGAGGAATTTTTAAGGTGACCAGCATTAAATATGAGTATGGTACCTTTTTTATATCTATGCAAGCAGCCGTGGCAAAACGACTTGCGGACGTCACGGAAAGTGCCTTCCAGATCTGTTGTCAGGATCCTCAGAAACTCGGGAAACAGTGTGTTGATTCCGAAGAGAGGAATTTTTAAGGTGACCAGCATTAAATATGAGTATGGTACCTTTTTTATATCTATGCAAGCAGCCGTGGCAAAACGACTTGCGGACGTCACGGAAAGTGCCTTCCAGATCTGTTGTCAGGATCCTCAGAAACTCGGGAAACAGTGTGTTGATTCCGAAGAGAGGAATTTTTAAGGTGACCAGCATTAAATATGAGTATGGTACCTTTTTTATATCTATGCAAGCAGCCGTGGCAAAACGACTGGCGGACATCACGGAAAGTGCCTTCCAGATCTGTTGTCGGAATCCTCAGAAACTCGGGAAACAGTGTGTTGATTCCGAAGAGAGGAATTTTTAAGGTGACCAGCATTAAATATGAGTATGGTACCTTTTTTATATCTATGCAAGCAGCCGTGGCAAAACGACTTGCGGACGTCACGGAAAGTGCCTTCCAGATCTGTTGTCGGAATCCTCAGAAACTCGGGAAACAGTGTGTTGATTCCGAAGAGAGGAAGTTTTTAAGGTGACCAGCATTAAATATGAGTATGGTACCTTTTTTATATCTATGCAAGCAGCCGTGGCAAAACGACTTGCGGACGTCACGGAAAGTGCCTTCCAGATCTGTTGTCAGGATCCTCAGAAACTCGGGAAACAGTGTGTTGATTCCGAAGGAAGAGGAATTTTTAAGGTGACCAGCATTAAATATGAGTATGGTACCTTTTTTATATCTATGCAAGCAGCCGTGGCAAAACGACTGGCGGACGTCACGGAAAGTGCCTTCCAGATCTGTTGTCGGAATCCTCAGAAACTCGGGAAACAGTGTGTTGATTCCGAAGAGAGGAATTTTAAGGTGACCAGCATTAAATATGAGTATGGTACCTTTTTTATATCTATGCAAGCAGCCGTGGCAAAACGACTTGCGGACGTCACGGAAAGTGCCTTCCAGATCTGTTGTCAGGATCCTCACAAACTCGGGAAACAGTGTGTTGATTCCGAAGAGAGGAATTTTTAAGGTGACCAGCATTAAATATGAGTATGGTACCTTTTTTATATCTATGCAAGCAGCCGTGGCAAAACGACTTGCGGACGTCACGGAAAGTGCCTTCCAGATCTGTTGTCAGGAATCCTCAGAAACTCGGGAAACAGTGTGTTGATTCCGAAGAGAGGAATTTTTAAGGTGACCAGCATTAAATATGAGTATGGTACCTTTTTTATATCTATGCAAGCAGCCGTGGCAAAACGACTTGGCGGACGTCACGGAAAGTGCCTTCCAGATCTGTTGTCGGAATCCTCAGAAACTCGGGAAACAGTGTGTTGATTCCGAAGAGAGGAATTTTTAAGGTGACCAGCATTAAATATGAGTATGGTACCTTTTTATATCTATGCAAGCAGCCGTGGCAAAACGACTTGCGGACGTCACGGAAAGTGCCTTCCAGATCTGTTGTCAGGATCCTCAGAAACTCGGGAAACAGTGTGTTGATTCCGAAGAGAGGAATTTTTAAGGTGACCAGCATTAAATATGAGTATGGTACCTTTTTTATATCTATGCAAGCAGCCGTGGCAAAACGACTTCCGGACGTCACGGAAAGTGCCTTCCAGATCTGTTGTCAGGATCCTCACAAACTCGGGAAACAGTGTGTTGATTCCGAAGGGAGGAATTTTTAAGGTGACCAGCATTAAATATGAGTATGGTACCTTTTTTATATCTATGCAAGCAGCCGTGGCAAAACGACTTGCGGACGTCACGGAAAGTGCCTTCCAGATCTGTTGTCGTAATCCTCAGAAACTCGGGAAACAGTGTGTTGATTCCGAAGAGAGGAATTTTTAAGGTGACCAGCATTAAATATGAGTATGGTACCTTTTTTATATCTATGCAAGCAGCCGTGGCAAAACGACTGGCGGACATCACGGAAAGTGCCTTCCAGATCTGTTGTCGGAATCCTCACAAACTCGGGATACAGTGTGTTGATTCCGAAGAGAGGAATTTTTAAGGTGACCAGCATTAAATATGAGTATGGTACCTTTTTTATATCTATGCAAGCAGCCGTGGCAAAACGACTTGCGGACGTCACGGAAAGTGCCTTCCAGATCTGTTGTCGGAATCCTCAGAAACTCGGGAAACAGTGTGTTGATTCCGAAGAGAGGAATTTTTAAGGTGACCAGCATTAAATATGAGTATGGTACCTTTTTTATATCTATGCAAGCAGCCGTGGCAAAACGACTTGCGGACGTCACGGAAAGTGCCTTCCAGATCTGTTGTCGGAATCCTCAGAAACTCGGGAAACAGTGTGTTGATTCCGAAGAGAGGAATTTTTAAGGTGACCAGCATTAAATATGAGTATGGTACCTTTTTTATATCTATGCAAGCAGCCGTGGCAAAACGACTTGCGGACGTCACGGAAAGTGCCTTCCAGATCTGTTGTCAGGATCTTCAGAAACTCGGGAAACAGTGTGTTGATTCCGAAGAGAGGAAGTTTTAAGGTGACCAGCATTAAATATGAGTATGGTACCTTTTTTATATCTATGCAAGCAGCCGTGGCAAAACGACTGGCGGACATCACGGAAAGTGCCTTCCAGATCTGTTGTCGGAATCCTCAGAAACTCGGGAAACAGTGTGTTGATTCCGAAGAGAGGAATTTTTAAGGTGACCAGCATTAAATATGAGTATGGTACCTTTTTTATATCTATGCAAGCAGCCGTGGCAAAACGACTTGCGGACGTCACGGAAAGTGCCTTCCAGATCTGTTGTCGGAATCCTCAGAAACTCGGGAAACAGTGTGTTGATTCCGAAGAGAGGAATTTTTAAGGTGACCAGCATTAAATATGAGTATGGTACCTTTTTTATATCTATGCAAGCAGCCGTGGCAAAACGACTTGCGGACGTCACGGAAAGTGCCTTCCAGATCTGTTGTCAGGATCCTCAGAAACTCGGGAAACAGTGTGTTGATTCCGAAGAGAGGAATTTTTAAGGTGACCAGCATTAAATATGAGTATGGTACCTTTTTTATATCTATGCAAGCAGCCGTGGCAAAACGACTTGCGAACGTCACGGAAAGTGCCTTCCAGATCTGTTGTCGGAATCCTCAGAAACTCGGGAAACAGTGTGTTGATTCCGAAGAGAGGAATTTTTAAGGTGACCAGCATTAAATATGAGTATGGTACCTTTTTTATATCTATGCAAGCAGCCGTGGCAAAACGACTTGCGGACGTCACGGAAAGTGCCTTCCAGATCTGTTGTCGGAATCCTCAGAAACTCGGGAAACAGTGTGTTGATTCCGAAGAGAGGAATTTTTAAGGTGACCAGCATTAAATATGAGTATGGTACCTTTTTTATATCTATGCAAGCAGCCGTGGCAAAACGACTTGCGGACGTCACGGAAAGTGCCTTCCAGATCTGTTGTCAGGATCCTCAGAAACTCGGGAAACAGTGTGTTGATTCCGAAGAGAGGAATTTTTAAGGTGACCAGCATTAAATATGAGTATGGTACCTTTTTTATATCTATGCAAGCAGCCGTGGCAAAACGACTGGCGGACATCACGGAAAGTGCCTTCCAGATCTGTTGTCGGAATCCTCACAAACTCGGGAAACAGTGTGTTGATTCCGAAGAGAGGAATTTTTAAGGTGACCAGCATTAAATATGAGTATGGTACCTTTTTTATATCTATGCAAGCAGCCGTGGCAAAACGACTTGCGGACGTCACGGAAAGTGCCTTCCAGATCTGTTGTCGGAATCCTCAGAAACTCGGGAAACAGTGTGTTGATTCCGAAGAGAGGAATTTTTAAGGTGACCAGCATTAAATATGAGTATGGTACCTTTTTTATATCTATGCAAGCAGCCGTGGCAAAACGACTTGCGGACGTCACGGAAAGTGCCTTCCAGATCTGTTGTCAGGATCCTCAGAAACTCGTGGAAACAGTGTGTTGATTCCGAAGAGAGGAATTTTTAAGGTGACCAGCATTAAATATGAGTATGGTACCTTTTTTATATCTATGCAAGCAGCCGTGGCAAAACGACTTGCGGACGTCACGGAAAGTGCCTTCCAGATCTGTTGTCAGGATCCTCACAAACTCGGGAAACAGTGTGTTGATTCCGAAGGGAGGAATTTTTAAGGTGACCAGCATTAAATATGAGTATGGTACCTTTTTTATATCTATGCAAGCAGCCGTGGCAAAACGACTTGCGGACGTCACGGAAAGTGCCTTCCAGATCTGTTGTCGGAATCCTCAGAAACTCGGGAAACAGTGTGTTGATTCCGAAGAGAGGAATTTTTAAGGTGACCAGCATTAAATATGAGTATGGTACCTTTTTTATATCTATGCAAGCAGCCGTGGCAAAACGACTTGCGGACGTCACGGAAAGTGCCTTCCAGATCTGTTGTCGGAATCCTCAGAAACTCGGGAAACAGTGTGTTGATTCCGAAGAGAGGAATTTTTAAGGTGACCAGCATTAAATATGAGTATGGTACCTTTTTTATATCTATGCAAGCAGCCGTGGCAAAACGACTTGCGGACGTCACGGAAAGTGCCTTCCAGATCTGTTGTCAGGATCCTCAGAAACTCGGGAAACAGTGTGTTGATTCCGAAGAGAGGAATTTTTAAGGTGACCAGCATTAAATATGAGTATGGTACCTTTTTTATATCTATGCAAGCAGCCGTGGCAAAACGACTTGCGGACGTCACGGAAAGTGCCTTCCAGATCTGTTGTCGGAATCCTCACAAACTCGGGAAACAGTGTGTTGATTCCGAAGAGAGGAATTTTTAAGGTGACCAGCATTAAATATGAGTATGGTACCTTTTTTATATCTATGCAAGCAGCCGTGGCAAAACGACTTGCGGACGTCACGGAAAGTGCCTTCCAGATCTGTTGTCGGAATCCTCAGAAACTCGGGAAACAGTGTGTTGATTCCGAAGAGAGGAATTTTTAAGGTGACCAGCATTAAATATGAGTATGGTACCTTTTTTATATCTATGCAAGCAGCCGTGGCAAAACGACTTGCGGACGTCACGGAAAGTGCCTTCCAGATCTGTTGTCGGAATCCTCAGAAACTCGGGAAACAGTGTGTTGATTCCGAAGAGAGGAATTTTTAAGGTGACCAGCATTAAATATGAGTATGGTACCTTTTTTATATCTATGCAAGCAGCCGTGGCAAAACGACTTGCGGACGTCACGGAAAGTGCCTTCCAGATCTGTTGTCAGGATCCTCAGAAACTCGGGAAACAGTGTGTTGATTCCGAAGAGAGGAATTTTTAAGGTGACCAGCATTAAATATGAGTATGGTACCTTTTTTATATCTATGCAAGCAGCCGTGGCAAAACGACTTGCGGACGTCACGGAAAGTGCCTTCCAGATCTGTTGTCAGGATCCTCAGAAACTCGGGAAACAGTGTGTTGATTCCGAAGAGAGGAATTTTTAAGGTGACCAGCATTAAATATGAGTATGGTACCTTTTTTATATCTATGCAAGCAGCCGTGGCAAAACGACTTGCGGACGTCACGGAAAGTGCCTTCCAGATCTGTTGTCGGAATCCTCAGAAACTCGGGAAACAGTGTGTTGATTCCGAAGAGAGGAATTTTTAAGGTGACCAGCATTAAATATGAGTATGGTACCTTTTTTATATCTATGCAAGCAGCCGTGGCAAAACGACTTGCGGACGTCACGGAAAGTGCCTTCCAGATCTGTTGTCAGGATCCTCAGAAACTCGGGAAACAGTGTGTTGATTCCGAAGAGAGGAATTTTTAAGGTGACCAGCATTAAATATGAGTATGGTACCTTTTTTATATCTATGCAAGCAGCCGTGGCAAAACGACTTGCGGACGTCACGGAAAGTGCCTTCCAGATCTGTTGTCGGAATCCTCAGAAACTCGGGAAACAGTGTGTTGATTCCGAAGAGAGGAATTTTTAAGGTGACCAGCATTAAATATGAGTATGGTACCTTTTTTATATCTATGCAAGCAGCCGTGGCAAAACGACTTGCGGACGTCACGGAAAGTGCCTTCCAGATCTGTTGTCGGAATCCTCAGAAACTCGGGAAACAGTGTGTTGATTCCGAAGAGAGGAATTTTTAAGGTGACCAGCATTAAATATGAGTATGGTACCTTTTTTATATCTATGCAAGCAGCCGTGGCAAAACGACTTGCGGACGTCACGGAAAGTGCCTTCCAGATCTGTTGTCGGAATCCTCAGAAACTCGGGAAACAGTGTGTTGATTCCGAAGAGAGGAATTTTTAAGGTGACCAGCATTAAATATGAGTATGGTACCTTTTTTATATCTATGCAAGCAGCCGTGGCAAAACGACTTGCGGACGTCACGGAAAGTGCCTTCCAGATCTGTTGTCAGGATCCTCAGAAACTCGGGAAACAGTGTGTTGATTCCGAAGAGAGGAATTTTTAAGGTGACCAGCATTAAATATGAGTATGGTACCTTTTTTATATCTATGCAAGCAGCCGTGGCAAAACGACTTGCGGACGTCACGGAAAGTGCCTTCCAGATCTGTTGTCGGAATCCTCAGAAACTCGGGAAACAGTGTGTTGATTCCGAAGAGAGGAATTTTTAAGGTGACCAGCATTAAATATGAGTATGGTACCTTTTTTATATCTATGCAAGCAGCCGTGGCAAAACGACTTGCGGACGTCACGGAAAGTGCCTTCCAGATCTGTTGTCGGAATCCTCAGAAACTCGGGAAACAGTGTGTTGATTCCGAAGAGAGGAATTTTTAAGGTGACCAGCATTAAATATGAGTATGGTACCTTTTTTATATCTATGCAAGCAGCCGTGGCAAAACGACTTGCGGACGTCACGGAAAGTGCCTTCCAGATCTGTTGTCGGAATCCTCAGAAACTCGGGAAACAGTGTGTTGATTCCGAAGAGAGGAATTTTTAAGGTGACCAGCATTAAATATGAGTATGGTACCTTTTTTATATCTATGCAAGCAGCCGTGGCAAAACGACTTGCGGACGTCACGGAAAGTGCCTTCCAGATCTGTTGTCGGAATCCTCAGAAACTCGGGAAACAGTGTGTTGATTCCGAAGAGAGGAATTTTTAAGGTGACCAGCATTAAATATGAGTATGGTACCTTTTTTATATCTATGCAAGCAGCCGTGGCAAAACGACTTGCGGACGTCACGGAAAGTGCCTTCCAGATCTGTTGTCGGAATCCTCAGAAACTCGGGAAACAGTGTGTTGATTCCGAAGAGAGGAATTTTTAAGGTGACCAGCATTAAATATGAGTATGGTACCTTTTTTATATCTATGCAAGCAGCCGTGGCAAAACGACTTGCGGACGTCACGGAAAGTGCCTTCCAGATCTGTTGTCGGAATCCTCAGAAACTCGGGAAACAGTGTGTTGATTCCGAAGAGAGGAATTTTTAAGGTGACCAGCATTAAATATGAGTATGGTACCTTTTTTATATCTATGCAAGCAGCCGTGGCAAAACGACTTGCGGACGTCACGGAAAGTGCCTTCCAGATCTGTTGTCAGGATCCTCAGAAACTCGGGAAACAGTGTGTTGATTCCGAAGAGAGGAATTTTTAAGGTGACCAGCATTAAATATGAGTATGGTACCTTTTTTATATCTATGCAAGCAGCCGTGGCAAAACGACTTGCGGACGTCACGGAAAGTGCCTTCCAGATCTGTTGTCGGAATCCTCAGAAACTCGGGAAACAGTGTGTTGATTCCGAAGAGAGGAATTTTTAAGGTGACCAGCATTAAATATGAGTATGGTACCTTTTTTATATCTATGCAAGCAGCCGTGGCAAAACGACTTGCGGACGTCACGGAAAGTGCCTTCCAGATCTGTTGTCGGAATCCTCAGAAACTCGGGAAACAGTGTGTTGATTCCGAAGAGAGGAATTTTTAAGGTGACCAGCATTAAATATGAGTATGGTACCTTTTTTATATCTATGCAAGCAGCCGTGGCAAAACGACTTGCGGACGTCACGGAAAGTGCCTTCCAGATCTGTTGTCAGGATCCTCAGAAACTCGGGAAACAGTGTGTTGATTCCGAAGAGAGGAATTTTTAAGGTGACCAGCATTAAATATGAGTATGGTACCTTTTTTATATCTATGCAAGCAGCCGTGGCAAAACGACTTGCGGACGTCACGGAAAGTGCCTTCCAGATCTGTTGTCGGAATCCTCAGAAACTCGGGAAACAGTGTGTTGATTCCGAAGAGAGGAATTTTTAAGGTGACCAGCATTAAATATGAGTATGGTACCTTTTTTATATCTATGCAAGCAGCCGTGGCAAAACGACTTGCGGACGTCACGGAAAGTGCCTTCCAGATCTGTTGTCGGAATCCTCAGAAACTCGGGAAACAGTGTGTTGATTCCGAAGAGAGGAATTTTTAAGGTGACCAGCATTAAATATGAGTATGGTACCTTTTTTATATCTATGCAAGCAGCCGTGGCAAAACGACTTGCGGACGTCACGGAAAGTGCCTTCCAGATCTGTTGTCAGGATCCTCAGAAACTCGGGAAACAGTGTGTTGATTCCGAAGAGAGGAATTTTTAAGGTGACCAGCATTAAATATGAGTATGGTACCTTTTTTATATCTATGCAAGCAGCCGTGGCAAAACGACTTGCGGACGTCACGGAAAGTGCCTTCCAGATCTGTTGTCAGGATCCTCAGAAACTCGGGAAACAGTGTGTTGATTCCGAAGAGAGGAATTTTTAAGGTGACCAGCATTAAATATGAGTATGGTACCTTTTTTATATCTATGCAAGCAGCCGTGGCAAAACGACTTGCGGACGTCACGGAAAGTGCCTTCCAGATCTGTTGTCGGAATCCTCAGAAACTCGGGAAACAGTGTGTTGATTCCGAAGAGAGGAATTTTTAAGGTGACCAGCATTAAATATGAGTATGGTACCTTTTTTATATCTATGCAAGCAGCCGTGGCAAAACGACTTGCGGACGTCACGGAAAGTGCCTTCCAGATCTGTTGTCGGAATCCTCAGAAACTCGGGAAACAGTGTGTTGATTCCGAAGAGAGGAATTTTTAAGGTGACCAGCATTAAATATGAGTATGGTACCTTTTTTATATCTATGCAAGCAGCCGTGGCAAAACGACTTGCGGACGTCACGGAAAGTGCCTTCCAGATCTGTTGTCAGGATCCTCAGAAACTCGGGAAACAGTGTGTTGATTCCGAAGAGAGGAATTTTTAAGGTGACCAGCATTAAATATGAGTATGGTACCTTTTTTATATCTATGCAAGCAGCCGTGGCAAAACGACTTGCGGACGTCACGGAAAGTGCCTTCCAGATCTGTTGTCGGAATCCTCAGAAACTCGGGAAACAGTGTGTTGATTCCGAAGAGAGGAATTTTTAAGGTGACCAGCATTAAATATGAGTATGGTACCTTTTTTATATCTATGCAAGCAGCCGTGGCAAAACGACTTGCGGACGTCACGGAAAGTGCCTTCCAGATCTGTTGTCAGGATCCTCAGAAACTCGGGAAACAGTGTGTTGATTCCGAAGAGAGGAATTTTTAAGGTGACCAGCATTAAATATGAGTATGGTACCTTTTTTATATCTATGCAAGCAGCCGTGGCAAAACGACTTGCGGACGTCACGGAAAGTGCCTTCCAGATCTGTTGTCGGAATCCTCAGAAACTCGGGAAACAGTGTGTTGATTCCGAAGAGAGGAATTTTTAAGGTGACCAGCATTAAATATGAGTATGGTACCTTTTTTATATCTATGCAAGCAGCCGTGGCAAAACGACTTGCGGACGTCACGGAAAGTGCCTTCCAGATCTGTTGTCAGGATCCTCAGAAACTCGGGAAACAGTGTGTTGATTCCGAAGAGAGGAATTTTTAAGGTGACCAGCATTAAATATGAGTATGGTACCTTTTTTATATCTATGCAAGCAGCCGTGGCAAAACGACTTGCGGACGTCACGGAAAGTGCCTTCCAGATCTGTTGTCGGAATCCTCAGAAACTCGGGAAACAGTGTGTTGATTCCGAAGAGAGGAATTTTTAAGGTGACCAGCATTAAATATGAGTATGGTACCTTTTTTATATCTATGCAAGCAGCCGTGGCAAAACGACTTGCGGACGTCACGGAAAGTGCCTTCCAGATCTGTTGTCAGGATCCTCAGAAACTCGGGAAACAGTGTGTTGATTCCGAAGAGAGGAATTTTTAAGGTGACCAGCATTAAATATGAGTATGGTACCTTTTTTATATCTATGCAAGCAGCCGTGGCAAAACGACTTGCGGACGTCACGGAAAGTGCCTTCCAGATCTGTTGTCAGGATCCTCAGAAACTCGGGAAACAGTGTGTTGATTCCGAAGAGAGGAATTTTTAAGGTGACCAGCATTAAATATGAGTATGGTACCTTTTTTATATCTATGCAAGCAGCCGTGGCAAAACGACTTGCGGACGTCACGGAAAGTGCCTTCCAGATCTGTTGTCAGGATCCTCAGAAACTCGGGAAACAGTGTGTTGATTCCGAAGAGAGGAATTTTTAAGGTGACCAGCATTAAATATGAGTATGGTACCTTTTTTATATCTATGCAAGCAGCCGTGGCAAAACGACTTGCGGACGTCACGGAAAGTGCCTTCCAGATCTGTTGTCAGGATCCTCAGAAACTCGGGAAACAGTGTGTTGATTCCGAAGGGAGGAATTTTTAAGGTGACCAGCATTAAATATGAGTATGGTACCTTTTTTATATCTATGCAAGCAGCCGTGGCAAAACGACTTGCGGACGTCACGGAAAGTGCCTTCCAGATCTGTTGTCAGGAATCCTCAGAAACTCGGGAAACAGTGTGTTGATTCCGAAGAGAGGAATTTTTAAGGTGACCAGCATTAAATATGAGTATGGTACCTTTTTTATATCTATGCAAGCAGCCGTGGCAAAACGACTTGCGGACGTCACGGAAAGTGCCTTCCAGATCTGTTGTCGGAATCCTCAGAAACTCGGGAAACAGTGTGTTGATTCCGAAGAAGGTGACCAGCATTAAATATGAGTATGGTACCTTTTTTATATCTATGCAAGCAGCCGTGGCAAAACGACTTGCGGACGTCACGGAAAGTGCCTTCCAGATCTGTTGTCGGAATCCTCAGAAACTCGGGAAACAGTGTGTTGATTCCGAAGAGAGGAATTTTTAAGGTGACCAGCATTAAATATGAGTATGGTACCTTTTTTATATCTATGCAAGCAGCCGTGGCAAAACGACTTGCGGACGTCACGGAAAGTGCCTTCCAGATCTGTTGTCGGAATCCTCAGAAACTCGGGAAACAGTGTGTTGATTCCGAAGGGAGGTATTTTTAAGGTGACCAGCATTAAATATGAGTATGGTAACTTTTTATACTCTTTATTGCGTCAGTCCTGGACCTTTTCGTACGTATGTTGCACCCCAGAAAAAACATAACGTTTGAGAAACTGCTGGCCACCATCTGGCAGTTGTGGGTCACTGCTGGCTGAATCCTGCCGCTCACGGCCCTGCAGCATCGCCGTGAATTGTGGGCCTCCAAGAAAGTGCCACTAGTGTCACGTAGCTGGCAATCGATGCAACTCCAACACCAGGAAAAAGCAACGGTACTGCTCATGCGCAGAAGCAACACGTGCTGTGTCTCTCGTGGTACCATTTAGTTGAAGACGACGCTATCGCCATTGTGTTATTTTAGTGGATGTTAAGAAAAAAAGCCGTATGTAGAGAGGCAAATTAATTTCCTAATGAAATGACACGTCGACGAAGAAATCAGATTAAGCCATGAAATACTGGAGCCATGAAATACACCCACTCCATTCCCATGAATAACAAGACATAATTTAAAACCGCTTGAAACAACAGTCCTGGAAAAACAATAAAATACATTTGTTGGAAAAAAAAAGAATTATACGCGTACAAAATTAATCAATTATTTGAAAGAAAAAAAAAGCAACGCCATGTGGGTATAATGTACTCATCCATGGGTTGAATACACAAGACAGGAGGAATTCGCTTTTAAAAATAATGACAAGTATAATAAAATATATTTCCTCTTTAAAACAGATGTAGCTTCGGACAATGAAAACGAAGGATACAGCGTTAAACATGTAACAGAATGTGACATGAACAATGTAACAGAATGTGACAATCTCCTTTCAAGACGACAAGAACAGCACAAAACTTTGGAAAGCGCCTTTAAGTTGGTACACTTCTTGAAAATGAGTGAATTTCCCTTAAAGTAAAAAAAAAACTATCGTTACCTTGAAAAATAGATTTATGAATCATATGAAACTGACATTGTTATTTACGAAAAATACCTCGCAATATTGTAAAATTAAAGAAAGAACCATTCGATTACACATTTCCCAGCAAAGAGTCTCAGCTTCAAGCAGACGCTTGTGCATGAAAAATCAGTCCCGTCGGTAGTGAACTCGCCTCCTACTGGTTCCTTTCCATCCAGATCCAGACGGGCGTTTTTCTGGTTTGTTGAGAAAATTTCACCAACGCAGTGCCAAAATTCAGAAGTTTCGTAAGGGGTGAAAAGAAAGTTGTGGTTTTGTGGAAACTGCGGTTATCTTTTATTATTATTTTTTTTATGGCTACTACTGGGAAATGGGCGGACAAGATTCGGCAAGCCATCAGTTACGTCACGTGATTGCCGGCTGCCACTGCCGGGAAACTAGCGGACCACATTAGGCTAGCCATCATTTATAGCACGTGCTTTCAGGGCCGCTGAATGTCCACTTTTGGCAGCTACTGCCTGTAATGGATAACTAATGACCCTGTTGTGGCATATGACAATTGATGGGGGTACCAACAGTTGGCCAGCTGTTTGCCTGAACTTCTGGCCTTTCTGTTGGCTGCCCGGACATTTTATTGACGGTTTGGCAGCGGCAACATAGTACTGGGCCATTTCTGGCAGTGCTGGCTCAGCAAGACGGTTTTTGCTGGGATACCTATACTTTCGCGGAATTTATTCCAAACCGAAACAACAAAATGAGAAAGTCTCCCTTGCCATACCAGCAAATAATTCCTATCTGTGTGCTTTCGGGGAACTCTTCCAAAACACAGAATAATAAAACATGAACGTCCTGCATGCATGAAAATCAAATAGTTGTTTTCTCCTTCATTTTCTTGAATTAATTTCTGCTTCAAAATGGGAATCGTTTACATGTTCATGCCTTAAAGAAACAAACTTCCTTTGGCTTTCGATACACTGATCATTCTCATAATGGAATTAACGTGTCTTAATCTTCTCTGGCCGCCTCGGTGGCGCCGTGGTCTAAGCGATGGCTCCTGATCATTTACCGAGACGGGTCCGGGTTCGAATAACGGTGAGTCATGGATGTTGTGTATTTGTCTTACGGCCCTGGCTCTCTCCCTTCCCTGGAACCAGTGGCCCTAAATTAGGGACGGGCGACTTCGTATAGGCCACTGAGTTGCTCACGGCGGTCGTTAAACGTGCAATCAAGAAACAAAATCTTCTCTGACAGTGCAATAAGTCGTGCTGATACGGTATTTAAGGATATAAAAAAATTATCAATGTCTTAGTTAATTCAAACACTCGACGTGGATCAGGAACACCAAACAGAAATCATCGCTCTTTCCACATTAATAAATGAGTCTAATCATTTATTAATGTGGAAAGAGGGATGATTACATCGGCCGTCAACGGGAGCGATGATGTCTTCACTCCAAACAGAAATCATCGCTCCCGGTGGCTGCCGATGAGAATTTTTCCGAGACTCATTTATTAATGGGGAAAGAGCGATAATTTCTGTCTATGTCTTAAATAAATAAAATGCTTTTGCTCTTGAAACGCTTTGTGAATTCTATCGATATGATGGTAAATATTACAATCTTTAGGACTTAACGAAATTTATGAGCGTTGGAATCCAGAGAGAATTGTTGTACCGAGTTTAGGAACACCGGGATTGTGGAAAATTGCTACTGTGAAGGCAATACATATATTTTCCGAGATCGGAAACTAAGCCCAGTAGATGAGCGAAAATTCCAGCGCGCTAAGCACTTGAACAATGCGGAATTAAATTTTTTGGAGAAAATAAAAAACTTTAACCGATCAAGAATTTCGTGACGAAAATCATAAAATCCGCTCATGAGAGAAAAGAATAGCGGGTTAAACTTTTCCACAGCACAATATCTAGTGACTGTAAAATCCTAGAATACAGAAAAAGAAGTTGCACTTGTAAGAAATCGGGAGAAAGAGGTGGGATGCTGCAATGGAGGTAGGAGAACTCAAGCAAAGACAAAGGGAAAAGATCAAAGTGTTGGGAGTGGAAAGAAAACATGAAAGAAGTTCGTAAGTGCTTCGATCCTGAAGTTCCTAGGCATGCATTGGGTGAGAAAAGCGAATGAAATGGTGCCCTAAACAAGAAATCAAAGAACAGCCGAAGAAAGAATACAACACGTTTATGCAAAACACAACGCATACGACTGAAGGAACTTCCTCGAAAATGAAATATTTCAAAGAGACGCGAAGAACGGTTTTAGAGTAAAAAACACAGTATTGACACAAAGCAATTTTGTAGAACCTTGACTCACTTCTACAAAGCATTCCCCTCGCTTGCTCTTTATGCAGTCAGTTGTGATATTTTACTCAGAAGCAAACATATACCGTGTTCATCTCAAACATACAACGGAATTAGAGTTTATCTCTCGCTACTTTTTTTAATAAAAGCATAACACCTCGTAATTCCGTATTTCTTCATTTTTATGAAATTTTCTGTTGTTCCTTTCTTTATTTTTGCAACCTGTCTAACAGAGAGCAGATATTGGGTTTTAAAAAATATTTGAGTCAACTAGAGCGAAAAATCTTCGAAACGGAACATGGGGAAAATATGAGATAATCCAGTACAGTTATTTATTTTGTAAATAATTTTGCTATCCAGACTGAAGCAATAACATATACCTGATACAAATGTATACTGTACGCCACGTTATATTGATAACGCGCTGACGACTTATTCCTGCTCCGCAAATAGATTGAATATACTGGGACAAATGGGTCTCATTTTGATTTTTTTTTTTTTTTTGGAAAACATTGCGGTGGCAATCCTAATATAGAGGTGCAGGCTCGCATTCCCGGCACAGAACAGCCGGGAGACTAGATGGCTACTACTACCCCGGTGGAACTCTCACCGAGCTCCTTCGGACCTTGTCGTGCAACGTGCTTCGGAAAAAAGCCAAACAAGAAAGATGACACCGAATTATCGGGTATAATAAGCATGTCTTTTGAATCCGTTCTGATGCAAATTAAATTTATCAAAGCTAATGGAACCAGTATGGAAAACAATAGTATCTGACGAAAGAAAGAAGTTTTTCAATCGGGTCTTTAATCCCTCAGATATTGGTGTAAACGGAATCTTGAGCTTACGAACTCTTAGAAACAGAGTTATCGACAAAAATAAGATGTGACTTTACGTCCCCTGGTGGGAAATCCATGCATTGTTTTAGGAAGAAAGTATTCTCAAAAGGTTTATCCACATGAGCGGTATCGGTCCAAGAAAAAAATTTAGTCGAGTTTTCAGGAGCCCAGATTTTGCTACAAATACATCAGAAGCAGAAATTAACACTTTATGACCCCTGGTGGCCAAACCATTCTTTACAAAACATTAGAAATTATGTGAGAAATATTTTCAATCAAGTCTTGTATGCGATACAGGAAAACTTTTCAAATCGGAATTTTAAGAGCAGAAAACGCAATTTACCTTTATGCGCCCTAGTGGAAAGTCTTAAATGATTTACGTGAAAATTTTGAATTTATAGGGAAAACATTTCGCATCGGAAACACTATCCAACAAAGAAGGAATTTTTCGAATTGGACTTTTATATAATATTGACAAAAATAAGATATATATCTACGCCCCTGGCGTAGAAACCATGCATTATTTCAAGAAGAAAGTGTTTCTAAAAGGTTTGTCGACATGAGTAGCATCGGTCAACAAAAGACTTTTCTTTCAATCGAGATTTTAGAAGCTCATATTTTGCTGCAAATACATCAGAAGTGGAAATTAAGACTTACGCTAACTGGTGGCCATAAAATTTTTTTACAAAAATTAGAAATTATGTGCAAAGAATTTCCCATCAGGAGCTGTATCCGGCGCAGAAGGAATTTTTCAAATCGGGGGTTTAGAAGCAGAGAAATAGTGGAAAACGCAATTTACCTTTGCGCCTCCTAGCGGAAAGTCTATGAATTACTTGAAAATTTTGAATTTTTAGGAAAAACATGTCACACTAGAAACAATATCCAACAAAGAAGGAATTTTTTAAATCGGACTCCTAGAAGTCGAGATATTGACAAAAATAAGATATACGTCTACGCCCCCTGGCGCAGAAACCATGCACTATTTTAGGAAGAAAATGTTTCTAAAATATTTGTCGACACGGGTAGCATCGGTCAACAAAAGACTTTTTCCTCAATCGAGATTTTAGAAGCTCATATTTTACTGCAAATACATCAGAAGCGGAAATTAAGGTTTACGCCACCTGGTGGCAAAACCAATTTTTTTTAACAAAAATTAAAAATTATGTGCAAACGATTTCCCAATCAGGAGCTGTATCCGGCGCAGTAAAGAATTTTTCAAATCGGAAATTTAGAAGCAGAGATATAGGGAGAAACGCAATTTAGCTTTACGTAGCCCCTAGCGGAAAGTCTATGAATTACTTGAAAATTTTGAAATTATAGGAAGCACATGTCATACTGGAAACACTATCTAACAAAAAAGGAATTTTTCAAATCGAACCCCTAGAAGTAGAGATATTGACAAAAATAAGATATGCATCTACGCCCCCTGCCGAAGAAACCATGCACTATTTTAAGAAGAAAATGTTCCTAAAAGGTTTGTCGACATGAGTAGTACGGTCTACAAACGACGTTTTTTTTAATCGAGAATTTAGAAGCTCATAGTTTGGTGCAAATACATCAGAAGCGGAAATTAAGATTTACACCCCTAGGTGGCCAAACAATTTTTTTATAAAAATTAGAAATTATGTGCAAACGATTTCCCATCAGGAGCTGTATCCGGTGCAGAAAGAATTTTTCAAATCGCAAATTTAGGAGCAGAGATATAGGGCGAAACGCAATTGATCTTTACGCCCCTTAGCGGAAAGTCTATGAATTACTTGAAAATTTTGAAATTATATGAAAAAACATGTCACACCGAAAACAGTATCCAACAAAGAAGGAATTTTTCAAATCGGACTCCGAGAAGTAAAGATATTGAGAAAAATAAGACGTACATCTACGCCCCTTGGCGGAGAAACTGTGGAATATTTTAGGAACAAAATATTCCGAAAAGGTTTATCAATGTGAGTGGTCTCAGTCCACAAAAGAATTTTTTCAATCGATATTTTAGAAGCTCAGATTTTATGGCAAATACATCAGAAGCAAAAATTAACACTTACGCCCCCTGGTGGCGAAATTATTCTTTACCAAAAATTCGAAATGAAATGCAAAAGATTTTCCATTAGGAGATGTATCCGCTGAAAAAAGATTTTTTCAAATCGGAGTTTTAGGAGAAGAGTTATCGGAAAGAATGTAATTTACTTTTACGTCCCCTAGCGGAAAATCTATGCGCAAATTCAAAACAAAACTATATCTAAAACACTCTTCGACATAAATGGAATCAAAAGATAAAAGAATTTTTTCAATCGGATGTTTAGAAGCAAATATGTGGATTAAAACGTAATTTTGAATTCGACTTCATCTGCATTTACGCCCCCTAGCGGCAAAATTGTATATCGTAAAAAAAAAACAACGAAATGAAGGATCATCATTCGCATATTTCAAGCTTCCGAATACAAAAAGAATTTTTCAAATCGGACTGATAGTTGCAGAGATACCGTGGTTACAGGCGGACGGACGGACGGACAAACCGATAACAGAAGCACGATCTTTTTTTACAAAAGACGTGCTAAAAAGTAGGGCCGATGTTTTTGAAATTGTTGTCCTACGAGAACCCTTTCTTTTCCTTGGGAGCCAGTGGTACGTTATTACATTAACAGAAAGATTTGTATTACCACTTTGACACATTCATCACTATTATATCTCTAGGTGTTTACAAAGCTCCGATTAATAAGAATTGTTACAGATTCATGATGGGCTGATGATGATTTACAGTGAAAATGGTATTTACATCGAAATTGTTGATTGCTCTGAAATCCTGGTTTGAAGTGCACGTCTACATCTATATCCGCGTTATCATCTTCTGCATCTTCATCTGTTCTCCGAAGGATGAGGTTCTCAGAAGAGATGATTTCCTTGACCATGTCTATGAAGCGCTTTCTTGCCCTTCGCAACCTCAGTGGAGCTTCTATGTCTTTCGTCTCCTGCACCTCGGGGAGGAAGATTCTTCTTTTACATGAAAGGGAACAACACCTGTAAAAAATTAGTCATGTTTGCGATCTGAGCACCGGCAATAGATGCTCGTTCCTTAAAACATTTTAAGCGGCCGATGTACCTGAACCATAAGTTGCTCAAATTTTCTTGCGCTCCTCAAACACAAATGTTTTCATAGTGACGGGTTGTAACAAAAGCTACGGCAAAACCATTTCTTTCCCTCTTTCACCCCAGGAGTATCGACTGTCGCTTGTTGAAAGTACTCCCTTACAGTCCAGAGTCTTACGATATAGAGTCTGATTCCCTTACAGTCCTTTATTCTCTGTTCCATTACGCAAGGAATGATTCGGAAGCAGTAGTCCTCCGGACACGGACATCATGTCACAGGGCACAAACAAGTTATTCAAACATCTCTTCTTTCTTAGATTCCTCGCCCTTTTAAGAGCATTCTTAGCAGAAAAAATTCTGATAGGAAGGATTAATGGCAATCATACTCCTCAAATGGTCACTTAGAATGGCAAACGTAAGGTAAAAGCAACGCTCTCTGATGCGCAAGTACACTCGTATCTGTCGTATTCGGCCCACTTCTTAGACAGCGAATATATTCTTTCGAACTGTGTTCAGCCTATTTTGTTATCCCCGAGCTAATTCGTCCCAGCCGGTTAAAGGGTTAACCACGCTGATTTACTCGCGGGCCGGTGTGATGGCCCGCGAGTGTTTGGTTCATCCGATACAGCACGTCTGACCGAGAACCGAGGGAAGATTGCCTTGCGTTCTTCTTCCGGTATGACACCATCGCATCTTTCCTGCCATTCCACGATTATTGCATCCCTCATCCGGGTTTGCATAATTTCAAGCGGAATTTTAACCAGTATATGAGCCCTTTATACACTGCTGGACAATTGCTAAGGACGGATCATAAACGGCTATATAAAGCGCATAAAAAAGTAAGTGTGGTTGGATGCCAAGTGAAATAAAATAATGTCAGAGTGCCAGGATATTACAAGAAAGACAATTTGTTGTGCTCTGAAATCCAGAAGGCTTTGGGACGTGTTCAAGGGACAAACAGGCCATTTTGTGCAGAATACGTAAACGTGAAAAAAATGCAATTACCGCCCGCAGGCGTTCCGGCGTAAGATGTCAATACGGGATATGGCCACCATGGAGGGCGATGCAAGATTCCACACGTCGTGTCATGCTTTGCACAACATTATCAAGCAACTGTTGGGGTAATTTATCCCATTCCTCTGTCAGTGCACGGATGAAGGTGTCCTTGTTTATTGGAGGGCATTGGCGACCAGCAAGACTCCTCCCCAAAGCATCCCACACATTTTCAATGGGATTCAGATCTGGAGAACGGGCTGGCCATACGAGGCGTTGAATATCCTCGCTCTCAAAACACTCCTGGACAGCGACTGTTCGATGACATGTTGCGTTGTCGTCCATGAAAATGAATCTATCACCGACAGCACCACGGAACATGCGAACATGAGGTAGCAGAACATCATTAATGTATCGTTGGCCAGCCATAGTCCCAGTTGGAAGCACATAGAGGGACGTACGGCCATTGATCATGATGCCAGCACATACCATGATACTACATGTCGGATATCGGTCCCTTTCCTGTATGTTTGCTGGACAATATGTAGTACTACTATCACGCCAGATAAGTTGTCGTCGACAATCAGACGATAGACTGTATCTACTCTCATCTGAGAAAAGGACAGCAGACCAGTCGTTATCAGTCCAATTGCGATGTTGATGGCACCATTGCAAACGGGCGGTACGGTGACGTCTGGACAATGGGATGCACACAGCAGGACGGCGGGCGTATAGTCCTCCTTCATGCAAACGTCTGGCGACAGTTTTTCGGGAGATCCGCTTGCCAGTTGCAGCCATAAACTGATTTGCTACCTCACTAGCTGTGCTGCGCCGGTGTCTTTTTGTTGATAGCACTATGTACCGATCTTCTGCAGGTGTCGTACTGCGAACACGACCTCCCCCGTGACGTTTGCTACATTCTCCATTTGTTTGAAATGATTTCCAAAGCCTTGAAACAACACTGTGGCTGACGTCGAACTCCCTGGCAACATCTGTTATTTTTCGCCCTTCTTCAATCTTGCCAATAACACGGCCACGCGTAAAATCATCTAGGTGATGTCGGGAAGACATACTGAAACTTGCAAGTTCGTCAATTGATTCTTTCCTTTTCAACTTTGCGTTTGAACAGCAACGGTCAATACGCGTCAAATCCGTTATATCTCTTATCAGCGTATGACGTCACGAACAAGTTCGGCAATCCAAAATTTGAATACGCACAACACGTCTTACTGTATCCCGCACTTATGCTAATTTCCACATTTTCCTGCCTTCCATTTTATGGTTGCTATCGTTGCTATTGTCATCCGTCCTTAGCAATTGTCCGGCAGTGTATCTCCGTTTCATCTTTCGCCAACTGGTCAGCACACTTATTTTCTTTATTTTCGATATGGTTTGGGACCCAACGAAAACTTAACTTCTCAGAACCGAGAAGCAGTAACTGGGTTTTGATATCCCTGACTATGAGATTACGGCTACAAAACTCACCTTTGACATTCAGAGCATCTTGGCTGCATGAATACAAATCTTTTACACCATCGCACAGGTTTGAGTTGGCCCAAACCCGTTCTTCGGATATCGCAAGTCTCTCTGCTTGAAACACAGACGCTTCCTTCGATAGATAACTCTCCGCCATTCAAGGTAAGTACCATTGACTCTTCCCCCATCCGAAGTAATGGCTATTCAGTCTCCGCCGTCCGAGGGTCTGCGAAACGCTGCTCCCACGGAGCCATCGAGCTTTAAGCCATCCGTGAATAACGCCTTACCGAGTCTCTTCGGGAGTTCTGACTTATGCGTCCCATGTGGGACAAAACTCGTTTTCTGGTTGGCCATCACAGTTTACTGTCATCGTCTCTATTTGGGCGCCCGATATGGTTGTCCTAAGAGGTGTGATTACCTTGTGGGACCGTGCCACGCGACCTATTGTTCTACCATTAGGTCCGGCGGTTTACAGCCCGCTAACACTTGAAGTGCTAGGGTCGGTGTCTTGCGGAAACACTTGGGGTTCCCGAGGACAGCCATCCTCTTAGTGGGGGTTATAGAACTTTTGTCGAATCGCAAATTTGTACAAAAATAAAAGCTAAGAAGATGTATTCAGAATATGTTACCACGTATTCTTCGCAAAACGAATTGTTCATTTAAGACCTTTCGATGTTGAGTTATCAGTTTTGGAGGCCAAGTGGACAGAGCCACAGGATTCAAGTCACGGAAGAAGCATCGGTTTCGAATTATGGATTCATTACAGCTTTAAATGTTCACAGCGGTCGTTAAAACTCGAGAAAATAAAAAAATAAAAGAACAACCTGAGATTTAGGAATCACTGTAATCTCTAGCAGAAAAACAGGACATAGGGAAAATCAGAATCACCCTAAATAACATAAATCAAAGTTTCTTCCAATCCATTTTCTTTCAGACTCTACCGGTAGAACGCGAGATATCGTTGGAATGAAAATTGATTTTTGAACCCCCTACAGAGGGAAAATGTTTCAAAAACTACAAATGATATGGAAGAGTTTGATCTTGATGCAAAATGTCAGTGGGACAAAGGCAATACAATCGAATTTTTAAAGCAGCTGATATTGAACACTACGCAAAGACACTGTCATTTGACGTAGGCGGAAATAATGCTTTGAAAAATTAACGTTAGGTATGAAACACATCGCTCACAGTTAAAACTTGCTAACTATAAAATTAATTTTGAAATCCTTCATGTATAGGTTGAGTAAAATGTTGCTGAACAAAAATGAAGCTTACTTAATCTAATTCTAGAATATTGAACTGATAAATCCAAATAATATCAATGTAAAATTTTGATAGAGATAACAGCAAAAGGAAACAAACGTAACTTTTCCAATGGGACATTTATAAAAAAAGATGCACAAATGTGCAACAAATTGATATAAGCTCTTACAAAATCCGTTTTTATTGGCGTTAAAACTGATGTTGCCGAGCTTGCATACACACACACACACACACACACACGGATGTCTTTATCACGGCAGACTGATACCCACCTATTCATGAGAAAGCTTACAATAAACATTCAGATTTGGTAAGAAAAACGTCTGCCGAGTTAACATCAAATTTTGGGTAAATTCGAAATATGCACGTGAAAAACGTCAAACAAAAAACATAAGATCTTATGACTCTATGATATCAACCCAGAATTGATGGAAGACACGCGAGACAGAATCGCTGCATGCATTCTGTTGTATTTCGATTGACTCTCAGATAGCAACCCCAATCTGGGCAGTGTATGGGCCAAATAATTACATCCTTCCCATTGATGTTTTGGTTGCACCGTTCAGACGAACTTCACTTGCGAAGGCATTATCGAAGTTTTATTTTTACGTGTTATCCCGGGTGCCAACTGACCTAGTCATTCTTATGCACAATTTTAGCTTCCCGTTGGGTACTTTAACGAGATGGAATACTCTCCTACCTTCTTCTCCTTGTCCATTTAGCTCCTGGGAGAAAGGATTTTCATTCTGAAACAGGTTTTCGGATGCCATTGCCTCAAGTTGCCCCTTACACGAACTTTAAAGAGACCATAGATTAAATACAGTCCCAATTTGGGTAGTTGTTTTGCAGTGATTTATTATGTAGTCATTCAATATGCAAAGATACGACCCAGAGATTTCCCAAAGCATTCTTTCCTACCGGTGTGAGGAAGAGCTACCACCTCGTGGGGGTCTTCTTCCGCCTTTATCTTCAAATCTTGTCTGGTATTAGGGCAATTGGTGGTTTTCATGCCCCGTTAAATTAACGTTGTTGTTCTTTTCTTCTCTGAGTTACGGTTGCCAAAGTTTCACGATGTTGTCAAGCTTTATTTTGTAAAAATATGAAACAAAATTGGCAATTAATATTTTGTATACTTCCCAGAAATATTATTCGTTAATTAGTTCATGTTTTCGTACTGATTCAAATATTTTGGCTAGCGGTCGTTAACGAAAGGCTGTATTCACTTTCCTTGCAACCTCGGACGCGCAATGTGGCAATTTAAACTCATGAAGAAACATTTTGCCAATTTGACTTGTCTCTACGACCCACTTGCACATCCTCATGTTCACTAATATAAGCAACTCGGTAATCAGAGCGCATACGCCGCTGCTGATTCGTTATTTATTCACCTACACAGTTGGCGGCGCTGTTTATTTTCACTAAAAGACCATAAAGTCAATTACAGTGTTGTATCGTCGTGTAGCTATTATATTTAATCTCTGAAAAAGACTGACACCAGGAAAAGAGATGTGATCCTCTCCACCAAGCTAGTATACAATGATGCGGTTTCTGTGAAACTACCAATAGTTAGGCATGCATTGTTAAGGGACTCAAGAACTTCGCAACGCAATGGGCACAACTTGGGCAAATCATTAGAGATACCTACCTAATACTGTGTTGGACCTCCTCTAGCCAAATAAAAGCATGTACACGCCAAACCACTTGACCAGATGCTGGAGGGTTTACGGAGGTGATGCCAGTTATTCTTGTTGCAGCATTATCCAAACCTCCGCGCGAGATGTCGGTCTAGATGTGTGGGGATGAGGCATAAGCTCTCAACAACATGATTCAGTCCCCCTGGTGAATCTGATGTTCCGCTCCATGGCATTCTTCCACAGGGTATAAATCCGGGGACCTTGGGGGACATTTGATAGTTCCAAACTGAGATGGGTATTCCTCGAACCATTCTTCTGTTGTTGAAGCCTGGTAGGGCGGCTATGACGTAGAAGTCTTGTCTTACTTCCACGTTAATTTAAAACAGCAACATACTAAGAAATAGTTCCTAAATGAAAGAAACCTAAATGGCCGGACGAAACATGTAAACAACAGAAGTCAAACTTACGGAAAAGGTGCTTTATTCAGGATGTAGCAAACACATCGCAGCATAGCATATTGCACTAAACTCTCCACACACCACACATTATCACAACACTCCTATCAATAACCAGTTTACAACCCAACGCCCTCAAGCAATCGAATAGTTGTCGTTTTTATCTCTTGTTCTTATCAAAACTCAGGCATCCGTCACGTTCATTCAACCTCAATTGTGTTGCCAAATGTATTCGTTTGAGAGAAAGATATCACGTTGAGAGTGAAGAATAACAGAATAAACTCAAGATTTACATAGGGAAAGAAACTAAAAAGGAAAGAATATATAGAAACTAAAAAGGAAAGAATATAATTTAGAATATACGTCACACGGTACATTGTCATGCTGGAACAGGCAATCGGCAGCAGAATACGCGAGGGCCGTGAAAGCGTATAGGTGATCAGCCAGCACCTGTTGGTAGAGCACAATGGTTAAAGACCTCTCCAGACACATTAATGGACCTAATGCGTCCCATGAGAAGGCTCCTTAAACCATCATAGAGTCACCAGCGCATTGAACAAAGCCAACCTCATACGACAGGGCCATGGCCTCATTCTGTGGACGCCACACCTCCACCCAACCGTCAGCTCGGTAAAGTGAAAACGGGATTCATCTTACCACACGATGCGGCGCCACTCTGCACATATCCACTTTTGATGTTCCCAACCCCGGTCGAGGCGTAATGTCCGATGACGAGTCAACAGTGGCACAACAGTACGGCGTCGGTTCTCGCCTAGCCCATGGTATGAATTGTGCGCCATACCGTTCACTCGATGACCTTGAATGGGCCTCCGACATTTAACCTGGATGTGATTTGCGCCAACGCTGCCAATTGGTACGAGCCTGGATAACCTACGTCGAACCCAGACATCAATGGCGTGTTGTTGGCCTCCGCTTGCTCCCTGGCGCTCGTACCTCCGTCGATGATACACTGATTGTCATAAAAACCCGCGCACTAAGAAGGAGGCGTCGGATTGAAACGATATTTTAGTGATGAGATATTATTAATACATACCAAGAACATAAGTGATTACAATATCACAGCAACAGGACGATTACTCCCTTCACTGAACAAAGTTTGAAGATAGAGAAACAAGATTTCTAGAAAACGCACGTCTTTAAAACTGATTGAGTTCAGAATTCAAGCACAGAAGTTGAGTGGAGACTTTGAATTCTATTTTGTGATTACATTTATTTTTTAATTCTCACTTGATAAGCATTCATGGAAACGTTTAAAAAGGTTTGTGGGTTTGTTAAATTGTTTTCGTAATTTGTTACTTGTCCTCCTTCTTTCTGGTGTCTACTTTCTGTTGTTTCCCACTTATGTGACACGTTTGTTGCAGGTAAATAGATATTTGACGAACAACTGCTATTATTTGATGAGCAGAGTACTATTAATATAAATAAAGGGTTAAACTTGTTTTAATGCATTCTATGACCGAGTTATTGGGTGTATGCGTACGTTCTACCCTTTTTGGTAATAGATGGAAATTGCGATCGGAGTAGTTACGTCACAGATGACGCTGCGATGCCGAATTTTCGGCGAATAAATCTTGGAGCAGTAGAGCATATAGAGGCAGTAGGTTTCTCAAAGTAAGTCATTCGTAACGGAAATTACGGACGGTGTAACATGGCATGCAATAAAGAGAACATTTGACATTGTTTTCTGTACGAGTTCGATAAAAGCAGTACTGCAAGCGCGGCTTGCTGCAACATCTATCAAGTGTATCGGGAGGATGCAGTTGATGATAGCAAATGTCGCCGTTGGTTTCGAAAATTCCGGGACGGAGACAAAAGCTGTAAAGGTCAACCACGTACTGGACGTCCATCCGTGGTATCAGACGCTGATGCGGACCAAGCCATAACAAATGACTCACATCCAACCGTTCAGGAATTAACGGAAACGTTTTCGGTATACAGAATAACAGTCGAAAAACGGATGCATGCGGTTGGGTTCATTACCATGTTCGGAAACTGGTTTACGCACCATCTTTCTGCAAAACAACGAGACGAGAGAATACCTGTGTTTCTTTACTTTCCCCTCACAGAAATGAACCGTTTTCGGGACGAATTGTAACGGGTCATGAGAACTGGATACTGTACCGTAATATAAAGCGTCGATGGACTGTGTGACAAGGTGCGGTGACTGCTCCATCGACCAAAAAAGGAGGACTGCATCCCAAAAAGGTTTTGTTGAGTGTTTGGTGGGATGACCAGGTAATAATCCACTGGGAGGTGTTGGCACCTAACCGAACGATAATTTCTGACCTCTACTGCCAACAGTTGCACAGATTGCGAGAGCAACTGACATGGAAGCTACCAACACACGTCAATCGCAAAGGCCCGATCCTTCATCATGATAACTCAAGACCTCATGCTACTTTAATCACTCGGCAAAAATTACTGGTCTTTGGTTGGGAAGTGTTACCTCATCCGGCGTATTTCCCTGACCTGGCACCTACGGACTACCACCTTTTTGGATCGTAACAGAATGTCTTCGCTTTCCAAACCTTCGATGATGCGGACGATGTGAAACCGGCATTACACGACTTTTTTTACTCTAAAACACAGGAGTTTTTCCGGCGTGGGATTAACCTACTCTATAACGAAGTAAATTTCTCCGTCATTTTTGGTCTACGCCGGGATTCGAACCCGAGGCCGCTTATTCCGGAACAAGTCGCTCTACCAACTGAGCTACGCAGACATTTATTCTGATTGCTATCTGCCTTTATGTCGTGTGCGTCCTACGGGCAGGTACGTCACAACTCATAGACTGGTGACAAGAGGTCATACAGAATGATGGCAATTATGTGAAATCCTAGGTAAGTTATTTGTTGTGTTCTCCTCCTTTCTTTGTGGTCTACAAAAACGGGTAGAACTTATGCCCACACCCAATGTAACTATTTGAACACATTATAAATATTTTTTTTTTGTGTGAAACATGTGGCAAACAGTTCTTCCAAGTGCTTTAATTATTGAAAAAACAAATAATCGGATTCAGGAAAATAAGGATAATTTTTTTTATATGTTACCTTACCAGTTCTTCGTTTTATTTCGTGATGAAGATTAGTGACTTACGGAATATTAAGAAATCAGTTCAGTAAGCTAACGGTTGTCAAAGCGTTGAAATGGAGGTTAAGGATAAGGACAAATTATTCGATTAAAAGCTTAACGCGGGCTGATAGTGTCGTGAAGAAAATGCAGTAGACGTGAGATCCGGTGAATTTTTTACGCTTCACAAGCGTGTCCGTGAGAAAATAGGATAAACTTCCTTTTCCATGTGTCATCAATACTGTTCGATGACAGGGCATTTATCAATATGAATTAATGTTGTGTCATCAAACGTCAGATCGTTTATGCAGCATGTAAACCACGATGTGCGTTTGTTTCGAACTGCACGTCTAGTCGGACGTAATCACCGCTCAAATTGTGGCTATAGATTAATCTGACATGCAAACTATTTTCCCACAGGAATAAATTAATTTTTGAAGCATGTTAATCCTTATAATATTTGATTGCCCACTATTGCTCTTTTAGTAGGAAAAGCTGAAATGTTTGGACACAAGGTTTTTTCAATGATAGGAGAATTTCTCAAAAAATTTAAGGTCGTGTACGAATTTTTATTTGTGTTATTTCAAAGCATTAATAACCCTTAGTAAAACTTAAAATGTTATATTTTCTGCTTCTCTATGGGCTATAAATAGAAATTCGTACACGTATTTAATGGCTTTTGTGAAACTTTGATCTCAATTCGTTATGAGTTTGATTCAGGTGTATTGAAATACACCGATCAGCCAAAACATTAAACCCACTGCTGTGTTATGCAGATAAGCGCATGTGAACTTGGAAAAAGTAAAGCACCAAACATAAATCATCGCTTTTTCCACGTTGATAAGTGAGTCACGGAAAAATTGTCATCGGCCGCCACCGGGAGTCGAACCCATTGCCTTGCAGTTACGCGCCGGATATGCTACCACTGCAACACAACGGCTTCGATTTCTCCAGACTCACATGTGATTAACTGCCAAACTACATGGCAGGTTGCTTCATGGAGCCCCGCACAATGCTCGGGATTCATCAAAGATGGAAAGCAGCAACTGAACAAATAACTAGGAGGCGAATGGATAAGTAATTCAAACATTCGACGTGGATCAGGAACACCAAACAGAAATCATCGCTTTTTCGACGACTCACTTATTAACGTGACTCGTGGAAAAAGCGCTGATTTCCGTGACTCACTCATTAAAGTGGAAAAGTCGATGATTTCTGTGACTCACTTATCAACGTGGAAGAAGCGATGATTTCTGTGACTCACTTATTAACGTGGAAAAAGCGATGATTTCTGTGACTCACTTATTAACGTGGAAAAAGCGATGATTTCTGTAACTCACTTATTAACGTGTTAAAAGCAATGGTTTCTGTGACTCACTTATTAACGTATAAAAAGCGATGGTTTATGTGACTCACTTATTAACGTGGAAAAAGCGATGATTTCTGTGACTCACTTATTAACGTGGAAAAAGCTACGATTTCTGTGACTCACTTATTAACGTGGAAAAATCGGTGGTTTCTGTCATTCACTTATTAACGTAGAAAAAGCGATGATTTCTGTGACTCACTTATTAACGTGGAAAAAGCGATGATTTTTGTGACTCACCTACTAACGTGGAAAAAGCGATGGTTTCTGTGACTCACTTATTAACGTGAAAAAAGCGATGGTTTCTGTGACTATTAACGTGGAAAAAGTGATGATTTCTGTGACTCCCTTATTAACGTGGAAGAAGCGATGGTATCTGTGACTCACTTATTGACGTGGAAAAAGCGATGATATCTGTGACTAACTTGTTAACGGGGAAAAAACAATGATTTCGGTGACTCACTTATTAACGTGGAAAAAGCGATGATTTCTGTGACTCACTTATTAATGTGGAAAAAGCGGTGATTTCTGTGACTCACTTAGTAACGTGGAAAAAGCGATGATTTCTGTGACTCACTTATTAACGTGGAAAAAGCGATGATTTCTGTGACTTACCTTTTAACGTGGTAAAAGGGGTGGTTTCTGTAACTCACTTATTAACGTGGAAAAATCGATGATTTCTGTGACTCATTTATGAAAGTGGAAAAAGCGCTGATTTCTTGTTTATGTTCGTGATCCACGTCGTGTGTTTGAATTCAAAGCAAAGCATTTATCCGATTTCTACAAAGGCCGGATCCTTATAGCAAGACGTCTTGGCAAGAGCATCTCCGAAACACCAGCGATGATACTCACGCTATACAGTAGTCAGTACCCATCAAAGATGGTTCCAAACAGGTGACCCTTTGAGCCGTCGACAACGCGTGGGTAGACCACGCCTCATTCATTGATGTCAGAGTCAGTGCAGGATATATCGTCTTGTCCGAGGCAACAGGAAACTACTGTGGCTGGCATTACCCATAATTTCAATTGTAGTGAAGGGCCTAATGTATCCGAGTGCGCAGGTGATCATACGCTCTTGGACTGAGTCTCCGCAGCTGCAAACCCATTCGTGTGCCTATGTTCACAGACATTCACCGTCGTAAACGCCTGCAGTGGGCACGTAATCAACGGCATTGGACAATAGAAGACTGGAAAAGGGTCTTTGGTGTAACAAATCCCGTTTTATTTTATACCATAGTCGACGCACGAGCTCGTGTGCGATCTTTACCCAAAGAATCCTTCTTACCTTAATACACTCTGGGACGTATCCAGGCGACTGAAGGGAATGAGATGGTCTGGGAAGTATCTTCCTGGATAACACTTGTACCCATTATTCTTGTACAGCCCACTCTGACAGCTGTCATGTATCTGAACAACGTGGCTGACTAAATACACCCCCTTTTGCATTCTGTATTCCCTGGTGGAGATGGCGTTTTTCAACAAGACAATGCTCCATGCCACACTGCGAAGATGGTTCAGGAATCGTTCCAAGACTATGAAGAGGAATTCCATTTATTGCCATGGCCCCCAAATTTGCCGGACATGAATCCAATCAAGCATTTGTGATTTGAATTTGGAGAAACGGGTACGAGCCGCATCACCCCAGTTACGTAATTTGCGGTTACTGCGGAGCCTTCTGTTGCAGTCATATAGCAAATAACAAGAGACACCTACTAACATCTCTTTGACTCTATTCCTCATTGGGTTAGAGTTCTTTTGGTGGCGAGAGCTGGAACTATTATACATCATATTAGGTGGGTTGCTTTAATGTTTTGGCTGATCGATAAATTTATTTTTAAAAGAGGTTTAAGAGTTATTTTGCAACAAGAAACAATTTTATGGGCAATTTCAATATTTAATGCAATACGGTTCCAAGTTCCTTTTTTCTATGCTATATGAGGGTATAAATGTCAGCTGAGATCATATCAATGACATGTAATGCGGGGTCGAGGTATCGTATGCAAACGAATTCAGATGTCATCGGCTTACACAAATAAGCAGCGGCAAAGAAGGGGCTTTTGCGGAGGTTTGCGTCATATTTATAGTGGAATGAAGCAGAGAGCGATTGGGAGACAAGAGGCAGGCCCAAATCAGGTGGAATTTACAAGATGGATTCATGTGTGTTCTTCTTTGGTCTACAGACTGTGGAATCAGTTTCAAATTACTCAGTCAGTTTCCCGAAGGCACAGCAAAGGAAGGCCATGGGTTACAATATTCGTGGACGTCCGATATATCCGATTGAGGACGGATGAATTGAACGGCGTTCCCAGACACTGCTACAATCTTCCCCTTCTGAGGCTACACGAACGGTGCCGTCTGCTTTCAATATGCGCAGTGCGGTGGTTTTCATGCTATGCGACCAGGACTCTGCGTACCTCATACCCCGTCAGGGGGAGACAGACGCGTTTGAATTGGGTAAGACCTCACATCAACTGGACTGAAAACAGACGGAAATTAGTGCTCTTCACTGATGAGTCCAGATTTACTTTGCAGGACTATTACCGGACTGTTCTGATAATGAGAGAACGAGGAACACGCTATCGTCCCCGTTTAACACGTGAAAAGGGCACTTATGGTGGTGGTAGCGTGCAAGTTTAGGGCGACATCTCGTTAGGTGGATGTAGAGACCTTAATGTGCTTCGAAGAGGAACCATGTGATGTCCTGGACCCCTGTGTTTGCACTTATGCAGGTATCGTAGAGATATATATCTCTTACAAGACCATAACGAATCTTCCCACCGAACAGTGCAAGTAGAATTAAATATTCAAGAAAAGAGCATTGCCCATATGTATTTGCCAGCCAGGTCTCCCGACGTTAATCAGATCGAGCATGTCTGGGATGCTCTAGGGAGATGTATTTCTGTCCTCAACCGTCTTCCACAAGACATGGAGGAGCTTGAACAAACTGCGCACAAACAACGGTGGTTGCTACCTACGGAAATCCTAGACACCATCATCAAGAACGTGAAACATTGATGGCGTACTTTGCTGTGAGGAGTAATCACACTCGCTGCTGAAGGAAATTGGCTATTTCACCTTATTTTATCTTGGTTCATTTTTTAACGGAGTGAAATGTACCTTACGAAATGTTTTGGGTCTTTCGATAACTTACGTTACCATACGATACAGGTTTTCACAAAATTTCATGACATTTCCTCATGCATTTTTGAGTTATCGCGATTTTCCTGTATTTTTCCGCAATTGATAAAGATAAGTGTATAGCGTAATGATATTAAAAACGTATTACGGTACTATGAATTGTGATATCCTGAGGAGATTCTTCGAACAAAAGCTCATTAAATACCTCGTCATAAATGCTGAAATATTTAAGAGTTCTTAGAGAGGTGAAAGCAGTGCATCATGTTGCAAATTACTTAATATGAATGGTGTACGATTTACAGTAAGTGGTCACTGAATTACAACCGCCCTTTCGAAAAGTGACTTACACCGCTTACTCTCATAATAGATAGGATGGCGTAGCCTGTAGGATAAAGTTATATAAGCAAGAGGTCAGAGGTTCAATCGGAAGTGAAGTTACGGATGTGATGGGTAAAACTAAGGATTATATCGGAGTTTAAAAGAGAAGACACTGTGGGCGCGTAAAGTGTTAGTTGGTCCATTTCTGACACGCCTAAACGTGTGGGTTGTTCGAGGGTTTCGGTAGACAAAGTACATGAGGAATGGTCCCAAAATGACGAGACAAAAAAGGGTACACAACTGTAAATGTCGTCGAAAGGTGTAATCCAGAGTGAAAATCCTTCAAATACGTGGCGTCAGTGAAAAAACATAGACATCGCTCTTTCCACGTTTTAACAACACATAGCAACCAAATAATTGTTATTCGGTCACCGCTGGGGATCCGAATCCCAGATCTTTCGATATCTATCCGAGCGCGTTTGGAGTGCGTCGTCTGTACAGGGCAATCGGCACTCAGAGTTTCGCATTTGACCGCTGAATAGAATATGATTCAACCAGAAATAATATTTCCGTTGACTATGCGTTGATTGCTTTCCCTGGAGGGCAACAATGCCAGACGCTTTGTATGCAACTCTGTCTTAACAAAAGTCTATCGACGTAATCGCCTCTCCTGGTGTCAACAGCATACGGAGTGGACGATCGAGGTTTAGAAGCCGGTGTGCTGGTCTTATGAAGGTACTACATTCTTCCGATGGAGCACTGATGTCAGCAGTATGAGTTTCGTCTGAATAGTGCATGCATGTCATTTACTGTTCACACCTGTCAGGAAGGTTGTGTGACATGTGGCCATGTTTAACTGGTACGAATTGGGATTTCTGATGCGTTTGGACCAACGTATGGGCACTTATGTCTATCAGGGAATACTTGCAGACCATTCACACGCCACAATATTTACCTCCATCAGAAAAGGGATGGGTTCTATCTAGGGCTGTCGGGTTTGATCAATTAATCGATCAATTGTTTAGTCGCCGATTATTTTCTTCAATTTTTTAATCGGCGATTATTTTCTTCTTCCGATTAATCGGTTACTTAAAAAATTAGATTAGTACAAGAATAAAATTCATTAGGAGCTATTGCCAAAAACTGCATATAGTTTTGAATTTGTTGAATACACCAATTTGTTCTCGTGTCTTCACTTTTTCAAAACTAGCCTTTTTATGGCGATGGGAGTTTACATCTGGCAGTCACCACTATCAGAATCGTCTGGAGAAAATTGTCCAGAGTGTTTAATGAATTAAAGAGACCTTCCTATGGGAGTTTAACTAGAGATGTTTTGACCTCGTTCGTCAACGACAGCTACTTAGCAAAAACCGTACACTGAATTGGCAATGAGTGGCATTATTGTGATGCAACTGTTCAAGTGAAATAGGTGATTGAGAAGCATACTGCAAATCAGTGTACAACTGCATTTGAGGAACCCGTCGAGAAATTGGAACTAACGGACAGTCTTGTTGCCATCTGCACTGATAATGGCAGAAATATTGTACTTGGCGTTAACAAATCAAGTTTGACAGTGTAAGATGTTCGGCACATACTTTACAGTTAAATATAAATAAAGCTCTTACATTCGCATCGATGAAAAAGGTTCTAGCTAAATGCCGAAAAATTGTAGGACCTTTCAAACACAGCTCACATGACGAGGCAACACTCTCGTCTAAGCAAAAGGAACTTGGTCTTCCTGATACTAAGCTGCAAGAGGACATCGTGACAAGCAGGAATAGTAAATACATCATTGTGGAAAGTTTTGTGAAAGCTAAAAATGCATTAGACAACATTATGGTAGCCAACGCATCGAATACCTCTTTTCGGACAACAGTTGAGTAGGAAGTGCTTGAGAAGCTATTCAGCGTATTGAAACCTTGCTTGGAAATCACTTAAATACTCGTAGGTCACAAGTACGTAACTCCCGCTTTTACAGACCTCAAAAGCGCAATGGGTTTGTTTGATACCGACCCAGCATATAATTGCAGATTTAAAGCTATGTTGCTCGATGATCGGACGGAAAGACTCAGTCAGTGGCCTTTATACGACAAGTACGAAGACGCTACTGCCTTTAACCCTCGATTCAAGAGACTACGCTGTATATCAGAAAAAACCGAGAGCTAGTGTGGAACAGAATTTCATCCAGTAGCACGAATCAACAGCTGCCCTTACACCAAGAACAAAGTAATGTGCAACGGAAACGAAGAAAACTTTGTTTTCACGATTCCAGAGACACAAATAAAGGAATACACAAATGTCAACACACCGATAGAATTAGAGCTTCAAGTTTATCAGAGTTGCCTGAACTCGACGACGATTTTACAGATCCTCTCCAGTCAGTGGTGGAAAACTCATACATTACAGTTGCCGTTGCTTGGTACTTTAGCAAAACGGTTGTTGTGCATTCCTTCGCTTAAACCATCCAATGTTGACAAGCTCTTGTGCCTAAAATCTTGGCTGAAGCAGTGACAGCAAACCATGTTTAAGGTAATTTTTATTAATTTCTGTTTCTGATTTTTTTAATAAAGTAAAGCAATGAATGCTAAATATACGATGTCATCGCTCTGTCCACGTTGTTTTTATAAACAACGAATAGCAACTGAAAAATTGTACTCCGACGGGATCGAACCCCAGAGCTCTAGATAACTAGCCGAGTGCGTTCGCTTTTACGCTACGGTGCCAACAATTCACAGCGCTATTCGTGGTTTATCAGTCAGCATCTGACTACACAAATCCATATTGATTGGCTCAGTAACTGATGTGTCGCCATCTAGTGTCATTCAACAAAGCAAGCTGTTTTAATTAGAGCTGATAAATCCAAAGGGCGATAGAAATGGTGAATCATCATCATCATCATTGTCAACCATTATCAATCCACTGCTGGACGAAGGTCTCCCCAAGTTTCCTCCACAACGGTCTGTCTTGTGCCAGTCTCCTCCATGTCACTCCCGCATATTTACGAATTTCATCCACTCATCTCCCATGTGGTCTTTTTCTGGGTCTTTTCCTGTCCCTTGGAATCCAATCTAAAATTTCGGCTGTCCATCTATGGTCTGTCCTTCTGGCAGTATGTCCAGCATATATATATATATATATATCAAATATATTCGCAATGAATGCTACTAGATTAACAGACTACGATACATTCAACACCCTAGCATTTTAGACAACGGATTTGGTATCCATATAATAATAGAATAATGCATAATGTAATTTATCGTCGTATATTTTTGTGACAGTATTTTTTATCACTCGATCAAATTACCGATTAATCGATCAATGGTGAAATATTAACCGATTAAAAATATTGATCGATCGACAGTCCTAATTCTATCAAGATAATAATGCATCATGCCATCGGAGCTTTCTTGTGGAAGAATAACTCGGCGAACCCAGTGGTAATATGAGGCATCACGAATAGTCACAAAGCACCCCCGCTCTCAACCCAAGTTGAAGTCTTTGGGAAACGGCAGATGAGGCAGTAGGACGCACCGCCCCGCCCCATGATCTGCGAACCACAAGCCAAACGGCTTGTTTGCAGGTCTCTAACAACCGCACAAAACAACACGTGGAGTCGATGCCATGCCGGGTGGTACTTTTCTCAGAATGAAATGAGAACCCACGAAGTCTAAAGAAAGTATTCGTAATTCAGTGAACAATCAGTGCACATAGCTGCTTATCAGTACATTTGTTGAGTTGATTGGTTATAGGCGCGCTGGAAAGCACAAGGTTCGATAATAAAAAAGGAATCCGAGATAATCTCATCGTCCAACATTGAAAACCTTTTCGAATTTTAGTACATTTGCTTCATATAACAGTTACCCTTCTACTCGGTGTTCAGGCAAAGAAATTGACATGACATTTATTACATAAAGACGGAAAGTCATTTACCAAGATCTCATATGACATAAAATTTTAGTTAAAGGTATTTCTTTTCTGCAGCCCATTTTTTTCAGTGCCCATTTTATTTTCCTAACACACACTTTTCTGGAATCTTTGACCGGATAAGTTACAGTTAGTTATGGCAAACAGGAGCAGCTCTGAATGGTGTTGAAAAATGAATAGCTAGAAAAGCAAAAGATTTGTGGCCTATATTAATATCAATTTCCAAAATCTGAAGGCAAGAAATTTTCGAGTAAGAAAACATTCCTTTTGCATTGAAACATTGAAAATATCAGCCTCGCCGCCCCCAGTGGCGCAGTGGTCTAAGCGCTGGCTTCTGATCATTCGTCCGAGATGGGTCCAGGTTCGAGTCCCTCTGACGCATGGATACTGTGTTTGTCTTACGGCATTGGTTTTCTTCCTTTTTTGTCTTGGTTTTCTTCCTTTTTTGTCTGCTGAGTTGCTCACTGTGGTCGCTTCCATACTCCAAATATCATCTCACGATACGAGGATGCTTCAGGAAAGGAATATTCTGTGTTTTGTTGGAATCCCTAGTAATTTATGCTTCACAATTCTGTTTATCACGTTAATACATGAAAGTACAAAAGGAACTGCGATTAACAACAATTGAGTCACTTCCGAAAAAGCCATTCGATGAAGATTTCTGATACCGTTGTACCGAAATTTGTTAGTACGCAGCTATCGCCCGGCACCAAGTGGACAAAACTGACATACGTCCAAAATCCCCGTAATTTAAATAATTCCGCCAGAAATCCTATTGCCTCCTCTGCTGAGTCAAGCTCATACGTACGGAACAAGAAAAAGCGTCGAAACGGAACCATGGAGTCAGTTAGTTGGATCTGAAGACGGAAAGAAGCCTTGGATGTTTGCGTTTAATAAAAGAATTTTAATACTAAGCTGAATACCAAGGGTTGGCAACAGACAAACAAGACGACCACGTGATTTATGGTCGAAAGAAATTCGAAAGCATGGAGGAATATCGTGGACGAGAATTGTTGAAAACAGTAAGTTGAGTAAGCGATTTTTTTTTATACAGCAGTGGATTGGGAATAATTCTTGATAATGATGTGTGTGAAAACAGTTTCACCATTAATTTGTGAGATTGCTCAGACTCTGAGGCAATTCTCAGATCAGTGAGGAAGTGGACGAAACTGAACTAAAAATAATACAAATTTTCAGTTTCTGTTCCAGCTCATCAACACTGCATTTCTAGAATGGAAGTTGCTTTCTGAGGCAGCATAGGTGGCCAATGACAAAATAGCCTTTTTTTTGTATCTTCCTGTTGTTTTTCATTTGATAAAGAAAATGTGAAATAAAATGAACTTCTATTTTCTGATAAAGGTTAAGCTTTGTAAACAATAATTAATATTTCAGCTGATATTCTACATACTTTTTCTTTTTCATATATATCATCATCATCATCATCATTGTCAACCATTATCAATCCACTGCCGGATGAAGGTCTCCCCAAGTTTCCTCCACAACGGTCTGTCCTGTGCCAGTCTCCATATATATATATATATATGTAAGTTGTCACTACGATTAAGTTTCACATTAATATCAAAATACAATTATTTTTCAAAAAAAAAAAAACTGATACCGAAATTGAAATACAAATACAGTTTTGCAATAACATCCTTGCCAATATTTCGGGTTGACTTGAAAATTTTCAAGCTAAAATAAAAACATCCGGAGACGTAGCGGCAAGAATAGCATATCCTTACTGTAAGGGAAATGCTCTAAAAGCAGTTTTTGTCAATCATTTTACTTCTTCAGTCGGAGTTTTCGAGATGTGTTACTTTTCCCATTCAAACACATTTCTTATTCTGCTATCGTTTGCGAGCACAGGAAAAGACGAGTTTTTTTTTTTTTTTTTTTTTTCTCGAACGACACCCTTTCTGAAGTAATTTGTGGTCGCTTCCGGTCTGTGATGATTTCGAATGAAAAACTCTGTGTCAGCAAGAAAATGATTTATTGAACTGAGGGTCGAACGTAGTATTTTTGTACTTTATTTTCCCTTCGGAATCGGAAAATGCCTCAGGAAACTGACACCTATCCCCTATAATTGTAAATTACTGCACTTTCTATGGGAACATGACGCTTCTGTTTCCTAAATATTTGCAATGATTTAAGCATTACTCCTGTGTGAGCGTCTTTTACGTGACCCATAATCAAAGAAATATCGAAAGGTACATAGGTCTTGCAGACAGTCCAGTTTCGAATAATACGAATGATCTGCAGGTTTGCAAGGATTTTCGCCGTAAAGGACATTCTTTAGGTTCCAAACGTTTCTTCATGTTTCTCTTCAACTTTAGATAGCAAAAAGTACTTATAAACGATATATTAATTTTTTTAAATATTGCAGAAATTTCAAAGAAAATAGACATACACTGCTGGCCACCCATAATGCAACACCAAGAAGGACACGAGACAGCAAAGCCAGATTTACTGGACACATAACAACAGATACAAAGATGAAACGATTGAATTTACAGGCCCGTGCGACTTGCGGAACACGCAGACATCAATAGTTCGTGTGGCCCCCATGGCTGGCAATAACGGTCGCTACACGCCGCGGCATCGAACGAAAGAGGCTTTGGGTGTGAGCTTGGGGTATGTCGGTCCAGGCTGCTTTCACACGTTGCCACAGTTCATCAGGCGCAGCCGCGGGTGGTGCTTGCCGGGCCACTCGGTTGCCGATCAGCGACCAGGCGTGTTCGATGGGCGACATATCGGGAGAACAGGCGGGCCACGGCAGCAGTGACACCTGGTGGGCCGTGAAATATTGTTGCACGATACGCGCCACATGCGGGCGCTCATTGTCCTGTTGAAACCTGGCCGCTGGAAGGTCCTACAGGTTAGGGAGCACTAAAGGCTCCAAAACGTCGGAGATGTAGCGGTGGCTGTTGAGTGTACCGGCGATGCTTACCAGAGGGGTGCGGGTGTAATATCCAATTGCGCCCCAAACCATAACTCCAGGTGACGGACCGATATGGCGATGCATAATGCAGGCGTCATACTGTCACGCTCCGCGTTGCCGCCACACGCGAATCCGACCATCGTGGTGTTGCAAGCAGAATCGGGATTCGTCGGAGAAGACAATGTCGTGCCATTCCGAAGTCCAGGTGTGGCGTTCAACGGCCCACTGCCGCCGCACTCGCCGGTGGCGTATCGTCAATGGCAATCGGAGCAATTGGGCGCCGTGCGACAAGTCCCAGCTCCTGCAGACGGCATCGAACGGTACGTGCTGACACAGGTTGTTGCGCAACACACCGTAATTCCTGCGCTAACGTTCGTGGTGTGGCAGTGCAAGCCGTCAATGCCCGCCGCACAACATGCCGGTCCTCTCGTTAGGTTGTATGCCGCGGCTGCGGCTACGGCAATCGCTCACGTTGGTCCGTCCGTCCCTCCTGCACCCACCGAATCCATACTCGCCTCACTGTGACTGGATGTGGTCCCACACGGGCGCCGATGTCTTGGTACGATAAACCGCTGTTGCGATAAGCCACTCTTCGTCCTCTGTCAAACTCCGAAACGTACTGGAATGACTGCCGTATTCTGCGACGAGGCATCAGGAAACTTCCCACGCACAGGTCTGGCAGCATGACACACTTCCACCACTTACACTCCGTCTTCTTGCACCCTTCTTATAGTGCTTCTCATTGGCGTGGCGTGCGCACATGATTTGCACATGCCCTGCAATGCTAATCGTTTGCATGTCCTCTCGCGGGCGAAGTATGCTGCGAATTTCAGGTCAATCGGATGCTTCCTTCTTGGTGTTGCATTTTGGGTGGCCAGAAGTGTAGATCATTAACGGAATAATTCTAGTGTCCACTCCAGCAGAACGATGAACCAGACATATTGCTTTTTGTCGGGCAGAGTTGGGTTTTTTTTATGATTGGGGGTTTTAAAGACCACTGGGAGCAACCCAATGAGCTGTAAGTAGTCGACAGTCCTTAATTTAGGTTCACTGGTTCCAGGGAAGGGAAAAAACCAGTGCCGCAAGACAAACATAACATCCATGCCTCACCGGGATTTGAGCATTGACCCTTCACGGACGAATCTTCATTAGTTAGCGTTCAGACCAGAGCGCCACCGGTACAGCCTAGGGACGAGGTGAAAGACCCCATGAAAATTTCAATGGGTTATATGCAGTTCCCCATTCCTATTTCAGTACCACTGGTTTCAGTGAATGGAGACAGCCAGTACTGTAAGTCAAACACACAATCAATTTCTAACCGGAATTTGAACCCGAATCCACCTCGGAAGATTTTACTGATTCCTAGCGGTACTTATGTAGGTGGAGCAATTATTGTTATTGTTGTAAAATCAGAGAAAGAAGATATGTGAGTCATTAAAGTAAACATTGACTAAACTACACTATATTTACAAAAGGCTCCGGACATCCCTTCAAAACCAAATGAATGGATCCTCTGCGTTGTTAAGATGCGCGGTACAGCTGCAAACGGTATTAAAACAAGCCTGCAATCATATCACACTGTGAGGTTGAGTGGAAATGTCGCAGCGGGAGAGAACTGACTTTGAGAAATGAAAGATTGTTGGGTGTTATATCAGTGGGTTGTTCATAAGATAAACCGACAGGCGTTTAAACATACTCAAGTCAACTGTTTTGGATGTACTGAATAAGTGGAAGACACATGGTGTGCCTGTAGCAGCAAAACGTACCGGCAGACCAAAGAAAATTACTGATTGAGGACGTCAAACCTTCAGGAGAGTCGTTACAGCTAGTCGACGGAGCACTGCACAAGACCTCAGTGTACAGGTGAGAAAAAATGCCGTAACCTAGATATGTACACGTACCATTGGCAGAGAACTTTATTCCATGGGTTACCGTGGTCGTACGGCTACTCATAAGCTTTTCATCTCCACTCGGAATGCTACTCGTCGTTTTGCATGGTGTAAAGAACATTTATCGTGGACTGTAGATCAATGGAAATGGATCCTATGGACTGATGAACCCCGATACACGATCCATTAGTCTGATGGCCGTGTGCGGGTATGGCGGCAACCGGGGGAACGCTATTTACCACAGTGTATATTCCTGCGGTCAAGTTTGGAGTTGGCAGTGTACTCGTGTGGGAGTGTGTTTCGTGTTATGGTCCCGGCCCATTGGTTATCGTGGACAAACCTGTTAACCAGCACGTCTACCTCGATATTCTGGACAATTATGCCCTACCAACTCTGTGGCAATACTATGAAGCTGAGCCTTGTTGGTACCAGCAGGATAGTGAACGGAGCAATGAAGCTAAGCTTGTTACGGAGTGGTTTGACGATGATTCCGTATCGTGTGTGAACTGGCCAGCATAGAGCCCTGATCTTCATCCCATAGAGCCCTGATCTTCATCCCATAGAGCCCTGATCTTCATCCCATAGAGCCCCTATGGAATGAATTAGAGCATAAGAAGTTTGGAACCAAGGACTACTACTAAGTAACAGTTAGCGGCAGCATAATTCCAAAACCTTGTCGAAAGTATGTCTCGAAAGGGGCAGTGAGTGCATTAAGGCTATAATAGGTGGACCGACAGCGTACTAATGTGTATCAATAAATGCTATGTTGCGTTTCTCTTATAGGTGTCCGGTGACTTTTGTCAATATAGTGTTTGCCGGCAGCAATATTGAGTATTTCTATTGCTTAGTTTATTATTATTATTATTATTATTATTATATATGACTCAGATTTAAATGAGCGTGGCGCTAATGAAATACGATGTATTAAAGTCCATCTCGTCAGGCTGGAGCTGAAATTTAATCTCAAGATGGAAAGAAAAGCGGAATCACAAGTGTGTTATTGAGAGGAACTGATTTTAACTTTTGGTCTAGGATGTCTACAGGTTACATCCCATTGTTATACATCATTTTTAAGCTCTTATCGGTAGCAGTTAACTATTCTTTGCGAAGGAGTCGAGTGGGAGCCAAATTTCGCTACAAAGCAACAGTTTCATGGCATCAAAAATGCACTTTTGTAATAGCTTTTATTATATTCAGCATTAGATTCTCGTAATGTGCGCAAATTGCAATAGATATTGTTGCGTTTATGTAAAACGTGCTCAAATCATGTTTGGTAACAATGAAATTAACTGTTGCGGCGGCACTTCTGGGAAAAAATTCGAAAATCATATTTGAACAATGGTTGATTCAACAGTGTTACGACTTATCTCATCAAAAGATGCGGTACAAGTCGTATCACAGTTGAACAACCGAAAGGTAATTCAAGAGACATAAACGCTTCTTTGGTTGTACATTTTCGTTACATAAAATAATTTTAATTGGAAATCACTTTACTGCTGTGGGGAAGATGCATGTCATCGAAAGAAAGAAAACTAATTAGTAGGAAAATTCCGCGTAACATACATCAAAATCTTAAAGATTTAGAACTGAAATACTCGCGCGCAGACACGTCAAAACCCTAGTACTACTATATAAAATGACGTTTTTTACGCTTTCCAACCGTAGGTTGAAGAAGCGTATATGCTCCAGTTTTTCCGTCCATCCGTCTGTCCGTCCATCCGTCTGTCCGTCCGTCCGTCGGTCTTTCCGCGCGATAACTGGCGTAAAAATGATTCGATTTCGATGACATTTTAGTATGTGGTAGGGGACCACCTGGGGACGTACCCTATTGGAAATGGGACAAATGGGGTCAAAAGTCAGGACATAAGAGCGGGATGGATTTTATTGCCCTTATGCGTCATAACGTGCGTAAAAATGGTTCGATTTCGATGGAATTTCAGTATGCGGTAGGGGACCACCTGGGGACGAACCCTTTTGAAAATGGACAAAATGGGGTTAAAGGTCAGGAAATAGGATTGGGATCCATTCCATCGCCCTTATCCCATATTATTAAGGTGGACGTCTAGTAATTTTGCTTCCTTACTTCCAATGGAAAAACTTTTGTACACATTTCCTTCACAATTAATGTGTTCCCAAGGATGAAAATTTGAACATCGATTAAAATAACTTCATATTATAACTTGGAAAACTTAATATTTTCTAAAACATCATCATCATCATCATTGTCAACCATTATCAATCCACTGCTGGACGAAGGTCTCCCCAAGTTTCCTCCACAACGGTCTGTCTTGTGCCAGTCTCCTCCATGTCACTCCCGCATATTTACGAATTTCATCCACCCATCTCCCATGTGGTCTTCTTCTGGGTCTTTTCCTGTCCCTTGGAATCCAATCTAAAATTTCGGCTGTCCATCTATGGTCTGTCCTTCTGGCAGTATGTCCAGCCCATTGCCATTTCAGGGATTTAACTCTGATCATGATGTCTTCCACTCTCGTCATTTTTCGGATCCACGAGTTCCTCTTCTTATCTCTCCTGGTTATACCAAGCATGCACCTCTCCATGCTTCTTTGAGTTGTCTGCAGCTTTTGTATGTCTCTTTTAGTTAAGGTCCACGTCTCTGCACCATACGTAAGCACTGGAAGGATGCATTGATCAAACACTTTTCTTTTAAGACATAATGGCATATTGCTCTTAAAAATTATGCTGTTTCTTCCAAAAGCTCTCCAGGCAAGTTTTGTACGCCGATTAATTTCTTCATCAATGTGACCCTCACTTGATATCTGCTGTCCAAGATAAACATACGTATCTGTTATCTCCAGTTTTTCTCCATCAATCGATAAATCTTCATTTCTTGTAAAAGCATTGAACATCACTTTTGTCTTCTGAAAGTTCATTTTTAATCCCACTTCTTTACTCTTGTCAGCAAGTTCCTGGATCATACTCTGCAGCTCTGATGGGGTAGTTGCAAAAATGACTACGTCATCAGCAAAACGAAGGTGGGTTAGATAATCTCCATTAATCTTTATCCCTTTGTTTTCCCAGTTCAGTGATTGAAAGACATTTTCCAATGTGGCATTAAAGAGCTTCGGAGATATGGTGTCACCTTGTCTCACTCCCTTTTCTAAAACATAACAATAATTATATTAAAAAACAATAACTTTTCCTTTGGTGGTGTTGAAACCAGAAAAAGGATGGCGCAACCTGTACTTTTATGACGTCAGTAGACAAACAAATGTTGGATTGCATAATTATGGTTATGTTTTAGAAAATATTAAATATTCCAATTTATAAAATGAAGCTATTCTAATCGATGTTCAAATTTTCATCCTTGAGAACACATTAATTGTCCAGAAAAAAGATGGCGCGACCTGTACTTTCGTGACGACAGTAGACAAACAAATGTTGGATTGCATAATTGTGGTTATGTTTTAGAAAATATTAAGTATTCCAATTTATAAAATGAAGATATTTTAATCGATGTTAAAATTTACATCCTTGGGAACGCATTAATTGGGAAGAAATTGTGTACAGACATTTTTCCATTCGAAGTACGGGAAGCAAAATTACTTGAAAAGAGAAATTCTTGAATGTGTGTAAATTTTATTTTGAAAACGGCTCTAAGGATTTTGATGACAGTCGTTAACATACCGTTTTCTGGTACTAGGAATCGATTTAGCTTGATCTCGACTTTAGGAAAATTCCTTTTGTCGGTTAAATAACCATCCCGAATAATCAAGTTTTTAGTGTCACGGCGTCGTCCCAATAATATTATTCATGTCTGGAAATCTTATGACGTCCCACTCTGGCAATTCAGATGTTGCCGCGCGGTCACCCCATCTGTCTCATTACGTCCCGCGTTGTGTAAATCCTATTAAAGTTTAATGACGTCACACTCTTGCGAGCAGATGGTCGCGATTCCCATGTGCCTCGTTACGTCACGCGTTGTGTGCATATGTTCGTCCGCACGATAACTCCCGTACAAATCGTTCGATTTCGATGAACGTTTAGTATGTGGTAGGGGAACACCTGGGAAGGAACCCTATCGAAAGTGAACGAAATGGGATCAAAGGTCAGGACATAGGACTGGGATCCATTCCGCTGCTCTTATACGCCATGACTAACGTAAAAATTGTTCGATTTCGATTAAATTTTATTATGTGGTAGGAGACCACCTGGTGATAAACCCTATTGAAAATGGGTGAAATGGGGTCAAAGTTCGGGACATAGGAGCGGAATCACTTCCATCGCCATTATACGTCATTACTTGCGTAAAAATGTTTCGATTTAGATGAAATGTTAGTATGTCGTAGGGGCCTTCCTCGGGACGAATCCTATTAAAAATGGGCGAAATGGGTCAAAGGTTAGGACACAGGAACGGAATCTATTCCATAGACTTTATGCATCATAACTTACGTAAAATTGCTTCGATTCCGACAAAACTTTATCATGTTATTTCGGAGGTATACCGAACCAGTTCTGTTGAATATCATCGAAATGGGATCATAGGTCAGGGCACAGGAGCGAGATTTATTCCACAGCCATTTTCCTCATAACTTCAGTGATAACTTGAGTAATGATTTCTGGTATGTTGGAAAGCGTATCATAATCAATGTATTGCGTGATTTTACTAACTTGTTGAATATATACCCGAAGTACTATGCTCTTTGCATGTCCATTCTCTTTAAATGCCTATGGTCACAGATGTATTGATGTCACATCATCGTAATAGTTTCATTTGAAACTCCCCTCACAGCACAGAATATTTCGTGTATGTTACAAGTACGTAGAACTGAAACATTGAGATTTTTAAATACGATTCGCAATGTAACAGTAATGTTTCAAGAACCTTACGGTTAAGTCAAAATTTCTTCAAACGTTACATAACTTTGAAACATAACCGATACGTTACAGGGAAAGCTCTTTGTAACTTCAACATACCAACTTCATGTTATTCTTACGTATTTGAAAGATATTTGTAACTTCGTTATATAACTGTTACGTATTTGAAATATATTTGTGACATCATTATATTACTGTACGTATTTACGACGTTGAACATTATAGTTTTATTAAACTTTGTAAAATCACAATAAAAAACATTACACCCGACAACTGTTTCAAAAGCAACAACAGTCGTATTACGAGTTGTTTACATTTTCACAGGTTCAACGCAGTCCGTTGTCCATTGGGAACAGTGGCGGCGTTTATATTATATTGATAACAAAAGAAATAAAAATCGGTCCCAAATGAGGGCGTCGAATTTCAATTATGCATGTGTAATAGATTATATTTCAGCGAAAATAAGAAAGAAAATTAAATTCGTCATTTCTCTAATTCTCTACCAATATGAAATTTCTCAGTTTCAAGTGTAAAAAAAAAACATGCTGGTATACTAATGCAACAACACAGCCATCTACTTAGAATTTATAAAATGCTTTATAGAATGAAAAATTATAATAATCAAAACAATTACTTACTTTCAGATAATCTTGTATCCCTGAAAAAAAAGGGATATAATATTAAATCAACTAACTAGCTAACTCGAGTGCGACAGTATCATCAAAGTATATCCCAGTAGCAGATGGAAATACGACAACGAGAGTGCTCCGGTAAAATGGCATAAATGCAAATGCGTATCCACGCCGTTGCCAAACCAAAAATATTAAATATCGCCGGAATGTAACATCAAGGTAGCAATTATGTACAATAGAAACTATAAAACAGTAGTATCGGTGAATGCCATTTTTAACGTAACCGTAATGTACAAAGATTTTATGTTCAAAAATAGATGTTGCTGAAACGTAATTGTAAGATACCTCTGAAATTGTAACGAAAATGAGAGATTGTAACATTATTGATACATATTTGAAACGATTTGTTCTGTATGGGTCGGTACAATATTGTGCTTAATTGCCGTTGCTGTTAAAACCCGTTTTTACAGGTGCTTCTGTTGCGTCATCTGATACAAAGCATTAACACATGATCAGATTTAAACTATGGTTTTCACTATTTCCGTTAGCCATTTTCGTTAAATCAAAATTGTTTGCATGGGATTTACTTTACTGCTGTCAGAAAAGATTGTAGGATCAAAAAGAAAGCCGAGAAGCGTGTCTTTCATATGGTTGATATATCCATATTAAGTTTTATACCACTAAAAGTAGACATATGAAAAAGAGAAAATAATCTTTAATTTACCCGAGTTATTTAAGTGTTCGTTCCATTATTTGAGTATAGCCGTAATCCTCATATTTCTGCCAAAATATTACACCAATAGGCAATTGGGCTGAAAACTATCATGGTCGAAGCAGGAAAATATGCGCCTGTCTGAGAGAGAAACGGTGGCAGGAAAACATGTGCAGGTTTTGAAAGAAATATATTGAAACCCCATGGGAATTTTCTAGCAGAAGCTTAGGCAAGACAGAAAAGTTTTATGTGAGCGCTGAAGTACTCTAAGGATGAACATTAATCCGATTCTTATATTTTATTTGTTTTTGATGTAGCAACAGATAAAGTAAAAGATGTTGGCCTGTAGACTACGTTGTTTGCAAATCATGCAATTCTATGTACCAAGAGTAAAAGGAAAATCAGGAAAAATAATGAAACCTGGAGAAGATTATTAATCACAGGAGGATGAAGACAAATAGAATGAAAATGTAGGATATACGATGAATGAAGAAGGACACAATGAAAGTGAATATGTCCGAAAGCAATGACAACTTCAGTGAGAGCATTCAAATATCTTCTGTCGGTTTTAGAGGAACATGGAAATTTGCAGATAGAAGAATGACAGAAAAAAATGTCAGATCTCACACACACGGGAAGAAGACATTCCACTAAGGTTGGAAAGGCAAATTTGGGAATTTTCAAGGCTAGCCGAGTATGCAGTATATTTTAGGGGTTGTTCGACTGAAAGTATATGGAAAATAAGCTAAACATAGCTGAAATGAGGACGATAAGATGGATTCATTGTGTCACCAGAAAGAACAGAATTAGGAATAGAAGGGTATGTGCAGTACTTAAAGATTTTAATGCTATTGCGATTTCAGAGAAGGTTCAAGAAGCAAGACCGACCTCGCAAGGTCAGATATTGTTAAGGGGGAAGCGATATCTGAGATACATTGTTATGAACATGAAGCTACATGGAAAGCGGAACACATGAAGGTCTCAACGATAGCATAAAAGAATTAAACTAGAGGATTGAAATGGCTCATGACAGAACATAGTAGAAATGAAAGATCCTCCACAGCGACAACACCCAAACATAGAACTAAACATACAGCATAATAAGCGTTTCCTAACTGATACATGTAATTATTTGGAACCTAAAGTACGCAGCGTGTTTAATGAGTAATTCTTGTTGCCTAGCACACAGTCAGACGCCAAACGCATTGTTGTGACATTAGCTTCATTTTACTGCGTAAAAGAATTCCATACATATATTTGTTCGTATTTAACTGTGTTTAAAATCGATGTTTCTTTTCTATCTGTCTCGACAAGTGTCAAACAGAGACCAGTTAGAGAGCTTTTAACTCACGAAAATGTACCTCTCAAAGAATTTCATGCTAGATTAGTGGCAGTTGATGGTTCTGCATCTTTAGACATAAGTACTGTTCGTCTTTGAGTAAGAAAATCAAAGGAAAGTGTGGTGATGTTGGCCATAAAGGATCAACCGCAGAGTGGGACACCCGTAATCGCAACTTGCTATTTGAACAGGCAAAAGATCGAGGAGATCATCCAGGAAAATCGAAGAATAACTCAGAGAACCATAGCGCGTTTGCTGAACATTAGTTTAGGTAGTGTTATAACGAAGTAAATTTCTCCGTCATTTCTGGCCACGCCAGGATTCGAACCCGGATCCCCTCATTCCGGAATAAGTCACTCTACCAGTTAAGCTACGCGGACATTTTATTCTGATTCCTATCTGCCTTTATGTCGTGTGCGTCCTTCTGGCAGATACGTCACATCACCTGGTACGTTACAGTGTCAATGACATTGTTAACGTTTTAAGTTACAACAAAATGTGTGCTTGTTGATTACCGTGTCGCTGAACACTGAAATGAGGAAATCATAACTTAAATCATGCCAAAGGTTGCTTGATCGCTGTGAAAAAGCTCACAGTTTTCTGGGATTACAGAGACATTATTTATCAGGAGTGCATGGTCAAAGTTAAGAAAGACTATTAAAGCTGAGAGCTACGTGCTTACCATAAAATAGTCAAAGCAAAGAATAAACGAGGGGAAGATAAGCCAATGATTCTGCAACACGACGTTGCCAAACCTCACGCCAATACTTTCACTTCCGAGGCCATACAGAAAATCGGGTTTGAAGTTTTTGAAACCCCTACCCACAGCACAGATTTCGCGGCGTCCGATTTCTGATTGCTTTCAGGTCTGAAGAGATATCTGAATGGAATCCAGTTCGCTTGTGACGATGATGTTCAAGCCGATACGAGGAAACGGTTCGAAGAACAATCTGAAGATTTTTAAAGAGACGGATTTGAAAAACTTTTTATGTTGGTGTAACTGTGTCTAGCGTGAGAGGGGCTATGTATATAAATGTAAATTAAAGTAGAAATTCTGAGCGTCGCTCTTGTAAAATTTCAAGTTGGTACCTTGCTGCTGGACTTGTATATAAATATGGGGGCAGAACTTTCTGAACACGCTGTGTAATATGCATTGCGATTAAAAACTGTCTGTCTAGAGTGAGCGATAAGACAACGTGTCCATAAATGCTTATCCTGGTTAAAGCATGTTTTAAGTTTTAGATGGCCACTGGTAATTAAACATAGTTTCAAACAAAAGTGGAAAAACATAGGAAGTTTTTATATGTAGTTAATGAAATTCTATTCATGAAGATAATAAGGTGTTATTAATGAAATAAATAAACTTTTATTAATGAACTCAATACAATTTTAATTAATACAGACATTTGACCTGGACCATCAAATAGAGGTCATCGCTCTTTCCACGTTTATAAGTAAGTCACAGAAAAATTCTCATTGGTAGCCACCGAGAATCGAACCCAGGGTCTTCCGGTTATGCGCCGGATAGGCTTCCACTGCACCACAGCGGCCTCAAATTCCTCCAGACTCAGACACCCTAACTGCCAAGCCAATTTAGCAGGTTGCTTCCTGCCAAATTGGCTTGGAAGTTAGTGTGTGTGAGTCCGGAGGAATTCGAGGCCGCTGTGTTGCAGTGGAAGCATATCCGGCGTGTAACTGGAACACCCCGGTTCGATTCCCGGTGGCGGCCAATGATTATTTTTCCGTGACTCACTTATAAACGTGATGGAAAGAGCGATGACTTTCGTTTTGATAATACAATTTTATTAATGAATTTAAAAAAATTTTTATTAGTAAGCTTAGTCAACTTTTACATTTGCACCACTGTTGGCACGTAAAGTGTCTAAAATATATCTCAATCGGCACCACACACTTTGCAATGTTTATTGGTCAAATGATGCAGTTGTCCCTGTAGTACCTTCTCGCAGTTTTGTTACATCTGACACAACGGTTGCGTAAACCACGTTTTTAACATCAACCCACGAAAAGTAATCCAGCAGGGTAAGGTGTAGTGATCTTGGGGATTGGCCCATCAGGCTTCAGTTCTTGAATATTTAACTCAAACGAGTGCAACTGGGCATACAGCACAAAACGTTTCAGTTATGTATCAATAATGTTACAATCTCTCATTTTGTTACACTTATAGAGATATCTTACAAATATGTTTTAGCAACATCTATTTTGGAACATAACTTTTTGTGCATTACGGTTACTTTAAAAATAGCATTCACCGATACTATTATGTTATAGTTTCGATTGTACATAATTGCTAATTTGATGTTACATTCCGGCGATATTTGAGATCTTTGATTTGACAACGGCGTGGATGCACATGTGCATTTATGGCATTTCACCGAAGCACTCTCGTAGTTGTATTTCCATGTGCAAAATATTCTTTGATGATACTGTCGCACTCGAGTTAACTAGCTAGTTGATTTAATATTTCATCCACTTTTTTGTGATTAAAGATCATCTGAAAGTAAGTAATTGTTTTGATTATAATAATTGATAAATTCTAAAAAGCATTTTATACAATCTAAGTAGACGGCTGTGTGGTTGCATTAGTATACTATAACAGCATGTTTGTTTTACGTGAAGCTGAGGAATTTCATATTGGTAGGTATTTAGAGAAATGACGAATTTGATTTTATTCCTTTTTTCGCTGAAATATAGTCTATTCCGCATGTATAATAGAAATTCGACACCTTCATTTGGGAGCGATTTTTATTTCTTTTGTTGTCAATATACTATATAAACGCCGCCACTCTTCCCAATGGACAGCGGACTGCGTTGAACTTGTGAAAACGTAAACAACTTCCAGCACGACTATTGTTGATTTTGCAACAGCTGTCGAGTGTAATGTTTTTTATTGTCATTTTACAAAGTTTATTAGAACTACAATGTTCAACGTAGTAAATACGTGACACTAATACGTTGATGTCACAAATATCTTTCAAATACGTAACAACAATGTAACGAAGTTACAAATATATTTCAAATACGTAACAACAATGTAATGAAGTTACAAATATCTTTCAAATACGTAACAGTAACATAAAGTTGGAATAAATAGTAACGCTGTACTAGTGATCCGATTTATTGGCGTAGAAAATAAACACATAAGCGTTTCCAAGCTTTCGCACATCAACCAGATGGCTTTTTCGTGGAAGTTAGACAGAAACTGTCTAACTTCCTTGAAAATGTTAGACAGTTTCTGTCTAACTTCCTTGAAAAAGCCATCTGGTTGATGTGCGAAAGCTTGGAAACACTTATGTGTTTATTTTCTACGCCAATAAATCGGATCACTAGTACAGCGTTACTATTTACTACTTAATTGGTGTATTGTTCTTCGTTATAAATTTAAAGTTGGAATGTTGAAATGACGAAAACGTATCGGTTATGTTTCAAAGTTACGTAACGTTAGAGGACATTTTGACGTAACCGTAAGGTTACTGAACTATTGCTGTTTCATTGCGCAACGTATCTTAAAGGCTCAATATTTCAGTGCTACGTACTTGTAATATATACGAAATATTCTGTGATGTGTGGGTGGGAACGATTGCGTTACTGGTTGTGCACCTTAGAATTTGGTATCTGAAGCTGGCGTGAAGCTTGCCTCACTGATTTGCGTGGTAACGATGTGAAGGCAATGCGACTGTTTACCACAATCTCGTGGGATACGGATGATATACCAATGCCCTCCCCTTCTTCCATTCTTCCGCTTTCCAAGAATTTTGTCATCCACGATTTAAATTCTCATCAGGTGACTTCTTTCCATACTTTCGTCGAATACAGATAGAATATTTTGCTTCATCCAGCTTCGCAACATATTGCGCCACCTCTGTCATAGGTTGAATCTTAACTGCACCGCTTCTAGTGTGCTCGAAGTGGTGGATGTGGTAGACGAAAAATATTAGCAGAGAAACTATGTGTACAAGAGATCACCTGCAAAAAGGAAATGGATGACAAACACATCAAAAAGCATATCATAATGTAATCAGGGTAATAATTTATAATACTTTGTATACAGTCCTCATTTTAATAATTTCTTGTTAAATATAAATGAACTGTCTACAAAATGTATGGCACACATCAAACTGATACACTGCCTGACAGAGAAAATGCCACACCATGAACGAATGCTCGAAAACAGACCAAACTGCCCACACCGATAGCCAAATAGGTCCTGAACAAATGATTTAATTGTCACATACAAACTAGGCTCCAGTGGCCTAATATACAGGATGATCAATAAGAAGTGTGGCCCCAATTCTGGGCGATATAGCATTGAATCCGACGTGGCATCGAGGCAATAAGTGCCTAAATAGAGTCCTGGGATATCGTGGACCTTGTGGTTTTCATCCGATTGCACAATTCATCTTCATTTTTCGGAGGTGGGAGAGTTCATCTTCATTCTCCTTCGTGCCGACAACTGACGTCCAATCGTGTTCTACTGATTCTTGATCAGCGAGAGTTTGGAAGATCGTGCTGGCCACGGAAGCATCCACAAACTGTGTAAAGCATTCATGCTGATCTGAGAGGCTGCGGCCGGACGTTATCCTGTAGAAAAACGGTGTTTGGGATGCCATGCAGATACGGTAGTGCCACGGGCCGCAACACCTCGTCAACATAGCCGCGTGACGTCAATGTGCCCGTAATGTGAACCAGCGGTGAGCGGCTGTTGGCGCTGATAGAACCGCACACCGTACTTCCACGTTGCCGGGCCGTGTGGCACTCCACAATGGCGAAGGAACCCTCCCGTTGGCCACGTCACCTCCAGACTCTCACACGACAATCATTCGGGGTGAGACAGAACCAAGATTCGTCGCTGAACACCACACTGTTCTGGAGCGACACCACGCCAAGCGGTGACGACGATGGCTGGGCAGCAAACCAGACGCAACCAATTGGCGCGACACTGTCCGCGTCGATATCAGAGAACCCAAGCCTCTCCCTAAACTCCGCAAAATGTCGCCCGTTGTGGCCTGTAGGTCTCGTACAGCATGACTTCGGATGCGACGATCGTAGTGCTCGGACGTCCGTCTCCGTGCTCCACTCTCCCTACGCGTTGCACAGATCCTTCCTTGGACCAATGTCACCAAACGCAACCGACAGTTGTTGCGTCACGTTGAGTTTCTTCCGCAATGCGACGCAAGGACCATCCGGTGGTACGAAAGCCTACGATGACAGCTCACATGAACTCATCTGTTTAACGAAATTGCATGCGACGGCGTCTTAACGGCATAGACACACTTTCTTCTTTTTCTAGACACAGTTACAGTAGAACTACTCACTCACCTCTCGCGGCCATGACGACGTCTCGACTGACGACCTCACTGACTGGTTGTCCGCTTATATCCTGCACGCCGTTCGTGCGATTGCCCTAAAAATGCAATCATTTGCATAACTTATACGTGTACATCCACCCTGAAATTTGCACGGCGCTGCGCACACGTCTTTGTGGTGTGGCATTTCCTCTGTCAGGTAGTGTGGTTTTCTGGGTATCTGGAGCTACTTTTGATCTCTGGCCATGGCTTGCACTTATATGTATGGTTCTGTGTAACATTCTAAATTTCATTTGGCATACTCGGGCACTAAGAAATCCTCCATTTGAGATAGCAAATTTAATAAAGAGTCTTGAATGTATAACGAAGTAAATTTCTCCGTCATTTTTGGTCCACGCCGGAATCGAACCCGAGTCCACTTATTCCGGAACACGTCGCTCCACCAACTGAGCTACGCAGTCGTTCGTTCTGGCTGATATCTGCCTTTATGTCCTGTGCGTCCCGCGGGGCAGGCACGTCACCCACCCCCTTCGAAAGAGGGCTGGGGGCATGGCCCACGGGTACGCCGTGACCATGAATCGTCGCAGGCAGCCATCCGCTGTAGAACGTGCACTTGAGAACTCCCAGTCAGTTTGGTGTGTGGAATTCAACGCCACATACATTTATTTTTCGAAGCGTTGGAGAATCGATTCTCTTATTTTTCGTTTCTCCCGGTGTGGAAAGAACATCACACCATTGCGAGAGCTTTAACGGCCGGGTCGTTCGGAAAGTTCGGGCGCCATCATAACAAAGTAAATTTCTCCGTCGTTTTTGGTCCACGCCGGGAATCGAACCCGAGTCCACTTATTCCGGAACAAGTCGCTCTACAAACTGAGCTACGCAGACGTTAGTTCTCGCTGCTATGGGCCTTTATGTCGTGTGCGTTCAGCGGGGCAGGCACGTCACAAGTGCTTTGAGGTCAAACGGAAACCTAGAAGAGCACATGGCTGGAAAGACACTGTACGTCTGAGTCACTTTCCTCTAAACAGTGACCCACTGCCACCGAATAACAAAGGATTACTTTTAGGGTCTCGTAATATGCTGGTGCATCACCTGAAATCGGCAAACCGCTTACCACATTAAAATATAATGGTAGAGACTTTGCAGATACTTATACACGATTATCCCATGTGATTCAGAAGAAGTTAAGTTTCTGCATTAGCTGAAATCCAAAGATTTTTTTTATGTCAGCAATGAACGCACCAGAAAAGAGAATTTATTTTTAAACACCATTTAAAACCAAGTGAAGATGAGTTGGAAACTGGGTTTTGTAAAGTAGGAATTATGTTTTTTCTCTGAGCTCAGGAAAAAGATGTACGATCTACCAATAAGGAAAGAAAAATGAAACAAACAACAACAACAAAAAGATCTCTGGAGGCATTCCATTATGTACTTGGAAGAAACCCTTGATCATTTTTATCTGAACTACAAGGATTTCAGAACAATTCATTCGAAATGATGCATCGATAAAAGCAGAACAGCTTCAAAAGAAAATCACTTTTTCCGTTGTCCGCCGAATACGTCCAAAGAGTGCATGAAAAAGCGTGGGTATTCCACAGTAAATCATGCTTTGTTGAAATAAAATGCAGTCTTTTATGGTATTTTATCTAAAATTCGTCCAGATTTTGAACAAAAGGAAGTAAATGAAGACATGAGAAAAAGGAATTTTGCAAATTCTACGAGGAATGGTGACAAAGGAAGTCAATCCCTGTAAGGTTCTGCGCACGAAGTACGTGTCTTTCATGTAATACTTCAGTGCTCCAATTAGTTTTAAATACCAAAAAAGAACTGCACATGCCTTTGATTATTACTTTATGAAATATATATTTTATTTATACTTCGTACGATTTTCGAATGTACAAATGGCGCAAATGTCAACTATAATAATGCTTTGTAGTAGCTTCTAATTTTCAAAATAAAAACAGAGAAGAAAATAAATTGGTAAGAAAATAATTTTTAAAGGAATCACGCTGTATTTTAGTTAAATTTTCACGTAACTGGTAAAACACAAATTAGCAATTATCTGGAATACAGAAAACGTATTTTATATACCATGCGAGGAGATGTTGAAACGTTCTCGCAGAACCCACTTCATATAATTGTAGAATTATTTTGTCACTGCAGCTCGAAAGTGTTCTTTTGTATGGTAAAGTGCCAATTTTCAGACTAATAGCTCTTTTTGTTTTGCAGATGTTTGACGTCCTGAGCTGAATCATGTCAATGCAAAGTGTTGAATTCTAGAATGTGGAACTCCGGGCTGTCACTGTTCCTGCAGAAGAAAACTGCAAAGAAAATATATGAGTGCATGACGCAAATATTAAGCGACAAGTTTCCTACATGTTCCACTATTAAAAAATTGTGCGCATACTTTCAGCTTGGAGACTTTGAGACTGAAGATGTAGTAAGTTTTGGGAGGCCTTCAACAGTGACAACACCCAAAATTGTTGATCGTGTTGATTACTTGATTTTGTCAGATCGGCGAATCTCGGCTAAAACAATAATAGCTGAGACACTGGAAATATCCAGGGAACGTCTTGGCTTAATAATTCATTAGTACTTAGATATGCGGAAGATGTCAGCGAAGTGGGTGCTCAAATGTTTGAACGCCAATGAGAATCGAAGACGAGTGGACACTTCCGAATCTGTTTTGTAGCATTCTGAGCGATCTAGTGATAATTTTTTTCCAGCAACTTGTCACTGTTGATAAAATGTGGTTACATCACTTCGATTCAGAGACGAAACAACAGTCCCAGTAGTGGTGGCGCTCGAGTTCTCCACGGCCAAAGAAATTTAAGACGTAAAAGTCTGCAGAAAAGATTATGGCAACTGTTTCTTTGGGATTCCGAAGGCGTTTTACTGATTAACTATCTCTCGAAGGGAGAAACAATAAATGATGAATACTACTCCAACTTTCTGTGCCGATTAAAGGAGGGCGTTGAAGGCAAAAATACAAGGAAAGCTGCGGAAAGGTGTTCTCTTTTTGCAGACAATGCGCCGAATCACAAAGCGGGGAAAATAATGGATGTTTTGAGGGATTGGGGGTTTAAGTTCATAGACCATCCGCCTTACTGCCCAGACCTTGCTCCATCGGACTATTTCCTGCTCCCAAACCTTAAAAAAACTTTTGAAAGGAAGCGTTTTTCGAATGATTCCGAGGTGATAGAGCAGTATTTGATTAAACAGATTTCAGAATATTTTTTGGAAGGGTTAAAGAAATTGCAGAAACGTGTGCCAAGTGCACTGAACGTCGTGGTGAATATGTGGAATAGTATGTAAGTTTCCTGGCTCTAGCCCATTTCCTTCTTGGTAAGGCGGAGAACATATCAGCAGTATTTGCCCAATGGTTGGGGATGATGATGAAGTCGGCCCCGAACGCACTTAGTCCCTGGCACCCCTTCACTGACAGATTTTAAGACATGAGTGTCGATGGGGTGGCAGTAAAAATACAAGACGATTATAATCTGCTGGCATCTGGTGGCCGGTTCCTACGGACATTTGTCCCATGGTTGGTGATGATGATGAAGTCGGCCCCGGACGCACTTAGTCCCTAGTCCCCCTTCCCTGACAGGGTTTACTAAATGAGTGTCCATGGGATGGTAGTTAAAATACAAGACAATTGCAATCTGCTGCCTTCTGATGGCCGGCTCCTACGGGCATTTCTCCCATGGTTGTTCATGTTGATGACGTCAGTCACTGGTCCCCCCTGCCTTGACAGGGTATACCAGATGAGTGCCAATCGGCTGGTAGTAAAAATACAAGACAATTGTAATCTGCTGCAATCTGATGACCGGATCCTACGGGCATTTGTACCATGGCTCTTGAAGATGATGAAGTCGGCCCCGGGCGCACTTCGTCCTTGGTCCCTCTTCCGTGACAGGGTTTACAAAATGAGTGTCTATTGGATTGTAGTAAAAATTCAAGACGATAGTAATCTGCTTCCATCTGCTGGCCGGATTCTAGAGGCATTTTCCCCATGGCTGTTGATGATGATTAAGTCCTACCCTGACAGTGGTTATCAGATGAGTGTCGATAGGGTGGTGGTAAAAACACAAGACGATTGTAATCTGCTGCCATCTGGTGACCGAACCCTACAGGCTTTTGTCCTGTGGCTGTTGATGATGATGATGAAGTCGGTCCCTGGATGCACTTAGTCCTTGGGCCCCTTTCGCGCACAAGGTTTACCAGATGAGTGTCGATGGGATATTAGTAAAAATACGAGAAGATTGTAATCTGCTGCCATCTGGTGGCCGGCTCATACGGGCATTTATCCCATGATTGTTCATGATGATGAACCATTTTTCAACTAAAATAAAGTTCGTATGCTTTTGTGATTAATCCTGTAAATGGTCGCCGATTCTACTTTGGGGTAAATATACCGCATATGCAACACTACATAAGAAAAATTCCACCCCTTCTACGAATACAAAAAGTGTGTCGTATAGTGTTATAGGAGGATTAAATGACCAGAACGTAAAAGTTGTTCTCCTGCTTTGCTAATTTCTTTCCCCCTCTTTTTAGAATTTAAAAAAAGAAGCCCTTTGAGACACACTGGAGAGCTTCCAGTCCCTGAAATAGTTAAGCATAGACGCTCTTAGATGCTTTCGAGGAGCTCTCACTGAAACAGGAGTACACTGTGGGTATGACGAAGCAACAGTGTTAACTGTGGATGAGTTACTTTTGTTACTCCCTAATTAATCTCAAAAGTCATATAGGCCCGAAAACTAACCTTCTCGAGCATTATGTTTCTGGAAGTCTTGTTCGGCTACACTTTTGGAATTCTTGGGTATTATGGTCATAAGGGCTAATTCCGCGTCTCAGAGCTATATTGCTTAAAAGTGCCTAGATCGTATAACACACAAATCTACTGACTGGCATATTCGGAACACACTTACCATAAATGATGACACACATAAAGTTATCTTATTGTTACACATGAATCTCTTTCATGTACAACATGTTGGAAAATGTTTCTTACAAAAATACATGAACACTGTCGCGAACAACATGTTTGAACATATCTTTTACAATCCCGGATGAAGAACAGCTTACAACATGTCTCACTTAGGCTCACACACGAAGATCTGCAACAGAAAAACGTGTTGTGATACATGTTTTGCAATCACATAAGAAGCTCGGTCGTACACGTGATGAAATGCACCTCGTAAAGTCTTACATGAAGCTCTGATATGTAATTTGTTACATCACAATTAATAGTTCTACTGAAAATACTAGCATGCAGCCCGTCTTAGGACGGTTGCTTTTAAACTTTAAATAAATATTCATATATAGGGGATGTTTCCCGACCTAGGACGGGGTGAAATTTTTAATTAAAGCAGATTGAAAACATGTAAAATAGACGTCGGATTTCTGTAGGGAAATACAGTAAAAACTCATTCATGTAAGAGCTCGCAATGTTTTCAGATGCGATTTTGCCCACTTTGACATTTGAAAATTTCAGTTTTTATTGTAGGTTAGAGGGTTTTAAATAGATCTGGGTACTTATTATCGTATTTATAATAACGCTGGTTCCTTTTTATGACATTAATCTGCAATTTTATTCCTTTATGAAATTATTCTGCAATTTTATTCCTTTTTATGAAATTATTCTGCAATTGTATTCCTTTTTTAATACATTATTCTGCAATTTTATTCCTTTTTATGAAATTATTCTGAAATTTTATTCTTTTTATGAAATCATTCTGCAATTTTATTCATTTTTAATACATTACTCTGTAATTTTATTCTTTTTTAACGTAATAAAACAAACGCCGCAGACAATTGTTCGAGCACGTGCGTGTTGCCACAGATGAAGTCGTTTGTCTTACTAACTTCATTTTATTTTCGGGTATTTCTCATTGATTTTACGTATCGTGCGATGGCGCTAAGCTTAGTTCTGATTTCGGCCACCGAAAAAAGTCAGATGGCGCTGCAAGTACTGATTGACGTCAGAGCTTTTGGGACAGGCGTAGCTTATTATATAAATTTTATTTAAAAAGAACGGCAGTTATGTTTCCGTGTTGTGTTAAAGCGAAGGGACGCATTCATTTTCCTATTTCGAGTTGACTTTTTTTACTCATTGTAGTGAGCCTATAATGTGAAATATTAAACATGAACCTCTGTCATGACTGGTGGTATTTATTTTTTTCTCAGAAAGATTGTAAACTGTTAGGGTTTTTGTAAGGCCACAACCAAGGTTTCCTGCACTCAAAGGAAAATAGTAAATACTAGGCGTGTCTAGTAAGTAATGCATCAGCGCAAATGTCTCGCGTATGATTTGTTGCCTAGCAACCAGTCAGACAGCAAACGATTCCTTGTGCCGTCGGCTTCATTTCACTGCGTAATAGAACTCCATACATCAGGGGATAACATTTCTTTCTGAAGAAAAAGTGAGTGTGAGGATCTACGCGGACGGGAGGCCTCTATATATATTTAAATATGATTTATGTATTTTAATTGATGTATTATTCAAATTTGTCTTCCAGTAATGAATAATAATTTATGTTGTGTGTGTGTGGGTAGATGTTCAAGTAACGGCAGTGTAAGTTATACTGTATGAGAACGGACAATTTATTCTTAGAAAAACATTGCCGGACATTTTGTGAAAATTCTGAAAGACGCCATGGTCGTTCAGCCTGTTTAAGACAGTCCTTGTTAAATACAAGGGTGATGTTCTGTAGGCATTTTGCATGCTTGGAGGCGGAACCTAAGTGACATTCGTTACGAGGTGTCAAGATTGCCACCTCCAAAAGGTTGAGGGGCTTGCCAGAAAATGGAAGACACAAGAACAATCAAGGTTACTATGAGGCGGAAATAGAGCTTTTTTTAATGTTCTGCGTTTGGTCAGTCGCGTAAACGTCAAACTGCAAATACTTCCTGTAAAGAGAATTTTTCCCCAAAATTTAATAAATGTTTACAGTCTCACCTAGTATTTTCCTTAAGGGGCTGCTTCATTCATTCTACTGCAAAGGAAGAAACGGACCATAAATATTGAGACTGCGAGGAGAAATAAATGCCTGGAATAAAATGTCCGCTGCATCACAGTGAGGAAAGAAAAAATAACAGGGTTTTTAGCAGGATACAGTTTCCTGTTGAGATGGTTAAATTGTAAGCTCCCTAACGTACTCACTTTTACGCTCTAGGCAAATCACGCCAGGACCAGCGGGAAAAAATGCTATTCCCACCTTGGTGTTCTACAGTTCACCTGTGAAAACGATGTTCAAGCCGCTAAGAGGAAAGTGTTCCCACAACAATTCTTAGAGACGGGTTTAAAAAAAACTGGTTAAATGTTGGCGTATCTCTATTGAGCGTGAAGGGGACTATGTATTTTAATAAAATGTGTACATTAAAGTAACAATTATGAGCTTTGTTCTTGTCTTGTTTCAATTTGATACCTTGCCATTGGGCTTGTATATAAATATCGAGGCATTACTTTCTGAACAACCTATGGTTTTCTTCTTAGTGGTCACTCAGAATTGCCTCGAAAACCAGACTTTAGGAAAGTTTGGTTTTAAAATTTTGTCTGGTTAAAATATTTTTTTACTCTCTAAAAAAATGCGTTTATAACTTGCTTTTTGAGGATGCTTCTGCGTATACCTCGAAAATCGATCTTGAAGCTTAAACTAGTAGTTTCGATGGCATATCATTTTTCAAAACCGTCTGCATGTAACAAACGATGCTTGTCCCTTCCGCAACATCCCTTGAATATTTTAAAACCTACGTGAAGCATACAATCTCCCTTATTACACAAGCGGTCGAGACTAAACTCGAAGCTTCTTCACATTTTAATGGAAGTCGAAATAAGAAAAGGTAAGACCTGGTACAAATGCAAATTTCTCTAAAACTATCACTTTCGGTAGCCGAATCCCATTTGCTAAGTTCTTTGATCTTACTTATAGCGACGGAGAACATAATCAAGTTTAGAAGTATAACATCTCTTTCGGCAAGAGTTTAAGCTAAGCAAGAAGTCCGTAGCTCATACTAATGAAATGACGCCGTGTGTGCACGATATGTACTAGTGCTCGCCGTGGAACCTCCAGTTACGTTTAATAAAAATATACTGAGTATAAAAGAACGTATAAGATCTTTCGGACACCCCGCACCGGAGTCCATCATCAGATATATAAAAAGAGGTAATGTGGGCTGGATAAACACAATTCATAATATCACATGTGACGCAATTGAGAAATGCCATCTGGTGTACAAACTAATTATTATTCTGGTATTATAAATTGTCGTTAGCTCTTCTTATGTATCTGATGATGGACCACGTTGCGGGGTGCCCGAAAGATATCATACGTTTTTTTATACTCAGTGTAATTTCATTAAACTTAACTGGAGGTTCCACGTTGAGCGCTAGTGTATATCGTGCACAGACGGCGTCATTTTATTAGTATAGTTACTTTGCACGAGAATTGTGTTTTTACTTCGCAGCTCATGAAAGTTATGAAAGTTTTAAATAAAAAAATTGGCAAAAGATATTCAGCAAATAATTTTAGTCCAAGTCTCTTACATCACGTGTTAATAAAATAATTTGGTTCTTAAGTGCATCATATTCACATTAGAAATTTCTGACTTAAATTATTTTGAATTTTAAGTCAGCCTTTCGTTTCAACATGTACACACTATCTAATGCACAAAATTCTAGTCTTTATTATACATCATGGAGGATGGATATTTACTGCGTTCAGCCTAATGTGAACACAAAATCTGTGCATTGATTTGTTTTCCTACACAAAGATAAACATGTAGTCGCTCCATCAAGAACTTAGTTCCTTGTAACAGCAATCAATCATGCAAATATTTTGGACAGTCCTTGAAGTAATGTACCTAGTTCAAACAAAAGGCGTCATCAAGGGAATATGGTTGATGAAGTTTGCACTAGAAGGAATACAAGTTGTCATGTAATGATGAATAACGCTGGTACGAGTTACGAGCCATTTTCCATGTGCCGTTTATTTCCGCCATTTCGGGGATGTTACCTCAGTGAGTTGCAGGAAGTGTACCACCGGAGAAATATTAGCTGCGGGAAATTTACGTGCTAATAAAATAAGTTTCGAAAATTTGACAGCAACGGCACTTCCCAATAATGAGCTCTTTATTATTTTACGCTGTGACCTATATACAACGGCGTCGAAGGGCCCCGGAAGCTAACATTACTCTGCAAGGGCCATTCCGTTACGTACTATGATGTGATGAAAATATAATATTTTAGCATGCCAAATCTAAGCGATTAATAAAAGATGTCAGTTCGTGATTTTCAGAGGGAATTTATTAATATCCCTGAGCAATATTTTGAAAATATGTATTGAAGATTTAAGGGCGATTGTAAATTTATTTGGTGTTTCTTGTGTCATGCTTTGTCCTTGCATAGGTTTGTTCATTTAAAGTCCACACATATATCAAAGGTAAGATGCGAAAATCTCTTAGGAAATGAACATCCGAATTTTATTGTTCATGGCTCTAAAATACACTACCTGTGACTGTTATCTGTCATAGTCGTACGACGGAAAATTGATCCGCATTAAACGATAATTAATGCTTTTTCCTGCCACCCTTGTTTCCTCATGTCATGAATTTCCGATCATTCGTTATAAAACATACGCATTCTAACAGATCTTACCTATGGATATGCATCATATGGCAACGGAATAACTTATATATTGGTAAACATTTTGCAGACACGTTTCTGCACCTTTTCGTTGTTTAGACATTTAGACAACGAAAACGTATAAGCACAACATGAGCGCCCCTTAGTATGAGTATGAGCACCAAATATGAGCACCTCTTAGTGTTGTAAGCTGTCACCCATTCCTGATCTAGGGTTTCTGGTTCCAAAGAGGAGAGATATCTAGCGTCGAAAGGCAAGTACAATATACAAGCCACATTCAGGATTCAAACCCACACCCAGTTCGTACGACTAATCATGCACTAAGTCATGTGACCACATGGTAACCGAGGCGGTTGGTTCGACATCAAAAGATAGATGAATGCTTCGTTTCAGCTTGCAAATACTGTCCTGAGAAATACCACATAGAGCAGACGTTGTAGTAATCATGCAATTTTTTTCCTAATAATTGTATATATAGCCATCGGTTGGACCATTCGTTCAAAATGTGTCCGAGATCGAATGCCGGTGAGGCACAGATTTTGTGTTTGTCTTAAGGTACTAGCTCTCTCCCTTCCTTGGAGTCAATGACCTTACATTTGGGACTGGCGACTGCTTATAGCACATGAAGTTGTTCACCGTAGTCGTTAAATCCCTAATAAAATAAATATATAAATAGCTAAATGAACGGTCCAAAACACAGTTGAGAAACAAAGGTATATGTGAGGAAAGGTGTAACTATTCTAACAAATCGGTTCAACAACAGGTCTGGAAAAAACAGGTACTAACAGCAGGCTGAGTTTGTCAGGATAATGTTTTGGTTGTTTAATATGGTTTTGTGAGTCCTACCAGAATATAATTTGGGAAACTATCAAGTTAATTACAGATTTTCTGGGCTTTGTAATGTCAGATACCAAAACATATTCTGAATGTTATTCATTCAAAGTTGAAATACATTATCACCGAACTATTGATATTAACATTAGGAGTTTTCTCGTCTCATAGTTTCTTAGAGGATTTCCCATGTTAGCCAATGTTAATAACATTCTCATCACCACAGTTTAAAATAATGTAGATAAATATAAACAGAAGAACTTCGAGAAATGAGAAACCATTGTACTGCAGACTCGAAAGAAACACACTTCAGTCCAAACGTGTTGCGCTTTTCTGCTAGGATATGGTAAATAAACGTGCCATATATACTCATGTATAAGCCAAATGATTTTGGAAGAAATCCTGTTTTCAAAGTTGGGGGGTCGGCTTACAAGCGGGTCACTAAAACTGAAAACAAAATTATGGAATATTTTTTTTTACCCAGAGTAGGATTTTTAAGGGAATACGTGATGCTAATGTAATAAATGAAATAGCTAATCCTGATTTAGATTGAGATCATGAAATTTCTTGCTTCCAAACATGAAAGAATCCTCTTATTTATTTCTCTTGTGGGAATGCGTGCCGCGTCACCTCACACCTCACCTGTAGAACCGGACAGGCAGTGAGTAATGAGGAGGGGAACAACCACTCGTATGGGTACATTCAGAGCACATAAAACTGAAGATGTTAACAGCAGGCAAAGGAAACTAACAGTACACAGGTAGTAATACCTGCTGGTTCGCATCACTTTTGCAGCCATTTGATGTTAGTTCGATAAAGCATTTCAAAGGCAAACTGCGACATAAATGGATTGAATGGATCTCATCATCACATGTGGAAGCAAAGAAAGGTAGTAACTTGAAATAAATCGACATTTCCTTAGCTACTTCATGGGTGGAAAAAGCGTGGGAAGCAATTTGAGCAGAAATGGTAATAAGATCTTTCAAAAAGTGCTGTATAAGTAATATCATGGATGGAACGCAAGATGATCTAATTAACGATTCAGACGGACACAACAGGAACGATGATAAATTTGATGACGATGTTTATATTGACGATGCAAGCCCAACGGAAGTGGATTTACAAGAATTATTTGGAGACTCCGATAGCGAATCAGACACTGAAGAATTTTAAGAAGGTAATCTCAGAAATTTTCATATTTTATAAAAATAAATCAGTTCCCCCAAATCTTGAAATTTAAGGATGGCTTACGCTGAAGAGCAATTGAATGAGAGACAGCTGGTGTTATGCAAATGTGGCGATGTGGGCGGCCCTGTAAACGGAAACGACATGACGTATGCAGCGATCCGACAGCATAAGGAGTGATGCGACGGGAATAAGTAAGAGTCGGACGCCGTATGGGAAAGACGAAGGATCTGATCGTGGGCAAATTGTCGGGGCCCGACGAATGGGTCACTCCATCTTGGAAGTGGTGCAGGCACTAGGATTTTCACGAGCCACTGTGTCACGGGCGCACCGTGAGTACATCGAATCCGGTAAAAGGTTCACTGCAAGGGCCAACTGCCGTGGACAACAGCGTGTGGATGAGCGGGGTCTTCGTCGGCTAGCTGGCATTTTAACAGCGGATAGACGGGTCACAGCGCAAGAAATCACTCGAAAATTTAACGCGGGTGCACAAAAACGTGTAAGCAGCCGCACCATCCGTAACCATCTCCTCGCTATGGGGTACAGAAGCCATCGTCCCACGAGGGTACCGCTGCTGAACGCACATCACAGGGTGCAAAGATTAGCATGGGCGCTGGATCATCGCCACTGGATCCTAGACATGTGGGAAATGATGCCTGGACTGATGAGTCGAGATTCACGTTGGTACATGCGGATGGCAGGATACGAGTATGGCGCAAACCACATGAAGCGATGGATCCTTCTTGCCAGCAGGGTACTCTTCAAGCTGGTGGGGTTGGCATTCTCGTATGGATACTACGTATTTACGTGGACTGAAATGGGATCCATGGTACGCATGACATCGTCCCTCACCGGTCAACGTTACCGGGATGTCCTGGACGGCCATTTGCTCCCGTTTGTGCGTCTTCAACATCCCACTGGGGACCTCATCCTGCAACGTGCCATCGCTCCCGAATTGCATCCAAATGGTTGGATGAACACTCCACCGACGTGACCTCGCTTCCTTGGCCAGCCAGGTAACCTGACCTTAATCCCATCGAGCACATCTGGGATGCCATGGAGAGAGATGTTCGAGGTTCTGACCCTCCTCCATCAAATCTTTGTGAAATGTGGGAGCTTGTTCAGAGGTCGTGGATCCGTATGGCTTCCCAACGCATCCGGTGTCTAGTCGAGTAAATGCCGAGACGAATCGCCGCCGTCATCAAGGCGAAAGGTGGTGCTACATTTTACTAGACAGGTATCTCTAATTCAATTGCTTTTCAGTGTATATGCAGTTCAAATATTTGCACCAATTTTTAGCTGCTGAATTTCGGGAGTCGGCTTATATTCGAGAACATACGGTAATTGTCTTAACTTCTCTTATATAATGTAATAAACAACTACTTTAGAAATGAAATAATAATGAAAGCCGGACGGTTGCAAGCGTTTTGTACCTAGCAATACTCAAAATATTTCATGCCACCTGCACTAGTGCGCGTGATGATGCATCAAGATCGATACGGTGAGTTTAACCATACTGGTAAGACCAGTTTTCGTGCAATTAGTCTAGTCCATTTCCATGATAATTGCTCCCCGCCGGCTGATTTACCGATATAGTTTCAGAGGGCGGTCTACAGAAAGGCATTAAAAGTAAATACCCAGGCTGCCTGCTTTTTCGACCGAGTTGGATCAATGGTCAAAATTAATTCGCCCGAATTATATAATATCGTCTAAGTCAGCGGTTCCCAATCTTTTCTACAGTATTCCTCTCCCATCGGGCTAGCTAGAAATGGCGCCCCCTCCCTCTCCTACCCCACCCCCCATCATACGCCCTTGCGTTCATTGCTCTATAATCAGTATTTTGTTTTATTAAAAATTCAATGATACCTGTAACGCTTGATTGAAAATATTAACCGAAATGCAACGGCACTACTAAAAATACAAATATACCTACCTACAGCACTTTGCACCGATAAAATGGATAATATCTGTACATAGTATACATAGTTTATTCCTTCTGAATAAAGTTATAATAATCTAAATTAAAAAATGTTTTTTATATTTTACCAAACTGTACACATCAATGCTAAATTTGGGCTTGTTTTGAACTGCACAAACGATCGATGTTTGGTTCTAACTGTGTCAGTCCCACACGCAGCTCGTTCTAAACACTAAAGTGTTTCGCAAGTCTTAAGCGGTCATTGGTGAGATCTTGAAAACAAATGACACACTGTGGCTGTTGAAAGCCATATTTGCTACTAAAACAAGAAAATCTGAACTTGATATAACTTGCGTCATATTGCCTGCACTTTTTCTTTCCTTTACCTGGGTCTGTACTTGTGCCGTCTGTAATAATCCTGCTACTATTACTAGGTTCATTTTGGTCTGCAGATTCTGCACTACTCATAGTTCTTTTCAAATATCTGTCCATTTTCAATGTCAAGTAGATTTGTTTAGTTCTAGATTAAGTGCAATCGATGGCGACAGTCACAACGAACGTTGTTTGCGCGATGACAGAAAACAAATGGGAGAGTGACGGAAAAACATCGCGTGCGTGTGGAGGACTATCACATTGTGTTTGGAGGGGTGTCCGTTTTCATCCACGTACAGGTAATAACATTGCGCGCATCGGCTCGCGCCTCCCCAGAAGGTGGCCCGCGCTTACCCAGTAGGTGGTCCGCGCCTTCCCCAATAGGTGGTCCGCGTCTTCCAACGGAAGCGTGCCTCACCGGTTGGGAACATAAGGTCTTAGTATTAGTCGTCTAATACCTAACCCATAATAGCCTGAAACTGTCTTAACTCCTGAAATATGAAAGAACAACACACTTTCTAAGTTTGTAATCTGAACACTGGACATGGGCCAATCTCTGAACGTTTTACGTTCCGCAACTGATTATGGGCATGGCTTATACCGTAGATGTTTAATTGTTTTAGGGATATACTACATTAATTTCCCACCCTGAAGCATCGATCACTTAAAAGTGTGAAGAGAAGCGAGCGAGTTCTCAGGTGAACACTTGTCTTAGAAAGATGGCCAGTTTCATTCTACTATAAGAGAGAACTCTTTAGTTGACTAAGGAGAGAATTTCAAAATGTCAAAACAAACATACTAGTCTGGATCTGCGAAAAAGAAAACCTAGTAAAAGAAATAGTGAAAACAAGGATTTATACATGATAATTCGTGGTAAGGGTCTGAAGCACTGCCAAATTATTGAGAAGACTCTGCCTTATGAAACGATGATACAGAAAAAAATACGAAAACGTTTTCCGTAGCTTCTACGAAATCAGAATTAGATATATTTACCATTTAGATTGTTTAGCAAGGAAAATTATGAGACGCTTAACAGCGAATTTTTAGACAGGTTTAAAAAAACGCAATGGAAGAGGGAAGACAGAACGATTCGTTCTGTCTGAATCAATGATTTCTGTTTGGTATGTAATCCAAGTTGCTGAGCAGACATTCTCCAGCTTTATATGCATGCTTCTTTTTGTTTGGAAATATGCAACTGAACGTTTCTCTGGGAATGAAAGTTGGTATTCTCATAAAGAGGCTACGGTTAATAAGATTAACCGTACGGCGAAAACTGTCTGTAAGATGGATGTTACTCCAAGGCATCTTACATCTTACGGTTACATGGCTCTCCATTCAGTGTAGATCTCGTTTCGTTTCCGATTACTGCTGTTGCGTCTCTCGGCCGTCAGTTCTGGTAGGCATCGATAACTCCAAGTTCTCTGTTGTTATTCCCCTGACGGCCATGGCCTTCACCGTACAAGGAGGAAGCCCCTATGTATAAGGCTTCTTCTATAAACCTCCGTCTGCCATGTCTACCTGGCTTCACCCAGAGAATTCCTTTTTCCCAATTCACATTGCTCTCGTCTAATCATTCCGAATTGGAACACAAATCGTGACCTAAGTCGTGAATTTTCCTCAGTTTAGTTCTATATGTCTTCTACTGTATTTCGGCACACATCGAGGAGCAGTTCCCCATTATTGGTCGTAATCACCGAATGCTTTAACCTTAGTGGCACGACAATTCTCTCCGTTGCAAGAGTAAAACCAATTCTGCATTCGCTGTAGTAAGTGGCATTTAACCCAATATTTATAGCTTCTCGCTACCGGTTCTGTTTGCCACGGACAGTTACATCCAAATTCAGAAACTTTTGATTTTCCATTTTCGAATGTCTATTTTCAAACTATTATCTACCAAATTTATCTTTCCGAAAGAGTCCATTTCGTAGTACTATTACTTAATGGCAATGCAGCAAGTGATTTTAAAGATGATCCAGTGATAATCTTAATGTCTAACAAGGAAAGCTATCGGACATCCCGACGACAATCGTCAAGCAACGTTCTGTGTTGGACAGGCATGACACCAAAGTAACAGGTATGAAGTACGCCATTTCGAAATCGCCCGCAACCCCTAGAACATGGCTTATAAATGTGGGACGCCCGCCTGTAACGTATGCAGCCATAAAGTGTCAAACAACATTTACCTGTTAGATATGAGTCACCGAAATGGCGAGAGATACCACGTACAACGCCATTAATTTGCAAATGTCATATACATACCTCACTCCACGTCATGAGAAATTGTTGAGAGAAAGCAGTGCTGCAAGCAAAGGTGAATCTCGCTCCACGAACATATAATGACGGCACTGGAATCACAGTCAGAAACGTTGCACATGTCACGCACAGCAAAATTGATGTCCAACATTTACGTCTTCCACGCATAGCGAAGCATAGGTTGGTACTGTGGTGCACATAACTGGTTGTGTATAAATGAATACAAATTGAAAATGAAGATTCTCTTATGCAGGTTGACGCCATGTACCTCATAAGAACGTATGTACTCTTCCATGCGTCGTGCAAACAGTTTGTACTGTCGAAAGAAATACACATCAAGGGGCTGGTAGTATTTGGTGGCTTTTGGTGGTATGATTTTTGTGTGCAAATTGACGTCCTTGTCACCGAAGGCTTTGGCTGGAAAACTAGTGTCAGTATGACCAGACCACGAATCCAGTAAGAGAAGAGAAGGTCCTCTTAGCTCTGGTTCCAGTACCGTACGCATCTAGGACAGAAGGAGTTCTGTGGGCATCTTACCACTGGTGCTGCAATCACATTGTATATTAGGAGGTTGGTTACGTCGTCCTGTTTCGGAAACACGTTTACCAAACTTACCACCCGCTTCCTGAAAGCAGATGTACAGTTTCTTTTCACGGCACCCTGACATGGACCTGAATGGTATAGGAGTGGGTAGTCGATGCAACGGATTGCATAACAGCTTCAGTTGTCTTCTCCCCTGCCAGTGATAGAATCCTGTTTCACGTGAGTTCGTATTCAAATCGAGTTTGGTCTGTATTGAACACCATGTCGGCATCAATTGCGTTGGCAGTAATGTAGTCCGTAACATCTCGTACAAACTCCAATATCAATTGCGTTGGCAGTAATGTAGTCCGTAACATCTCGTACAAACTCCAATGCGATATTCCTTACGGCCGTGTCAAGGGTGACATCGCGCCTGGCAACGAACCTCGTCATCTTGCGTCATGAGATTTTATAGCGGCGTTTGAATTTGTGCAGGAAATATGTGGTGGCTTTAAAATTGGGGATATCCATTGCGTTAGCTACTTCCTTCGCTTACGTATTTAAATGCCAGTAGTGAATTGAGAGTCTCATGTTACGCGCATCTTGGAATTTGGTGTACGTATGCTGGAGAATGCGTGCAGTTTTGTGTTCCATCGATCCGTCACTCTCAACAGCCGGTACTATTTGCCACACTTTTTCTGGTGATATCTTGTATTTACGGGCAGTTGCTGCAACGGTTTTCTTTGCGACCTTTACATCGCCATAGACACTCTGCAATGTCTGTCTGGAAAACTGTTCGTGAATGCTTTTCCGTTTCACTTTGGGGGATGATGGTTCATAGGAACTCGAACTGCTTGGCATGTTGTGTGCGGAGTACCCGGTGTTTTATTATGCTCATATAACGTGTCCGACGTTTCATCACTATCACGCCACAATGTCTGTCCTTCAAACATGTTAGCGCCTCCAATGACATGTTGCTCCAAAACGCTATACAACTACCTTGCGATTCGCCTGTCGATGTACGTTGGAGCCGTGTCGTCCGCTTGGTATTTCTGTGTCACCTGGTTCGCCAGCATCTGTACTACAGCATGAGGGTTACAAGCCGTTTTCTTAAAACACACAACACAATATTTGTATGCGTACGAACAGGCCTGTGAGCTGTCTCACACTACTCACGCTTGACAGTCACTCACGTACACAGTGCAGGACACCTTCCAGGCATGCGCAGTATCACCCAATCACATCACACCCACATTTACATGTTGTTTGACAATTTATGGTTGCATACATAACAGGCGGGCGTCCCACTTTTATAAGCAATGTTTTAGGTATTGCGATCGATTGCTAAATGCCGTACTTTACACCTGTTACTTTTTGTCATGCTTGTCCACCACAGAACGTTCCATGACGATTGCCGTCTGGAGGTCCGACAATTTCCTTTGTAAGAAGCGAAAGGGCATGAAGGCAAAAGCAAATTTGGCTTAATTAGATTTCGAGGTCCAAGGCGTGGATAAAACATAACACATTAGCTGAGTGGCTTGTGAACAGCTATTTCCTAGACGTAGAACTTTACCGGAAAAGCTTACAATATTTCAGACAAGGTATTCCTTTTGGTCGAAAGTGCCGTCAGCCATCTTACACATGCCACACATCTCTGTAAAACGTAAAGATTGCGTTTTTTCCTTATAGAACAAAGGATCAGGTGGCCATCTCGATATTTAAGAATTTCAACTTCAAGCGAATCTTTGATATTATATTTGCTGATATGGAAAATCATGAGCAGGGAGCAACAATACGTGGTGTCTGAAAATGTGAACGTCTTCACCATTTCCCCCTTTGCATGGATGAATATTAAGACCACCACTCTGAATGATTTTACTCATACTTATGTTGCGTGGAGGGATATCAAAGCATTACCTCTGAATGTTGCCTGGAAGAATGTGTGAAAAGAATGCATCCCGAATCTCCCCAAAAGTCAAGCACCACTTCGCTGAATTGGTTATATTTGGGAGACAACTTGGTTGTGAAGAAAAGCACCAGGCAAGGAATATTATTGAACTACCAAACTGTGATGAAGAGGAGCCGTATTCAGAAGACCTAATTGGACAAGAGACAAAAACACTCTGATAGGGAATTGTTGCAGAATAATGAAACTAACCATGGACGTAATCTAGAGATTTGATAAGAAGATACTCCAATTCTGAATTACCAGAAAGCTTTACGTAGGCTGAGACGAGGAAAAACAGACACGACACGCAACACTTAGAGAGCTCTTTATCCGGTCTAGGAAAAAAAACTTCAGGCACGACAAGATGCTCGTAGATGGACAGCATGGAATCTGATTCAGATTTTGTATATACATTTACATGGTAATTTCTCAAAGTCCTTTCAGATCGATTTTTTTACTTATGTATCATTTACCAAACTGCAAACTTCTTCGTTTCTAACTTTCACTTTAATCATTTATATTTGTTTTACGTAATTTACATAAATTAGTTATTAGTATACAAAAGCATGCATACACTCATAAGCAATAGTAATTATAAGACCACCTAACTAATAACACTCTGGGACACTTTTCGGCGTGATAAAAGTTTTCACCGATCATGACATCAGTTCCACTATACTAAGGAAGATATCTCGGGTGTCCTGTGCCAGCGATAAACGATCTGAAGAATTAGAAAAGAATTTCCTGGCAATTACCTTACTGTGAGCCAGGTCAACACTGTAGTTTCAAACAGATTTAGGGAGCAAAAGAGAATGCTACCATTATTCATGATAAGAACTCTTAGAATGTGGGGTTTTAAGATCAAAATAACAAGTTAGTGAAATTATGCTATGCATTGATTATAATACGCTTTCCAACATACCAGAAATCATTACTCAAGTTATCACTCAAGTTATGAGGATAATGGCGGTGGTTATAAATCTCGATCTTGTGCCCTGACCTTTGATCCCATTTCAATTATGTTTAACAGAACCGGTTCAGTATACCTCCGAAAGAACATGATAAAGTTTTGTCGCAATGGAAGCATTTTTACGTAAGTTATGGTGCATAAGGGCTATGGAATATTTTCCGCTCCTGCGTCCTAACCTTTGACCCCATTTCGCCCATTTATAATAGGTTTCGTCCCAGGGCAGGCCCCTACAACATACTAACATTTCATCCAAATCGAAGAATTTTTACGCAAGTTATGACGCATAATGGCAATGGAAGTGATTCCGCTCCTGTGTCCTAACCTTTGACTCCATTTCACCCGTTTTCAACAGGATTTATGGTCAGGTGGTCCCCTACCACATACTACAATTTCATCGAAATCGAACCTTTTTTACGTTAGTTATGACGCATAAGAGCAGTGGAATGGATCTCACTCTCATGTCCTGACCTTTGACCCCATTTCGTTCACTTTCAATAGGGTCCCTTTCCAGGTGTTCCCTTACCACATACTAAAATGTCAAAAAGATCGAACGATTTTTACGCGTATTATCGTGCGGACGGGCATACGCACACAACGCGGGACGTAATGAGGCAGATGGGAATCACGACCATCTGCTCGCCACATTGTGACATCATAAAACTTTAATAGGATCCACACACAACGCGTGACGTAATGAAACAGATGACGTGACCACGAGCCAACATCTAATGGGACGACGTCATGACACTAAAAACGTGGTAATTCGGGGTGGTTATTTAACTCGCTAAACGAATTTTCCTAAAGTTGAGATCAAACTATATCTATTTCTTGTACCAGAAAACGGTAGGTTAACGACTTTCATCAAAATCTTTAGAGCCGTTTCCAAAATAAAATTTACATACATACAAGAATTGCTCCTTTTAGCATGGGATAAGGGCGAAGGAATGGATCCCGATCCTATGTCCTCACTTTTGACCCCATTTCGTCCATTTTCAATTGGGTTCGTCCCCAGGTGGTATCCTACGACATACTAAAATTTCATCGAAATCGAACCATTTTTACGCACGTTATGACGCATAAGGGCACTGGAATCCATCCCGCTGCTATGTCCTGACCTTTGACCGGACTTCACCCATTTTCAATAGGGTTCGTTCGCCGGTGGTCCCATATGACATAATAAACTTTCATCGAAATCGAACCATTTTTACGCGAGTTATCGTGCGGACAGACAGACGGACGGACAGACTGACAAAGCTGGAGCATATACGCTTCTTCAACCTACGGTTGGAAAGCGTAAAAATGGAATCAGATGTGCTTCAATTCGGAACATTAACTCTTGATTCCACCTATCTGAGAAGAGCTACAACATACATGTTAGATTTTTTTGTTATCTTGAGAAACAAAAGGGCTGGTTGCATTGCCGGAAGCATTCAGATTAACCCTTTAATCGGCTGCAACGAATTACCTAGGGTGTAACTAAATGGATTGAAATCACTTCGAACGTATACAGGGTGTATAGGAAAGTCCTTAAACAGGGAAATAACTTTTGAACGGAAAATGCTAGAGTTGTAGAAGTAGTGTGTACGTAAAGTAAAGTGACTATGTTCTATCAGATGAGACCGATTGCAGCACTCCTAGCGGCGAACTTTGTAAGTTAGCGATCCTATCGCGAGAACCAAGAGAGATAACGAAAAAAGTCAATAGCAAACGTGTAGAGCGTCACCTATTTAGTATGAAATGATGCCGTACATTTACCAAAAGCTCCAATAGAAGTCTGGAAATGCAGATCTTTCGGTATCCGATCACCTGCATAAATATGTCACTCATCTCGTGCAAAAGTGTGACATTATAAAGTGATGCAAATTTACTAATAAAACTAATACATGTACGTGTCAGCAAGGTACAATTTATTATGTACTGTACAGTAAAGTAGTAGGAAATTCATACAGCAATAGGACATTATGAAGAAGAAAAACAAAATAATGTTCTAGCAATACAAAACGTCAGTACTAATACTTAAGCATTCGGGATGTGTCCACCATCGGCAGCAGTACACATCTGTATTCGAGCTAGAACTTCTTGCTGGACGTTCAGCAGCTTTTCAAGTGTTACGTTACTGCATGCTTGGATAATACGGAGTTGTAATAAATTTACCATACACGACCAAATGTAAGCCCCACGTCGCACTGATGTCTCTCGTACTGCAGTGTGGGTGGGCTAGCGCATAGTCCAGGACGTCCACTGGCTGCACGTGCACACCTGCAAGTGTCGGCCTACCTGAACGGGAACCACTTGTAATGCTCCCGGTTTCTCTCAGCCGGAGAACGACACTGATGATAGTAGCCGCAGTAGGGTGAGAACGATTAAGGAAACGTAATGCATATTGGCGTGCTGCCTCTCTTGCCCGACGACCGTTTTCTCCGTACAAAATAACCATCTCGCAGTACTAGCCTCGTGTAGACTCGAAGATCCAGCCCACGCACTGTCTGACAAACCTTCCCTGACAGCCAATTTATGCTTCCCGATGAGGTATGACGTAACGTTTCTGTTTGCATACTTTCATCTATCCTTCGCTGCTTTGCAGGCAAAATTCGTTTACAGATTTTACGCTTTGCGATGTCATTCGTGACGTATTTATGCCGGTGGTCTGATACCGAGATATCTGCATTTCTGGAATTTTATTAGAGCTTTTGGTAAATGTAGGGCGTCATTTCATACTAAATCGGTGACGCTCTACACGTTTGCTATTGACTTTTTTTCGCTATCTCTCTTGGTTCTCGCGATAGATCGCTAACTTCCACAATTTGCCGCTAGGGGTGCTGCAATCAGTATCATTTTATAGAACATAGTCACTTTACTATATGTATACACTACTTCCACGACTCTAGCATTTTGCGTTCAAAAGTTATTTTCCTCTTTAAGGACTTTCCTATACACCCTGTAATTAACTGTCTAAGAAGTAGGCCGAACACAATTGGGACGAATGAACCTGCGGATCATTAAGTTTTACTTTCCCCTTTGCTTTATTAGTCAAAATGGTCAATTAGCAAGGAATGTTTGCCAGTAATCCTTTGTGATTTATGCGGAAGGTTTGTAACACTAACGGCGAACCTAAGAAAGGGGAAAGAACACATTTTAGTCACTTGCTTGGACCCAGTACCGTGATGTTCGTATCAAGGTAAATAGCCATATCCTATCCTGTCTAGGATCATGGAGTAAAAAGTAAATAAAGGACTAGAAGGGAGCAAGTATCTCCTGTGGCAGGTACCTGGTCGATACTGCTGTGATGTGAGGATGAA